>OY728125.1:159593659-160843659 GCA_963277665.1 Viscum album
TTCATCCATGAAAATAGTTTTTTAGACGGATGTTCTTTTAAGCCCAAAAATTAACTTATACCAAAATACATTATAATGATGATTACTATGTAATTAATTATAATATTTATAATTAAATGATAAATTGTTTAATTTAAGATCAAATTCAAAACATAATGGTATATTTACTTAAAAATAAATGATAATTATTATAAAAAATGGAATTTTTCACTATTCACTAAAAAAATAAATCTTCTTAGAAAATCCTAAAAATTCACCCTAAGATAATATTGACATGATGATTTTAAAAATTATATTAATTTCCTTATATAAAATTTGTAAAATTTTATAAATTATCTATAATTTTTATTTTTCAAAATTTGATAAAAAACATTTTTGAAGAAAATGTATTTTTGAACTCTAAAATGACTTTACTAAAATTAAGTACTTATTTATATAAATTAATCAATAAATTTGATGTAATAAAGATATTTATACCTATTTTTAATAAACTATTATTAATTTTCATAACTTCCAATTTAATGGCTAAGTTATAATGGTTTACTATATCATGATTCATATTGACTTGGGATTTCTTGTAAGACATGCTATCAAATAATTTAAGTTTTATTTCAAATTAAATACATATAAAATCTTATGGTGTTAAATTATACCTTCCTTAAAATAAATTCTAACCTTCAAATTTCTTTACTCTAGTATAAACAAATTAGGATATCTCTACTTCATGAAATCTTTGGGCTCCCATGTCGCATCCTTAAATTCCTGATTCCTCCAAAGAACTTTAACCAGGTGAGTAATATTTTTCTGTAGAACTTTATCTCTATGATAAAAGATTTATAATGGTTGTTCTTCATAAAAAAATATCATTATCTAGTTATACAACCTTTGATTTCATTACATTTTATGAATCAGATATGTACTTCCTCATGAGATATATGTGGAACACATCATGAACCTGAAAGATGTTTGGTGGGAGTACCGAGTGATAAGTTATAGTCCCTACATAATTCGGAATCTCTAAGGGACCAATATACCTAAGGATCTTCTTTCCCTTTCTTTATGAGTATCATAAAATTGTTTCATAGATAAATTCATATCATAACCTTCTCACCAACATCAAATTATAAATCTTGATAATGATTTTCAACATAACTCTTATGACTACTCTGAGTTTCTTTAATAAGATGATGAATGAATATAACCTTATCTTTTATTTACTCTACTATATCAAGAACCAATATCTTTCTTTGTCTAATTTAATCCCATAATGTTGGAGTTATTTACTTCTTTCCATATAGGGATTCATAAGGATTCACCTGAATGCCTAAGTGAAATATATTATTATAAGAGAATTAACATATAGGATGGCTTCAATCCTAACCACCTTTAAAAAATAGGATCTCAAAATATCCTCTAGTTTTTTAATGGTCCTATTATACTAACCATCTATATGGGGATGATAAGCATTGCTAAAACATAACTCTGTATCCAAATCTTTCTAAATACTTCTTTAGAACTTTAAGGTGAACCTTGTATCTCGATCTGATATAATAAAATGTGGTACCCCATGCAACCTTAACACCTACTTAATTAATATCCTAGAAATCTAATAAAGAGATAAATATTCTCTAATATAATTTAAGCATGATGAATTCATAAGGTGATTGACTACAAACCAAATAGAATATGGAATTTATATGTTTTGTGGACTCCAATGATGAAATCCATGGTGATTTTTTTCCCATATATATTATGTAATGGGTAATGTTTTTAACATACCATTGGAATTTTATCTATCATAATTAACTTGTTTACATACCAAACACCAATATATATATTCTTCAATATATCTCTTCATGTTTTCCCACCATAAATACTCTTTCATATCACTATACATCTCCGTACTTCTAGGATGAATAGATAATGATGATCTATGAGATCCTTCCAATAGTTTATTTAAAATACTTGTATTGATGGGACACATACTAGGTTCCTGAACCTTATCATTACACTATAATGAAGGTTTAACTCCATAAAATTTCTCACCTTCGTTTTTATCTCTACATCCTCCTTCTATAACTCTTTAATTTCTACATGGATAGATAGTCGAACAATAAATTTATAAAGATATGATTTCTCCCCTTACATCAATATTTAAAGGTCTATCCTTTTTAAATACATAAATATTGGATCTTTTATACCCTCTATATAGATAATATATCATGATCCTTTCAATTCAAATAATTATCCATCCTGTTCTCTTTCCCAAGCAGGTAATAAATTGAGTAATCATAATATTTAATAAACTTTAACCATCTTCTCTGGTATATATTCTACTCCTTCTAGGAGAATATATACTTTAAACTTTTAAGATTAGTATACATATCACACCTTTATTTTTAAATATAATTCCTCTATATATTTAATTAAAATATTATCATTGTTAAATCTAAATTTTCATTCAAGTAATTTTTCTCATGAACCATCAATTAGTTTTATTGATAATCTATCACAAAATAATTATATATGTTAAAAAATCCTAGCCATTTTATGCATCACTATAAATAAAAAACCATTCTCTATTGTAGGGTAGTGTGAGCATGGGATCATTGATGAACCTTATCTTTAATTCCTTAAAGTTTTATTTATAATAAACAATACAAAGTAATGTAACTCCATTACAAGTTAAATTGGTGAGTGGATTAGATAGACATGAGAAATTATTCACAAAGCATTGATAATATTCATATAATCTAAAAAACTATGGATTTGAGTCATAGTGGTTGGTCTGAGCTAACATTCAACAACTTCTATCTTTGATGGATCCATCTATATACATTCACTTGAGATTATATGACCCAAAAATGAAACTTTTTGCTGCCAAGGTTCACACTTGGTAAATTTTTCATAGAACCTATCCTTCTATAGGGTCTTTAGTAAAATCCTCAAGTGATCTCCTTGCTCTTCCTTATTCTAGGAATATATAAGAATATAATCTTTAAAGACTTCCAAAATTTTATCAAGGTAATCTCTAAATGAGTATATTCATTAAATCCTTGAAGATAGTAGGGGAATTAATAAGACCAAATATAATCAATATAAATTCATAGTGTCCATACCTTAAATGGAAAGTTTTATGAGGTATGTCTTCAATTTTTACCCTCAACTAATAGTACCCATATTAAAGATAAATCTTGTAAAAATATTTATATCCTCATAATTGATCAAAAAATAATTAATTTAGGGAAAAAAGATACTTATTCTTGATCATGATCTTGTTGAATTCATGATAATCAATACAGAGTCACATTGATCCATCATTATTCTTAACAAAAAGGATGTATTCACCCCATAAAGATGCACATGGCCCAATGAATCCCTTATAAATATTCTTTTTACGTTTCTTCTTCAATTATTGAAACTCAAAAAAATTCCATTCTATATGAATTATTTGAAATAAGTATATCACTAGGTATGAGTTGTATTGAAAACTTGACTTCGTGATTTGAAGGAAGGCTAGGTAACTCTTTTAGAAAGATATCAACAAAATACCATGTAAAAGGAATATCTCTAATGTTAATTTTCTCCCCAACTATATGATATAAATACCCCCTTTGAATTGAAATAATGATCCGTGAACTATATGTAATTTTTTTGGAAGTTTAAATTTATCCTTGCACCAATAGACAATCTCATGTTGGTTTGAAATATCAAATGTGACTTCCCTTACTCATAAATTAATGTCATATTCATATAAATAAATCCAATCTATTCCCAAAATCACATACCCAAAAGTTTCAAGATCTGGACAAATCCAGTCCTAAAACTTATTAATAAAATGAAAATCAAGAGGTTTATGAATTACAATGGGTTTTACAAAAGAGTAAGTGTATCACACCCTGCATATATGAATCAACCAATGATGAGAAGTATTCATGAATCCAAAAAAAAATCAATCTCATATTCATGATCAATATCATTGCTAGTGCATTTGAAACTTAGTTGGCCTCCCTATATAAATTTGATACCATCAAGTTTAGGTGACAATATTCTTGAAGACATTTGATCCAGTCTGGGAGAACCTTCCATGGGATGTTCCTGGTTCTATCCCTAAGGAATTTTATGGTGATATTTGAGTATAATTAAATCTAGAGATAGTTTCATTATTGGTGCGAAACATGATTGATATATTGTATCATGGCCCAAACTTCATCCTCATTTGTTATTCTATTACAAATATAATGAGATAATTATCCTTTAATGAAACTCAAATGGGTAAAAAAGTCACCTTCATATCCAAAGGGTCCTGGAATACTAGAATCCACACCATATGAATTCACCTTGATCCACATACAGATCAAATGGATCCAAAGGATGGATTTCAAAACCAGTGGACTTATTTCCTTACCATGAAGATTGAGAAACCATAATGTGATGTGGTCATAAATACAATTTCCATTGAAATTCTTTGAACTATGGAGGAATTAAATACATCCATGTGAATTTCCATAATTATTTCTTGAAGGGATGGGGATTAGTTGTTAAATACCATTGAATTCTTATATCCCTAGGTGTATGTGATGGTAGATTCAGACATCGTAAGTAGTAGGTTATGTATTTATTCATTATAGAGAGCATAAATGATGGACATTGGTAGGTCTTCAAGCTGGTTTTCTATGTAGAGTGTGATTCTGAACTGAAACTATAGATAATGTCAGAGTTTGGAAATGAATCCAAAATTTATTAATATGTGTTTTATATTTTTCATAGACCACATGTATAAATGGAAGTTCAATTCCATCTGAAATCCATCCCTTTGCAGTTGATCCTGAGTAGGTAGTCAGCCTCTCCTAATATTCTAGAGGGGAATTATTCTTATAGGATAGATAAAAGGGGGTGTAAATTTTAGTAGTCATGAGGGGGTATTTAGAGTGCCTTCAGAGTTTAACCTATATAAATATCTAACATTGAAGAGTCTTTTTTTTATTCTATATGAGACTATACCTATCTATAACGGTATATCTCTATAGATCGAGTGAGATGTGAGGAGGGATAATAGCATCAGGTATGGGTTTGATAAAGATAAACTTATAAATGGATAAGTGTTTCATGTTGGGTGGTATGACCATAGTTTCTTCAATGGGTTGTTCAAAACAATTATTTCTCTAAAAATTTAAGGTGGACTACACATAGACCATCCATTTATAATTTCCCATCAAGTTATTGAATGAGTGCATAATGGCAGGAAAAATGGGAAAATTCATATACTTGAGATGTGATCATCATACCATTAATATTTTTAACTGGTATTTCATCATCAAGTCATTGAGGATATGAATAAACATTCCTTAAAACTTTTTAGGACATAAATTAATTCATATGAATAAGAGCATGTAAGATAATTCAATATTTGAGTGTACCTATCACCACCTCAACTTAATCATTTTATATTCAATTCTTTAATTAAACCAAAATTATTAGCATAAAAATCATGAATAATTAATTAGATTTATTGATCATGAAATATCATTCAGAGGATGTATAAATATTTACACTTTCTATTCAATCTATGACACCTTAGGTTTATCCTATGTCATTCATGGTCAATATCTTATTCAAATCCTTAGTAATATCTCTTCAATAAAATGTTAATTAACCTAAGAATATACCTTAGGAGTTTCGAACTAGGTTCCTAGTAAGGGAACATTCAATGTTCACAAGAATTATATCCATAATATACCAGACCAACTTTTTTAGGATTATTATCCCTAGATTAATTTATACTAAAACCATATCCACTTGTAGTATCTAGATAGGTATGTATTTTTTAGGGAAACCAAAATCTTTTCTTTACCATAACTTAGAATGCTCTTCTATACTTAGGCTTATCCTAAGTTTTCTAATTAAAATTTTCTCATACGTGTTTTTAAATGTTACTAAACATTTCCTATGATACTGACTATAGTGACACATAATTTTTATACATATATATTAAGTCATTTTAGATAAATATTCAATACATTTCACAATAATACAGCCTAAGTACTATAAAGGTTAATTATATTTGGAAACATGGATATGTAATAAATTTTTACACAAAATATCTATATCACTCCCCATTTAGTTCTATACAACTAGAACCCTTCTTAGACAAAACATACTTCTAACCTTTCTTCATAACCTAGGGAAGGGAAACATAAGAAAGGGTGAGATTAGATGATAAATAAGGGTATACATAAGAGATATCAATAAATGATCAAAATTGATTATAAGATAAGAATAAGGGTATGAGAACATTAGATAAACATTAGAAACTCATACCCATCAATTCATATATCATATTCCTAAAACATTGAATAAAGTTTTACCAATCGAAAAACATAAGACGTAACGGAGTGGAATCATCAATAGTCAATCATGATCTATGAAAAGGTATCATAGGTATGAGAAATAATTATTTTTGAATACACATAAGAATATAAAATCATTTCCTTAGTCAAGGATGACTTCCAAGCCGATTATGGTGGATTTGGTTCACTCTTCATTCTATCATTTCCTTAATCAAGGTCTACACCAAATACTACGTTATTGGAAAAATTACCTTATTATATTTTGTTCACTACCGATTCCAGACATTATTAACTTATGATATATCCATATTTACCCAATTCATTATAGGGATATAATATGCCGACATGACCATGGTTTATAACGTAACCACCTATCCATCATTTATAAAAAAACCACCCATCATTTTTGAAGCCTCCTATTGAAGCCTTCTGGATTATTTTGGGAGAGGAATTTAGATATAAGCATACCATAATTTTTGAATCATGGTTTGATTATTGTTCTTGGTGAAGATGTTTATCCATAGTTTGACGATATGCAGGTGAAGGGTGAGGCAATAGGGAGATAATCGGGAGGTCTAGACGAACTGGGTATAGGGTGGTCCTCCTGGTGATGATGGTTTACTCTATGTTAGGGATAGTGCAGGGTCAGGAGATTGTTGTGAAGGTTCTGGGTAGGGGATAGGTAGGGTTTAGGTGACCTCTTGTTTGGTTGGAGCAATGAAACAAAAACCAATAAAGAGATCACATCCAGAGCCCAGTGTAGCAGATATCTTAAACAGGATGTGGAGAGATTTGGAAAGCCCTCCTGGCATCAAGTCATTAGTAGGGGGTTCCCAAGATAGTGTGGTGGTTGAGGCATCTCTAGATTTTAACATTTCTTACTCTCAGGATTCAAGGGTCTCTATAGGAGTTGTTGAACCAACCTCCAAGGGTGAGATTAGTCTAAAACCAGGAACTTATGTGATGGTCATACATGTTGGCAATAACAATGACTCTGACAGGGGGACACATCCATCTAGCAAGGGTAAGTCCAAGGATGGATAGAAGTGTGAGTAGCATGCATATGAGGTTGGTGGGCCATTGATCACTAGTCAGGGAACTAACTCGGGGAGGATTTTTTCCTGCCTCAACATAAACAAAAAATTCAAATGCCTAAGTATTGAGGGAGAGTTTTTAGGAAACTCCAATGGTCCCTATGAGGCCTAATTTGATGAATAGGGAAAACCCTCAGATGATAGTGGTTTGGGAGGGGTTGGTAAATGTCTACACAACAAAATAAGGAAGAAAGGTAATAAGGAAAATAGGGACCCATGGAGATATAATGTTTTCAAGAAGCTAAAATCTAAGGTTCGTAAATAATACTCTTATCTCCCTAAACCGATGGAGATTCAGTCGGCCAAAAAATAGCGTAAACTAAAAGAGCATGAAATCCAGTAAGAGGTAGGAGAAGAGGCTCATCAGGATGATGTCACGTGTCCCAAGTGCAAGTGGAAGGAGACTCATAGAAAGATGACCAACATCAGGATATGCACCTGAATTCTGAGAAGATGATGATGGATAGGGTGGATACTCTTCCCCCCAGATAGAAATGTGTAGTAGGAACCCCAAATGTCTTGTAGGGCCTAAAGGATCTGGATTTGGATACTCAGATGGAACTACTCATGCACTATGGAAAAGAAATGAATAAGGGTGTTTTGGTGATCAACAATTAGAGAAAACATTGACGAATTGATGGAAAGAATGATCTATGTGGCAGTTACTAGGGATCAAGCTTAATGGATTGACAATTAAGATCACATATTGATCAAAGGATTTAATATGAGCAAGATTGGAAAAAGTAGAATATATGAATACTTGGGAGTATTTATCAAGGCACTATGAATATAACATAGGGGAAGATCCAGGTTTCCAGGTAAATTCCCTACCCTAGAAACTATTTAGGTAAGGATAGTCTAATTTCCTTAGACTTATGTTTAATAATTCTATTATAACCTTTGATGTTTGATCTGCCTTTATGTAGGGTTCTCACTCCCCCCTTAAAAGTGTTATAAAATAAAAATATAATTTGGAGGAGGAGGATATTACTATTAAAACCACATTAATTTAATTTTTATGTAATAACACATTCATTATGAAGTAATAACACCATGTAAAATAAATTATGGTTTTCAATATCAAACATGTCTCATGAATTTGAAAATAAGACAATGAAATTTTTGCCCTATCTATGACTTGAATTATGAGTTATATAAACTCATATATAATAAATTTATATTTATTAAAATTATATAAAGGAATCATATTCATAAATATAATATCATATATGATCCAATTATATCATTTTAACACCCATTTATTAATAATTCTCTATTAAAGTCGTCATTTTAGGTGTTAATTTCTTCTTTCTTCATGTAAGTTTCAGTTCGGTGGTCATGGTATTTGAAATTTAATCATGGTTCATCCATATCTACAAAGTTAATAATGATATAATTATCCTATATAATAATTATATACATATTTATAACCATTCATATAAATTTTTATGAAAAATAAATTACATCACTACATGGAGACTATAGTCTGTACGTACGCACGAGCGACGTTTCTATTTTTCGATGGATAGTATAAAATATAAAGTTAAATATTAATTCACCTTTATAGTCTTATTATTATAAAATAAATATCATATATATAAATTAAATATATAATAATATCCAACTATTAAATATAGTGGTGTAAAAAGAATTTTATTTCTACGTAGAGGTGGTAGTCCACGTGTATACACGAGTGATACTTTCATCTCCCATAGGATTGAGAAGAGGTGGTAAATGATTGGTACATGATAATAATAACATATCAGTATATTTATGATACTTTATTAATCATTTTTTATTTATAAAATAATTGTATAATATAATAATAAATAGAATTGAAAGGTCTTTGTTATGTTCTATACCACTTCTTCAAGATTCCTCATTTAGGTTACTCCTTAAGCCTTCAAGGATTGACACATTAGGATAATAATAGGATCTATAGAATGAAGGGAAGAATTATATGAAGGTTTTTGATTAGGTATTTGTTTCTAGAATGATCAAATTGTGTGAATAAGGGAGGAGATGTTACACCCATTAATAAGTTAGGGGAGGGACACACATGGAATTTCGTAAAATATTTCAATGATTTAAGGTCACTTTCCTAGAAAATTGGATCCAAATGGATATTTATATAAATTTGTGATAAGATAAGGTTAAAATATCATCAACTAATAATAATTTTATAGTTTTGGGTGTAAATCCTGTCATTATATCATGGTTTATCCCCCCCTAGTAAACCCATTTTAACCTTAACCGTGGTAACAAGACTTTACAATTTTTAATATTCAATATGACCAAAAATTTAGTTATAAATATTAAATTATATAGATTTTTATTATTCCAAATATTTTATCCATTTTTTCATATTCAATTTTTATAATTTTAATAATTTAATTTTAATTAAGTGCACAAACTACAATGAAAACTTGTTTTTTAAAAATGAATTTTTAAGTAAAAACATAATTTACTTGTATTACTGTATTTTTAAAAACTATAAAATGAGTTTTAAGATATTATATTGAATATTTAATCTATTAATTTCATTAAAAACATTGATAAATATATATAATACTATCTTATTAAGATAAAAAATACATTGCGTGCATAAAAACGTTTTATGTATTTTTAAGCCTAAAAATTAACTTATACCAAAATAATGTATAATTATTATTAATATTTAATTAATTAGAATTTTTATAATTAAATTATACTTAGTTTATGTTAATATGAAATTAAAAACATACTCGGACATTTACTTTAAAATAAATGATAACTTTTACAAAAAATGGTATTTTTCATTATTCCCATAAACATAAATATTTTTAGAAAAATCCTAAAAATTAAACCTATTATAATATTGACAGTATGATTTAAAAAATGATATTAATTTACTCAAATAAAATTTCTAAAAATTTTATAAATTAATTATAATTTTTGTATAAAAAAATACGATAAAACCCATTTTTGAAGAAAATGTATTTTTGAAGCATAAAATAACATTACTGAAAATTGAGTAATTATTTTTTAATAATTAATCAATGAATTTTCATTAATAAAACCATTATACAAATTTTTCATAAATGTTTTCTTACTATTCCTACATACCAATTTAATGAGTGGGTTATAAATTTTTACTATATCATGGTTCACATATACTCAGGTTTGCATGTAAGGAAATATATAGAATATTTAATGTTTTATTTCAAAGGAAATACATATTAAATATTGTGTTGTTACAAGAATTATGAATGATTTTAGAATATAAACTTGTAAAAATATTTCATCATAGTCTATGCCTTGAAGTTTTTTGAACCCTTTTACAACCAGTAATTATTTATAGGTATTGAATTGTCCATACATGCCTAATTTTTTCTTGAAAATCCATTTAAAACCAATCGGATTTACATCCACTTGAGGATATACCAAAACCTATACTTGGTTTGAGTATATGGAATCTATTTTATAATTAATATTTTTTTCTATTTGGAAACTTTTGTGCCACTTACTACTTCTTTATAGGTTACAGTGTCATTATTATGAACTACTAATGAGTCACCATCATCGGTGACTAGAAAACCATATAATTCTATCTCTCTACCCTATCTTGTAATCATATGTGGTAATTTTTTCTTTGTAATGTCCTCTTCCATAGGTATTTTTGTAATCAGTCCACATTCCAACTCTTGAATATCTTAATCATGTCCATCATCGAATTCTATCTCGCTCTCACTATATCCTATGGAGATGTGATACATTCTAAGAAAGTTAGGATATATATTAACCAAAACATTATTATTTGATATATTGTATATGTAATATCCTTTTTTTCCTTAGGATAACTTATTAAGATACACTTAGTGCCTTGGGGTGTAACTTTTTTACCATAAATGGCTTTAACATATGCATTTCAACCCCACACTAGTACATGTGAAACCTGGATTTTTTTCATAAAACGATGATATTTGATATATATTTCTACTTTAGTAGTCACTCAATTTTGTATTCATGTTGTTTTCTATAATGTGTATCCCTAAAAATATATTTTAATACTTACATGAATCATAATTTATCTCACCAGTTCGAATAGTGTTTGGTTCCTCCTTTTTCTTACATCATTCCATTGTGTTGTATAAGTTGGATCAAGTCAGGATGAAATACCAAACTCCCATAAATAATCGATGAAGTATTGATTAATATATCCGTATTTATGGTTTAAGTGGAGTTTATTAATCTTATCACCAAGATGGTTTTCAAATTCATTATTATATTCCTTGAATATATTAAATTAATCTAACTTATATATCGTTAAGTATATGTATCCATATCGACTAAAGTCATTAGTAAAAGATATGAAGTATGAGTAAAAAACATTAGATTCAATGGGAAATAGACCACATGCATCAGTATGAACCAACTCAATAATATCAGTGGCCCTTTCACCTTTTCTACTATATAGGATCTTTGGTAATTTTTCCTTGAAAACATGCATGACATACACTAAGTAGTTTTATTTCAAATGAATCCAAATATCCATCTTTATTTAATCTACTCAAATTATTTTTGTTTACATGATCTAGTTGGTGATTCCATAGTTAGTTGTGGTATAATTCATGTTAAATATTTTTTGTTATCAATTTCTATTACATGGATTGTGTAATCAAACACATAAAGACCATTATCTAAATATTATTTACTATAAAAAATATTTCTTTATAAAAGAAGCAACACTTATCTTCAAATTTGAAAATAAATCCATTTATATCAAGTTTATACATGTAAATAATGTTTTTAGTGATTTAATTAAAAAAACAAAAATCTTTTAAAACCAAGATCATTATAGTTAGCAATGTGAGGTAGTAGTCCCCAATAGCCACAATAGAAAGTCTGGCTCTGTTGGCTACTCATAGATCTACCTCACCTTATGGAATCTTCAATAATATACTTTGTTATTTTATTTGAATGCATATGTGATCATAATATGGTGTATTTAATACTAAATTTATAGAAATAGATATATTACACTCAATAACGAACACACTTGAAGCTTCCCATCACTTCTGGATCTGTGTGAAGTTTTTCTTTTAGTGGACCTTATTTCCACATGAAAAACCGATACTGCCTTGTTTTCTTGGTTTCCCATTGATCCTAATATTCTTGGAAAGGAATTGTAAATAATATTTAGACTTGGAGTTAGTCTTATAAATCTTATCTTAGGATTTAATTTTATTTACCATCATGAAAAAATTCTTTTTACACTTCATATCCTTGTCAACTTGGTGAGGTAGAGTGAGAATATCTAAGAGAGAATTATCTATGTGGTTCGTATTGAAATTGAAAAAATAAATTGTAGAATATCTAAGGGATTGATGAAATAATGAGAACAATGTGCAGTTATTTAGGTATATTAAACCCAAGAACCTCTAGGTGCTAAATTTATCCAATAAGTTTGACAACATGAGGCCCATCTGGTGAACCTTTTCCAAGATTTCTCATGAAGATAACCTTGGATATATCAAATTGTTATTTTATTTATCTATCTTGATAAAGATCATAGATATAATTAATCATTTTTTAGGAATCCATGTTCTCATAAGACTTCATGAGTTCACTATAGATATAAGATATCATTAAAAATAGAGAATCTAGTTCATTGTTGAGGTGTTTTCATAGATATTGAACTACTCATCACTCACATCATTAGTAGAAATATTAGGGATTGAGAATTCTAGCATGTATGATTTCCGTTCATGTAATAGTACACCCCATTGTTTCTAAACCATTCTTGGAAGTTACAACAAGTTACGAGATGGTATTTATCTAGAATTGATCATATGGATAATGTAGTTGATAATAGTATTATTATTATAAAATAATATGATATATTATTAATATATATCTTGATTACAATTTATGTGAGACATTATTATTATTATTATTTTATTAAGTCTCCTAATATTCTATCAAATATCAATGACACTCACCATTAAAAGCAGATGATCTCATCACTTTAGACATTATAATGAGAAGGAAAAATATTTCCCTCCTTGTGATCCAAACTATGGCTATGAAAAGTATAATAATGTGTTTAGGTAGGTGGTATTTCCAACTATGGTCTTTTAGCTACTTATTCTGTTTAGTGGACTCCCCAATCCTGAAATACTAACTCAGTTTTCTTCAATAATTCCTTCTATATTTTTATTTAATAGACAATTTTTATTAAATTCAATACAATTTTGGTTAATTTGACCCATCATCTTAGTTAAAACTCCCTGATAATTAAAATTTTACCTGGTTATAGCCTAAATAGATACATTAACTATGGTTTTTCTTAATTCAAATAATATAATGGATAATAAATTAATATTAACTTGAGGGATTTTGTTTATTATGTGTAAATTTTTCTTATTTTATCTTTTTAATGTATTTTTAATATTATTTTACGTTTACATATGTGACTAACCATGTACCAATAAAACATTTATTCATAATTCTTTTATTTTAATTCCATCTTTGAATATTAAACCATTTATTTATATGATAGCACTCTTGTATATATAAAATAAATCATGCATATAGAAAAATAAAATAAAAAAATTACATGATCATGATCATGATCTTATCTAATGGATGATTTATTGAGTGGATAATAAATCAACCTATGACCCTAGGGAAAAAAACCTTGCATCAATCTTGGCATGAGTGTAAGTATTTCACATTTCCACCTATGTGTCACCCAGTTTAGTTTCATCTTGGTTTTTTATTGAACCACCTCCACCTCAGATCCACCTTGAACTAAATTCATATTCCTTTATAAACTCCTTTTATTAAATATGTTTTATAATTCACACACAGGTGAAGGAAACCAAATAATTTATTAAGGGGAATTACATAAAAAATATTTGACACATATGTATTACATAACAAAGGATGTAGGGATGATATATTGGCTATAATATGTAATTTAATACAAAATAATTTTAAACCCATATAATAAAATAAATTAAATAAAACCAACACATACAAATTTCTATTCAAATATCGTTATTGTTCAAACACATGAAATGACTACACATTTAAAAAAATCTAGCTAGAATTCATTTCAATTGGTTATTTGATAAGATAAAACAGACATGGATTAATTAAATTAATTATCTAATTAATCAAATAATATGTTTATCTTATTCCATCCAATTTTCTTGTAGATTATCATAAACTATTATTTTAAATAAAATAAATTAATCTATTTTATTTAAAATTTAATTAAATATCACAAACTTCACACTTAGAAACAACTTAGTGAGTGCCTATCTGAACTAATTAGTATGTTCCTTGTTTTATAGAATTCACTCACACGAAAAATTATATACATATTATGTGTTTTAATTTCATGGAATGTACTATCAAATTAATGACACACATAACACATGAAAATTATGTTGTATGTATGATTTAATGTCGGCTAAGTCTTTACTATACAACGACCATGCATGACATCCAATATGAAATATTACACAAAGATTGATTAGGTATTTAATATAATATAAAACCAAATTAAAAGAATTTACTTTAAATTAAATGATTCAA
Source organism: Viscum album (assembly GCA_963277665.1). Taxonomy (NCBI): domain Eukaryota; kingdom Viridiplantae; phylum Streptophyta; class Magnoliopsida; order Santalales; family Viscaceae; genus Viscum; species Viscum album. The sequence continues at coordinate 159,608,688 of OY728125.1, forward strand.
TAAACTCAGGTTGATGAGGTTTAATGTTGTGATTAATTAAATTTTATATTTCCATAAAAATAGTTAAATTACATGATGTGTGCATGATAGAGACACGATGTGTACTTTTCTTCACCATATGTTGTAAATAAATTAGTAGGGACTTGTTGTGTTCTTTTCATGGACATTTATGAGGTACTTGGTATGTAGGAAGGATACACAGTATATACTTCAAGTTTTATAGTTGTCGGCCTGTATGTATCATGTATTAAATTCATGCGGTGTATTAATTACATGAAACATCTTAAACCCATATTTTCAACCATGAAAATACATGGAATACATGGTTTTAGAAAATATACATGATTTGTAGTCCAATAAAACCATGTGTCACCCTATCAAGTCAACAAATGGTGTATTTAATGCATATTGCATGTATTCATTACATGATGACCTGGAGTCCATGAGGGTGTCTTGCTTTAATGAATAAGGATATATGACATGTGGAAAAGGTTCACACATCGTGTAACCCTATGTTATCTAGATAAGGTTATTAACACCTTGATATGGGTTCTTCAAATTTTATCTTCATTAATTATTAACCAACCATGGTTATGTAAGTGATAAAAAAATGAGTAAGAAGAAGATATCTCAATAATGAGATAAAGAACAAAAAAACTTTAAATGAAATTTAACTTTTAAATGCATAATCATCAAAATTAAAATAAAAAATTATAAATTTTAACATAATGGATCTGATACCACTTGATGTTTATAGACACAACATAAGAGCCTATTAGTCCTATGAATAACTCAACTTTTTTCATATTCAACAAATCATTTTTAATTTACAAGACATAAATATCATGACCAATAAAAACATTTCTAGTTAATATTAACAAACAAAACACTATAACTAAGATAATATCCTTTCACATTATTTATATAATTAATTTAAGAATAAGAATAAAGGTTACTTCAATATTGATAACTTTTTTCAATGAATATGTTTATAATTCAAACCAAATTAGTATAGTGCAATTGTGTTGTTGGGACCCAATATAGAGCCCCTTTAGTGGTGATACACACGTGCTCCTTTGATTTTTAAACAATACTAATGAATCATCAAATAATATAATAGAATATTAATCATCTAACATTATTCACCTTTGATCTATTAATGTTCCTTCGGACCTGAAGTAATCTTTCTAGTTCTTTTCAATCTTTATAGGATGGGAGGAGGTAGAATATTTTGAGAGAAATATATTTTTCATAATGATTAACCTTATTTATAATGCAACAATAGTATATTTATAGACCTAGGGTTAGGGTTTAATATTAAATTAATCATTTGAGGGACCTTAAAAAATTATTAATCCCATATGAGACCTCATGTCATGCAATAAAATAAAGATTACTATTATTTTCTCATGATGTGCGCTAACTAACACAACGATAAATATTATTCTATCATCTTGAAAATTCATATTTATCACTAAACCTAATCTTTATCCTCTCATCCTCCTTTAAATTTATCGAATAATCAAATGTATATTGTTATTTAATATTTATTCATTTAATAAATAAATAAATATTCTATTCACATACTGGAGAAGAAATATTTATTCAATGTTCACATAACTAAATAAATTATTTGTTTCATAAATAATTATTTATAACCTCATGAATTGAAAGTGATAAAAATATATTATATATTTTCGTAATTAAAAAATTACATTATGAATAAATATTAATTTAATATCTTTATAACCAAAATAAAAAAATATTAAAAAATATTATTTATTGGTATATATATTAATATTTATTCCAATTGTAAGATATTAATAATATTTAATTGAGATCAAAGCAAACACTTTGTGTGTGACCCACTATACCACTTACATAGTGGAATTAGGTGTGATTTCCTAAAGTCTGATATTACTATCTTGTAGACAGGGATATGCAATGATACATAAACGTGTTGAATTCCTAAAGGTGGTTCTATTGTCATAATCTCCCATCATAGATATTATCAAGTGAAAAAATCATATGATGAGGTCTCGTATGTTTATGAGTACTCTCACCAAAAATTCAACATAATATATTCCCTATCATATAATGTTATCAAATCATATGACAAGTTTTAATAATATCACCATATCATTTCAAGTTTATCATCATAACAAGGAATTTTTATTCCCTTCTCAATGTGATATATTCTCTAGTACATTATTACATTAAATTCACCCAAATATATAGGATATTTTAAATAATTCTAACTTCTATGAATATAATTTCAATCTAAAGTAAAAATAGTTAGTTATTAGACACCAACTCTAAAAACAAAAGGCTTGGTCTTCTCTCTCTCTCAAAGATATCTAGAATTATATCATGCTACAAATATCGATAGTCCCATCCAAATATAAATTTCACCTCTTCTAGTTCTAAAAATAATTATACATATTTATATTCTTTCTCTTACATTTATTGGGAATAACTCGCATTAATATTAGTCCACCCCAAGTAGTTTCTATGGTGGATACCATGAAATAGTCCTCATACTCTACAGGATATTCATGTTTAACAGTCTTGAGTATGTTATAGGATAATTTTTAATAACCTAATAAAAATATATGTTCCCCTTAGTGGAGATAAATCAAAAAAATCTTGTTTCTAGAAATGGTCTTCCAAAAATCAAGGGTACCATAACATACTCCTCCATTACAAGAATGATGAAATGGGCTAGAAAAATATATTTTCCTACCCTTGACAATATGTCCTCTAAAATACCATTAGGATATTTTATAGATATATTATCTAGTTAAAAGGCCACATGGGTGGGATTAAATTCTTTTAACCCCAAATTTTTGAAGACTTCAAAGGGAATTATATTAGTTCTATCCACCAAGTCATATAGGTATTTTACAAACTCAAAGGGTCTGATGGTGCATGGGATATAAATAATCTCATGTTCTTGATGTTCTAGTGGAATTATATATTGAGCGACTATCAATCATTCTTTTTTGAGTTCAATGGTTCCCAAATACTTCATATTAATTTAGTTTGGGAGTATTTATTTTATATATTAGTGTAGGTGGGATTTCGATTCAATGCCTTGGTGAAGGTGATTTTAATGTGGAGCTTCTAGAATACTTCCATAAATTTCTAGATTGCTGGTCAGCCTTCCTTTGTTTTTTGTTCCCCATAAAAGGTAATGGTGGTACATATGTCTTGACCACCTCATTCTCTTTTTATTTTTCTACTTATTCCCCCTTCAAAGTTCTTTTTTTTTCAATGATGTAACCACATGCTCAACTACTTCTTATAATAATTATAGAGAAAAATGATTCTTCTCACCTTACATAACCTTTTTCATTACCTAGACTGGTTGTGAGGGTTCTTTACTACTCTTTTAGGTTACCGCATTGGATTCATATCAATGGAAATTTCAAAATGACTTAGTATTGTTCTAGTTTGTCTCACTAAGATATAATATTCCAACTAGACAATTTTTTTCTCGATGATTCATATGGTCACCTTCTGATTCTATAATCTTGTTTCAACAATGTTAATAAATTTAAAAATCAGCTCCTCTAAGTTCAATGTCATATCTTATTTCATTTTTGAGCCACTTATTTGTGTTGTTTATGAGGAGGTTTCAATGGATGAGGATTTTTATACACTTTTTTTAAATGATGATTTATATTATTTAATTCCTTTTTGTGATCTTGTATATAGATTTTGGTACTGAATTTGATCATACAATAAAGGTCTCTGAGTCCTCTACAGTAGAGTTTGTTACTATTATTGATTCCAACCAAAAGTTGTATTATATTTACACACTATATTTTTATAATATAGTAACATATTTAAACCATGGTTTTATTATTAATAACTAATTCACTATTATAGGGACCATAACTTTTGTTTGAACACTCTCTCATAGTTCCCTTGTCCCCACACTCACTATATGTGGGGTGTTACAGGGATTCAGCTTTAGAAATTATGATAAGTTAAATTGAATTAATATTCTTTGAAAATAAATATAATTGGGAAACTAACAAGGTGGTTGAATTAAAATTTTACATACCCCACTTCTATGTTCTGTACTTATATTTCCATTGAAAACTATTGACTAACATATCCTCAAATAATTCAAATAATTATTTGGGTGATTTCCTCATAATTTTTACCCCAGTTGCTGCATCTACCATAGATTTTTTCTCATGGTAATTTCTATATAATGGTTGTACATGAATCCATTTTGGTATCCCATGGTGATGGAATTTCTATAACATGCCCTTGAATCAATCCCATGATTTACAGAGGGATTCACTTTCAAAATATAGAAAATTGTGGATTTAATTTCTCAACATCATGGTTTTGGATGGAGGAAATTTTTAACTATGAATTATTGATTGAGAGTTTCCCAAGTGAAAATGGGACATTAGGGAAACTCCTTTATCAAATATTTTACTTTATCCCTCAATGAAAAAGGAAATAATTGAATATTTATCGCATCCCCTAACACTTTTTTCATCATAAGCTATCACAACATCTAGGAAATTATTGAGGTGATAATTTGAATATTCACCTCCTAAAACCCCAAATTAGAATATATTCTAAATAAGTTCAATGATGGATAGATTAATTTCAAAGTTATTGGAGTGAAAAATTGGTCAAAAGGCTCTAATTCACTCTATGGATAGTTGGAAATCTATACTTCATTAATATTTTTCAGGCTGGAATTTGTACTTAAGGATCTTATAATATGTATTTGTTCTTATCCTACTGAAAAAATGAAAATTAAACTTTAATAGGATTTTAATTTTGTGGTATGTATGATATAACAAATAGAGAAGAATATCCCCCCATATGAGTGAATTGTTTTTCGATTCCATGGACAATAGTCGAGTCTTCCTCTTCCACATTAAGTATGGGAGCATTTGGAATATGCTCCCATATATTCTCATTTTCACCATGAATGTGTTTATTGGATTTAAAAATCAAAGATAAATCTCTTTAATGATTCAGGACTATAAAAATGGGTGATGTTATTGTTCATGTAATCATGTTCATGTATAAACACAAATATCATAGTAAGATTAAAAGGTAAAAACCCAAAATAAGAAAAATATAAACATATTTAAGAATATAATTTTTATAAATTTTTAATTTTTTGTTTTCAAATTAATTAACAGAATATTTATAAAAAATATACAATTTTTAAAAAACTTATCTGGAAAAACACTAGGATTGGGTGTCGTTCTACCCAAATAGTTATTTTCAGGCAAACCAAATTGAATTTTACCCAACTTTACAATGATTATAGTGGAATTTTGGGGTAAATACTCAAGGAACCTCATGTATTTTACAATATAAATCCTGGGAAAATTATTTTAATATTCAATTTGGTTGAGTGAAAATTATTCAATCTTCAATTAACTCAAATTAAATATATTAATATTTATGTCACCAAAAACACAAAGCTACTAAAACTTTATTTCTAATGTTATGATAAACATGAATCGTCGTTATGGGTTTTGATGGAGGTTATTGTAATTGTACTTATAAAGTGTGTTTGTGTCAATCATAAAAAATTACATCCCTTTCATTCAAAAATATTATAACCTCCTTGATCTGATAAGTTATTATTAATCCTTTAAAGGTTGATTTATTGGCTTAAAAAATAATTTTCCAAAAACTTTATTAAATAAAACCCTAAGGTGATGATTGATGCATCTATTGTTCATAGATTAATCCTAAATATTTCCTTTGAAGATCCATAAAATTATTATTATTGGTATAATATAACATATTCAGTGGATAGATGAAACATGAAATGAAGATATTATGAAACAAATATATAATTCACACTAACAAAACAAGAATAATTCAATAATGAAAAACTTCACTATCACCCAAAACTTCAAAAAAGAGGTGGAGTTAGCCTATTATGTTAGAAATGATGGGATAAAGATCTACTTAAAGAAGGGGTATATGAAAACTAGAAGAATATTTAAATACAAGACAAAATATAGAAAAAAAAACCCTTCCTTCAATGGTGTCTATCTCCCTACAAGGTTCCTCCTATTTCTCCCCTAGATGATTCCCCTTTCCAAATGGTCTAAGGTATCCTTAATAAATTGACACCTAGTTTTTAGGGGTCTTTAGGGGTCTTAATCTAGATTAAAATGTTAGTTAATGGGGTTAAATGAGAAGTAGGTGGATTTTTTTCAAATGTCACATTGATAAGGCATGTAATTTAGTAAACCATGAACCACCCATGTGAGTCATTCTCTCCACCTTTTCTTTGAGGTTCACAGTTCCTGGGTGAATCTGTATTGTTTGGTAAACATAATTGAGAATGTTAAAATATTTATGTCCCTAAAATTTTAATTTACCATGTTTCCTAGGTGATTATGAATAGTTTGGTAAACCATGAGGATTATACTATTTCTTTAAATTTTGTTTTTCACAATTTCCTAGGATGGTTTTCATGGTTTATGGGTTTCATTGAAAAATAGTGTGTAGTATAAAATGTGTATGAATGCCTTTATTTTTCTTATAAAACTCCCATTTAATGCCAATATCAACCAAATATTAATTGATGGAATTTTTTTTACCTAAAAACAAATTTAAAGCATAAATACATGAAATCCTATTGTATTATCCATTTTCATATTGAAATCTATTTCAATATTGGGTTATGCAAACAAGTGTAACATATCTTTATTTAAGAAAATAATTAAGACTCTATTATTTATGATTCTTTAGTTTTTTATAATATGTACATGTAGATTGTTATGCAAGGAAAATTTTTGATGTTAAGTCTAAATCATGTCTATTTATTGATTATAGAGTTGAGGAATTTTGATAACACCTCTAGGGTGATGAGAATAAGTCAATGATCAAAAATAATAATGTTATATTTAATTAAGTTTTCATGTACAAGTATTTTCATGGAGTTAAAACTAATATTGGAAATAATGAATCGAGTTTCCAAGAGAAACTTGAGCGTGAATGTCTACTTAAGTGTTTGAAAATATAACAATTGGATTTTACTATTCAATTATATTTGAGCAGGTCAAATAGGGTGATAAAACTTGTGTTGAGGTATTAATCATCCTTACACTATTTTCTATTGAATAATAGTGGAGAGCTAGAATGAATGGTTAAAGTAATTCAATTTAAGGATTCAAGAAAATGGGATAAAACTATAAAGAAGGATATTTGTTATTTACATGATAATAATACTTGGGATTTGACTCCATTAGCATAAGGAAGGAAATCATTACAAAACAAAAGGGTTTACTGGATCAAGGAAGAGAATAATGATAATAAGAGATACAAGGAAATGTTGTTGGTAAAATATTTTCAGTAAAATAAAGCTGTCAATTTCACTGATATCTTCTCGTCTATAATTAATATTAGTGTCATCTTATTGATTCCTTCTATTACTACATTAGTGGATATTTATATTGAGCAGTTTGATATGAAAACTATTTTCCTTCATGTATATTTGTAAAATGAAATATGCATGGAACAATTAGATAAATTTTTGAGTTCATAAAGAAATTGTTAGTGTAAAAACTCCAGAGAATTTTATATATATTGAAGCAGTCACTCGAGCAGTGTAATAAGAAGTTTCATGAATTCATGAGTGGAAATGCATAAAAGCAGTGTAACTTGGACCAATACTATTATTTCAAGTATTTTGGTGATTAATACATTATATTTATTATTTATGTGCAAGATATGCTTATTATAGTATTATAAAATTATAGTGTTGATGAATTAAAGAGGTATTTGGATGATAAATTTGAGATAAAAGAGCTTGGAAAATCTATCAATATTCTATGGATAAAGATTAGTAAATATTATATTACTAGAACCTTGACATTTTCAAAATATTTCTATAATGGAAAATTTTTTAGTAGGTTTAGTATGTTGGATACATATCTATTTTTTATTCCCCTAACAATCCAATATAAGTTATCAAGGGAATAAGAACCAAATATAGAAGAAGAGATCAAGTACATGGTAAATGTTAATTTATGAATTAGTTGTCAGAATCTTAATTTATTTCATGTTTTATACCAAATATAACATTTCATATGGAATGGAATCTATGAGAAGGTATATATATAACTATGGAAATAAATATTGGGAAGTTTTGAAGTAGATAATAAGTTATCTAAAGTTAAGTAAGGATTTAACTCATTGTTTTAAGAAAGGAATTTCCCTACAAATTGGTGAATACTAACCTTGGAGGTGATGTAAACAGTAAGAGGGGTATTATAGTTTATGTATTTACCAATAGAGGAACTTTCATAATTTTGTTATATTAGTCAATGAATATGGTTATATTATCTACCATAGAGGAAATATTTATTATTATAATAGAAGTAAGAAATGAAATGGTTTGGTTGAAGTCATTCTTATATGATTTATATATAAATTGAGTGGAAAATATATTACATGATTATAGTAAAATTATAATATATCCTGAAAAGAACCCATTTTTTTATGCTAGGTCTTAAAATATTCATCTTAAGTACCACTTCATCGTAGAATTAAAATAGGATGGGCTACATACATTATATAAGATTAAACTAATTAGTAATATAATAGATATATTTATTAACATGATGGTGATTAAGAACTTTTTTCATTATTATGATTCTATAATAATTCAATGACGAATGAAGCTTTGAAAGTAGGAATAAGGAAGAAAACTTTGGGAGATGACAGAGGGCTATCACTGGTGTGAAAAAAGTAATTAAAACCTAAGGTTAAAATATAGAATAATTGTTAATATTGATAGATTTATTGGTAATATGTGTAGGGTTGGGATTACCAATTTCTATGATATCCTTGTCTTAAAATTATTAATTATTTTTTTATTATTAATTAATTATAGAACCTATAATCATTTATATCTCACCTTAAGTTGGCAGTGAATGTGATTCTTGATCAAGCAGTTATCACTTTTGATCAGTCATATTTCCTATATATGTAGAAATACATCATATAATTTCTTGAAAATATAAATTATAAATTATCCCTTAATCACTTAGGCATATCCCAATAAAGGGAGAGTATTCCGAAGCAATCAAATAAAAAATCACTTCCTTCTATGCATGTATTACCAATAACTATATAATTAACCATAAAACTCTAACTATTATATCATATAAAAGAAATATTAAATGGAGGGAGAATTATATTTATCAAAAAAAGAAGTAGAAAGTACACATATATAATAAACTAAATAAAAACACATCGAATATAATATGTTATTACTAAAAACCAAGATAAAATAACATAATAATAATTTTATTAAGAATAATACAACTCAGGAATTACAAAATTTCTACTTCTTACTATCCCAATCACAAAAAGGGATTTATCCCTCTATGTGACGGGTTATTGTATCAACCTGGACTTTTATAAAAGAAATTTCATTTTAAATGAATAAATTTATTATTAAGTAATATAGTTATAGGAAACACATGCAATAATTTGGATATTTTAGATCAATATATCTTTTTTTATTTCAAAGACCATTCAGTATCATAACCATTCCTAATATAACCATTTTATAGTGATTATTAATGTAAGATATTGATTTTTCTCAGAAGGTATTAACCCTTTAATTTCTAGTTTTATCCAATATTTTTATCCTAATAGAAGTTAAAAAGGGAATGAGGAATTTTTAGGGGGTTTTTAGGGCTTGTTCAGATCTTGGAGCCCTGACTTTTATATGGGAAAGGTGAGTCACATTGTTTTTTTAAAATGTTATTCCCAATCCACATGATTTTTTAAAACTGTATAGGGTGATATAGTGCAATAAATATGTCTGAAAACATGTTTAAACCATGAATCCTAGACCACATGTATGTTCTTGGAATTGTAGATGGCCTGCAGTAATCCCCATGGTATGTGCACAGTTTTCCCAAACCGGGTGTATAGCCTACACCCTTAGTTATACTTAGGTATTAAGGATGCATAGTTGGTGCATTGTTTGGCCAAATTGTGTGTCCAAACTATGAAACCTTAAAAAAATTTGAAATCCCCATTTTTTCCTTGCATTAATTTAATTTTTTTACCTACCTTTATTCTCCCATTTTCACACATAATCAGTTAGAGATCTATCTTTTTATCTAACATAGGCTTTGATTTAGGCTCTTCACAGAGTGTCTAATTCTTTTACCATCAGTTGTGTTGGATATCCAATGGTGATATCCTCATTCATATTCCTTCTTTTCTTAATTTTTCTCAACATATGGGATGTTAAATCTGTGCTGCCTAATATACTCTATTTTTAGTTCATTTTTCTACTTTGTTCATTTTTCATATTTTAGCAATAATTAAAGGATTAAAATAGATGAGGAGAGAACCACAAAGATAAGGTAGGTGGTCTGGTAATTTTTCCCTAAATTCAAGTCATTATATGTCATGTGTTTTCATGCTACACCTCATACTTTACACATGTTTACTTAATTATATAAATTTCCTTAAACCAAATTATTATTCATGTTATAATTTCTCCATATACCATTAATTATAGATGGGGAATGAAACCTCTCAACTATTGACATCCCTTGTGATGTGATCATGAATTTTCATAACTTATTAAATGTTTATATTGAGAAACCACCTTCTAAGTGGTATTTTCTTGATGCCTAATTTAAAGGATTACTTAAATTAAATAGAAGTGAGTTGTATGACCATGTCAAATGAATTCTATAAAATTAGTGGATTAATACCTTGGATAAATAAAATGTAAATAATTATAATTAATAATTTGGATTGAATTAAATCATTATCGGCATTTATTATATAAATTTGATTTATGGGAATTAATTCCCTTATATTTGTGATACATAGGCATGGTACCTTGTCTATTTTTGATACTTGGTCATGTCATCCCATATATTTATGATACTTGAGCATGTGTTCCCCAATAAAATGTGATACATGGGAATGGAATCCCTATTGAAATGTTATATACAAGAACTGAATATATAATTAAATGTGATAACTGTGAATTGCATCCCATATTGTGATACATGGGAATGGAGACCCATATGATTCATGACACCCAATCATGGTGTCCCTACTCTTTTTTCGATATTGTTATGATTATCTATCGATGCCTGAGTCATGCCTCAGTTCTTGGCTAGTTGTATTATCTATATATATGGATATAAAAATCGCAATGTATATATACCATATATATACATACATATCTATACATATATATATACACAAACTAATGCATATTGTCCCATTTTAAGAGATATATCACCTTAGGTCAAAGTACGTAGTGTGAGTCCGGTGTCCTTTAGGAGCTAGAGTCGACCTGGTTACAATTTATACTTATTCTTTACATTTTATTGATGCACACTTCTCATTTTATATAAATTGGATGGATTTTACTAGACACCATTGGTAGTGGACTTCTGAAGTATATCTCACACCATGTTTTGGACTACTGGTTGGTACTCGAATTGATCTTATGGATGTAGGCAAGGGAAAATGGAAGAGTACAACTTTGGATGCCTAATATTACTATACTAGGATGGAGCATGGTATAATAAGACCGATTTTATGCTCTTTATTCAATTAGAGATAGTATTTTGGAATTTATTAGTTTTTTATATCATGTTTTAAATTTTTTTAACTCAATATCCCATGTATATCCCCTTTTTACTAGCATCATGACATGATCATCATTTTGTGAGTGATATTGTTTCTGTTTTTTCCTGTTTATTTTATCAGGATGTTTATGCTTCTACAGTTCATTTATTACATTTTTTTTGTTGGTTACTGTTATTGTATATTGCTGCACTACACTCTGATCATGTGGGTATATTATCCCCACCATACTATCATAGACCCTCACTACTAGTTCTCAGCATCTGGAATATAGGTAGGTGCACTCATGACCATGTGACCCACTGGTACGGCTATAGTTATTGAGTGATCTGGTTCAGGGAATCACAAAGTGGTTTCAGAGCTTCTTTTTTCTTTAATCTTACTCTTTGGTTATTAGACAGGAGACTAGGAATGTGTTGGAATTTGTTAATGACCATGTTCCTAGGAGTATCTAACCCAGATACAGGGGAAATCCAAATTACTATGTTGGTATATTGTTGTTTTGGTTTGTACTTGTTATAATTGTCGGGATTTCACTATTAGGTGGCACACATGAGCAATGATGTTTTATATTATTGTGATTTTTTCATTACCCTTGGCCCTATAAGGAATGTGGGTATCATCTCATGCATAATTATAATCCTTGAGTATTTACATATCATGCATATTTCATGTCATAGTTATATTACTGTATGCATTTCTTGTTGTATCTTATTGGTGACTTGACTATTGTATTTGAAAATTTTCTAATGTTTCTTGTAGGGATAGAATAATTGGATTAATTAAAGTATCAATATGAACTTAAATATATTTTTTCCATATATATTGATTGTGGCACCTTAATTGACTAATTATTCCACATTTGATCCATGGATCATTGGTCACATGGGCTGAAATGTTAGTTGACTTGGTTACATGAATTCCAATTATACTTTTTTAAGCATGTACTTATCTAAATAAGGAATGGTGATTCATCTAATCAAATTATTTTATATGACCCATTACATCTCAATACTAGATGTAAGGGTTAGATCATAGTTACATTACATGACAATGCAACTTATAATTTTTAGGCATTTATAACTTAGGAATGGTGACTCATCTAACAAGACCATTTTTTAACTAAAAAAATACATCCAAGAATGCTCCAAAGTACAAGTAACTTGACCCAAAATTGTATCTTGTTATATAAGCTTCAATTTTGACTGTCAGGGGGCCAAAATAGAGTTATGGATCATAATTTATTCTCATTTGAATCATACTGAAGAAAATGGCTAGCCCGAGTTATTCTAATGAAATGTATAGAAGTGCGTGTAAGATTCCAAAAAGTGTGAAAAAGACCTTTGTGGTCATGCAAGTGAGTTACATGCAAAGATGATGATAATTTCATCAGATTACCATAAAAAAATGTGTTCCCAAGTCCCATGCGTGAAAAAAGTATTGCATGCAAGAATTAAATCATGTTTTCAAGAATGGAATCTTGGATGTATTCCATCATGCAATCATATTTCATGAAAAATACAATGTCAATTTTCACCCCTTCTATGAATACTACTCAAATGTAAAATTCAGGTGCAAGTAATATTTCCACACCATGTGAAAGAAACCAAAACCTCCCATAAGAATCTCCCATGCTAAATACTTCATCAACCATCCCCTTGTGTTCATGTTCACTGTGAGTGAGGAAGAAGCTGCGTGTAAGGCCTCTTCCATGGACAAAATATTATGCACCATCATCGAAGATTTATTCCATGAAATGAAGTCCAACTCTCCCCCTCTTCTGGTTGATCCTCCAAAAGTTGAACCGCCACCCTTTTGTGTGTAATAATGATCTTCTATGACATCGTAAAATAATAAAACCCTCAAGGTAGAGATATTGTGAAATAGTTTCCCTATGGGTCCTCCCTCAAGTGGGACCACAATTGTTTAATCCTCACCCAACTTATTTAAACCCAAGTTGGTGCGCAAAAATAATCCTCTTGTGCACACCCTTGACCTTGCGCAACCCATCTTTCATGCAGGACAACTTGTGCGCAGGCCATCCTACACACAACCCCTCATGTGCGGAACCCATCTTGCATGAAGGCCATCTTAAATATAGCCCATCTTGCATGAAATAGTGTTAAGACATGTGCCCACTGTTTCATACCATGATGGATACACCCATGCACCCCCACTCGAGATTAGTGACAAGTTGCGGTCCTAGACCTCCAGCCTAGTCCCCTCACTATCATCACTAACCCCATGAAAAATATAGAGTCGCGCCCTAAAAATTCTGGGATGGGTCGAGGAAATTTTGGTTTGCAGCCTTATACAGACCCAAATTCAACCCCTAAAATACCTTGAGTCAACCTACTACTCTTGGTCCCTTTCTCATTTCATGAGTTCAGATTCTCTCCTAGAGTTCCCCGAGTACCTTGAGTTTAACCATTCCCCAAGAAACTCCTCAAACCCCCATCACCTGACTCTTATTCCATGTTGAACTAAAAAGGTCCACCCTTCTATAAGTCCCACACAAACCATTACTAGGTGTCTTCCACCTAATATTCCTCACTACATTACTTTAAACTAAATCATAAACTATCATTTATGAATAATATTCCTTATGTTTCAAGTATAATATGCCTCATGCCATTATCATGAGTAAACATTCAATATTTCTCACTATATTACTTTAAACTATAACATACCCTATCATTATATAATAGGATTACTTATGTGTCAAGCATAAGATTCCTCATGAAATGATCATGATATGACATCCAATGTCATAATTACAAGACTTTAAACTATATCATACTCTATCATTCAAGAATTGGATGTCTCATGTGACAAACATAAGATTTCTTAAGCACCAAGCATAAGATTCCCTCATGATTTGATATGAGGAAACCTCCATGGGTATCTCAATGCATAAACCCCACTATATACATCCTTTCACATGAAATTAAATTGTAATCATACCCTGTAAAATGTACATGGGATGACTTCATGACCTGACATAAGGAAGATAGCATGGGCCACTCCTATGTTTAATCCTCAGCCACATCATCACTACTTTTAGAAGCACATGGGCCACTCCTACTCATAAGCACCAGCCACGTCATTGATACTCCTAGTGGAAATCAATATGCTCCCACATATAATCCCCATTAACATTAGTATCTCACTATAGAGTCACCTAGGAAGCTTCCACACATAATCCCCATCACATCATTGTCACCCCATAGCGGCACCTGGGTGGCTTCCATGCATAATCCACATTCACATCATTGTTGCTCCATAGCAGCACCCAAGTAGCTTTTATAAATAATCCCCAACCACATGCTATAATTCCATGGGTATCCCTCCTGGTGTAATCCCTAGTCTCTACCCACGGACTGCTCCTACACATAATCCCCAACCATATCCTCCATATGGTCCTCCTCCTCGGGTGTAATCCCCAATGCATCATTCTGAACTAAGTGGGAAGTGATTACCAACCAATTGGGATACATAGTAATCCCCCATGAGTTCTAAACCCAACACTCCATGCACTCTATCCACTCCATCAATTCCATCAACCCATCACTCGATCCACATTCATCCTAATTTTTACCAAGCCACAACATCTCGGTGAGATCATTCCACCCATTTAGGCATCTTCCATGCATAAATCTCGTCCAATTCATCACTGCTCCAAGCAGCACTTGGGTAGGAAACTCAATGCATACGCACCACAAAAATATAACCAACAGTAATCCTCTTGTGAAAAGTATCTTCTATGTGTAAGCCCCATACCATAAAACCAAGATCAATCCTCTTACAAACTGCATAATCCCCACATCATCCTTCGCCGATGCTCCTTTCGTGGAACATGCATCCTTACTACGTGATGCCAAACTGCATGGACTGGTCCTATCACACAACCTTAAAATATGACATCGAACTACGTGTGATTTAATCCCTATCCTTGAAAAAGGTTATATAGGATGCCTCTTTAAGCTTCAATCCCAACCAATGGTAAACCAATTTTCCCCCCTCCCCCCCTCCAAGGCATGTACCTATTTGAACCACCTATAGGGGTGTTTTGATAATCCTTCATGGGGTGTCATATTCCCTTTATGGGACACACCTTTTGGATCCACATCCACCAGGAGTTCGAATCCATCCATCTGGTAAACCTTTCAGGTGATCCCTCTTAGGTATGTACCTCATTGATCCACCTCAAAGGGTGTTCAGATCGACCACCATGGTATGACATCTTCCCTTTATGGGACACACCTCCTGGATCCACCTCTATGGGGTGTTATGATCCATACATCTAGTAAAATTTCACGGTGCTCCCTCCTAGGGATGTACCTCCCTGATCCACCACTGCAGGGTGTTTTGATTAGCCACTTATTTGTCTCTGCAAGATGTTAAACTCATGACCTATTTCATACTGCTACCTAATTCTAAACATGGAATGCATGACATTAAATCCTTGGAAGATATGTGCATAAGGAGTCAACTACATCATGATAAACATGGGATGCCTGTGGTGAAAGACTTGGAAGATATGAACCTATAGTTTCATCTAACTCATGATCAACATGGGATGCCATGGGTTCTGTGCCTAAGATACCTCCATGATATGACCTACTATGAGGAAAAATACAGGTGACCAATGCACCTAGTGTTCATAGATTCCCATACATACCTGGAGTTACCATATACTCTAATGAAAGGTTACTTCCCTATTAGACAGAAGGATCATAATTCACTGGTTTCTACAAAAAGATGTCATCGGGAATGAGTTTCAAGAACATAACTCAAATCTATGAGGGAGACCCATACTAGGTGAAAAGTTCCATGGAGGAATCCATAGTAGGAGGAACCAACATCCCATCATCCTATTTCGATCGAGGAGCAGACATCGTTGTTAAAAGTGATGAATATCACCCACCTTTGTAAAGCAGTAATGTGGGGAAATAGAAGGTGATTCCAGTTCACATTAACATGTAGTGGCAATGACTCAGTGAAAGTGTTGAAAACAACCATGATATGTGTTTGTGTGTGTGTAACAAGGTATTAACTTAAATGAATTTAAACTCTTAAATGAAATGGTTACCATTAAATGGGGATTCTGATTTCAATGTAAAGGGTGATTTAATCTATACCTTACAATTGACACTTCATATATTGGGGCCTCTTATATGTAATGTAAGACCATGAACCTAATCCAACCTTAGTAGTAGGAAGTAGGTAGTGTCTATTGTAATCCTTATTATGTTCCTTATCACCTAGACCTAGCCTAAGGAGACGAAAGAGAGGTGTGACTTATTTTTAGGAAGGTTGTGTACCTGTAATATCTTGTTATATGTGGTCCTATCTATTATCAGACGTTATATAAGGTGTTTTTTTGGAAATTAAAGTGTTATGTTTCCACAACACCTTCGTTTCATGTTCCAGGAGGGTGGTGACTACCATGTTCTGGAGGTGGTGGACCTTGATCGCCCAATGTTACCTCCTAAATTACAACCTACGAAAACTCCTCCTATTCCTAATATAGGTATAAATGCTCAATTATAAGATAGATTCCTTTGATTTATATAGACTATAAAAGGAGCTTCATGATTTGCCCGTATTATGGTAGAGTTGATGCAAGACTTTCAGTAGTATAATTCACCTACCTTATTGGGGGATGGTGGCCCCTTGGATACAGATGCATGGATAGAGTCCATGTTTTCAATTTTAGATTATTTGTAGATGCCTCCAAATAGTGGGGTTAATCATGCGACCTATATGCTTCATGATTCTACCAATTTTTGGTAGTACATGATTACTCAGGCTGGTCGTCATCAGGGTATGGTCTGGGAGGACTTTCCGACAACCTTCTTTGATTAATTTTTTCCAAAAACACTGAAGAGTAGAAAAAAATAGAGAATTTATGTATCTGAAGTATGTTTTTATGTCTATAATGGACTATTTCACTCATTTAACTAAACTTCAGTGCTTCTCACCAATAATTGTTGGTGACGTGTTGACGATGGTGAGACATTTTGAGAATGGGAGCGTATATTCCAACCAATATCGAGTGAATGTTTTTTTGTTGAACATAATTTATGAGATAGTGAATCATGCCCTCATCACTAAGAGGATCCTAAGTGAAGCTGAAACTATGGGCCAGGGTAGTTCTGTGATGAGATAGGGAAGTGGTTCTTTGATTTGAAGGAAGCATCACTTTGAGTTTGCACATGGGGTAGCAGTAGTCGGATGACACCTACTAATACTTTTTTGGTGTTCCACCAGTGCAGAAAGCCTGGTACTAAGAAGCCCCATTGTCCGAGAGATACTATTTAATTTTGTGGATATGGAAGGTTGGGGAATCTATAGTTCTTCTGTTGTAATTTTCCATCTGTACCTAGTGGTAGAGGATCCGTATTAGATCTACCTTCAAGATCAGTATTAGTATCACCTCTCCATATAGGTAGGTAAAGTAATACTGATTTAATATTCTAAGAAGGTGGACATATCCATGGTAGAAAGGCTTTAGATATACAACACTAGTTGAGAAAACCTATCCAAGGTAGTCAGGTTTAATCTCAAGTCTGTGGGTCTAGAAACATCTATGAAGTTATTCCTACTCCTGAGGAGAAGAGTGTCGATCCTTCTATAGTATCAAGTACTATTATAGTAGCCTCTAATTTATTATCTTACTTATTTAAAATAGATACTTCACATTCTTTAATATCAATGGAAATTATGGAAATTTTGGGCCTAGATATAGAGTAATTTTATGGCATAATGAATATCAACACACCATTGGGGATTTGATCTAAGAGTGTATGTTGATAGAGTAATTTTATATGGGACCTATTTTTCCTCGAGATGAATGGGATTTCTAGGTGAGTTGATCTGGACTAGAGCATCATGTTCTGGCTAGAGTGGCAGCCTAGATAACTATTCTCTTTTATGAGAGATTAGGGAATATGGTGTATGCAATTACCTAATATTTTGGATCATTTCAGAAACATTTTACCTAAATAATTTTCTAGATTACCACCTATAAGATAGGTAGACTTCATAATTGATCTAGTGTTAGGAGAAGAACTAATTTACATTCCTCCTTAAAAGGTGGCACCTATAGAGCTTTAGGAACTCGGGAATCAGTTATAGAGTTTTTAAGTTAAGGGTTTAATATAACCTCATACTTCACCCTAGGTTTCACATATCCTTTTCACTAAGAAGGTAGATGGTACCCTCATTATTTTCATGGATTTTAAAATATTGAATCATATTATTGTTAAGAACTAGTATCCCTAATCTCACATAAATAATCTCATTGACCAACTCTAAGGTGATCAGGTTTTTTTTAAGATCTATTTGAGGTTAGTTTATCATCATTTATGAGGCATACTTTCAGACATGCCTCAAAAAGAGTTCTTTAAAAGTGTTGGTCAGAGTGGACACTCAATAGGTGGGTGAAAGAAGTTCCAATTAAAATTTATGTTAAAAAATTTATGATTAAAATCCCAAAAATTAAATAAAAATTAAACTGTAGTGAATTTATAAAGATTGTAAGTTTTCAATTAGTTTCTCAATAGATTGATTATTTCTCAGTTAATTCAATCTGAGTATTAATTAACTTTTGACACTAACTTACTAGGTAACAAAAGTTAAAAACACTTACTAGTTTAACTATCAGAATTACTTTAAAACATATTTATCTTTAAAGTACTTAGCAGTGGAATATAATATAACTTAAACTAAAAATAACATGCACAGCAGATATAACCAAGAGGTCCAGTCTCAAGCTGAGACTTAGTCCTCTCAAACAGTTTATATAAACTTTGATCTACACCCTGGATTAGGGTTAACAACAGTACACAGACTGTCCAGGTACTAAGACCTCTACCACAGTTCTTTGTGGGACAACAAAAACAATAGCATATAGGCTATCCAGGTCACGCTTGACCTCTACCACTATCCACAGTGGGAAACAAGAGAGTGCGGGAAAGATTGAGTGAGGATTTTATAAATCCTCCAGTTCAGTACAGGAGACAGTGTGTGTCTAAAAATATAGAGTACACACACTGCTCAAAATGTAAATAAATGAAACATAATAGAGATAGACAGATAGAGATGAGTTTATAATGATCTATGTGTTTTGAGTGAAGCTCTGGACTCCTTGGATTGATGCAGATGAGGCTTTGAGTCCTTCTCTGGTTTTTGTCAAGAAACAGAGTTTCATTTTTGTATTTGACATCTAGGTCCAGGTTGATCAGTCTGGTCAGCTTGAGTGCAAGTGAAATCATTGAAGCGCTTTTCTCCTTGAATGTTCAGGTTCAGTATGTATTGTTCCTTCTTCTGTTATGCTTGTAATTCCTTGATTATCTCGAGAAGATTGTCGCGTATGTGCATGGAAAGACTAACTGACCACCACACGTATTTAGTGGTTTGAGGTTCCCTTATATAGCTTTAGCCTCGGTAATAGGAATGAATACCTTTTTACAAATACAAGGTACAGTTCCTGAAATGCCAACCACTATCATTAATTAATAGCAGGTTCATTAAAAACATCAAATATGACTGTTGCTAAATAAAAAAATAGAAATAGATTTTAGAGAAACTGTGACTGATTTCCATTGATAGCTCTTAGTATCAGTGAGCTTGTATCAGTAGCTCTTAGTATCAGTGAGCTTGTATCAGTAGCTCTTATGTCGGTAGTTGTTATCCTTTATAACGGTATCTCGTAGGAATTAGTAGCTTCTCCTATCAGTAGTTGTTACTCTTTATAACAGTAGCTCTATGTATCAGCAATTATTTCTATTGGTAGTTGTTATGCATATCGGTGAACTTTCTATATCGGTGAACATATGTATCAGTGACCCATTCCAGTGATCTTATAACAGTGGACTTCATAATAGTAGTGGTTATCCTGTATCAGTCGACTTGTGCATACCGGTAGACTTATTCTATCGGTAGCTTAGGTGTAATGGTAACTGTCTGTATACCAGTGACCTTATCCATGTCGTTAGACTTCTCTATCGGTGTACTTAGACTTATTGGTATCTGAGTATATCAGTTAACTTTGTATCAGTAGCTGTTTGTACCGATGGACTTTGTATTTGTATCGGTGGACTTCATATCGGTAGCTATTTGTCTGCCTGTTTTTATCGGTAGCTTGTATCTATAACTTGTGCATACCGGTGGACTTAAGCATACCAATGGACTTACTCTATCGGTAGGTCTGTATCAGTGACTCAACACTTAATACTTATTTGTTCTATGAAAATCGTATTCAGATTGAGTTAGTAACATTTCTAAACAAGTATAAACATAGAATAACACATTCCAAAAATCATTTTGATTATCTTATTAACTTAATAATATGATATCATGTATTTAAAGAATAATTAATATAAAGATAAACATTATTTGGGACTATCAAAGCATATTGAAACATAATTGAGATTATAAAAACATGTGAGGTCAATAAAAAGTTATGTATTTATGACTATCTGGTTATGTCATTCAATTTGATGAATGCACCTATTGTTTTCACAACTCTAATGAATCAAGTTCTCCCCTTGTATCTATATTCATTTATAGTAGTCTTCATATATAGAATCTTGGTGTATTCTCATACTCAACATGAACATGTCAAACATCTTGAGATCATGTTGAATACACTAAGAGAGCACTATTTGTATTCTAAGCTCATAAAATACCACTTTTGGATCAATAAGATACACTTCCTAGGTCACATAATCTCATAGCCATGAGTATCTATTGACCCAAAGAAGGTGATCATTATTGTTTCCTGGGATAATCCCAAGAAGTTATTTAACATACACAGTTTCTTGGGGTTATATGGATAATACAATAGTTTCATTATAGAATTTTTAGACCTAGAAGTGCCTCTCTTGGGTTTGACTAAAAAGGGTGGTAATTTAACATGTTCTGAAGCATGTGATATATCCTTTCTGTAGATTAAGGTGTGATTTACTTTATCACCAATCTTGATTCTTCCAAAATCAGGCAAAATTTATACAATTTATTATGATGCTTCAAGAATCAAGTTGGGATCCATTCTGATGAATGGAGATTGATTTGTGGCATATTAGTCCTGGAAGATGAGGCATCATGATCATAATTACCAGATGTATGATCTTGATCTATCATTTTTGCTTCACATATTTCATTTTTACTGCCACTATCTATTGGGAGAGCGTTTTATAGTGTACACGGACCAAAAGAGCCTCAAATATGTCTTTATATATCATGAATAAAATATAAAATGGTGAATGTGGGTTGAATACCTATATTCCTTCAATTTTTATATTTCATATATGCCTAGGAATGGAAATGTCATTGTCATTGCACTGAGCTTGAAGACTCAGACACAGGAAGTGTAGGAGGCCTATAGTCAGTGGTAGTTTATAGCCCTATTTTCTAAGATTTTATTTGTGGTCCATGAGAATCATGATGAGCCAATATTTATATATTTTTTAGTGACATAATATCTTCTAGAGTGATTAATGAAGAAAAAACATTCTACTCTTGAGGGCTTGGTCCTACGGGAGAGTGTTTCTAGCGAAGACCTAACACCTGGTTGGGTCGTTCATGGGGATGATGTCTTGTGCATTCATGGATGCATCAGGGTTCATATAGACATATAAGAGGAGTTTATGTGATAGTATCATACCTTCATTTAGGTAGTATATCCTGGTGTTACTAATATGTATAGTAACTTCTGCCATCGGTATTGGTGGTCGGTGATGAAGAGGTAGATAGTGGGTTTTATTGCCCAGTGTTCAACCAATAAGTAGGTGAAGGAGGAACACCAGTGGATAGTGTGGATTTTGTAGTCATTTCCCATTCCTAATTTTAACTTGCATGAAATCACCATGGACTTTGTGATATTAATACCAAGATCACCTTGGGGAAATGGAATTGTATGTGTTATCGTTAACTAGATGACCAAGGATGCTCACTTTCTACCTATCAGATTGACCTTTTCCATGGATGAACTTGGGAGAATTTATATTTGGGTGATTTTACACCGTAATGGTGTTCCTCATCCTATCATATCAGATAGGTACCATTGGATTACATCACAGTTTTGGAAGGAGTTGCAGAAGTCACTAGGTACACAGGTGCTTCTAAGCACAACCTTTCACCCCTATACTAAAAGGAAGTCCAAGCATGTGATTTAGATTTTGGAGGGCATTCTCTGAGAATGTTTCCTTGATTTTGGTGGTTCTTAGGAGAAACACCAACCTATTATTGATTTTACCTACAATAACTAATTTTATTAAACTATACAAATGGATCCATATGAGGCCATATATGGTAGGTCATATTGTTCACCCCTGTGCTAGATAGAGGTAGGAGAGGCAGTGCTACTAGGACCTCATATCGTTTAAGTGACTTCAGAGAAGGTGCATCTTTTCAAGAAGCATATGGATATAGCTCAGTCTAGGAAAGAAACTTATTTCAATGGTCACTGAATACCTCTGGAGTTTGAGGTGATGCATCTAGCCTTTCTATGGTTTTTAACTAAGTTGGGTCATAGAAGGATTAAAAGATAGGGAAATTTATTACCTCATTATATCATACATTTTCAGATCTTGGATAGAGTTGGGATAATAGCCAATAGGTTAGCCTTACCTCATAGGTACTAGTTCATGCATGAAAGATTCCATGTATCTCAGCTTCTAAGTTACTTTTTATACTTGTCTCATACTTTTGATCTTGAAGATGTTAAATTGGAAGTCGATGCTTCCTTTGAGGAGTATCCTACCAAGATCATTGATCAGAGCAAGAAAGATCTCCAAGGTAGGTTAATTATTTTAGTATAAATGGTATGGTATCATGGTCATGTATATGATGATACTTAGAAGAGAGGCTGATGTACATGATCGATGGCTAGATCTATTCTCATAAGATGCTTTACCACCCTCGGAAGGGAAAATCGAGGACATGTTATTTTATATATCTACTACAAATACAACTTTTATCAGCGCTAAAAATGGCCTTTAACAGAGCTATAAAATCATTGTTAATGCCGGTGAAGATAAAGGGGGGTCCCCTTTATCAGCGCTTCAAAAAGCGCTAATAAAGACCCCTTTTATCAGTGCTTTTTTTAGCACTGATAAAACTAAAAAAAATTAAAAAAATACTTCTAATCTCAGGGGGGCTTTTTATAGTGCTTGAGCCACCCTTTATCAGTGCTTTCCCGCACCTCCAGCGCCCGTACGCATCGCCTACACCCTTTATCAGTGCTAGCCCCTCTAAATCACCCTTGCACACATGCCCCTGCCTCCACATGGATTTGATCTCGAGACCTCCCCCATGTGCGCCTAAAGCCTTTGTCACTCCCCTGTATTGATTTGTTCTCTTGTTTATGATATATCTATTTATTTATATATATATTTAGTTATATTTATTCGTATAGTAATATATATTTATATTAATATATATAGTTATATTAATATATATATATATAGTTATATTAATATATATATAGTTATATTAACATATATATTTATAGTTATATTAATATATATATATTTATAGTTATATTAATATATATATTTATAGTTATATTAATATATATATATATAGTTATATTAATATATATATAGTTATATTAATATATAGTTATATAAATATTCATTTATTGGTATTTTAAATAAAATGGATATTAGTTATTATTTAGATAAATCTAATATATTTTATATGTAAATATATTTATTTATTTATTTAAAAAATTAAATTTTTAGTTGTGAATATATAAAAATATATGTACATATAATTATATATTTGATTATAAATAGAAGTTCATTATAAAAAATGATAAAATTTCAAAGACATAATATCAATATGAATGTAAAACCTTGGAATAAATTCAGTCCCCACCAAAAAAAGCCAATAATACCCCCTTAAACGAGGCTGAAAATCCACAAAATGTTAAAAAATCGGGGTGCCCCGACTAAAAATTCATTTTTGGAGGCGTTATGGGCCTTTTTTGTCCTCAAAAAAACCTTGACCATGGTTACCCCTTGATCATAGTGATGTATATCTCATCGCAGGCTTCGATTTGATATGTGGTAGAGCACAAATGGACACCCGGATCAAAAGTTATGACCGTTTGAAGTTTGAGTTGTGTTTTCAACATATTTTGGATCTTTTTTTAATTTTTTTAATTTTTTTAGTCTTCAAATTGTTATTAAATGGATATTACTCCATAATAATTAGCAAATTGTTAATTAAAAATATTTTTTTAATTTTTTTATAATTTATTCAAAATAAATATCTTATATATTAAGTATATTAAGTGTAAATGTATATTTATACTTATCTAAAATATATTTAAAAATTATATATTATATTTATATCAATATAACTATATTGATATATTTATATATTAAAATATTATTTTTAATTAATTTTTTTTGAAGTCGAACCCTTGATCAGCGCTTTTAAAAAAAGTACTGATAAAGGCCCCCCCCCCTTTATCAGCACTACTTAAAAAAGCGCTGATAAAGGGGGTCCCTTTATCAGTGCTAAAAAAAGCGCTGATAAAGGGGGTAACTTTATCAACACTAAAAAACGCTGATAAAGGGGTACTTTTATCAGTGCTTTTTTTAGTGCTGATAAAGGCACCCCCTTTATCAGCGCTTTTTTGTTAGCGCTGATAAAGGGGTGGTGCTGGCCTTACCCAGTTTTGTGGTAGTGAGAGGGGAGATTATAAGATATCAGTTTTTCTCATAAGGTAAGAACCCTTTAATTGCCTATTTAAACACTTATTTCTATCCTTATGGAAGTTCCCAAGGGAATGAGGAATGTTTAGGGGGTTATGAAGCCTGTTCAAATCCTATAGCCCCAAATTTTGGAAATGATAGATGGGTCTTATAATTTTTTTAAACCACAGAGCCTAGTTCACACATTTTGTTTAAACCGTGTAGGGTGCTCCAGTGTACTACAGAGGGCCACATGGTTTCTTTAAATTTTTCTACCCAAACCACATTGTCATGCATCGAATTGTATAGGACATGTAGTAATGTTCATGGGTTGTGCACTTTTTTCCCAAACTGTGTGCCTAGCCCGCACCCTTACTTCCACTTAAGCAGTAAGGGTGCATGGTTGGCATAAGCTTGTAAAAACTATTCCCCCTTAAAAGTAGGTGAAATATGAATTTTCCCCTATATTCATTTAAATCTTTTACCCACCTTTCTTGGTGGATATCCATGGTGAGCTCTACATTCTTATTCCTTATTTACCTCGTTTTTTTCCATATGAAATACTAAAAATGTGCAAAATAATATTCCATATTTTCAAGGAATTTTTCTAGTTTTTTTATTTCTCTAATTTCAACCCAAATTAAAAGACAACAAAATATGAGGAGAGCACAACCAAGATAAGGTAGGTGGCATAGTATTTATTCCATAAATTTGATTCATTCTAAATCATGTGTTTTCATATTGCACATTAGACTTCCTTCATGTTTCATTAAATCTATAAATTTCCTTAAAATGAATTTTTAGTCATGTTAGAATTGGTATGTATACCCTTAATGATAGATGGGGGAAGACCCATCTCAATTAGTACCACCCCTTGTGGTATGTTCATGAATTTACATGGATTATTGAATGTTTATATAGACAAAACACCTTCTAAGTGGTTTTGTATTGATGCCATATTTAAATGAATATTTGAATTAAATGGAACTGATTGGTATGGCCATGTCACGTGACTTTTATAGAATTAGTGGATTAATCCCTTGGTTAAATAAAATTTAAATGATTGTAATTCATCCTTTGGATGGTATTAAATCATGACATTCCATTATTATATAACTTTTATTTATGGGCATGGCGCCCCTTATATTTTTGATACTCAAGAATAGAGCCCCATATATTTGTGATACTCAAGAAAGGCATCCCATTTATCTATGATATTCAGAAATGGAATCCCAAATGAAATATGTTACTTGGGCATGGTATCGCCAATGGAATGTGATATATGGGCATGGAATCTCTAATTAAATGTGATAACCATTAATGGTATCTCAAATTATATGTGATATAGGGGAATGGATTCTCTAATTAAATATGATAACTAGGAATTTCATCCCACATTGTGATACATGGGAACGACATCCCATATGATTCATGGCTCCAAGGAATGGAATCCCTAGACTTTCTATAAGACTATTATGACTATCTATGGACACCTAAGTCATGCCTCGGGTCCTGGATAGTACTATTATCAATATATATGGCTATAAACATCACTATATATAATATATATATATATGTATATATACATATATATATATACATTTAGGCATATTATCTCATTTTTAGAGATATCCTGGCAAAGACCAAAGTAAGTAGTATCAATCTAGTGTCCTTTAGAAACCAGATTCGAACAAGTTATAGTTTATACTTCTAATTTACATTGTTATTGATGTATAAAACTCATTTTATATTCACAAGATAGATTTTACTAGACACCATTGTTGGTGTCCTACTGATTATATCACATACCATGTTTGAACCACTGGTTGGCACCTGAATAGATCTTATAGATGTAGGCAGGGACAAAGGGAATAATCCAACTTCAGATTCCAAATTTTACTATACTAGGATGAAGCATGGGATCATAGGACCTATCTTATTCTCATTATGATATAAGAGATAGTTTTTGGCATTTTTTTATTTGTGTATAAAATTTTGTATATATATGTGCCTCTATATCCTATGTATATCCCCTTTTTATTAGCATCATGAGATGCTCATCATTTTTTGAATGATATTGATTTGGTTATTCCTTGTTTCTTTTATCTGTATTTTTATGATTCTGAAGTTCATTCATTATATTATTTCTACTACTTACATTTCTTTTATATCGTTGCCCTACACTCTAATCATGAGGGAATAGTCTCTCCATTGTACCATCATAGTCCCTCACTGTTATTCTAAAGCCTCTAGAGTACAGGGAGACACGCTTGAGGCTATGTAACCCACTAATTATGCTACTATGATTAAGTGATCTAGGTCAGTATTTCACATTTAAGAATAGTATATATCAGTGGTTCTGATAAAGTGAAATTGATATAGACAGAAGAAGTGATTTCCTCAACAAGTAGGATCATACCCTATAAAGCTCGTCTATTAGAGATTCTGTGGGAGATAGATTCACTAGGATTTTTCCATGACCAATCCAAAATTGATATTTAACAAATTAATCTTGAGAAAACGCATTTATGGTAGAATTTAAATCATATCGAGATCACGGCTCAAACCCTGTTTTCCAAACTACCCCAAGAAATCACCATCATCACACACCTTACCCTTAGGGAATACGATGGTGTAATAAGGGGTTATGTATCTAGACCTTAGTAATATAAATTTTTATATTTTATCTTTAATAAAATACTGATTATATTTATCCCTTTTTATTATTAATTTATAAATTATTATATAATGAGTTTGATAAAAAATATTTTAATACGAAGAAATCAAAAATTATATTTTTGGGAAATATATAGTTTTAATTAAGACACTCTTTTGATAAATTCAAGATTTGTTTAAATAAATGTTATTTTAATAAAATATTCATATTAAATAATATTTATTTAAATATTTTTTAATATAATATAATTTTATGAATTCCAATATAATTTTAATAAGGGTCAAAAGGTGGTTAATACCATAAAAATAGTATTTACAAATATATAGGGATTTTTATTTAAAATTAAAAATTATCATATTTGGAAAATTATTTTTATAAAATAAATATTATTTTTGAAATCATCACATCAAAATTATCTAATAGTTAATTTTCTATTATTTTATGATATAGTCAATTTTTTTGGTAAAAATTAAATACTGTATAAATATACGGTATATATTATGACATCATAATAGCCCACAATTTATGTAATAAATTATATAAAATGAATAAATTACTAAATATATATTTCCTATTTAAAATAATTATTTTTTAAGTTATTTTATTAATTTTTAAATCCTTTAATGAATCCTCCAAAACCTATATTATATTTTAAGGTTTTAAAATCAGTTCCTTATAAACATGTCTCACTTTAACATCACCAAGGGTATTGTTTTAATATGTTCAATTATTGGATTTATAAAATATTTAAAACCAATCCTATTTATTATAACCATGTAAAAAACCATGTGGAGGTTTTTGGTTTTGATTATTTTATTATATAAAGTCCAAAACCAAAGTTTATAAATTAATAAAGAAACCCCCTCTTTTTTGTAACAAATATCCACCCACACTACCACTTTTATTCACTTAAAACCCATTGATAATGAATTTACTCTTCGTATTACTCTTTAAATACCTCCCAATGTGTTCCAAATCACTCAATAATTTCCTCCCAAGCTTTTATAAATTCCCTCTCAAGGTAATGGATTATCACCTCTTCATTTTATTTTAAGTACTTTCTTTGTAGTAATACATTTTCATTTCCAATTTTCAATGTTTTAAGGTATTCTTAAACTTCCATTTACCATAATTATGATTCCCATGTAATTAGATACCACCTTTAACTCTCATTAACCCCTTCCATAAACCTTTATATACACCCATTATGCTACTAAAATTATCCTATGATTTTTCATGCCAAACATTTGGGTACTGAATACCCATACCCATTTACAATCAAGGGTATTTATATATTTATACATATCCTTAAATTATCTTTTATTTACATGTATATAAATCACACTCCTTAATCATGGGTTCAAAACTGATTAAAGAAATTATCATATTGTCTGATCTTTGTAGCACACAAATTCATGTACATGATATGAATGTTACGAGTGGGTCCAGAATTATATATCCATTTAATGCATTGGGTAATGTTTTTATCTTATGATATTCCATGTATGGTTCTTGTTATTTTATCCTAATAACACTATGATATTATATCTTTGTGTTTATCCTTGACCTATTCTTATGATTCCATGTTTTATATTGTCGCAGCATTCCAATAGTTCCTTGAGGTTATCATATTATATCATTCATTGATGATCATGTTTATGATTCTTACCCCTTTTATTTAATCTTGATATGAATATTGAATAAAATGTATTATTTTCATAATTTTATATATTTATTATTCCCTTACTAGGCATTATAGATCACCCATTTCTTATGTACTTCCTTAGGTTATCTCAGGTAGTTTTTGAAGAGCGATGCAATTTTAAGAGCATGATAAAGAGTTTTCAATAACATTGTTCCATCCCTCTTTTAAGCTAATATTTTTTGTATATAATTACCCAAAATATAATATGACTTTCAATATTTTGGGATTTTATTATGTGTGTATTTACTTAAAAAATCACAGATTAAGGTGTATTAAATATATGGATTTTATAGTTGGTATCCAAGAAAGGTATAGTTATTTTTGGGTATTAAGATTATAAAAAATTAGTGAAAGGCTTTGGGATAATACTAAACATAGGGAAAAATACCAAAATTATTCTTAAGTATAGATTAATTGGATTTTATGAAATAAAATCCATGTTTGGATATTAGTGGATGTACCTCTGGCATAGTTGTACTTTAGGGTAATAACCTCAAAAAGGGAGCATTGGGAGTTGACTCAATTGTTACCCAGTGCATGATAAAGGGGCCTTACTACACACCTTTTTTGAAAATACTAGGGGATATTCTTTTGTAGATTCATATTCTCTTTATGAAACATTATGGAGGGAATAAAAAATCTCATCAAATTTTATATTAGGAAATGGACCATGGATAACATAGATTGAAACATAGAAATTTATAGGTTATGAGATTTATTTAATTTATATGTTATATCATGAATGTTCATAGTTCCCATTTTATATTGTTAATATTTGGTAAATTATCATCTCTAATTTTTCTTTTATTTTAGTCAATGTATGGAAATGGTAGGAACTGAGTCCATAGCCAATTTGATGAGCAATATCATGGTTTCCCAAATGAGATTCCCAACCTGATGGGAGCAAGAGTTGAGAACTTCATGACCATAAATTCTTAATTAACTCATGTCTTGAATAAAAATGTGAATCATGGTGGAAACCCACACCCCCCCCCCCCAATAAATATAAATTTACAATTGAGACCTTTATACAACAAAGGAATCTGAATTTCATTAGATATTTTGATCCTTTAATCATGGAAAAATAGATTAACTTTAGGAAAAATATATTCACTTTCCTCTAATTATATGATCAATAGAAGGTCATGATGGATGTTTTCATATGGAGGTAGAATCTAATCAATGGTAAATATTGATCAAAAATATGAAGTTTGAGGAAGAGATTAAAGTAATCGAGTGTAAATAATTCTATAAAAAAAATTCAATAAATATTTTACTTGCACTCTCTAGCTTGAAATGGAGAAGTATTTACTTATCCTCAATCAAAAGGATGATGAATTCATTAGTTCATATGATTATAACTTCACAAAACTTCCATGATATTCCTTCAACTTTTTCATTTCCCCCAAAAGTAAAGTTAACCGCTTCTTTAGTGGGCGAAATTCAAGTCTATGAAAAGATTTGGTGATTTATGACTTTGAAAACTATGAAGAAATTGTTCTATGTACCCTCAAAGATAAAATGGATATCAGTAAATCTAAAGGGTCTCACTGGTCTAGAGATAGTAATTATAGAATATAGTTTAATTTTAGTAGAGCGATGGAGAAATATCATGGTGGAAAAAAAATTCCAACATCCCACTTTACAAATGCGTGGGAATACGAATCCTAGAAACCTAAAGGGGACAAGGAAATTATTTATGTATGGTAAGGAAGGGTGCTTATCTAGTGAATGTTGATGGGATAAACCCTCTAATGTGATGGAAAAAATGAATACTCTATTCAACCATCAAACTACCTTCTAATATTTAAATTTCAAGTAAGAAAGGAAACAATTTGAGTCAATTCACTATGCCAAGGGTTGTCAAAGATAACATATGACTACAACCTCCAAGGCATAGAGAGAAAGGTAGATCTTATGCCATCACAACTACTATGGTGGATCCCGAAAAGATGTGGTGACAGGTACACTAGTAATTCATTTAATAATATTAAACTTTCTATTTGATTTTGGATCTACACATTATTTCATATCATGCAAGTTTAGTAGAACTATTCAAAAACCACCTCAAAACATGGAAGTGGAGATATTGATGAAAATAGAAAGTGGGGAAACTATTTCATCCCAAGTATATAACTTATCCCCTATCCATATTTTGGGGTTGAAATTACCAGTGAACCATTTGATACTCCCTTTAGTAGAATTCGATAAAATTATAAGGATAGATTTTATTTCCTTATATAGAGCCAACATAAATTTTTGAGAGAAATAAATTACCCACCATATAACGAATCGCCCTATAATATTATACAAGTGTAAGGGGGAGGATGAATCTCATTTTGTAACATCATCTTAAGAATGGATAATATTTCCTTATAAACAATCTTATCTAGCTTAAATGATTGAGACAAAATAAAATATCATCCTTGATGACATGCGTATTGTAAGGGAATTTTTTGATGTGTTTCTTGAAGAATTGGCTTATATTCCTCCAAGTTGTAATATTGAGTTCTTAATTGAGATTATACTAATAGATTTTTCAATATCCATTACTCCATATATAATGAAAAAATTTGAACTTGAAGAGTTGAAGAAACAACTATAGGAAAATCTAGATAAAGGGTTTATAAACCCAAGTGTAACACCATAGGGTGAGTTGGTCCACTTCATTAAGAAGACAGATAGGTTAATGTTCCTCTACATTGATTATCATGATCTAAATAGGATTTTGATAAATAATGAGTATCAAATATCATGGATTTATGATGTATTCGATAAGTTATGTGGAGCTCATTATATCTCTAATGTGTATATTCAGTTAGGATTTTATCAAGTAAATTTAAAGAAGGAGGATATCCTCAATACTACTATTTGTACAAGGTATGGGCACTAATATTTCATAGTGATTCCATTTGGACTCACTAATTATCTATATATATTCATCCTCTTAATTAATAGAGTCTTTATGGATTACCTTGAAAATTTTGATATAGTATTTATAGACAATATTCTTATCTACTCCAAAGTAAATGAGGAACATGAGGAGTATTTTAAATCCATACTAAATACCATGACAAAGGAAAATTTATATACAAAGTAAAGAAAATGTGAGTTGTGGATGGAGAAAGTAACATTACTAGGGAATTTTATCACCATAAAAGGGATATATATGGATCCTTTGAAAATAGTGGTTATTGAAGGATGGCCCAAACAAACATCTATTATAGAGATACATATTTTCCTTAGACTATTTGGGTAATATCATTGATTAATGAGAAACTTTTCATGATTTTAGGTCCCACTAACCAAGCTTACTTATAAGGGAGGGAAGTTTTCAGGATATATTAATGTGATGAGATATTTAAAGAGTTAAATAATAGGTTAATCACTACACCTATGCTCACATTACCCACTTGTGGGGAAGGATTTGTGATCTACATCGATGCATACCAAGATGGATTGCGTTATGTACTCATGAAATATAAAAAATTGACAGCCTATGAATCTCACTAATTAAATATTCATGAGAAAAACTACCCATCACATGATCTGGAATTTATTGAAGTGATCTTTGTGTTGATGATTAGGCGACATTATATCTATGGGGAGAAGTGTGACATACATACCGATCAAAAAATCCTCAAGTATATATTCACAAAAAATGATATCAATATATTATAATGAATGTGGTTAGATATGCTCAAGTATTATGGTTTTTTAATCCATTACCATCCTGGTATGGATAACAAAGTAGTATATGATCTGAGTAGAAAGGATCATAAAATCCTATCCATGATGAAAATTTAAAGGGATCCAATATTCTTGGGACTGTAAAGGATGGAAATGGGAATAAAAAAGGATATTCATATTAAAGTTATTCAATAAATACTCAATCATCCATTCTTGAGACGTTCAAAGAGTCCTAAAATGATGATTTGGTGTTACAGAAAAAGGTTGCAAATATTCTGAAGTTCAGTTTTGATAAAGATGGAGTTATAAGGCTTGAAACCCGAATATGTGTCCCATAAAAACTAGAACTGAAGAGGGGACTCTAGATTATCTGTATAGATCTTCATTCTCTATTAATATAGGATGCACTATGATGTATAGATATATAATGAAAAACATATAGTGGGATAACATGAAAATGGAGATTGTATAATTTTTATCATGATTCATAGTGTACTGAAAGGTCAAGGCTGAATGAAAAAAGTATAAGGGTATGATGCAACCACTTCCCATACAAGTATGAAAATGGGAAAATATAAGCATGGATTTCATCACAAGACTCTTTGATACTATCAAGGAATATCTCACTCTTGAAAAACTCTCAAAGATTTATATAAGGTAAGTAGTAATACTACATGGATTAACACTATATATTATATTTGATTGAGATATGAGGTTTACCTCAAGGTTTGGGAGAATACTTCAAAAAGCATTAGATAAAGAGCCAGGTTTCAGTATTTCTTATCACCCTCAAATAGATGTATAGTATTAAATAACTATTAAAACTCTATAGTATATGTTGATAACATGTTCAATGGATTTATAAGGATGTTGGGATTATCACTTTCCCTTAGTGGATTTATTGTATAAAAACAATTTCTATTCTAGCATTCAAATGGAACATTTTGATGATCTGTATAGAAAGAGGTTTCAAAATCTAATATACTGGGATAAATTTAGAGATAAGAAGATTTTGGTTCCTAATATTATCCAAGATATGATAGAGAAGGTTCAAACCATTAAACATTATATGAAATAAGAACAAATTCAACTGAAAATATATGCAGACAATCATCAATGAGACCTAAAGTATGATGTTGGAGATAAATAATTCCTTTATATATCACCAATGAAGAAATTAGTTAGGTTTGGGAAAATATTAATGATATTTCTTAGATACATAAACCCCTTTTATATCCTTGATATCATCATGGTTGTGTCCTATCTACTACCACTCCCACCTAACATATCCCAAGTACATAATCTATTCCATTTATCCCTATTAAGTAAGTACATATAGGACCCATCACATGTACTTAATCAAAAGGTGATGACCTTGTAGAATGATCTTTTATATGAGGATAAGTTGATGAAGTTATTATATCATAGAGACAAAGTTATATGAAATAAGATAACTCACCTAGTCAAAGTATTGTGGTAGAACCAAAAGAGGCTACATGGGAACCAAAAGAGGAGATGAGACAGAAGAGCCCTATCTATTTTAGTATATAAAATGAAATTTCAATGGTGAAATTTCTAAATGGAGGAAAATTTAATGACCTAAACATTTATAAATGAAATTACCTTCTAAATCAATAAATACCTTATTAAGTAATATATTTATAGAAAACAAATGCACTACTTTGGTTATTTTGGACTAATTTAGCCAGTTGGATTTAAAATAATGTTAATCATATTAATCATTAATAATATATTTATTTCATAGTAACCCTTAAGTTTAGTATATATTAAGGGTTATTATAAAGTCTAATTGATACAGACGGAAGGAGTGATGGCCTCGACCAGCAGGATTGTACCCTATGAAGCTCATCTATTGGAGCTTCTAAGGGAGATAGAATCATTGGGAATTGCACTTTACCAATCCCAAGCTGATGTTTAATAACTAAATATTGATTTAAATTATTTATGGGAGAATTTTAATCTTAATGAGATCATAGTCCAAACCATATTCACTGAACTAACTCAAGAAAGCACCATCATCACACACCTAAACCTTATGGAATATGCTAGTGTAATAAGGGGTTATATATCTCAACCCCAGTAAGATGAATTTTTATATTTTACTTTTAAAAAACAATGATTATATTTATCCCTTTTTATTATTACTTTATAAATTATTATATAATTTGTTTTATAGAAAATTATATTTTAAAACAGTAAAATAAAAAAAATGTATTTTTGGGAAATATACAATTTCAATTAAGACACGCATTTTAAAAATTTAATAATTTTTTAAA
Organism: Viscum album; assembly: GCA_963277665.1. NCBI lineage: Eukaryota > Viridiplantae > Streptophyta > Magnoliopsida > Santalales > Viscaceae > Viscum > Viscum album. Next base: position 159,644,412 of record OY728125.1, read on the forward strand.
TAAATTTTATTTCAATAAAAAATTATCATTAAATAATATTTATTTAAATATAAATGATAATATAATTTAATTAATTCTAATGTAATTCTTATAAGGTTTAGAAAGTGGTTAATATCATAAAACATAATATCTTCTAATAAATATGGAAATTTATTTAAAAGTAAAAATTATCATATTTAGAAAAATATATTGATAAAATAAATATTATGTTTTAAAGCACTATAAAAAAATTATTCAATTTTGAATTTTTCATATTTTTCTGAGATAGACAAATTTTTGGGGAAAAAATTAATACAGTATAAATATACGGTCTGTATTATGACATAATAATAGCCCAAAAGTGATGTAATAAATTCTATAAAAGGTATCCCTGATCAAGTATAGATTTCCTATTTAAAATAATTAGTTTTTTAAGTTATTTGATTAATTTTATATCCCTTAATGAATACTCCAAAACCTATATTATATTTTATGGTTTTAAAATCAATTCTTTATAAACATGACTCACTTCCACATCACCAATGGTATTATTTTAATATTTTTTTTTAGACTTATAAAATATTGAAAAATAACCCTCTTTTTTATAAAACATGGAACTTTTTTTTTATTATATTATCATATAGAGTCCAAAACCTATGTTTAGAAATTAATAATGAAATATATTCTATTTTTCTATAAATATGCACCAAAAATATCACTCATCTTCACTAAAAAACAATTTATCATGAATTTCCTCTCCCTCTACCTCTATAACTTCCTCCCAAGGTGTTACCAATATCTTAATAATCTCTTCCCAAGTCTTTTAGAAGTTCCCTCTCAAGGTAAGGGACTATCTTATCTTCTTTATATTTCAAGTACTTTCTTTATACTAAGCCCTTTTGATTTAAAATAATCAATGTTGTGATGTTTTTTTACACATACCTTTATTTTATTTATAATTCCAATTTCATTATATACCACCTTTCGCACTCACTCACCCTTTCTATAAACCTTTATGTACAACTATTATGTTGCCAAAATTATCTTGGAATTTTCCATACCAAAATTTTATATAGTGAATACTGATCCTAATTTAAACTCAAGGGTATTCATCTAGTTGTAAATATCCTTCATTTATTGGATAATTTTATTTATATTACCTAAACTCTTTAATAATGTGGTTAAAATTGATTAATTTTTTTTTGTGTTGTATAATCAATGTGGCGAACAAATGCATGTACATGATATGAATGTGATGGGTGGGACCAATATTATATATCCCTCCAATTAATTGGGTAATGCTTTTATCTCATGATAATCTATATATAGTTCATGGAATGTTGTCTTAAGAACACTATGTTATGATGTCTTTTTGGTTATCCTTGACTTATGATTTTGATGTCTTGTTTTATGTTGTCGCCATATTCTTATGTTTCCTTGATGCTATCATATTATATCATTCTATGATGATCATATTTATGATTATCACTAATTTTTTCAGCTTAATATTCCTCTCAACTAACATTTATTACTTTCATAATGTTGTACTTTTACTATTCCCTTTTTGGGATTTATATCTCTCCCATTTCTTATGTACGTCCCTAGGTTATCACATGAATATTTAGAAGAGAGTTGGAATTTTAAGAGAATGTTAAGGAGTTTTAAATAATTTCTATTATCCTTATTTAAATTTAATATGTTATGTATCTAACTAATCAAATAAAATAGGCCATTAAATCATTTTTTATTGAATTAAGTTTGTATTTATGTAATAAATCATTAATTAATGTGTATTAAAGATATGGGTTGTCATAATTTGTATTGGAGAAAGGTCTAGTTATTTTTTAGGATTATGATTAGAAAAAATTAGTGAAATCCTTAGGGATAAGACTAAACATGGAAAATATCTCTAAATTTTAGTAAATAATATAGTAAGTGGTTTCCAAGAAACAAAATCCAGGTCTGGATACTATAAGTGAATGTGGCTCTAGCACAGTGGTACCTAGGGGTAATAACTCTGAAAAGGGAGAATTGGTAATTGAATTTATCATCACCTAGTGTAAATTAATGATCCCTTTCTACACACCTGGTTTGAAACTCCTGGGGTATATGATTTGAAGGATTCACAATATCTTTATGAATCATTATAAAGGGAACAAAAATGTCCAACAAATTTTATGTTAGGAAGTAGACCCTAAATAAATTATATTTAAAAATAAAAATTCATAATATAAATAATGTATATAATTTATATTTTGTACTATAAATGTTCATAATTTCCCTTTTATATGATTTATATCTTTAAAATTATCATCCCTAATTTTTCCTTTATTTTAGTCAATAGATGGAAATAAGAGGACCTAAGTCAACAACTAATGTGATGAGTAATGTAATGGTTAACCAACGGAGATTCCCAACCAGATGGAAGTAGTAGTAGATAAATTCAGGATAATAAATTATAAATTAATTAAAGATTTTAACATAAATTTAAATCAATGGAAAATCCACATCCCCCTAAGAAAGAGAAAGTTTCAATTAATACCTTTATGAAATAAAGGCATCTAACATCCAATAGAAATTCTGATCCTTTAATCACAAAATAGTGGATTAACTCTATTTAAAAGATCTTATCTATACTTCAATTATCTATTCAAGAGAAATTTTTGTATTCTATTTTTCGTATAGTGGTATAAGTTAATCAATAGTTCATGTTGATCAAAAATATGAAACATGAGGAAGAGATCGAAGTGATTGAGTAAAGTTAATTCTAAAAATTGTTTTTCAATAAATATGTTCCTTGAACTGTCTAATATAAAATGGATAGGTATTTTCTTAGTCTCAAGAAAAGGGATTATGAATCCATTTGGGAATATAAAGTTAACTTTACAAGACTTTCACAATACACCTTTGGATTTTTCATTTCCCCTTGAAAGTAAAGTTGGCTGATTCTTTGGTGGGCTAAAGATGATTCTAAAAAAATATTTGGTAGCTTAAGACTTTAAAATATATGAGGTAATTTTGTTATATTATTTTAAAGTTGAAATGGAGATCAAAAAATCTCAAGGGTCTCATGAGTTTGGATATAGAAAGAAGAGAATATAGTTTAACTCCAACAGAGCAATGAAGAAATCCCACAGTGGTAAGAAATTCCAACATCCTACTTGTAAAAATTATAGGAAGAAGCATCCTAGAAATTTATTAAAGGGGATAAGGAAATGATTTAGGTGTGGTAAGGAATGAAAACTATCTATATAATTTCTATGGGAGAAACCTACCAATGTGATGAAATAATGGAATACTTTATTCAACCCTCAACCTACCTTTTAATGTTTCAATTTCAAGGAATAAGGAAACTATGTGAATAAATGAACTAATACAAGGTTTTTTAAAGATAACCAACAACAACAACTTCCAAGCCATAGATATAAAGGGAGATCTTATGTCATCAAAACTACTGAGGTGGATCCCAACATCGATGTGGTGATAAGTATGCTAGTTATTCATTCAATAATAGAAAAAATATTATTTAATCTTAGTTCTATCCATTATTTTATATGACACAAGCTTAGTAGGACTATTAAAACACCAAATTATAACATCTAAGTTTATCTATTGGTGAAAATTGAAAATGGGAAAATTATTATTTCCCAAGTATATAACTTCTTCCCTGTCTATATTTTTTTGTTGAACTTTGTAGCAAACTTTATGACACTCTATTTACCATAATTAGATGAAATTATGTGTATGAATTTTATTTCCTTATTGAATCTAACATAAATTTTTTAGAGAATTAAATTTTTCTTTATATCATGAATTTTCCTCTAATCTTATACAAGATGAAGGAGGAGGATAAATCTCCTTTGGTATCATCATCTCAAGAATTGATTTGATTTCCTTGTGAGTATGTGTATCTAGTAAAAATAACTACGACTATGGAAAAGATTATTCTTGATGGTGTTCCCATTATAATAGAATATGTTGATGTATTTCCTAGATAATTTCATGGCCTTCCTCTAATATTTGATGTTGAGTTCTCAATCAAGATTATACCCAGAGATTTTATAATATCCAATACTCTTTAAAGAATGTCCATTATTGAACTTGAAGAGATGAAGAAGAAACTATAGGAGAATATGGATAAAGGGCTTATATGCCCAAGTGATTCACCGTGGGGTGTTTCAGTACTCTTTGTTAAGAATAAGGATATTTCAATGTGCCTCTACATTGATTATCATGATCTGAACAAGATCACAATAAAGAATAATTATCCTTTGACATGGATTGATAACTTGTTCGATCAGTTATATGTAACTCAATACTTATCTAAGGTGGATCTCCAGGGGATATATTATCAAGTAATGGTGAATAAGGAGGATATACCCAAGACTATATTTCATACAAGGTATAGGAAATATGATTTCTTAGTGATGGAATTTTAACTAATTAATGTTCCATCTATCTTCATGGACTTAATTAATATGTCCTTTAGGGACTACCTCGATAATTTTTTGGTAGTATTTATTGTTGATATTTTTATCTACCCCAAAATAAAGGAGGAACATGATTAACATTTAAAATTAGTACTAAAGACCATCGTAAAGGAAAATTTATATACAAAGTATAGTAAATGTGAGTTTTATAAGGAGAAAGTAACATTCTTGGGGCATGTTTTAACCAATATAGGGATATATATGGATCCTTTGAAAATAGAGGCTATTGAAGGATGGTCTAGGACAACATCTGTGATAGATATTTGTTGTTTTGTTGGACTAGTTGTGTATTATCATTGATTTTTTATCAATATACCATGATTTTATAGCCCACTAACCAAGATAAAATGGAAGGGAGTGAAATTTGAATGGGATGATGAATTCAAGGAGAGATTTAAAGAGTTAAACAAGAGGATAATCATTAAAAAAATGCTCACATTACCCACCATTAGAGAAATATTTGTGATCAATATTGATTCATCAAAAAATGGATGGGGTTTCATACTCATCCAAGATGAAAAAGTGATAGTCTATGCCTCCTAATAATTAAATATCCATGTGTATAACTACCCAACACATTATCTATAATTGGTTATGGTTATCTTCACATTGATTATTTTGTGACATTATATTTATAGGGAGAATTGTGACATATATATGGATCATAAAATCCTCAAGTATATATTTACACAAATGGAGATCAATATGTTCTAATGAAGGTAGTTAAATCTGATTAAGGATTGTAATTTTTCAAACTACTACCATCATAGGAAGTTGAAAAAGTGGTAGATGCTCTGAGTAGAAAATATCATACAACCAAATCCATAATGGGGATTGAAAGGAATCAAATATTATTGTACATTAAAAGAATGCACATGGGAGTAAAAAAGGATTTTCATCTGACCTTTCTAAAATAACTTCTAACCATCCATTCTTGAGAGGATCAAAGAGGGAAAAAATATGATTACATGCTACAAAAAACTGGCAATAAATATTCCATAGTTAAATTTTGATAAATATGGAGTTATAAGGATTATAACCTGGATATGCGTCCTATAAAAACCAAAACTGAAGAGGGAACTTCTGAATGATGTTCATAACTAATCCTTATCTATTAATCCAAGAATCCCAAAGATATATAGAGATATAATTAAAAAAAATATTATGGGATAACATGGAAAGGGGAATTTTATAATTTTTTTCTTGATTCTTATTATGCTAACAAGTCAATGTTAAAAAATATAAGACTAATGATATGATTCAACCATTACCCATACTAGTATAGAAATGGGAAAACATATCCATGGATTTCATCAGACTCCCTAAGACATCTAAAGGAAATAATCCCATTTAGGTGTTAGTTGATCACCTTAAAAATTCAAATAATTTCATTACTATCAAGGGATATTTGTATCTTGAATAAATCACCAAGATATATATAAGGGAAGTGGTAAGACTATATTGGTTTACAATCCCTATTGTATCAAATCGAGATCTGAGGTTTACCTCGATATTCTAGAGAATACATTAATAAGAATTGGATATAGATCAGAGTTTCAGTACTGGTTATCAACCTTAGATGGATATGAAGTTAGAAAGAACCATTTAAACTATGTGGGATATGTTTAGATAATCTTAAATGGATTTCCATTAAGGTTGGTATTAGCACCTTCCCCTAGTGGAGTTCTCATATAACAAATGTTTCAATTCTAGCATTCAAATGAAACATTATGAGGATCTGTATGGGAAAATGTGTTAGACTCAATCATGCTAGGATAAATTTAGAGAGAGAGAAATTATGTTACCTGATATTATCCAATAGATTCTAAATAAGGTTTAAACCATTCAATGAAATATTAAATTTGAACAAATTCGACCGTAAATCTATGAAAAAAATCATTGAAGATACATGGACTTTGATGTTGGAGATAAGGTGATCCTTTGTATATATCTATGGAAGAAATTCATAAGGTTTTAGGATAAAGTAAAAAAATTATTCCTAGATATATCAATCACTTTTAGATCCTTGATCTCATTGAAGCTATCGAAGATGTGGCCTATCGACTCGCACTTCGGCCTAACCTATACCAAGTACATAATGTATTCTATGTATTACCATTGAGGAAGTACATACCAGAACCCTCACATGTACTTAAACTAGAAGTTGTGCCCTTGGAGAACTATCTTTCATATGAGAGTAATATAGTGAGGATCTTAGATTATATAGACAAATTTATACAAAATAAGACAACTTAGTTGGTTAAAGTGTTGTGACGAAACCACAAGTTTAAGGAAACAACTTGGGAACCATAAGAGTCAATGAAACAGAAGTACCCTTGTTTATTTTAGTTAATGAAATGAAATTTCAAGGGAAAAAATCTGGAGGGAATAATTTATCAACCTAAACTTTTATAAATTAAATTCCCTTCTAAATGAATAAATTCCTTATAAAGTAATATAGTTATTGAAAACACAAGAACTAATTTAGTTATTTTATACTGATATAACCTATTAAAATTAAAATACCATTAATCATATTAACTATTAATAATATATTAATTGCATAGTGACTTTTAATATTATTATATATCAACGGTTATGATAAATTTTAATTGACACGGATGGAAGAAGCAATAGCCTCGACCAGTAAGGTCATACCCTAGAAATACCATTTATCAGAGCACCTGAGGTAGATAACATCATTGGAATTTTCCCTTGACCATGCCCAAGTTGAGATTCAAAAACTAAAGCTTAAGTGAAACCATTTATGAGAGAAGTCTAATCTTATTAGGATCACAAATCAAAAAAAATCATTGAACCACCCCAGGAAAGCACCACCATCATACACCTTACCCTTTAGGCATACCCCGATGTAATAAGGGGTTATGTGTCTAAAACCTAGTAATATGAATTTTTGTTTTTATTTTTAATAAAATAGTGACTATATTTATCCCTTTTTATTATTACTTTATAAATTATTATATAATGATTTTTTAAAAAAATTGATTTTGATATGAAGAAATCAAAAAATGTATTTTTGGGAAATATATAGCTTCAATTAAAACACTCTTTTGATAAATTAAATTATTTTTTAAATAAATTTTATTTTAATAAAATATTAGTATTGAATAATATTTATATAAATATAAATTATAATGTAATTTAATGAAGTCCAATGTAATTTTTATAAGGGTCTAAAAATGGTTAATATCATAAAAACAAGTATTTTCCAATAAATAGGGATTTTTATTTACAAGTGAAAATTATCATATTTAGAAAACAAATTATAAAATAAATTTTATTTTTGAAATAATCATGTCTAAATTAGATATTTGTTAAGTGTTTATAATTTTCTAAGATATTTTACTTTTTGGGTAAAAATTAAATAGTGTATAAATATATGGTCTAGACTATGACATCATAATAGCCTAAAAGTGATGTAATAAATTATATAAAAGGAATAAATGAACAAATATAGATTTCAAATTTAAACTAATTAGTTTTTTAATTTATTTGATTAATTTTATAACCAATTAATGAATCCTACCAAACCTATATTATATTTTAAGGTTTTAAAATCAATTCTTTATAAACATGAATTTCTTTCACATCATCAAGGATATAATTTTAATATTTATTGTACTTAGTATAATAAAATAATAGAAACCAATCTTATTTGGAATAAACCCTAGTAAAACCCCATGGTAAGGTTTTTTTTTGATTATTTTATCATATAGAGTCCAAAACCTAAGTTTAGAAATTAATAAAGAAATCCCCTCTGTTTTGATATAAATATCCACCTAAACTCCCACTATTCTTTACTCAAAACCCATTGAGCATGAATTTACTATCCCTCGCCCTATCTAAATACCTACAAATGTGTTCCTAATCTTTTAATAATCTCCTCTAAAGTTTTTACAAGCAACCTCTCAAGGTAAGGGACTCTTTCCTCTTCTTTTATTTCGAGCACTTTTATTGTACCAAAACCTTATGATTAATAATTTTCCATATTGTAATGTGTTTTTACACATCACTTTACCATAATTATGATTCCCATGTAATTATATGATTCCATTAACTCTCATTAACACTTTCCATAAACCTTTATTTACACCCATTATGCTGCCAAAATTATCCTGGGATTTTCCATCTCAAACATTTGTGTAGTGAATAACCATACATATTTCCACTCAAGGGTATTCACCTAGTCATACCTATACTTAAATAATTTTGGAATTGCGTTTATTTAACCCACACTCTTTAATCATGGGTTTAAAGGTGATGAAATCTATTCTTATGTTGTATGATACATGTGGCACACAAATGCATGTACATGATATGATTGTGAAAGGTGGGATCGAAATTATATAGCCCTCCGATGCATTTGGTAATGTTTTTATCTCACGAGATTACATTTATGTTGTACATGAGGTTATCCTAAGCACAATATGTTATTATTTCTTGGTTTTTAGCCTTGAATTATACTAATTATGTCATATTTTATGTTTTTTACACATTTCTATATTACCGTGATGTTATCATGTTATATCATGCTTTGATGATCATGTTTATGATTGTCACCCCATTTATGTCACCTTAATATTCCTCTTGACTAACATGTATTACTTTCATTATGTTAGGACTTTATTATTTTTGTACTAGTATTTATAGCTCCCTCCTTTCTTATGTATGTCCCTATGTTATCTAGTGTAGTTTTAGAAGAGTGATAGAATTTTAATAGAATATTAAGGAGTTTTAAATTATTTTGTTTTATCCCTATTTCAAGTTAATATATTATGTATCTAATTACCCAAATACAATAGTCCTTTTAATATTTTGGGATTATATTATGTGTTTATTTATATAATAAATCATAGATTTAGGTGTATTGAAGATATGGGTTGTCATAGTTATAACCTTAAATGGATTAGTAACAAAGCAGAAAATAAGGAAAAAATAACCCAAAATCAAACTCTCTACACTCAGAGCCTTGAGATATTTATATATATTCCCCATTAATTCCTTGATTTTAGTAATGATTCCATATATATCAAGCTTTAGGGTATTCCTTTCACATGGATTTTGAATATTTGCAACCATATTTTGGTTTTCCTATAAATCTGAACTTTTGAAATCTTTCTTGCCTAGATTGGATGATACATAGCATTCGAGCATCCTTCTTTCTTGGTTTGTTTAATAATTATCACATAAATATCCTATCATGTTCCCCTCCACATACATGGCCTCCATGTATTATCTGGCTGATATTTATGTTCATGTATTTTTTTAATTGAAAAATATTTATTCTCAAATGATACACATAACTTGATTTAAAAGAGTTGATCTTTTATAACATTTATTATTACTTAAGTTTGGGTTAATCTAAAACAACTTAGGTTTAATCATGTTTATCCCTCTCTAGATTCATATTATTATTATACAATATTGAGTTAATCTTATATAGATTTTGAAAACTCTGAATTATTGTTGACACCAATAATTGTGTCATAGACCCTTTTTTGTTAGAGATTCAAGAAGTGTGAAGCTTAATTTTCAAGGGCCTGGAAGCTGAATTATTAGAGTATAGTATATATAATTGGTTTCGTTCTAATATGGGAATGGATATTATTTTATCCATTATACTTAGATTGTTTTTTCTAATTATTTATGGGTTTCATTAGCCAAAAAATTGTCTAGCAAACCTAACCAGCCAGCTAGCTCAACCTTTGGCACATTCAGGAGTTGCCACAATTGTGTTCTGGGAGCCACCCACCCACCCATCCGAGCTGTGAGAGTGTGGGTGATCATAGCTCATGTGGTAATCACATAGGTGTGTGCAATTATGTCTAGGTGGGCAGAAAAATGGGAGGGTACAGCTAGTGAGGGTGTTGTGCAAGTGTTGTAGGTGCTGACCCCACTACCAGCTTGAGGAATGACTGCTATGGAATTGTTTATTAAGAAGATCCAAAAAATGATATATCAATTTGGGATGGGAATATTACATGACAATATTCATCCTCAAAAAAAATATAGCAAAATGGTAGTCATCTGATCAAGCTGATCTCGGTCATCTGATCACCTCACATGGTCGTCTTCAACCTCCCGCTCACCCAACACACTCAGGATGCCACTAGTTTGACATAGATATCCACCCAATTATTTTATGACTTCTCTACTTGAATACTTCTATGTTGGACCTCTTCAATGATCACATCACATGAAGCACCATTAGTCACGTGTTAAAATCATGACAATCAAATGAAGAAACATTGATATCACAAGCTTCGCATAAAGAAGAACATAACTCTCCATCACTATATCCTTCCTCCTGTATCATTTTATTTATTTATTCTATCATTATAATCCTTCAATAATCCATCCATCAAAATTCCATGTGATCATGTGAATCCTATGAATCTGTCACATGAAGTCCTAGGTTATTTTCTAGAGAGACGTCATATGAACATACAATGATCGTGAGATGCCCTTGGAGTCGATCAAGTAAAGACTTGGTGGTTTTCAAGCATTCCATCATGTGAATCCATCTCACTATCATGTGATTTTTTCTTGTTAATATCTCCACTGCCTTAAGCTAGTGCACATAGAACCCTCACTGTGTAAAGGGGCTAGAAAATTAGTCAACCTACACCTATATAAACCCTTCCTCTCCAGAAAAAAAAATTCACGCACACACGAGAAGGAGAAGAATGAGGGAAAAGTGAGGGAGAAAATAGAGAAGAGAGATCATTGAGTATTTCCTTCATAAGAAACCTCCAGGTGACCATGGGACTCCCATCGTGAGAACCCACTATAGGATTCCATCGTGAGAACCCATCATGTGATCACCTTCAGATAGCATGATCACATGACAAATATAACATCATGTGAACTCTCTGTTATGTGAATCACTCTTGTGATACCCCTTTTATGTGGTATTCTACCCTTAGTTCAATCATCCTGGACAGATATCCCCTGACATATTCCCTCTGCACACATGATGCCTCTATGTGGACTTGAACAAAACATCACACAAACCCTCAGGTCTTGTGATACTTTCATGTAGCCCTGGATGTGGCTACCTTGACTTACATCACAAGCGCAGACCCCCAACCATGAAAATGAAATATAGTGAACATGCACCCCATGCATGAAAATGGTTTGATAATCCCAATTTGTGTACCCTCATCCATGCAGGTAGTGTCTCTAACATGCAACTCATGCACATGATATCAAAACCCATCACAATACCCCCTTTAAGTTTGTATGAATCACATGAGAAATTGATCATCATGTGACACCATCATACAGGCACTCCTTGGCATGTATGTTTTCTTAGCATGTATATAAACACATGGGATGGGTCTCCTCTCACCATGAAGGCCCTTTAATGTGCAGTCTTTTTATAAACCCTTAGCCATGTACTCATCCTCCCATAAAAATATTGTCCATGATGCCTTGAGGCGTGATCCATTAAGAAATTAAACTTCAACACTTTGACATGAACATGATCTTGGATATGTTCTAAATACCACACCTTGTGAGTCTCTTAAGTTCATGTGATCACATGAATCCTCACTAGTCTCATGATACCCTCATTCAGCCTTTCATGTGTCATATTTACCATGTGATAGGCCTTTGACAAGTTAGGTTAGTCATGGGAATAATATTGACACATGTACTCTTCAATCATGAAAATACATATTATAAAATTCAGGTTGATCATAAAAAGACATCTACACAAGTCAGTTGATCATGTAGAAGGCCCAAGACATATCCTCTTTTATCAAGTGAATACATCCTGGATAAGTCACTTTCAATATAAAAAAGGAACTATACATGTCTACTTTGATCACATGAAGCGTATTGGATATATTAGGAAAACACCCATGGATGTGTTAGCCATTTCAAACCAACACCATGAGCTTGTTAGGAATACAATCAAAGCATGTCAGAAATACACCCTTGGATGTTTTTTCATATCAGACTGACACCCAAGACATATTAGGAAGAAATTAAATACATGTCAAGAAGATGATCAAGAAACTTCATTTAGATGATCAAGACAAGTCAGGACAATAATAAAGACATGTCGGGTAGATGATCAATACATTTCAGGCATACAATCAAGACATTTTGGGTATAAATTTCAACCTCATTTGACAGACACACTTGGTCTTACACCATGTGAACCCTCATCTATGAACCTTCATCCAAATACCCTCTTTATAAGGGTATTTTCCTTAATGGAACAAGGTTACGCACTCATGTGGCCCTATTTGTGTCATGTTCTCAGATGGACCCTCCATGTCATGACAAGAATATTTTTCAGACCTTGCATGGTCATCATATCTCTTTAACTATCATAAGATAGAGAAAAAATATGAAACATGGGAATATATTATAGTATAATTCCCGAGAATTCTTAAACCTCGTGGTAGTAATAATATCTCCAAGCGTGATCACCCACTCCAACCCATCAATGAGTTAGGGGTTATTTAACTATGAGAGCTTTGATTCCTATCTAAACAAGATACATAGAATGCCTTCCTAAGGCATGAGCTCCAATATCCATCCACCCTAGTGTAAGTCCCTTCATAACTCTTGGTACTAAATTCTTCCTATGAGTCTATCATTCTTCCTTGTCCATTATTAGAAAATTATTCGTCTTATACATGGGAATCATTTTAAGTGTAAGCTCCGACCATGCCCCTAAGTACCTTAAACCCATAAGTGGGTTAGATATTAATGGAACTATGAGGACTTAGATTCCTTCTATAAATAGGATATGTAGGATTTATTCCTAAGGCCCAATCTTCATACCATATTCTCCATGATATTAGTATTCATACCTCTCTAATGGAAAAATTATTGTGTAATATCTGTACAAATATGCTCCCATGTGATGTGTTCAATCTTCTGCTGCCTCTTTTTTATCATACCAAGCATAAATCGCATGGGCATAGATACTATCAATGATTTTACCATTATCATGATGAGTATTACCCTAATGTGGTCCCTTTATTAGGATATAATCCAGATTTCATCTCATTTTTACTCAAAGGGTCATACTCCTGATGAGGCAATTCAGGGTAGCCTTGCATTCATAAATCCCACTCAATGCCTCTGTTGTCACAACTTTTATAATGCACACACCCACAACATGAACTATGTAGACTCTTATTCATGTCTTAATAGGATATGTAGGATTGAACTTTGAGTCTCAATCCAAATATTAACATCCTTACACCATGACATTAAACTACATGGAAAAATCATATCATACGACCTTAAACTATGTCAAATGAACTACATGGTTTTTTATTCATGTTCTCACAAGATATATAGGATGACTCATAGAGGTTAAATCCCATATCCAAGACATCAACCACCTCCTTGGATGGAAATAAACTCTAGAGTACCTGAACATGGCTATAAACTAAAGCATCATAAATGAATAAAAGAATGATGGAGAACCTGTGGCACACACAGTTGTTCCCATCAACACATGGTCTTGATCAGGTCATTGGCACAGGGACAAATAGTCTCATATCAAGGCATTGAAATGATTTTATGAACATATATTAAATCTATAATAGAGACTTAGAATAGGAAATAATTTCCTCTGAAAGGGTGTGATGAGCCCAGCCTCTCATCCTCTCGACCAATGTGAGTTCCTAAGCGTCATTAGGTTTAAAATCCCAATTGACTTCCTTCCTTTAGAAAGCAGGTTTGTACCCATTATGGATGTGGGGACCAGTGGGATTTTCCATTAGATGAAAATATGGTAAATAAAATGTAAAAAAGTATGCAACCACCCTCAATCACCCACAACCGAGCATCGGGAAAAATCATTCTTAATTTTCTGAGAAATAAAATAGTGATCCTAACATGAAATTATTTAACTATGACATCCCTTTCATGGGTATAAAAAATTATAGAATATATAGTTCATTTTGGGTCATTTTGTTCCACAATTGTCTTCAAAAAAATAGTGAACCTAATATGTTTTTTTAATCAAGATAAACCTTTCATTAAAGAAGGGACCACCTCTTTATTCTTTAGCTGTGAAAGTAATTGGTCAAACATTTACTCTTATATATGATTCTATAAAAATAAGGTGTATTGTTTCCTCTCTATGACTTATTATATTCCTTATGATATTGATAGCATCATCAAATGTTCCAATAGATTCTGAGACCACTGGACAAGCTGCCATGGAATATTTGGCCCTGAGGCCTCGACGTGCATTATCACCAATGAAATACCTCATGTGTCAGTTGGTGAACATCTTGGTCTGGGTTTACCACATCAATGTCTCCATCCTAACTTTTTAATTAGATCATGAAATCATCTATAGTATGAATTACCATCAACCATCTTTCCCATTTAAGTTTTTGGGAGAGGAAGTGGCCCTTTTTTCCATATTCAACCATTTTAGGATCTTATCCCCAGAGCGTAACAACACATACCTTCCCTACCATAGGGAGGTGGATGAGAACAATATTTATGTAAAATAAACCACTCAAGAGATACCTGGGAGGGATCCCATCCATTATAGTCATCGTTATCAACATATGAACATGATTCCACAAGGATATGTAGTGGAAGTTGTGACCACCCCAACTATCCAAATTGGGGCATCCAACATGAGAGACCACCGGGGGTATCCAAAAAAAATAAAACTCTAGAGTAGGATTATATCCCTATTACAGATGATATTTCTGAGGCCCATCAGTTTATCCTAATAGTATCCTAGATTCAATCCCATATCATCACTATCCAGTAGCCTATGACTTCGTCGCAGCTATCCTTGGTGACTGGGGAATCCCAGGGAGCACCCCAGCCCACAAATTTGGGGAAAGTTTTATCATATTTTAACCTACGATCATATTCAATATAGTCACTGAACCACCAAACAATACTATGGGAACCCCCCCCCCCAACATTACAATGGGAACCAACCCACCAAATGGTATAGTGGGCATCATCCCTCCAAACAACATATCGGGCATCGATCCATCAAACGAGTTACTCTATTGAAGAGGAGAACCATTCCAATTATGTATCCATTAAAATGATATCGATAGAATCAGAGGACTTATCATTGGATATGGATGAGAAAAATCCTAAAAATTACAATCATACCCTCCCACATTTGTTAGAGCCACAATAGGTTGGTCCACCTTCTACCTCCAGTATGGGGAAAAAATGCTCCACGGTATCTTTAATGTATCTACATAAGGTATTATCAACTGTGTTGGTGATTCAAAGTGAAATGTCGATGGATCATATGGCCGGTGGAAAAAATTGATTCAATATTTGGGGTCCACTTTGACACTCCTGAAATCATCTTATCATCCTAAAATTGAGAGAGGAAAGGGTATTTTCATGGATCCTTCCAGTCAGCCCCTTGATGATGACAAGGTAATTTCTATGGAAGAGCATATCACTCAACTCCAATAAGAGAACAAGGGTCTATGGGAAATAATTTTGAGAATACTCCAAGGATCTCTTCCTTGGAATGATGTACCAAAACATTCCTATAGAATCCTACCTTATAGTGAAGTGCCTCAACACCTAGGGTTGGGAGAATTTTCATATTTTTCATCACCTCATCGGGTGAAATCCATAAATTATTCCACCTCACCCCATCATACAAGGTTGGGGTAATTTTAATATTTTCAACACCCCTATCCCACAGGGCTAGAGGAATTTCCATATTTTCCTCCCCCTCATCGGGGGTACTCAGTAAACCATTCAACCTCATCCATTTCTTGCAATCCTCTAGGAGAGTCGGGTTTCTTTAATCGGCGTGAATTTTTTGCATCTTCCAAGGCCCCCAATGCTTTAAAACCTATTCACAAACCAAAAAACTATGTATCCACACCCCAAACTCTAAAATCAGTTGTGTTCCTACTCTAATAGAGGTATCGATAGAACATGGACACAGTATCACGGTCGCCCATCCCTTGATGACATGCATTGAAGGGTATATTCCTTCTAATAAAAACATGTCCCTATGTATTTTGAGTATTACATGGAGAATGGTTTGATAAAACTCTTAATAATGAGGAATCCAACTTAGGGGTGGATGATATGCCATAAAAATAAATTCCCCTATCATCATCATCTTGGGAATACGATAAAGAGGTGCTTTAACTTTATGGACTAGCTTCAGGAGAAAATGGACAGGGGGATGTTGGAATGACCGACACCTGAATCCCCACTCCATTCATTTGATCACTCTGAATAGAACACACAAGTTGTTTAGCAATTCATGTTCTACGTACAACCCAGTGATAGGCATCCTTCTTTCAACATGATATTGAACAAATATTATTCCTTAAAAATAAAACATGTCCCCAAGTACTTAAAATATTTCATGGATAATAGTTTGATAGAACTCTTAATAACAAGGAATCCAAGTGTAGTAGAGTTGATAGGTCATGATAATCACTTCCCCTACCACCGACATCTTAGTCATGCAATAGGGAATTGATTTATCTTTAAATATTGGATGAAGAAATAGGTAAATGAAAGCTTGATAAAGTTATAGGATCTCAAAACTAATTCAATATGCATAAGTCATCCTAGATCCATTAGAAAAGTCACTCTTCTAGTATTTTGTGTCATAATAAATCCTAGAAACATGTTGTTAAAATTCATGAAAATGTCCTAGTCACATGACATTAAATTGTAAAACAATTTCCTAGTCGCATGATGTTAAACTCTGACAACATCATAATCACATGATGTTAAACAGTATGACAACATCCTAGTTGCATGATGTCAAACTTCACAACGACATCCTTAATGCATGATGTGAAACCGCATGTAAAATGTCCCGATCATAGGATGGTAAACTGTTCAACATCTCAATATATGGGATACATCATCCACATTATGTGTAAATTACAGTTTCCATAAGTACCACCAATACAGTAAAATCTTGATCTCATCTATATCATAAAATCTCAAATACCCCCAGTCTCCAGCTGAGGGATTTATCTGATAGGTCACCTCCCCAGAAACTTTTTATATCAAGTAAACCCTATAAAATCTAAAAAGATTTGGACCAGAGGGGGTAGGATCATATCCCTTCTGGCTCAAACAAAGTCTGTTATCATAGTCAAGCATAGATCCATTCCCCAGTGTATAAAGACCATCGTCATATTATAATGGAATAAGGAGGATAAGAGTGGGAATACATCCTCACTTCAATCAAAAAATATTGACCAGTATATTCTGGAAGCTAAGATCATGCAAGCATACATTCCTATACATACCCCGTTGAAGTGATAGTGCTTTGTGACAGCAATAGAGGAGCTTCGACTATATATTCTCATGAAAATACAGGGAAATTCACACATTTCAATCCCAATATCTAGAGAAGGACACCAATATGGTCAAAATGAATAGTTATATAGTCTAGATAAAGTGAATATTATTTTATTTATCCAAGAGGATAATCGACATATTCTGTTAAAGTATGAGGCACAGGATTGAGCTCATATCCCTATTCCGATCAGGGCTCACCAAGTGAGGGTACAAAATGCCTCAGGAAAGACTTGTATTCTTGTCGAAAAATACTGACAACATGCTCCAAAGGCATATTACTGAGATTATATCCCCATTATGATTGGGATCCCCAAGTGAGAGCAAAACATGCCTTAGGATAGGTTCATATTCTTATCGGAAAATACAAGTGGCATAATTCAAAGGCACATGATCAGGATCATATCCCCATTCCAACTAGGGCTCAATAAGTGAGAGTTACACATACCTCAATGTGGGCTCACATCTATTCTAGTGAATCTACTCGATATATTCAAGTACCTCATGGAAGCCAAGCTCATATCCCTAATTCTGCCAATAAACAACTACACCAGCATCCTTCAAAGGCTATATAAGAAGATGATCATATCCCTTTTCACATTTTGAAGGTCCTTAGGCATATTCTAATTAGGAATTTATATTTTAACGGGGCTCATATCCCTGCTTTATCTAAGACTGATTGGAATATTCTGGAAGCCACCCCTAGGTAGGTTTATATTCCTTCCCATAATATGGAAGCTCACCAGTATACTCTTGCAAATTCTTAGTTATAGGGTCATATCCCTGCAGCACCATATGGTTATCATGATGTTCCAGAAACCATCATGAAGCAGGATCATATCCATGCTCAACCCGAAAAATGTAGGTTTTCATATTTCAACCATGATAAAGAATGAATCTCATATCCCTAATCTTCTATATTCCAGTTTCCTTAAGGTTGTTCGATGAATATATTTAACACCTAAAGTGTTTGTAAACTCTTACACCAAAGAAGAAGGTGATAATTACTTGGATGGTTCTCCTCATGGTAGTGAATAGACGGATCATAGGGACCCTACTCCTGACATCCACCATGGTCAAACTCCCCATGGTGATATCTCTCTCCCAAATAAGGAAACCATCCCATTTCCCAGACACCTTCATATGGAGAGGTGTTCAAAATATAGACACCCTCATATAGATAGGATCTCAAAAAATTAGGGTTAACCATATATAGTGCAACATCTACAATTATAATTACTTCTCCACGGTCAGTAGGTGACCAAGAGAAGAAGTCTATATGGTCTGGCCAGGTTGAAGATACATATCTCTGATGAAGAAGAGTATGACAAGGATATGCGGAGAGAGTTAGCTAGAAACAACCTCCCAAACATGTTCAATATCATTTCCACTTCCAATTACAAGATCCCAAATGGTTAAAAAGTGTAGAACATGATTTACATTGATCTAAATATATAGGTAGGTAATTAAAGACTAAAGGATAGACACCTACCTCATCAAGGATATAAGGGTCACCTCCAGATCTTGAACACACTCCATTGTTAGTTGAAAATGGTTGTGTCTTATATGGACCAAGACCTAGGATTAGAAAAGAATAACAAACTCCAACAACGTGTTTTTCTCTACATCATGGAAACTATCTTACTGACTGTAAAAGTTATGTCGTATTATTGTATTTGTGGATGGGGAAAGTATGGATCATTTTACTTTACCATGTCCCTAAGGCAGAAAATCTCCTTGGATACGGCATCCTAAAATGTAATAGCTTCAAGATAAATCATGGGATTGGACTGCATGAGCCTTAAATGAAAGAGTTAACCTTTACTTATTCCTTTATGGAAAACTAGTATTGATTCTCAGAGCCCCAACGATAATAAGAAAGAAACTATGGGCAAGCACTCCAGCTTGGGAACTGCCCATGTGAATCCCTGGAGTATGCTCGATAGCGATTATGTGCTACCCATAAACCATATTGAGGAATTAGATATAATCCCTAATTTATAGGGGCCTCCTCCCCTAATGACATAATAAGAGAAAATAATCAACTCTAGAATCTATTTCTAACGACCCTGAAAGTTTAGGATGGCAATGTCTCTTCCCATGGCCTCTCTTACCTTAAAAGTGATAGAGATTCCCCAAATTACCTACCATATATAAAAATAACTCCATGGTATCAGAGATGGAATAAGAATAAGATGACATCAAGGACTCCTCTCCCACATTTGAGGAAGGAATCTCCACCACCATCGAAAAACTAAACCAAGTGAATCTACGAACAAAAGGAGACCCGCTGTAATGACCTGATATTTTATGAATAAAATTCCCTTTATTTTAATATCTTATGGTTATAGAAAACACAATCACTTTTTTTTATTTTTCAGTTTAAATGACCATTAATTATCATTATCTTTGATAATATATATGTTTAATAGTGATCACACGCCTGATATAAATATAAGGTTTTTAAAAAAAATACTTTCGACACAGACAAAGGAGAGGATGGCCTCATCCAGTAGACTTAGGCCGTATGAAGCTCATTTTTCGGAGCTTAGAAAGGAGATAGTTTCACTGGGCTTCACTCTTGACCAATCCAAATCTGAACTTCAATACGTTAAGCTTAAACAGAATCGCCTACGGTAGAAGTTCAAGTTAATAGAGATTACCACTCAGGCGATGTAAGCTGAGCTGCTCCAAGAGTCTATCACCATCATACACCTTACCCTTAGGTATTATGCAGGTGTTATAAGGGGTTATGTAATAATTTATTAGTTACTTATTTCATAATCCATTTTTATAAAGAAAAGTCTTATTCCATCAATTCCTTTATAGGAATAGTCTTTCTTAAAAAATGATGAATTTGATAAATTGATTTTTTGGGTAAAAATGGTACTTTTGAGAAATATATACATTATTTTATTAAACTAAGGTTTTTATTAATAATATTATAAAAAATAATCTTATAAATGATGATTATATCTACTTCTTCTCTGTAAATGATTAGGTAATCAGTTTGATAAGAGTTATATATTTATACGATAAAACAGAAAATGTATATTTTAAGGAATTAATGAATTTTTAAAATAATTTATTTTAATAAAATATTATTATAAAATTAATTTTATGAATAATAAATGAGTATACAATTTTTATGAAGTCAAATGTAATTTTTATTAAGGCATGAAAACTGTTTTTGTCAAAACCCGTGAATTTTCAATAAATGTCGGTTTTCATTTTAAAAGTGAAAATTCACATATTTAGAAAATTATTTAGATAAAATGAATATTATTTCTGGAATCAAGATATCAAATTTATCCAATGGTGAATTTTTCATAATTTCCTGAGACAGCTGAATTTTTGGGTAAAAATTAAATACAATATAAATAAAATATGTGTTTTATGACATCATAATGACCCCAAAATTATGTAATAAATACTATAATGGGTATTATCGGCCCAATATATGTTTTCCCATTAAAATAATGTGATTTTAGATTTGTTTTACTTATTTTATAAATCCTCAGTGAATCCTCCAAAATGTACAGTATATATTATTATGTTAAATTCATTTCCTTGAGAGTATGAATCACCTCCACATAATAAAGGGAAATATTTTAATATATTAGGCCATTTTCCTTATAAAATAATTTTTCCACTCCTCTGTCAAAAACCATGGGCAAAAACCATGGTAAGGTTGGTGGTTTTGAATATTTAATTATATAGATTCCAAAACCAATGTTTGTGGAATATTAAAGAATTCCCCTCATTTCTTATATAAACCCACCCAAGCTCCCACTTCTGTTCACTCAAAATCCTTGGATAATTTCCCTAATCTTCCCTACCCTCTCCATAATCCTCCAAACTCTCCCAAATTTCTCAATGATCCCCTCTTAAATCTTTTGAAGTCACGCACTCAAGTAAGGGATTTCACTCTTCTCATTTCCATTCAAACTACTCTTTTACATTATGCTTCTTAAGTTCCATATTTATATATTGGGTTATGATGTTAAAAAAAACCCCATAATATCAATTTAATGTATATATGATGATATATTCCTTTCACTATCATCAATCCCCCTATTATCCTTTAAGCACACTCGTTACTATGTCGAAATTCCGTAAGGCATCCTTACTTTCCTTCCTTTCTCATTTTTGTCCAAGTTTCATTATATTGTTATACCATTTTATATTCAATTAAAAATGTTGGGGTATAATTTATCACCTACCTTATACTAACTTTATTATGTTTTAATGATGAGAGACCCCTTTCAGTATCATTAATGTCTTCCGTGTACGCCCTTTACCATGCCGAAATTCCGTAAGGGATTTATCTCTTCTTATTTCCATTCAAGAGTTTCTTCTATATTATGTATCTAAATTACATTTCATATATTGGGATATTATGTTCCATGATCCCATTACTATTTATTTCATGTATAAATTATTAGATACCCATTTCTCTCTCATCAACCCAATTTATGAATTTCTATATGACGTCATTATGCTGCCAAAATTGCACCGTGATTTTCCAAGCCAAAATCATCATGTAGTGAAGACCATACCCATTTCTATAGAAAGGGTATTAAACTGTATTCACATATACTTATTGAATTGTATTTACATGTATGTATTCTACATTCTTTTATCATGGAATAAATGTTGATGTTGAATGAATCCATGTTATATGATCTATGTGGCACACTTAAGCATGAGATTGAAATGTTTATGAAGGGTTTGCCCTGATAGTGCTCCAATGCATTGGGTATGTTTAGTATCATGATACTCCATGTGAAATGAGGGATTACTCATTATAATTCATGTTCAATGAGGGTTTATTCATGCTAATCCATGTTCAATGATCCTTACCTCATGTTAATATCATGTTGTATGTTGTTTACGCATTTAAATGTTATGATAATCATGCTATATCATGACTTTATGTTCATGTTTGTCTTATGTTCCGTTGATATGTCTATTTACAAACCTTTATTGTATTATACATGTTATGACTCATTTACTGCCTTACTGGGCTTTATATCTCACCTTTTTCTTATATATGACCTCAGGTTATCCCATACAATGCTAAGTACAATGGAATATTGTGGTCATACAAAATAAGTTTTCAATAAAGATATTGTATTTTATGTCTTAACTTGTCATTTAATGTTACTAAGACCCAAAGACACTATACCTATCAATCGTTTGGGTTGTATTAAGTTCAAGTTTATTTAATAAATCATGTTTAACTATGTAATAAAGAGCAGGGTTTTTATATTTGGTATCAGAGGATAGTTTTAGTTATTTTGGGGATTAGGGTTATAAAACTCTAGTGAAAACTTTATGGATAAGATTGAGTATAATAAAATAATCCCTAAATTTTGGTGAGTATAGATTAAGTGTTTTATCAAGAAAATACATCCCTATATGGATATGAACAAGTAGAGGTGGCTCTGGCATAGATGTATCTAAGGGTAAAACCAGAAAACACCACTTTGATCTAGAATAAAATGGGAACTGGTGAATGAAAACATGTCTTTCTATACTCTTAGTTCGACACTCCCAGGGGATATGCTTTGGTAAATTCATAATCTTAGTATGAACCATTATTAAGGGAATAAAAAAATTCCCCTAATAATATATATTGGGAAGTAGGTCATGGATAACTTAGATGGAAGCCTACAAATTCTTAAGTTAATGAAATAAATTTAATTTATAAGTTGTCTATTTTTATCATTGGATTCCCCTTTATGTTTTTAATAGTTTAAAATAAGTACCACTAACTTTCCTTTTATTTATCCAATGGTCGGTAATATAAGGACTCGAGCTAATAATCGATGAGAATATCAATGTAATGACTATTCTAATGAGATTCACAACCTAATGGGAGTGGGAATAGAAAACTTTATCACAATACTCTCACACTTAACACAAGTTTTAAATAGAAACATGGTTCAAGAGGAACGTCCAACCCCCCCCCCCCAAATAAAGAATAATTTGTAATAGAGAGCTTCATGAGACAAAGGCCTCCTAATTTAAATAGATCATTTGATCCCTCAATCACCAAATAAGGGATAAACTCCATTGATAATATCTTCTACACCCTTAAATGTTCTGAACAAGAGAAGGTTATTCTGGATGCTTATAATATGTAGGGTGAAGCTGATTAATGGTGGATATTGATCAAAAATATGAATCCTGAGGAAGAGATTGAGGTGTTGGAATAGAAGGATTTCCAGAAAATGTTTTTTGATAAATATTTTCCTCGCACCCTCAAACTTAATATATAAAGGTACTTTATTACCCTGAAAAAAAAAATAAGATGAATCCATAGGAGCGTATGAGGAAAATTTCACAAGGCTTTCACGATACACCTCTAGATTTTTCATTACCTGCGAATGAAAGGTTGACTACTTCTTTGGTGGGATAAAACCTAGCCTATAGAAATACCTAGAAATAAGTGACTTTGATATCTATGAAGAAATTTTATGATGTGCCCTCAAAGTCAAAATAGAGATCGATGAATCTTAGGGGTATCATGGGGATAATAAGAAAAAATTGTAATTTAATTCTGGTGGTTCTATGGATAAATCCAATAGTTTTAAGAAGTTATAGAACCCCAATTTCCAAAGGTATGGAAAAAAGAACCCCAAAAATTGCCTAAAGGGGAAGATGAAATGCTTTAGGTGTGGAAGAGAAGGGAACCTGGCCAATAATTGCTAACAAGAAAAAACTTTGTGTTGTGACAGATAAGAGGAATGCTCCATTCGACCCTCAACGCATTGTTCATTACTACAACTACAAAGAATCGGGGTACTTTGTGAACCAGTTCCCTAAGCTAAGGATTTTCGAAGGCAACCAACAACCTCTAAGGCAACAAGGGTGATATTTTTCCATCACTACTACTGAATTGAATCCCGGTAACCAAGTGGTGACAGGTACACTAGTTATTCATTCAAGAATAGAAAACATACTTTTTTATTATGGTTCCACACATTCTTTTATATCCCTAAAGTTTAGTATAATAATCTAAACACCACCACAAATCATGGAAGTAGAGATGTTGGTGAGAATAGAAAATGGAGCAATTATTTCATCCCATTAATATAAATCCTCCCCTATAACAATTTTTGGATTGAAATTACCGGAAAACCTTGTCATACTCCCTCTAGTGGAATTTTATTAAACTCTTGGCATGTATTGGATTTCCTTATATAGAGAAAACATAAATTGTTGTGAGAGGGAAATCACTCTCCATATGGTGAATTGACCCCCAATTCTATACAATTGCAAGGAGAAGGATGAATCTTCTTTAGAACCATCATCTCAATCATGGATATTACTACCCTATGAGTACATGTATCTTTCTCAAATGATTGAGTCTAAGAAATAAACCATCCTCGAAGACATGCCTATTGTGAGGGAATTCACTAACGTGTTTCTCAAGGAATTTTCTAGTCTTCCTCCTAGAAGAGATTTTTAATTATTTATTGATCTTATACCTGGGGCATTGACAATATCCAATAATCCATATAGAATGGATATTTTTGAGCTTTAGGAGCTAAATAAGAAACTACAAGATAATCTGGATAAAGTGTCTATACTCCCAAGTGCTTTACCATGGGGTGCACCAATTCTCTTTGTCAAGAAGAAGGATGGGTTAATTTGTCTTGAATTGATTACAGTGAGCCCAAAAAATCATGATAAATAACAAGTATCCTTTTCCACAAATTGATGACTTCTTTGATTAGCTACATGGAGAAAAATATTTCTCCAAGGTGGATCTGTGGTCGGGATATTACCAAGTAAGGGTGAAGAAGGAGGATATCCCCAAGACTGCTTTTCATACAAGGTATGGGCACTATGAATTCATAGTAATTCCTTTTTTAATCACTAATTATCCATCAATATTCATGTAATTGATGAATATAGTCTTTAGAGATTACCTAGAAAAGTTTTTGGTAGTCTTTATAGATGAAATTATAATATACTCCAAAACTAAGGAGGATCATGAGGAGAATCTAAGCATTGTACTAGAGACCTTATGAAATGAGAATATCTTTGAAAAGTACATCAAGTGTGAGTTATGGTTGAAGTAAGTCTCATTCTTAGGTCATATCATCATAATCAATGGGATATCAATGGATTCCTCCAAGAAAAATGCAATTCAGGGATGGTCGAGGCCAACATCTGTGACGGATATCCATAGCTTCATTGGGTTAGATAGATATTATCATTGATTTGTGAGAAATTTCTCACAATTTTCAAACCCTCTAACTAAGATAACTCTAAAGGGAGTCAAGTTTGTTTGGAATGATGAATGCGAAGATAGATTTAAGGAGTTAAAAAGGAGTCTTATCATTGCACTCGTGCTTGCACTACCCACAAATGGAGAACTTTTCGTGGTATTTAGTGATGCTTCGAAGAAGGGAATGGGATATGTGTTGATGCAAAATGACAAAGTCATTGGATATCACATGATCTGTAGTTGGTTGTTGTAATATTCACATTGAAAATTTGGAGACATTACCTCTTTAGGGAGAAGTGTGAAATATATAAGGATCAAAAAAGCCAAAAGTATATATTCACACAGAAATATTTTAATATGTGCCAATAAATATGGTTAGATCTGATCAAAGACTATGAATTCTCAATCCATTACCACCCTGAAAAAGCGAACAAGGTGGAAGATGATCTAAGTAGAAAGGACCTAGTGATTCTACCATTGATGAGAATTAAAAAGGATCCAATCTTCTTAGATTTGGTGAAGATGGACATGGGAATAATAAATAAGGTAACATCATCAATCTTTTCACAAATTATTGTTCAACCATCTCTTTTGGAAATGTTAAAGGATGCTCCAAAGTATGATGTGGGAATTTAGAAGAAAGTAGAAACTATCAGAAAAGGGAAATCCTTAGAGATCAATGTTAATGAAGAAGGAATTGTGAGATTTGGGTCCAGACGATGTGTTGCATAAAATCCAGAGTTAAAGAAAGAACTTTTGGATGATGCACATAGTTCAAATTTCTCTATTCACCTAGGAAACACAGAGATGTATTAGTATCTCTGAGAGAATTATTGGTGGGATAACATGAATAAGGAGATCATTGAATATACATCAAATTTCTCGGTATTTCAGAAAGTGAAGGTTTATAGGTATAATTATAAGGGGATGGTGCAACCATTACCCATACCAACATGGAAACGGGAAAACATCACCATGGTCTTTGTCAACGAACTCTCAAAGACATCCAAAGGAAACAATTCCATCTGGGTTTTTGTGGATCGTCTTACAAATACTGCACACTTCATTTCAATTCAGAAGGATTTCTCACTAGATCAACCAACATGGATATACATTAGAGAAGTTTTAAGTCTGTATGGGGTACCACTATTTATTGTATTTGATTGAGATCCAAGATTCACTTCTAAGTTCTGGAAGATTCTCCAACACACTCTGGTTGATTTCTCTTACATTAACAGTTTCCACTCAAGCATCCAAATAGCTCCTTATGAATCCCTTTATGGGAAGAGATGAAAAACACCGACAAGTTGGGATGAAGTTTGGGAGTGAAAACTTCTAGGTCCATAAATGGTTAATGAAATTTTGGAGAAGGTTAATACCATCCAGAAACACATTAAAGCTACTCAGATTTGACAAAAGAGCTATGATGACAATATTCAACGAGACCTAGAGTTTGATGTTAGAGAAATGGTATTCCTCTGAATATCACCTTGGAATATAGTTATGAGATTTTGGAAGAAGGGAAAGATTAGTCCAAGGTACATCGACCCTTTTTGGATTCTTGATCGCAAAGGAGCAGTGACTTATCGACTAGCACTCCCACCAAACTTGTCTAAAGTGCATGATGTATTCCATGTATCACTCTTGAGGAAGTACATACCTGAACCATCTCATGTACTCAATATATATGTGGTAACATTGTATAATTACCTCTTCTATGGAGATAATCCAGAGAAGATCTTAGATCATAGAGAAAAAGTTCTAAAAAATAAGATGATGCCACTTATTAAGGTGTTGTGGTGAAACCAAAAGTTTGAAGAAGCATTGTGGGAACCTGAGGAAGTGAAGAGGCTGAGTTACCCTCATCTATTTTAGTGTGGGAAAAGGAAACTTCGAGGGTGAAATTTCTTAAGGGGGGAATTTTGTAACGACCTGGTCTTTTATGAATAAAAATCTCTTTCTTTTAATGTCTTATGGATATAAAAAATACATGCACTCTTATTTTTGGTTTAAATAACCATTAAGTATAATTACCATTGATAATATAGTCATTGAACAGTGATCACTGGACTAATATAAACAAAATGTTTTTTTAAAAACATTTTGACATAGAAAAAGGAGAGGATGGCCTCATCCAGTACACTTGGGTCATACAAAGCTAATTTTTTGGAGCTCAGAAAGAAGGTAACATCACTGGGCTTCACTCTTGAACAAGCCCAAGATGTTCTTCAATACAGTAAGTTTGAACGGAATCACCTATGGGAGAAGTTCAAGTTAATCGATATTACCACCTAGGAGATGTTATCTAATCCGCCCCAAGAGTCAGTCACCATCGCACACCTTACTCTTAGGTATTATTCGAGTGTTATAAGAGGTTATGTAATAAGGTATTAGTTAATTATTATGTAATCCATTTTTATAAATAAAGATCTTATTCTATCAATTCCTTTATAGGAATAGTCTTTCTTAAAAAGTGATGAATTTGATAAATTGATTTTTAAGGTAAAAATGGTACTTTTGAGAAATATATACATTATTATATTAAACTAAGGTTTTTATTAATGATATTATAAAAAAAATTATTATAAATTATTATTATATTAGTTCCTTATCTGTAAATGATTAGGTAATCAGTTTGGTAAGAGTTATATTTTTATATGATAAAACAGAAAGTGTATATTTTAAGGAATTAATGAATTTTTGAAATAATTAATATTTTAAAAAATATTATTATCAAATTAATTTTATGAATAATAAATGAGTATATAATTTTTATGAAGTCAAATGTAATTTTTATTATAGTTTGAAAATTGTTTTTGTCAAAATCTGTGAATTTTCAATAAATGTCAGTTTTCATTTTAAAAGTGAAAGTTCACATATTTAGAAAATTATTTAGATAAAAGGAATATTATTTTTGGAAATATAATGTCTAAATTCTCCAATGTTAAATTTTTCATAATTTTTTGAGACATTCGAATTTTTGGGTAAAAGTTAAATATCGTATAAATAAAATACGTGTTTTATGACATCATAATGACACTAAAATGATGTAATAAATACTATAAAGGGTATTTTAGGCCCGATATATTTTTTCCCATTAAAATAATGTGATTTTGTATTTGTTTTAATTGTTTTATAAATTCTTTGTGAACCCTCCTAAAATGTATAATATATTTTATTACTTTAAATTCATTTCCTTAAGAGTGTGAATCACCTCCACATAAGAAAGGGAAATATTTTAATATGTTCAAAAAAATTTACTATAAAATAGTTTTTTCCAATCCTCTTTGGAAAAAACCATTGGAAAAAACCATGGTAAGTTTTTTGGTTTTTAATATTTAATTATATAGATTCCAAAACCTATGTTTGTGAAATATTAAATAATTCCCCTGTCATTTCCTATATAAACCCACCCAAGATCCCACTTCTCTTCACTCAAAATCCTTGTAGAACGTCCCTATTATTCCCTTCCCTCTCTATAATCCACCCAATGTGCCCCAATCTCTCAATAATACCCTCTTCAAGCTTTTGAAGTCACACACTCAACTAAGGGATTTCACTCTTCTCAATTCCATTCAAGATACTCTTTTACATTATGCTTCTTAAGTTCCATATTTATATATTGGGTTATGATGTTCCACGACCCCAATATAATATATTTTATGTATATATTATTATATCTTCCTTTCACTCTCATCAATCCTCCCTATGATCCTTTAATCACACCTGTTACTATGCCAAAATTCCGTAAGGGATCTTACTTTCCTTCATTTATCATTTTTATATATGTTTCTTTATGTTGTTATACCCTTTAATTTTCAATTAAAAATGTTGGGGTATGATTTCAAACCTCCCACATACTTCCCTCCTTGTTTATTAATGATTATATACCCCTTTATCTCTCATTACTGCCTTCTATGTACACCCATTACTATGCTGAAATACCATAAGGGATTTCTGTCTTCTTATTTCCATTCAAGAATTTATTATATATTATGTTTCTAAATTACATTTCATATATTGGTATATTATTTTCATTATCCCCTTACTATCTATTTTATGTATAAATTATGAGAGAACCCTTTCTCTCTCATCAACCCAATTTATGAATTTCTATATGACGTCGTTATGCTGCCAAAAATTGCACCGCGGTTTTCTATGCCAAAATCATCATGTAGTGAATATCATACCCATTTCTCCATGATGTTTATTCACATTTATGAAAATATACTTGTTTAATGTTACTTAAATTTATGCATTATACATTCTTTTATCATGGAATAAATGATGATTTTGAATTAATCCATGTTATATGATCTATATGGCACACTTAAGCATGAGATTGAAATGTTTGTTAAGGGTGTGCCCTGATAGTACTCCAATGCATTGGGTAATGTTTAGTATCATGATAATCTATGTGGAATGAGGGTTTAATCATGATAATTAATATTAAATTTTGGTTTAATCATGCTATTACATGTACAATGACCCTTGGATCATGCTAATATCATGTTGTGTGTTGTTGCCACATTTCAATGTTATGATAATCATGATACATAATGCCTTTATGTTCATGTTTCTCTTATGATGCATTGATATGTATATTACCTAACATGTATTGTATTCTTCATGTTATTTCTTTTTTACTCCCTTGCTGGGATTTATAGATCACCCTTTTCTTTATGTATGTCCTCTGGTTATCCCATGAAATGCTAAGTATGAAGGAA
Organism: Viscum album; assembly: GCA_963277665.1. Taxonomy (NCBI): domain Eukaryota; kingdom Viridiplantae; phylum Streptophyta; class Magnoliopsida; order Santalales; family Viscaceae; genus Viscum; species Viscum album. The sequence goes on from OY728125.1 coordinate 159,675,185, forward strand.
TTTTGTGGTCATATAAAAGAAGTTTTCAATAAATATGTTGTATTTTATTTCTTAAGTAGTCATGTAATGTTCCTAATCCCCAAATACACTATACCTCTCGATCTTATAGGTTTTATTAAGTGAAATTTTATGTAATAAAGCATGTTTAAATGTGTAATAAATAGTAGTATTATTATACCCACGACCTACATTGATTAGTGTTTCCATGATCCTCAGGGAGTAGAAGGTGTATATTGCATTTTTAAATCAACATCAATACATGTTAACTTGGAATTATATATAAATTCTCAGGTTGAACCCTGGTGTGGCTATGCATTCCCTAGGCTTTCCCGATGACCATCGAGGTTTCAATAAAACATCCAAGAGAGTTCACCCCTCTCATGATAATAATTCTTGGTAGAAATATTCTAAAATGCACAACATCTCATCATCTTGGTCTCATTATGTTAAACTATGTGATACATCTTGGATATGAGATGGTAAACAACAAGGAAAAATTCATGGCTATATTATGTTAAACTATGAGGAAAACATCCTGGTTGCGTGATGTTAAACTACCCAAAATGCCCTGGTTGCATGACCTTAAGTTGTATGACATATCCTAGTCACATGATTTTAAACTGGAAAAAAAATCCTTACTGCATGATGTTAAACTACATGGAAGGAGTTCAGGTAGAAAGGCTTTAAACTGAATAGTATCCTAAGTTGTGGTAGCAATATTTTAAGTTACACAAAAACTTACATCCTTACCTCATGACATTAAACTATATAGATAACGCCGCTTCACATATTATTTAATACACATGAACTAGATCTATGTGAAATAATAAATGAAGTGTCCCTCGTCCCTATATGTGGATCAGATCCACATAGGGAATTTCCCCATATAATAACTACATGTGGATCGATTCCTTCCATCATAGGATACTTAGTGATTCCCAGATCTCAATTCATGGGTCCAATTTCAATATATTTATCTAGATTATGAGACATTAAATTTTGCAACAATTACTACAGCATGTGATGGTAAAATTTCATCTTAACCTATGTATCAGGCATAGGATTCCTTGGTCAACCAACTTAAGAAACCTTATGTCATAAACATGGGATTAATCTTATGAGATATGTCCTAGTCACATAATTTTAAACTACATGATTCATCCCCATTGCACAATGTTAAATTGTACAATAAATCCTGGTCTCATGAAATTAAACTACATTATTTTTCTGGGTCACATTACATTAAATTGCATGATAGATACATCCTTACCACATGATGATAAAATACATGGAAAGAGTCATGGAAACAAAACATTAAGTTCAATGGTATCATAAGTCTTGGAAGTAAGACTTTAAACTACATAGTACCTTATTTCCTTACGGAGTGATGTTAAACTACACAAAAAATATCACTTTATAGATGATTCAATGCACAATAGTTAAATCTATGTGAAAGAAAAATAAAGTTCCCCCATCCCTATGTGTGATTCAGATCCACATAGGTAACTTCCCCACTCAAGAATTATTTATGGATTGATTCCTACCATCACGAGATATATAGTGACACCCACATCTCAAGTCATGCGTCCAGCCGTAATATATTTTCCTCAATCAAAATAAATTAAACTGTGTGACAATGCCTTCATCACATTACGATGAAATGTCATCTTACCCTATGTACCAAGTATAGGATTCCTTGGGAAACTAGATCAAGAATACTCATGTTACAAACATGGAATTCATCTTATGAGATAATTCCCTGAATGCATGAACAAGATTTATAAGGCTTCAATCCTTCATTTACACATCAGGTAACCTTCCTCCTTGTCGTATGATATTAAATTGTATGTTTTCCTTGAACAATGTATGGATTTATTATCATTCCAATGAGATATTTAGAAAAACCTAGATTCTATATCTCATCCTAGACACTACATGATACAAAACACCCATGTCCTCTCTTTTAATCTATTATTTGTGGTGGAATAAACCTTTTACATTCCTTGTTTCTCACACCGATCATAGATAATGTGTGGTTAGGAATTTTAGTAAGGGAATACCTATATGATCGAGACATATTAGTTCACGTCAGGGTTGGCATGGTCCTAGATGCAATACTTTAAAAGGAACACCATGTGTCCTTATGGAATGATTTTAAAGTGCATGGTTGAAGTCTATTTCATGACATAAAATTGCACATTACTATGGCCCTCACCCAAGAGGACCATTATACTTGGTGTTGGTATTCCACCATGCCTTTGTAAAAGAACTATGTGTGGATTTATTTCTATCATGATAGGATATGTAGTGATTCCTGGCCCTCTAATTCTTAGTCCATCTACAATAATCAGTGGGAACAATGCCCCTTATGTATATGGGTCAGACCTGCATGGAGACTTTCCACTTCAAGAACTATGTGTGAATTGATTCATATCATCATAAGATACAAAGTGATGCCTCGATCTCCAATCCTAGTTCCATCCTCAATAATCAATGGGAAAAATTCCACCCTCTTCATATAAGTAAAACCTATGTGGAGAGTTTCATGTTCAAGAACTATGTGTTAATTAATTTCTATCATCAGAGAATATGTAGTGACACCATGATCTCCAATCCAAGGTCTAGTTTCAATAATAAATTGGAAAACAATCCCCCTATACATATAGGTTATACTTTTATAGAGATTTTCCCATTTGATAACTATGTGTGACTTCATTCCTACCATCATAGGATACATAGTGATTCTTGGATCTCCAATCTTGGGTCTAGCCACAATACCCCCCCCCCCCTCCTTCATATGGTTCAGACCTGTGTAGGGAGATTTCATGAAAGAAATATGTGTGTCTTGATTCCTACCATCATAGGATGCACATTGGATCTTGGATCATTAATCCTAGGCTTATATACAACATAAAAAAGATAAAAATTCACCCTTAACTATATATGATCTGGACCTATGCAGTGATCCATCTAAGACCCACTCTCATAATACTTAGTTGACTACCTAGTTATCCCTTGTTTCTCACACTGATCATGGATCATGTGAGATTAGGGAACCTAAAAAGTTTCTTTGTCTAACACAACTAATAAACACCTCATATTAGGAAACATGTCCTAGTCTCATGATGTTAAACTATACGGTCATGTCCTAGTCACGTGATGTTAAAATACATAACAAAAGGTCTTCATATTGAACATACCATCCCCTCTGATAGTTTTATATCCAAGAATCACATGTTTTATTCATTAACCACATAATGTGTTCAATACATGCTGGTGTAGCCTTTAGGATTCTCAAACCATTCTTGAATCTTAAATTTTCTAGGAAAAAACTTCATATATTTGATATTTTAGTTAACAAAACTAGTTCCTTGAGTTAATACCCTTCTCATAGAACCCCATGTACTTTGGGATTTGTTTCTCTTATCTCTTACCCATAAAATTGGTAACAGTAATTGGTTTATCCAAACAGACCCTTGGATCCTAAAAAGTCCCCCTTAAATCTAGGATTTATTGTCTTGACCATGTGAAACATTATATGCTCCCACTATTACCAATGGTGGACCTCTACCCACTGGTTTTCACCTCTATTTAACTCATATATTATTGGGTTATGATTTATATATTTCACAACCCAACTATTCAAGTGGATTTGGATTCTCTTGATGTTATGCATCTATGCATTTTATTCATTTTCAAAGAAAGATTATGAGATCGTATCATTATACCCTTCCATTTCAAGGTATAAATCTTCTATGAAGTCCGAATTTATTTGAGTTAGTAACCCCTCTCCCCTATATATTAGTTGAATCTATATAGATATATATTCTTAAATAATATGATTATAGTATGATTCATTCCCTTACAATATGTATAGGGAAACCTAGGGAAGACCATCCATAAAACTATCATATACCTCTATTTAAAGAGGGTCTAGTCATACAGACTTTCTCTACCTATTCACGAGTAATATCTACATATATATTTCTTTCATATGAGATAAATATATGTAAGAAGGATTTTAGAATATGGCTACCCATAAATAAATTTGTGCATGGAGAAAATGTTTTCTCTACACCAAAATTCCCCAAACTTGTGCAAAGTGACCCAAATGAAATATTTCACAGTTTCACATCGGTTCCTATATCCTTACCTCGTGATCTTAAACTAAAATGGAAACATACTTACCACATGATATTAAACTATAATAAAAATTTCCTTGTTTCGTGACATTTAAATTGTATAGTAAATATATCACCACTACATGACATTAAAATGTGCATGCCATCTCCCATCATCATTCCTTATCAAATTACCAAAAGAAAATGATCTTGGTGAAATAGAGTGTGGGATGATTCCATCATATCTTAAGCACCTCAACCCATAAATCACACTTCATTTCTTGAGAACCTCAGTTTTCTTCCAACCTTTCATAAACCCTAGGAAGGAGAAGAGATCTCTCTATTTGACCATTAAAGTGGTGTATTTGCATAAGGACTTTGAACTACAAACTAGGGATATCTAGGATCTACTTTAAGGCTTTTATGATCCTTGTAAACCTAACATCTTCATGGTATAACTCAGCATATTAGGGTGTTCTGGGTCATCCTCTACATGATTGTCCATATCATTACTCATGACCCGAGAACTTGGATCCATGATTTACAATATTTTTGTCTCCTAATCAAAGGGATGTTGGAGTACTCCTAAACCTGGGTATCCTAATTAGGCTATTATGTAGTATTACCCTCATAACAAGTCTATGTACATCATGAACTTAAAGTACATTCACTTTTTTCAAATTTATACAACCTTAAACTTTATCCACTGATAGTCTAAATCACAAGACCTTAAAATCTCTAGTGAAATAGGCATAAAACTTTTTAGGATAAAAACCCAAAAAAGGGAGGCCTAAGAAAAATTAAATTCTTCACTCACTAAAATCTTAATCTCTAAAGTTTGGGAAAAAGTTATATCATAAATAAATAAGTCATAAATCTCATAGGGACCATTTTATGTCCCTAGTAAAAGTGATCCATGCTTGTTGGACCCCCTGGTCTAAGAAAAGTTATAGTAATGGTTTTCTACATATCCTTTCCATGATAGTGTGTTCACTAGAAAGAGACATGACATTTATGGTATTCAAACCCTTCTTGAATATTTCATTTTCGATAAACCACCTTAGGTCCTTTGAAGTCTGAGCTGACATAGCTAATTACTTGAGTTTATATCCTTTTCATGGAACCCCATTGACCTTGGGCATACCTTATCTTGGATCTTCCTCATAGCATACTTTTAATAGGGACTGGTTTATCCAAATGGACCCATGCATCCCAGGAATCCCCCCCCCCCACCCTTAAATTTAGGATTTACTATCCTGACTGCACAGAACATTATAGGCTCCCACCATTACCAAAAGTGGACTTGTACCCACCAGTTCCCACCTCCAGTTAATTTAGATATTCCTAGAGAATGATTTATAGTCCCCATAACCTGAATATTAAAGTATATTAGACATACTTGACATGAAATTTCCATGTATTATACTATTTATCAAAGAAGTAATGCGACACTCTATTCTTAAACCTTTTGATGGCCCACACTACGTGACTCAAAAACCACAAAGCGTAGGGACCAAGCCTCCTAAACTAAAGTTAAACTACCCTATGGTTCTAGAACCCTTACTAGATAGCTATTTGATACATAACCCACTTCATAATCTAAACATTTGAGTCTTCATAAATATTTTATAGACCTTGTAAAAGAGTGGGGATACCTCTACTTTACCATGCATGTAATATTGACCAAGCCTCCCAACCTAATGTTAAACTTCCCTAAGGGCCCATGCAAAAGGGATTCTGACTTACCAACTAGAGACATCTCCTCCTAGTAGGAAAGGAACTACAATCATCAAGACCCTAGTAATATTGTGGTGAACTCATCACCTTAGGATGTTTTGGTTCATCCTCAATATTTCTTACCCATTTTTTACTCATCAATTAAAACTCATGGACGCGTGATTTACACAACCCTTATTCTAACTATCCTAATGGATTTATCTACCCTAATATTTTTTTCCAAACACTAGTAATTTTTCCAAAAAAAATCACCCATGGACCTTGGAAAAGAGTGGGTATCTATTTTCTTTGACCATACATGTAATCCTTGTGGTCCCATGCATAAGGGTCTCTAACCTTCCAACTAGAGGTACCTCCTCTTTACAGGAAAGGAACTCCAATCCTTGTGAGTCTCAGTAACACCATGGAGAAAATCAGCAACTTATAGTGTTTTGAGTCATCCTTGAAATATCTTCCCCATTCCATGTTCATTAATAAAGTCCTAGAATTAAGACTCTAAACTTCATGGAATCTCAATGTCCAAGCTAAAATACCTTAAAACTACAGCAGGAAATGGTCTGAGCTAGAAGACCTTAAACTAAAGTACCAGATGGTCTGAGAAAGAAGACCCTAAACTACAACACGTCAATAGTCTAATTTATAATACCTTAAGAAACTAATGGAAAAGGAATAAAAATTATCTGGTTAAAAATGCATAAAAGGGAGTCTTGATAAAATTTCAATTCCACGACCACTAAGATTTCCCCATATGAATCATAGGAAAAATTTAGGGTAATATTAAAAAAGATACAAATCTTGTAGGGACCATTATTTATCCCTAGAAAAAAATCAAGATATGCTCACTTGTTCTACTGATATAGGGAAAAATTAGAGTGTATCTATATTGTTTGGGACCCTCCTGAGGTTACCTAGTCTCCTCAAGCCTTAAAACTACATGATACTTAGTCCATCCTATGGGACCTTAAACTAATCAGAGTGGCATACTTGGTGCGTCCCCTGAAGTGTGGAGTGAGATCCAGATCTATGAAATATCTCCACCAGAACATGGTTACTTACCAATTATTTCATCACAAAAAAAAATGACATTCACCTTCCTACATATGAGTTAGATCTATCCACAAGTCCCCTTACACCAACCCCCTTTTCAATTTGGAAATTTACACGCATTCCTATTTTAGGATGTATATTCCCCAAATCCTCTCATAGGGGTCAATATCAGAGCCCATAATATGTTTAGATATATAGAAAAGTGATCTATGTTCACCTTATAATTAGATTATTTTCGTCCTAAACGAATCTCATTCTACGAGGGGGCATTTTTTGACACCCATAATTGTATCTCAGACACTTTTCCATTAGAGATTTAAGAAGTATGAAATCCAATTTTCATGTTCTTAGAAGTGGCATTATTAAAGGATGGTGAATGGTATTAGTTTGATTTTAATAATAGAATGGATTTTATTTTATCCATTCTATTTAGATTAATTTTTCTAAGTATTAATGGGTGCCCTTAGAAAAAAAATTGGCCATCCAAGCTAACCATCTAGCCAGCCCAACCAATGGCACATGTAAGAGTCGCCTCAAGCACGACCTAGAATCTAACCTTCCAAACAGCTGACCGATGAGAGTTTAGGATAAAATAGCTTGTGTGGTGATCACACAAGTGTGTGAGGGTGTTCCTAGGAAGGTCGTGCAATGGTAGGGTGTAGTGTAAGTGTTGAGGGTTCCGACCCTACTTTTGGCTCAATGAATGGTTATCGTGGAATCGTTTATTAAGTGAATCTAGACAAAGTTATAAATCGATCTAGGATGAGAACCTAGTACAACATTATTCCTCCATAAAATATATATCAAAAAAATTATCCTCCCAATAAAGAAAATCTTGGCCATCTGATCACCTCATGGGGTCATCTTCAACCTCCTTCTCACTCACCATACTTCGAATGCCACCGGTTCGATGCAGAATTCCACCTAATGACTGCATGAATCCCACACTCAAAGACATCCATGTCATCCCTCTCCAATTATCTCATGAAAATAAGTATCATGATTCATGTGTTAAAATAGTGATGATCATACAAAGCCTTGTGAACAATACGAGCTTCACATGAAGAAGAACTTAACTCCCCATCATGACAGCCTTTCACATTTGGAAGTATATTTATTTATTCCCTCATAGTAATCCTTCGAGCATCCATCCATTGGTATTCCACTAGATCAATAAAAGCTTAAAAATACATCACTTGAACCCCTTGTAAATTTTCCAGAGATCCATTGCATGAATAGAAAATGATCATGCGATTCCCTTAGATCCAATCATGAAAATCCTAGACAACTATCAAGAATACCATCACAATAATCCATATCATGATCATGTGATGTTTTTCATGCTAAGATCTCCAATTTCTTAATCTAGTGCATGAAGCACCCTCACCATGAAAATCATATATAATCTAGGATAACATATTCTTATATAAACTCTTCCTCCCCATAAAAATACACACACATGTGAGAAGTAGAAGAATAAGGGAGAAGAATATAGGAGAGTGAGCATTGGATATTGACTTCATAGAATACCTCCAGGCAACTAAAAGAATCTCATCGAGAGAAATCACTGTAAGATTCCATCACAAAAAACCATCACATTATAACCTTAAGATCATGTGATCACATGAAAAATATAACATCATGTGGACCATCTAGTATGAGAATCACTCTCACAACCCCCCTTTCATGTGGGATGCCCCCTTAGTTCGAGGAGGCCTGGATAGAAATCCCTAGATGAATTCCCTCTGTATGCATGAAACCTCCATGCGGCCTTGAATAAAACATCACATGAACCCTCAAGTCTCATGGTGTTTTCATAAAGACATGTGTGTGGATTCCTTGACATGTAGAACCACCTCGGATCCCCAACAATGAAGAGTAAATACCATGGACATGCACCACATGCATGCAAATGGGTTTATAATCCATGGATATGTACCCTCATCTATGAATTTGGTGGATCTGATACATATCCCTTATGTTTGATTGTAGAAACCATCACAATACCCCCTTTGAGTTCATGTAAATCACATGATAAATTAATCATCATGTGATTCCATCACGTGGGAACTCCTCATAACTTATTTGGCCTTTTTCATGAATATGAACCCATTGGGAGGATCTAATCTAACTATGAAGACACTTTAATGTATGGTATTAGCATAATACCTTAGCCATGTACTCCTCCTCCCATGAAAATATTGTTTATGCGGCCTTAAGGAATGATCCCTTTGGATATGAAACATCAACACTTGGACAGGAGCACAATCCTAGATATCTTCACAAGACCCCTTCATGTTAATCTCTGAAGATCATGTGATCACATGACTCCTCACTAGTCTCATGATATCCTTGTGTATCCTTGGACATGTTAGTTTGATCACGCGATAAAATTTTGTAAATTCAGGTTCATTATGAAATGAATCCCTGGACATGTCCACTTCGATCATGTGAAGAAATCATATAAAATGTAGGTTAACCATGCAAAGAAATCATGGACAAGTCATTTGATCATGAGGAAGACCATGGACATATCTGATTTGATCATGTGAATACATCCTAGACAAGTCACTTTGATCATGAAAATGGTACTATACATGTACGCTTTGATCATGCAATGTGTCTTAGACATGTCTAGAAGACAACCTTGGGCATGTCATCCATGTCAAGCTGACACCCTAATCATTTTGAGAAGACAATAAAAACATGTCATGAAGACACCCTTGGATGTGTATTTCATGTCAGATTGACACCCTATACATGTCAGGAAGACAGTTAATACATGTTGGGAAGATGGTCAAGACATGTTGGACAGACGATAAATAAATGTTAGGCCGACAATTAATACACTTCAAGTAGATGATCAAGACATATCGAGTAGACAATCAAGAGATGGTGAGTAGACATGTAAACCTCATCTGACAGACACACATGGACTTACACCATGTGAAACCTTGGCTAAGAACCTTTATCCAAATAATACCTTTATAATGGGAGTGTCCTTGCTGGGTTAGGGTTATGCACTCATGTGACCCTATTTGTGTAATTTTCTCTGAGAGGACCTATGTGTCATGCCAAGTATATTTAGTATACCTTTAATGGTCAACATATCTCATTATTAATTAGAAGATAGATAATGAATATGAAACATGGGCATCCATTCTGGTATTAGTCCCTAGCATTACTAAACCTTGAGGGTAAAAATAATGTCTCCGAGCGTGATCAGCCACTCTAACCCATCCTTGGGTTAGGGGTCATCAAACTATGAGAACTTTGATCCCTATCCAAATAGTATATGTTTGATGCCTTCCTAAGGCCTGAGATCTAATGGGCATCCACCCTAGTGTAAATCCCTTTATAAATCATGGGACATAATTTTTCCTATGAGCCTATCATCCTTCCTTATCCATCACTATATAAGAAGTGTTCTTATGCATGGGAATCCTTTTAAGTGTAAGCCCTGACTATACCCTCAAGTACCTCAAACTCATCAGTGGGTTAGGGACGAATGGAACTATGAGGACTTTAATTCCTATTATAAATAGTATATTTATAATGACATCCTATGGCCCAGACTTCATACCATATTCTCCATGATACTTTTAGTCATGAATCTCTAAGTGAAACTTTAATTTGTAAGCCTCGTACAAATATTCTCCCATGCAATGTGTCCAATATTCTGCTACCTCTTATTTATCACGCTGATCATGACTCGCGTGGGCCTAAAGATTAGTGATGATTTCACCGATATAATGATGAGGATTCCCCTAGCATGGTCCCTTCATTGGGATGTAATCCTAATTACATCTCATTTTCACTCAAAGTTTCATACTCTTGATGAGGAAATTTAGGGTAGCCTTACATGCATAAGTACTGCTAAAGGCCTCTCTTGTTGCATCTTTTATGATGTAGATTCCTGCAACATGAACTACATAGTCTAATTCTTGTCTTAATAGGATACATTGGATGCCTCTTCGAGGCCTGAGTCCAATATTAACATCCTTATCGCATGACATTAAACTACATAGAATAGTCCTGTCATATGACCTTAAACTATGTCAAATGAACTATGTGGATTTTTATTCATGTTATCACAGGATACATAGGAGGCCTCATATAGTTTTAATCCAATATCCAAGACAAAAATATCCACCCACGATGGAAATAAACTCCATATCACCGAAACATGGATATAAACGAAATCATTACAAATGAATAATAGAATGATGGAGAACCTGTCGTACACACAATTGTTTTTATTAGCACATGATCTTGATTAGGTCATTGGAACAGGGGTAACCAGTCTTGTATCAGGTCCTAGGAAGGATTTCACGAACATATCATAAATCTATAAGAGATTTCCAAAATAGGAAATAATCCCCCCCCCAGAAGGGTGTTATGAGCCTGACATATCATCCCCTCAACCAATGTGAGTTCCTAATCATCATTAAGTTTGAAACCCTAACTAACTGTATACCTTTGGAAAGCAGGTGTGTACCCAGTTATGGATGTGGGAATCATTGGGAGTTTCCATCAGAGAAAAATATAGTAAATATGACACAAATGATTGTGCAACCACCCTCAATCACCCACAACTGAGCATTAGATGAAACTATTTCGAATTTGTCTGGAAACAATTGTCCATACTCATCTTTAATTTAATATTACATATCTCCTCATCCAGCCGAATTAACCTTATATATTTCTAATTTATTCCTATATAACTATCATTTAATCTTCTATAACTCAGGTCTATTTTGATAAAACTCATGATCTAGAAAATTTATTCAAATATCGATCACATTTATTCATACATAGATATTTTTTGACCCCATTTACTCTTACATAGTCCTTGTGATTCCAAATTTATTCTCACATAGTCAAGAGTTTATTCACATATAGAAAACTCCTCTAGGTTTTTCAATCCTTTCTTTAGCACACTTCCTTCACTGATTTATCTACATCCTTCTTTTCCTTTTAAAAAATAAATCCATGGATTATAAAAAACTATTCATTCATTTTAGTCAAGAAATTAATAAAATCAATCAAATTCAAAATTTTATCCATTTTAATTAATATTCAAAAAATCCAATTGATAGTTCATTTAATTCTAAAACTTCTTAAATACAATTTAATCAAAAAAACTGTGAGAATAAAATTATTTTAATGTAAATAAAATATAATTAATTAATTTTCTCTATCAATTCCCCAACACTTAATCCCTTGTACTCCTAGACAAGTGAACATCAAAAATACTACCTAATAAAAATTCAAAACACAATCCAATGTGAGTTACCTTTTCAAAAATCATGTCACTAAAGCTTATCATACCTCCAACATGTTATTATTTCCATTTTTTCCTTGAGTTATACTAAATACATTTACACTTCTTCCATCCTCTCATGCCAATTTATATCTACCTTCTAGGAAATATTTCTCTCCACATAAAGTATTAATTTGAAGTAAATTTTTTCTAAATCCAAACTCATACAAGCCCCATCATAAGATTTTTTTGTTTCTAAATCTCTACCCAATTAAATATATTCCTTTTTTATCAGGAGTGATTTTTATGGTAGTTCTATGGTTGAGGGTTGGTACTTATTGATGTTGAAAACCTTAGCAGTAAAATGGGTATATTTGTCTCTTAATAAAACAAAATATATGATTTTTAGTTTAAACTCAATAATATTATCCTCAGTCACTACCATTTTCAATGATTCACCTCCCAACTCATTTATATTATCATTGGTTATTCACACATGAATCACTTTAGTGCTATAAAATATTTATTCTCTCTTCGTTCATTGATATTTTGTTATTTCCTTGATATTAATTCAAAAAATATTTTTTATCTTGAATATAAATAGGAATATTTAACTTAAAATAGTTTTGTGAACTCCCTTGAATAATTTTGAAGGAAATTTCCCCATATTTGATTTTTTTTAGATCTTCACATAAAACAACTTCTCCCAAACACTTTATTTAAATTATGATCATGCATTTGCTTCTAGATCTGGGTGGTTAGGGATTTTAAGCTTGTAATATGGATACCTAACAATTTTTTCCATGGTTTTTAGGCAGTTATTCAAGGGTTTTATATCAAGGTATATTTCAAAATATTTTTATTATAAAAAGGGTATTTTTTCGAAAAATAATGCCTCAATAATTTTCCTAAAAAAATCATCAATTATCCAAGGTTGTAACTAGAATTAAAAACAAATTATACTTATTCAAGAATTGATTAATTATATAAATAAATGAGGGTATCATGAATAATATTCCAAAAATGATTTAGAAGTATCTCAAGAAAGTGATTTTAATAGTGTGAAGTATTTTATAGCCTGGTATTAAAAAATTAGTGGTCTCTTCATGAATTTACCTAACTTTAAATCTGGAACTAATTATATTGTAGAATTTATTTAATTTAGGTATATTGGATTTAAATTAGTTCCTCGCAATTTTCATAGGTTTAAAACATTCAAAGTTAAAAAACTTGACCTCAAGAGGTTTTAAAAACACATAAAAAGAAAACAAAAACACAAAAAAAAATCTGAAAACTAAAAAGGTTTCCCTCCCCCACACTCAAGTAATGTAGTGTAATTCATTAATAATACTAGTACTAATAGATTTAGTATATTTTATATTAATATAAAAATTAATAAGGTTAAGTAAATTTATAACATGATGGTATAATTGGTAGAAGGATTGGAAGAGTGAGACCTTCTCCACTTGTGTTTCCAGCAGTTTTCCAAAATATTTCTTTAATATTTGGCCATTGATGGTGAATGGTTTTTGTTATCCTTATTTGGTTATTTTTAATACACTAAAGGTATAAACATTATTATTGTTAAATATTACTTCTTGTATGGAATGAAGTTTAAATGGAATCAATTTCATTCTTAAATTATAGAGAAACACTTTTTCCAAGTATGAAAATTTCTTTGTTGAATCATCTTATAATGTTCCAATTTTGTTCTCTCCTTATAAACTCTAGAATACTCAAACATTTATCTTTTTATTTCTTCCATCTCTTAAATATGAAACCACCTTTGGTGTTACCAATTTCCCAATCCAAATTCATTTATTTAACTACCCAATAAACATCATGTGTTATCTCCATAGAAAGATGATATCTTTTCTTATAGATCAACAATCATTAGATCATTCTAATTAGAGTCTTGTGAGCTATTCTGTAAGGCCAAAATGTTTCTTTTAAACTTTGGCTTTAATCCTTCATGTTAATCTTGATATTATTTTCTATAATTCCTTTTATTTCCCTTTTATAAACTTTATCTTTTCCATTTATAAATTGATCATAAGGGTTTGATGTTTTATGGTTCACTACATATCTCTTCATAAAATAATCCATTATTATTTTTCCACCATAATATGTTTATTTATAAAAGAAATCACTTTTAAGGAAAAAGTGGGAAACCTTCTGGGTAAAAAAGTAGATAGTAAACCAACTTCATAAGTAATGTCTGACTCTTTAAATTGAAGTTTAAGTTGTTTAGACACGTTACCTCAGTAAATAATCTATTATAGTGCATTAGCCTTTTCATTCGGATTGTCTTTGATGATATATTCAATATTGTCAGCCACCTTGTCCCAGGTTTGGATAAACTCCCCCCCAGAGATCTTATTTGTGTAGGTACCCAACTCCTCCTGTGTTTTATTGGCCATTAATTCCTGCTCTAAGGATTATTCATTGAAAATGATAATAATTTCCCAATCATCACACTCCACCAGTTCATTTCTACTTGGGGTGATATCTAACCCAGAAATATCCTTTTTTACATGCACCAAATCAATGACGGCTGAGTCACTTGCTTGATCTTCTTTCTCCTTATGATTCACTGACTCCACATGCTTATCACAGCCTTTATGCTTTCTCTTGAGGTTCTTATCCCCACATTCTAAAGGGAGTTTAACTTTTATTGAATATCTATTAATAGGATTATTAGGTAAATTAGAATAGTCCTTTCATATTCACCCCCATTGGGTATGTTTAATAAATCCATATGAGTCTATGATGGTGTTTTTTCTTTTCTTTGAGAAGTATCTCAAATAATCCTCCATAATGTGTACTTACATGTACTCTACTAACCAGGTGTACAAGGTAGAGTCTATTTCCTCTGCATAATACTCTAGCTTTATAGTGGGATTCTTATCATGAGCTTCCTCCACTTCAATCCTTCCTTCAGGTTCATGATAGTCACCCTCTCCATGGTGAGTCCTGATTTTTTAGGTACAATGTGAATTGAGTTGACCTACTAAGAATTAAAAATGGGATATATGATTTTCACCTTTTAAAAAATTATTTTAGTTTTTAACCACTTAAAAAACTTTTGGGTTAAGTATCATATAAGGTTTCTTAAAAAAATTTGTAATATTTTCAGAATTAATTATATACATAAATATTTTAGCACTGAACCCATGAATGTATCCTAAAATAAAACCAATATTTTTCATAATTTCTATAAATGGGTTTATTATTTTTTTTATTTTAGAATAAGATTCTATAAATAATTATTGGAAGCTTTTTTCTCCCATAAAAACACATATTTTAAACCATTTAGTAGTGGTTCCAATTCCATATTTGGGGGTCTTAATAAAATATGGCATCATAATTGGTTGGATTTATTCTATTTCATGGATTTCCTATACAAAAGGTGAAGTAAAAACTCCTTTATTATTAAATAAAAAATCAAATACATAAAATAATTAAAAAATTACCACAACATCAGATAGTATCATAATAATATCAAGTTTATCCCAATTGTCTTTAATATAATTTCCAGATCTCAATTTGTTACCTAAATTAAAAATTAATTCTAAGAAACCAAGTTCTATAAATGTGTACCAAGTTCATTTTAGCATGAAAGTGTAAATTATGACTATTCCTATTAGGTGTATTTCATAGAATCAAATATATCAAAGTGGATAGTGTTTTCCCTCAATGTTATTTTTATAGTAACTTCATGGAAATTGATGATAATCTTGGTTATTTTAAGTCATGGTATTCCCAAAATTATCGGTTATTTAGTTTTATCCCATATTCCTCCATTTTGAGGACATAGAAATCATCTTGAAAGATAAAATTCTAGACTTTTACCAAAATATCTTGCAGAACTACGGTTGTGAATTCATTGGATCAATTTACTTATTACAAAACCACGCTTGTTAGCTTGAGCTATACAATATATAAAGAAGAAAAGAAAAAGTGAGGCATGAAATTAATAAAATATCCCAGATCATATAATTCATTTATGAAATATATGGAAGCAATTACATAGGGATTAGAAAATATCCCTAATTATTGAAATTTAGTGGGATGTTGTGGTGTTATCAATATTGAAACATTCCTCTATAAATTCACACTTTCATTATATTGAAGTATTATTTTTATAAAACTTAGCATATTTTTGAATTTTTTTAATAAATTCTCAAAGGGGTATATTAATTACAACTTTTTGAAGTTGTCTATGGTTTATTTTTAAATTTATTCCCATTGAATTTTTTGGATTGTATCCTTATCTCTCTTTAACTATGTTTTGATAATTACAAAAATACCCACTTTGTGTATCTTTATTATTTGTTCTTTATAATTTTATTTATTATATATTATTCTTAATTAATATTAAGGAAATATTATTATATGTGTTCTTTGGTAAACTTTCCTTTAAAATATTACATAATTTCTTTATTTTATTATCCTGTAGTTTTGATTTTGAGTCTCTTGAAAAAAATTTAAGTGTAGAATGACTCGTACTCAAGTATCAAAATGATACTGGAATGTGTTTTTATAAATTACACTTATGTATATTTTACAAATTAATCATACACAAATATATAAATTAACTCATGCATAGATTTAAATAATAACCCGTACACAAACTTTAAAATGATTCATACATGATGTTACTCATATACTGATTATAAAATCACTTATAGATATATATTGAGAATCACACTTACATAATTTTCATTTACTCTTACATTATTTATTAAACTCATATCTCGTGTGAATGCAACTCATTTTCATCTAAATCACACATGCAGTATACCTCTTAAAACACAAAATAAAAACAATAAAAGTTACAAACTGATCTATAAATGGATGTTATGAATAAAACTCATTATTTCATAAAATATATTAAAATATAGAATCCTATAGAAATATTTTTCATGATTTCATTCCAGTTAAGGATATTAAATAAATGAGTTTTATATTTTAAATTTTATAGAATTTATAAATCCATGGATAGTAGGGAGATGAAGTTTTCATTCTATAGGAACTTAAGATTTTGGTAATATTATTTCAGACATTATAAGAAATATCTTGAGCTTACAAAGTTTTAACACCTTCTAGAGTTATGGTGTAAACATATTAAAATCACAAAAATGTATTTGGCATTCTGATACTCTATTTTATGTGGCTTTTATATTTCTATTTACTATAATTTTATAGGGTTTATTTTATCTATTATATTAATTTTTAAAATACAAATAGATGATAATGATGTTGTGTGAAGTGGTTTCAAAATAGTTTAATGTAGTAATAATATTGTAATTATATTTTAAATATGTGTGATTCTTAAAGGATGAAAAAAGTAATATTAGAATGTTTATATTATTTCTAGTTATTTCTTGATCTGATATTTTTTCAGAAACTCTCACATAATCATAAAGATCGTGGAGATCATTTCTGAATAATTTATACATTGGATATTTTTTATAAAAAGAGGATAAATCACTTGAGTTGTATACATGAAACATGATTCCATTACCAAGTTACTAAAGTTTTTCAACATTGAAAATTTATTTTTCCATTGTTTTACCGAAGTGATGAGGCATTTCTAAATCACTTAGACTTCATTATTCAATTATAAAGATCTGAAACTGATTTTCTCAACTCCAGTTTTCTTTTCTTTATTTGTATCTAGTATATTTATTTACTTTTTTATGTGTTGTATATATTTATTATGTAATTTTTTGATAAATTTTTAACATAAATCCCACATGGTTGTGCCTCTATTAAAAGGAAGTTTCTTGGTTGTAAAAACCTAATAAAAAATTATGAACACATAGGTTTTTCTTGAACCAAGTAAAAGAAAGTGATGGGTATGGTTTTTCCTATAATAGACTGGGTATTTATTATACTTGAGTAAAAGTAGTAGGTTGGTTCTGGTCCTTGAAAAAGACTAGGTTTATGTCTTTATATAAAAATGAATTTATTTTAGTGTGTGACACTACTCTTTCAAAGTTATATGTTTTGTAAATATTAAATATAGGATCATTTGATCATAGATACAATAAAAATCCCTTTGATGTCTCTTTTCTTTTTATTTCTACTTTCACTACATTTTATTTCTATGTTTTAATTTTTCTTTATTTATATATCCACCAAATTCCTCAAACTATTTTATACTCTGATAATTGTTAAATAAAGAAAATTCACCCCTATCTATTTTCATACTCTCGTGGGAGATAACAATTTGTATCAGAGCCTATCACTCTTGGATTTTTTCTTTGTTTTTTATTATAATTACTATTTTATTTTTAGCTAACTTGTATCCTAGAATTAACAGTCTAATGGAAGACCTATTTTTTCATAATGGAAATTCACAAATCTGAAATCTTGAATCCTAGTAGACCACCTCATTTTAATGGAAGTGGTTATGGATATTGGAAGGATATAATGGAGGTATTTTTGTAAAATATTAGTATTGAATATTGGACTATTTTTTCCAGATCCTATAAATTTCTTGAAGTGTAAATTGATACTTTAGGTAAAGATGATAAAAAACATGTTTTACATTATAAGGTTATGAATTTTATTTATTTTTATTTATTTATAACTATTTATACCTTAAGATCACAAGTTCATGATTGATGAATGAAGGTTTTCTTTGTTTTCATTATATCATAAATTCAAAATATTTGGAAGACTTATATGAGGAGATGATAATTCTTATAGATGAAGTAGTGATTCTAGGAGGAGAATTATTATCAATGAAGTGGTGATTCTTGGAGAATTGTTATGGATTCATATTATAGCATTAGATTTCATAATTGTACAATTCTTATTTATATGGAATTGGATTTCATGCTTGGATAATCCTTTTTAGTATAAATATTATGATTTTTGAACTAGTCCTCATGGAAAATATATGTATAAAAGGTGATACATTTTTTACAACAAAGAAGAAAGTGGTCTTAATGTTATGAAGCTATTTGGAATTTATATTCCCAAAAAATATAAGAATAGTTGAAGAAGTTCATGTAATATTTCATTAATGCTTGAGAACCATGCAACAGCTAACTTGAATAATGTTCATATTTTTATTTTTATGAAGGATTACCATTAAACATAATTATTATTTGAATGAAGTTTTAATGAAGATGAAGAAAATTTGTTCATGAAAATTAAAAGTGGAATTATAGTTGATACTTAGTTTTTACAAAGTATTTTTTGTGGGATTTTTTTTACATCAACGAATATTTCACTTAGAATTTATTCTAAGTGTTATCAAAAAATGGTCCAACCCACTAAGAAGTCTGAAAAAACCTCAACCCAAGACACATGTGTAAATTCCCAAGCATGATGTATATGTACATTACATTACTTTTGAGGAAAACTTAATACATTATACAAAAATACTTCCAAATACTGTATTATTTTAGTGTCTTTGGAAACTGGGAAACATAAACAATTGGTTCTTAAAACATCTACATCGTCTCCTGTTTTTTTCTATCAAAACTAGAACCCCTTTTTTACACATCTTACTTAATACCCTTCTTAATATCTTAGGAAAAGAAACATACAAAGGGGTGAGATCATATACTCAGTAAGGTTAAAGATGGAAAATATCCAACAAAACATGAACATAATAATGTAAAAACATGAACATAAATTTTTAAAATCATACCATGTAATTCAAAATCTTGATTCGTGAAATAAATTTTGGCAGTTCATAAGACATAAATCATAAAGGAACATGATCCATGAGAAAATAACTTTGGAATAAAACTATAATTTTGTAAAACACATAAGAATATGAAATAGTTTTTATATTATCCAAGGATGATTTCAAATACCATCATAGTGTACAAATTCCTATACTGAACTAAGTTTACTCTTCGTTCCATCCTTATATTACTAAACTAGATTTACTTATTGTTCTAGCCCTGTATTACTAAAGCAGATTTACTTTTCATTTCATTCATCTCTATCTCATAAGATATAAATCTTTACCCAATGCATTGGAGGGATATATAGGTCCCACCCATCTCATAATAAAATCATTCTTACAAGTTCCGCAAAAACATAAATCATTCATCATAGCATAACACAAGGAAAAATGGGTTCATTAAACATCATTCCATCACAATCCATATAAAACAAATAGATTTAATAAAAAAATCAATCATAAACACAATCAAATCATATTGATAAAAGGGATAGAAACATAACCCTATTTAAATAATGTCATCTTAGTTGGAAAATAATTTTGATAAAATACTTGAAATTAATTCTTGAGAAAAATATCCTTTCTTTTTCAAAAACATTTTATTTTCTCAAAATTACACGCACTTTTAAAAGAAAATTATTTTTTAAAATAAACTTTAAATCTTGTAAAGGAATTTTCATGGAAATAAGTCATTATGAAATCATAAAAAAAAATTCATGCTATATAAGTTAAAAGAAAACATTCTTCTCTTACTTTTGTCGAAAAGTCAAAAAGTACCTCATATATAAAATGAAATAAATATTCCTTCCAAACCATTTAGTAAAATTAAAAAATGGGTAAAAATGAATTTAAAATCCATATAATAATAGTAAGATATTTTATGAAATCACTTTTAGAAAACATGGACATGGATGATAAATATACCCTAGTAAATACTTATGTATAAACAATCTCGGATAATAATGAAATTTGCAAAATTATCCCTTAACAATTTATAATAATTTGAATAATATGCCTCATAAAATAAATAAAATTATATGAATATTATAAATTTCATAATAAAAATCATAAAAACATTCATGGGAAGCATAAACACAACTCAAAAGAAATAGGTGGTGTATAAGGCATATGTCCCATAAAAATAAAAGTGAGACAAAATAATCCCTTACCTTAGGTCTGGGTTTCTTTGTATGTGTCTGAAACTCCTGTATAAGGGTTTAAATAATGTTATTAAATTATTCTAGAATCATATTTAATTTTTATAATATCATAAGTGATCGTATTATTACATTTCTGTTAATAACACTATTACTCATCCATCGGGTATTAACTGCTTTATTTTCTTACGTATGTTTCATCGGATAAGTTCTTATTCCTATTCTTATATTATAGTTATATCATTTACATAATGAAATTAATATAATATATATCATATTTTTTAATTCAATATATTTATATAATCATGCTTTAATGGATATCTTGTAGAATGAATCGCATCACATCGTGGAGAGGGTAAGTCGTACGTACGCACGAGAAACAATATCATTCCCATAATTGTGGTATTGAAGTAAATAGTGTATATGATACTTCAGAATCAATATCAAGTTATGATAATCAAATATAGTTATTATTTCCATAACTATACCCATCCAAGTAAGGTGGTGATGAAAAACAGATTACACCATGTTGTGGAGATGGTAAGTCATACGTACACATGTGTGGTGATTTAGTTTTTCATAGGATGGATAGAAGGTGGAATATGGTTGTTAAATAATCATAATAAAATATTATAATATAGGTTATAGTGAATTTATTACTTAATAATGTATACAACTCATGAAGTGGAAGTGGAATAACAAATAAGTTTGGAAGAATCAATAGGGGAGATTACCTCTTCTTCAACGTGCTCCCTCTAGTCCTCCTCTTAAAGTACTAGAGTTGGTCTTTTGAGAAAACCAGAAGCTCTATAATGTAACTAAGGAAGATGATAATGGAAATTGGTAGGGTATGGATGGTATTTAATGCTCAATGTGAAGTGAATATGTGAGGGATGAGGTGCCCCTTTATAATTGAGGTGAGGGGCACTTTTGGGATCTCCAAAAATATTAATTTATAATAAAATAAAATCTATACAAAAATCTATAAAATATCCTAATTTAAAATATGATATGATATAAGGTTATAATATCATTAAAAAATAATTTTTAGACATGTTTTGATTTCATTTTAAATCTTATCATTTTGTTTTACCCTTAATTATTCTCTTTTAATTTTAACTAAGGTTACTAATTGTTCAATATTAAAATAATGTAATTGTTACTGATTTGATGTCAATTAGACCATAAAAGAACAATATAGAACATTTTAGAGTTTACAATAATTATTTTATATTTTTGAATATATTTTATTATTTTTAAATAATTTAATAAAACATTATTTTGACAAAACATCAATAGTGACAATTTTGACACTATTTATTTAATAGATTTTTAAAAATATCAAGATAAGATGTTAACCTCAAACCAGATATTTTATTATATATCTAATGGGTCTAGGTTATCTATAAGTTTTTTTTGGATATATTAATTATCAAAAATTATATTTATTTTAGTATTTTTAATAACATTAATTTGATATTTCCATTAATAGAATAATTAATCTATCAGTTTTGTGTAATTATCTAATATACTTATTTGTTGGGTAAAAATTAAAAATAAAATACCGTGCTGAATATATATCCTATAAATTTCATAAAAATTCTTATAGTTGAATATATCTCCTGGAAAATCTTACATTAAAAAATGTTATATGTATTAAAACTTAAATGTGACAACTTTAACATCATTTTAAATAAAATATTATAAGTGTCATAATATTTTTCATATGGTTAAAAATAGTGAATAACTAGACCCTTGGATGATTATGGTCGATATATACTCTACCAATAATATTTGGTCAAGTGTTTTGTTCTTTTAATGGTTATTACCATTTTAATTAAAATTATTTTATTTATTTTTCATCAATTAAATAATTTTTGCATCATCATTGAATAAGTATTTTAGGTAATTATTTAATATCTAAAAATTATAAATAAATTACTATGATATATATAATTTCATTATATTTATATATACTATTTATTATTAAATTTCAATCATGTTTATCACTATATTAAAATTATTATACTTATAATAAATAAGAGGGTGGCATTTTGTCACTTTCATGTAACTTTATTTTATTTTAATAATATTTTTATCATTTTTGTGGAATAATCCATTAAATGATTCAATTAAGATACTTAGGTATTAAGGGTCATTGTTTACTCATGAAATAGGATTTTGGCAGGTGTTAGTGTAATTGTATTATCCTTATCATATTAATTTTTCACCTAAATTACTCGATTTACCTTTAACCACATTAAATAAAAATTACCATAGTTATTATTCATAATATCCAAAAAATAAAATTAACATATTAACATAATTTGGACCCAATGATTCCAAATATGGAATCATTTTTTTCAAAATTTGAAACACAGAATTTACAGCAATTAAATTAAAATTAATCCTATTGAGGGGATGAGAAAATGGGTTTTTAAAAGGCAAAAACCATCAAAAGATTAAAATGGGCTTATATCAAATTTCAATGTTAAATTAATTTAAATGAAAAAATTGGATTAAATTATAGAAACTTAATCTAATTATACATTAAAACCAATTAAAAGGATAAACAGTATAAATAAATTAAATGAAAAAATTGTTTTCAATTAAAATGTTGTATTTTCAGTATTCATTCAAATATTAAAGTTATCAGAAAAATACCAAAAATTTATCCAAAATAAATTTTTATTCCCCACTTCCATAGAATAATTTTATTTTTAAAAATAAAATATAAAAAAAATAGAAACTATATTTAAAATGGTTGCACCATTAAAAGGTGTCAAACTACATCTTTCGAAAAAACATATTTTATTCAAAAAACTGATTTTGTTCTTAGATCATGTCTAGAAAACATATAAGATGAATTTTAAACATTAGGTTGAATGTATTACATGTATATTTCATTAATAAAATCTATCAAAAGTTATTTTATTATTTTATAAACTTTATTAAACTCAATATTACATGAAATGAGTTATATCAAAAGAACAAGAAATTTTGTGTAACACAAGCCAAGCATAGTGTTACATATACCACAATCTAAGACAGTTTTGTGTGTAGAACAAGCTTACCTTGGTGTATCATACAACACAATACATAAAATACATTAAAAAAATATATCTCATAAAAATATCAGTGTGTTACATTCTACCCCCCCCCCTCTTAAAATGAATTTCGCCCTCGAAATTCATCGAGGTTATAAAATGATAGAAACCCACAAAGTAAAAAAAGACTAAAACTTTATTTTAAAAAGTAATAGATAGAAAATAACAGTTACCAAATTAAATCATAACTAGGTCTCTTTGTAGGAGAATATAGGTTACTATCATGCATAGACGAAAAGCATATATATTCATAAAGATCACAGATCACAAGAATGTTAGTGATCCTGTGAAAGTTAACAACCACAAAACCATAAACAAAATCAGTGTGAAATAGTTCATTGATATCATAAAAAATATTGATAATAAGAAACCCTTTTATATCATGATCCCTTTTCTTAATGTTGAAGAATTTGTATGATAAGATATACTTACTTGATTTTAGTACAATCTCACCATTGGTCGTGCCTTGAACAATTTTCCACTTCATCTCTTATTCAAATAAATGAAGTTTAATTTTTCATTCCTAATGATTTAGTAGATCATGAGGTCTATGAATAGAATTATAGGTCATTCCATATGTCTTTATCACAACAAAAATTTATCACAATTTATCAAATATTCATAAGTCCACCTATAGTGTGATAATACTTTAATCTAACAAATTTAATCCATAGTTTAAATTTTACTATCCATAAATTTATAACCTTATAATCCTTTTGAAATCTAAAAATAAAAACTTTAGAAATAGGTACACTAACTCGGCTTAACATTTATCCCCCATGTATCATAAGGTATCTCTTGTTTATCACATTCCAAACATGTGATCACTTTAATCATGTATTCTCTTGATTCATGGTAACAACCTAAATTACCATATATCCTTATTGAAAACATGTATGTTTCCCTATTCCAAAACTTACGGGATATATTCCTTAAGTCCCAAAAATTTGTATACTTCATATGTGATAGGATAACCATATTTATAATAAATCCATAATTAGTTCCCAAAAAACTAGTATCATACACTTACTTATTCAAATCCAACATATCTTTATCCAAACATCATTATCTTAACATAAGGGACATATTACGGGTTATCTTTCCCTTAATCATGTGTTATCTAAGTATATCATCTTACCCTTAAATAATTTTTCTAGTTCCTTAGAACTATTCAACATATCCTTTCCAATACTTAATGAAAAACTTAGATTAAAAACAATTATATATTTCATTATTCATATAACAAGATCTTTGAATTCTAAAACATATACACCTCAATAATACAGATTTATTATTAAATAATTACTCAGGATCCATCATCTTAGTCTTTCCTAAAATATGAATCATGTATTAAGATTTATCAACCTTAATCTAACCAAGATTCTTAGGTTTAATGTAAAAAATAATGGTAGAACATCCCACACCTTTCACATGTCTTTTAAAAACTCTTTATCCTTGGAAATATAACCAATACTCATACCACCTCCATGATCCTCTTTAAGATATTTCAACTTAGGAAATCAGTTTTCATAATTCTCATACTGTCCACATCTAAAAAATTAAAGGTTAACTATGTTCTATCTAGTTCTGTCTATTGACTAAAACCAGAAAGAAAATTTTGAAAAATATATATCAGATATTAAAAACATATAAGTAAGGTAAATTACTTATAATATTTCAAACTATGATGTCTTAGGTTTAATCCTAGGTTATTCATGATTATTACAAAAACTATAGGATTGTAACCTATACATAAACTTATCCTTAGTATATCCCAAGACATATCCTTATAAATATCTATAGGGAAAGGGAGATGTAAGGGTCAGGCTATTCCTGACCCCCCCCCCCAAATTTATTAGAAAAAAAAAGACACAGCATACAAGGGAGGGGAGGGTTCAAACGACCCGCACCCAAAAGCCCTTAACAACCCCAAAACCAGAAAAAGAAAACAAAAATAGTCAAAAAGAAAAAAACCAAAAAAACACATACAAAAACAAGCATCAATCATCACCGTCATCCAGCATTAACCAGCATCCAGTAGCTCACTACCAAGCAGCTACCAGCATCCAAACTCACCATTACCAGCATCCAGCACCTTCTCACCAAAACGAACTACCACCACCAGCACATAACCATCAGCACCAAAAGCACAAAAAAACAGAAACTAGAGCTCACATCCATACAACAACCATCATCCATTCTCACAAAATCCAGCATCTAGCACCTCCTCACCAAGAATGTCAACTGCAAGCACCACAGAACCCGCAGCACCAAATTCCCACTCGTAAGATTCATCACGCTCCATCCAAACAGTAATGAGCCCATAGCAGCATTACCATTATTAATTTTCTCCTTTCCAAGAAGATCAACCATCATCAACACGAACCCAATATCATCCGCAGCCTCTGGAACTTCCTCGCCAAGAAGATCCTCCGCCAGCAACTTGGAACCACCAGCACCAAACTCATAGCCAAAAGCTTCCTCACGTCCCAGCCCTACATTAAGCAGTAACTAACACCACCATTTCTAGAAAATGACCTCTCCATATGTACCACGCAAACAAGTAATGACAAACATCCTATTTCTCGCATCAGTAAACACTGATTTCCCCAGCAGCATCAAAAACATCAAAAAAACTAGAACCATATTAACCAGAGACTCAATCAGGACCCTAACCAAATGGAATGCCCAGCCATCGAGCCACTCCACAAGCAGAACAAAACGTAGCAGCATAACTAACAATTAGAAATATCTATAGGTATCTCACTAATATTTTCGCATCCTAGTTTCCAAAGGTTGACTAAACCTTTGATCTAATACCAACTATAAATACCCAATATTGAAGTACATATACATTAAATTAATTTTGAATAATAATTAATACATTATAAAAATAGATTCCCCAATACTGTATTAGTTTTGCGTATTTTGAAACTAGGAAACATAAACAATTGGTTCCTAAAACATCTACATCTTCTCCTGCTTTTTCCCGTCAAAACTAGAAACCCTTTTTTACACATCTTACTTAATACCCTTCTTCATATCTTGGGGAAAAGAAACATAAAAAGGGGTGATCTCGGTTGGTCAGTAAGGGTAAACATGGAATATATCCACCAAAACACGAACATAATAATGTAAAAACATAAACATAAGTTTTTAAAATCATACCACATAATTCAAAATCTTGAGCCATGAAATAAATTTTGGCATTTCATAAGACATAAATCATAAAGGAACATAAACCATGAGAAAATAACTTTGGAATGAAACATGGAATTGGGGAAAACACATAATCATAGGAAATCATTTACATATTAACCAGGGCTCATTTCCAAGACCATCATAGTGGATAATTTCCTATACTGAATCAATTTCACTCTTCGTTCTAGCCCTATATTACTGAACTATATTTACTTATTATTTCATCCTTATATTACTAAACCAGATTTAGTTTTCATTATAGTCTTTTTTTATCTCATGAGATATAAATCTTTATCCAATGAATTGGAGGGAGATATAGGTCTCACCAATATCATAATGAAATCATTCTTATATGTTCCACAAAAACATAAATCATTCATCATAGAATAACCCAAGGAAGAATCGGTTTCTTAAACATCATTCCATCATAATTCATATAAAAAAATAGATTTTATAAATATAATTCCATAATAAACATAATAAAATCATATTTATAATCTGGATATAAACATAACTATATTAAAATAATGTCATCTTAGATGGAAAATAATTTTGATAAAACATTTAAAATTAATTCTTGAGGAAAATATCATTTCTTCTTCAAAAATGTTTTCATTTCTTAAAATGAAACTCAATTTTAAAAGAAAATAATTTCTTTGAAAATAAATTTGAAATCTTAAAAAGTAATATTCATGTAAATAAGGCGTTATGAAAGCATAAAAATCTATTCATGTTGTATAAGTTAAAAGAAAACATTATTATCGTACTTTTTTTGGAAAGTCAAAAAGTACCTTGTATGGAAAATGAAATAAATATTCCTTCCAAACCATTTAGTAAAAGTTAAAAATGGTTAAAAATGACTTCAAACATCCATATGATAATATTAAAACATTTTACAAAATAACTTTAGAAAATATGTACTTGGATGATAAATATACCCCAATAAATACTTACGTATAAACAATCTCGGATAATAGTGAGATTTCAAAATTATCCCTTACCAATTTATAATCAGTCGAATCATATGCCTCATTAAATAAATATAATTATATGCATATCATAACCTTCATAATAAGAATCATAATAACATTCATGGTAATCATAAACACAACTCAAAAGAAATAGGTGGTGTATAAGGTATATGTTCCATAAAATAAAAGTGAGAAAAAGCAATCCCTTACCTTAGGTCTGGGTTCCTTAGTACATATATGAACCTCCAATATAAGGGTTTAAATAATGTTATTAATTTATTAAATAATTATATTCTATTTTTATAATATCATAATTGGTCATATTATTACTTGTTTTTTGATAACATTGTTACACATCCATCGGGTATTAACTACTTTATTTTCTTAAGCATGTTTCATCAGATAAGTTCTTGTTCCTCTTCTTAGATTATAGTTATATAATTTCTAGAATGAGATTAATATAATATATATCATATTTTTTGATTCAATACATTTATATAATCATGCTTCAATGGATATCATGTGGAATGAATTGTATTGTATTTTGGAGACGGCAGGGCGTACGTTCGCATGAGCGACGATATCATTCCCTTAATTATGGAATGGTATTAAAGTAGAAGGTGTATATAATATTTAAAAATCAATATCATGTTATGATAATCATATATATTTATTATTTCCATCATTATACCCATCCAAGTAAGGGGGTGAGGAAAAACATATTACACCACGACGTGGAGACGGTAAGTCGTACGTACGCACGCGTGATAAATTTTTTTTCGTAGGATAGATATAAGGTGAAATATAGTTGTTACATAATCATAATAATATATAATAATATTTTTTATACTGAATTTATTACTTTATAATGGATATAAATCATTATGAGGAAGTGGAAGAAGAAATAAGTTTGAAAGAATCGGTAGAGGAGATTACCTATTCTTCGATGTGCTCCCTCTAGAACTCCTCTTAAAGACACTAGAGTTGGTATTTTGAGAATACTAGAAGCTCCAGAATGTAACTAGTGAAGTTTATAATGGAAATGGTAAGTGTATTTATGATATTTAATTCTCAAAGTGAAGTGAAGAGGTGTGGTAGGAGGTTCCCTTTTATAATTGAGGTGAGGGTCACTTTTGGGATCTCTAAAAATCTTAATTTATAATAAAATAAAACCCCATAAAAAACTCAAAAATATCATAATTTAGAATACGATATGATATGAGGTTGTAATATAATCAACCAATAATTTTTATACATGTTTTGATTTCATTTTAAACCTTATCATTTTGTTTTTCCCTTAATTATTCTCTTTTAGTTTTAATTAAGGTAACAAATCGTTTAATATTAAAATAGTGTAATATTTACTTATTTGATGAAAATTAGACCATAAATGAACAATATATAACCTTTTAGAGTGAAACATAACAATTTTATATTTTTGAAAATATTTTATGATTTTTAAATAATTTAATAAAACATTATTTTGACAAAACATCAATAGTGTCAATTTTGGAACTATTTATTTAATGCATTTTTTAAAATATTAAGACAATATGTTAACCTTGAAAAAAAATATTTTATTATATCTATAAGGTTTAAAGATAATCTATAAAATTAGTTGAATATATTAATTATTCAAAATTATATTTATTTTAGTATTTTTAATAACATTAATTTGATATTTTTATTAATAGTATAATTACTACATTAGTTTTGTGTAATTATTTAATATACTTATTTATTGGGTAAAATTTAAAAATAAAATACTATGATTAATATATAAAATCTATATTTCATAAAAATACTTATATTCGAATATATCTCCTATAAAATCTAACATTAAAAAATATTATATGTATTAAAACTTGAATGTGACAACTTTAACATCACTTTAAATAAAATATTATAAGTGTCAATGACTCGAACCTAGGATGATTATGGTCATGATATAATCTACCAATAATATTTGGTCAAGTTTTTTTTCTTTTAATGGTTATTATCATTTTAATTAAAATTATTTTATTAATTTTCCTCAATTAAATAATTTTTGCATCACCATTGTATAAGGATATAAGGTAATTATTTGATCTCTAAAATTTTATAAATAAATTACTATGATTTATATAATTTCATTATATTTATAAATACTATTTATTATCTAATTTTTATTATATTTATCACTATATTAAAATTATTATACTTATAATAAATAAGAGGGTGACATTTTGTCACTTTCATGTCACTTTCTTTTATTTTAATAATATTTATATCATTTTTATGGAAAAAAAATCTATTAAATGAGTTAATTAATATCCTTAGGTGTTAAGGGTCAATGGTTACTCCTATAATAGGATTTTTCAGGCGTTAGGGTAATTGTATTGTTCTTATCATATTAATTTGTTACCTAAATTTTCTGATTTACCTTTAACCGTGTTAAATAAAAATTACTGTATTTATTATTCATAATATCCAAAAAAATAAAAGTAACCTGTTAAAATAACTTAGACTCACTAATTAAAAATATAGAATCATGTTTTTAAAAATTTTAAATACAGAAGTTTCGGTAATGAAATTAAAATTAATCCCGTTGAGGGAATGAGAAAACGAGTTTTTAAAAAGTAAAAACCATCAAAAGATTGACATATTTTTATATCAAATTTCAATGTAAAATTACTTAAAATGACCAAAATTGGATTAAATGATAAACAATATTTATCTAATTATACTTTAAAACCAATTAAAATTATAAACTAATAATATAAGTAAATTAGATGAAAAAGCAGTTTTGAATTAAAATGCAGTATTCTTCAATATTCATTAAAATATGAAAGTTTTCAGAAAAATACCATGAATTTATCTAAACTAAATTTTTATGTCCCGCTTCCAAATAATAATTTTATTTTTTCAAATATAATATAAAAAAGTTTAAAAATTATATTTAAAATGGGTGCTCCATCAAAATCCGGCAAAACTGTATTTTTTGAAAAAAAATATATATTTTATCAAAAAAATATTTTTTTATTATATCATGTCTATAAAACATATAATATGAATTTTAAACATTATATTGAATGTATTAAATATATATTTCATTAATAAAATCCATCAATATTGATTTTATTATTTTATAAACTCAATTAAACTCAGTCTTGCGTGAAATGAGTTCTATCAAAATAACTAAAAATTCTATGTAACACAAGCCACGCATAGTGTTGTGTATAGAACAATATTAACTTGGTGTATAAAGCAATATAATACATTAAAGAAATTAAAAAAATTATCTCATAAAAATTTCGGGGTGTTACAACATGTGGGACCTAAAGGTGAACCACGCCTCGGTGAGGACAGCAGGAGCCACCTAGCAGGTGACATATAAAGAGGGTCATGTATAGTACCTCTGTGGTCATGTGTGTAAGGATCGTGGTATGCATGAATAAATATCTGCATAGGTTAGGCCAAAAACCCGTAAGGAAGTACCCGTGGAATGTGTGTGTCATGGGCCATGTGGACATGCTGTGAAATGGAGTTTGGTTGCTGACCCTGGCTCTAGATTGAGAAGCAGTGGTCACAGATTTTCTTATAAAGAAAAAAAATCCATTATGAGTTTTTGATGTTGGACAAACCTACATGGGTACTATTCACCCATCATTTAAAAAAAGTAAATGATGGAAGTCATCTGATATGATCACTTGTTTGAAAGTGGGACATCTCTTCTATGCGAGATATCATTTTCAACCTCTCATATATGAGCCTTTGTGAATAAACCCCTTTCAAACAAGGGTTTATAGACCAAGAACTTGCAAAACACCCAATTTATATGCTTTATCTTCCAAAATAGCTCAAGATTTTAATTATCAGCTAAGTACATTTTACCAAAAATCATAAAAAATGATTTGTGATTTTTATAAAGATGGGTGTGTTTGGAAGGATTCACTGTGTGAGAAATTTATTTGTTGTGGTACTATTTTCAAAAATGATTTTCAAACCCATTTCCATGAGTATGATATGTATATTATGTGAACTTAGGTGAATTTTTACACAAATAGAGGAATGATATGTTGCTTTGGATAAATGGATGTTATGCGACCGTGTCTTCCATGAAACAACTATAAAGGACATCATCTTCCTTGTGATATTAAATTGATTCTATGAAAAATATAAATACAGTTCATGAGAGAAAAACAGTGTGGATTTTTTCTATGTTCATTTTTGGTCATGAACGAAGTTGAAAATTCTTTGAAAACTGAGTAAGTGCTATGCGAGTGCTACTAGTTCATGGTGAAGATAATTTACATAGATCTGAGACATCCATGTAGTATGTGAGGTTGTTTTATTAAATTATATAAAGAAAAATAAATGATCCCATACTAAACCATAAACAACATGTGGTATATACTTTGTGAATGAACTAGTAGAGTTCTTGAACCACATGAGAACCTGTTTCTTTATGGTGAAGGATTAAAATGTAAATCTTCGAACATAATTATTTATATATGGATAATATTTTGTAAACCATCATATAAAATTAAATTCTATATGGGAATAAATTATGCTATGTGAAAATTAAATACATTGTGATAGTCTTCTTTGTAGTGTTTCTTTGTAGTGAGTTTTTGTGGAGAAGAATTAAAATGCTATATAGAGACTAAACAACTTTAAAATAATTCATACATTCATAGAATTATTGTGTGATAACTACTTTGATAACTATTGAATAATTGGTTTTAAATACAAATTTTATTAGTAGATTAAAGAAAGTGACGTTTTTGTGGAATATGTTGAGAGACATTAAGTGACTTGAAGTGCATAGTAAATTTTTTGAAAAAATATTTTGTCCCTAAGGAAGATATCTATTTTCTAAAAGTTTCTTTTGAATAAAATATATTGTATCATAAATTCATTATGTGATAATTATTTTATGAACATAAATGAGTAGCATAAATAAATGAGTATCACATATTTGATAATTCAAGATAATAGACTGAGATGACATTCTATAAGATCTTTCTTGTATATAATGTTATTAAATAATTTGTGTGAACCACTTTCGCACATACAAGTGAGGTCAAGTCTTCATCATCAGAAAAAAGAATCATCCGGAGCAATTTTTACACTGAGGCAACTGATCAAATATAGGTGATCAGATATTTGTGAGTAAGAATAGAAATATTTTCAAAGGTTCTTAAATAGGACATGGGAAAGGGTGATCCATTAAGCTTGTGGAGGAATATCAACATATCAACCTATAGTGGATCAATCCTTGAAGGAATGAGTAAATATCTTGTGTGGATTTGGGAGAAAAAAAGTATCATATGTGACTCATGAGTAGAAGTATCTAGTGAGAATACTATAGTAGGCCATTGTGGATTCTATTAACACTATGGGATGTAATAAAAATAACCTCCTATGTCGACTTAGGAGAGATACAGTGTGACTTTTTATCGACCATTGAAATGTTTTACAATATTATAGTGTAGAATTTTTGTTGGGGAGAATAACCAACATGATAAGGAGTAGGTATTTATACAAAACCATGTAAATACTTGTGTTTTGTACCTTTGTATTTAAATCATTATTCAAGTTAATTCTAAGAGACACAAGAAGAGTGGACCAGGGCTTTAACCAACCATAAAGGTTTAATTGAAAAGAAATGATTTGTAAAAAAGAAAGGGGTCATTGATTCATCTCATCCCCCTCTCAATGATCACACATAGATCTAGGAACTTCAATTGGTATCATAGGGAGGTTACCTCTAAAAGAACCAACGAAACACCACATATGGAGAATATAAATTTAGTAAATAGTATGGGTATTCCCATATTTAATGGTGAGAACTATCATGGATGGAAAAATAGAATGATATTGTATCTCCTATCACTTAGGGTAGAAGTGAAGGATACAATTACATTTGGATATAGACCCTATGTTGAGAATTATCCTATTAATTTTGAAGATAAGAAGAACTTTGAGATATATCTAAAGGATAAAAATGAAATCTTGATGGTTTTATGAGAAAAGATATACACTAAAGTGATGGTTCTCCAAACCGCTAAGGAAATATAGGATAAACTGAGGAGCGGTTATGAGGGAAACCTTAAATTCAAAGAGTCTAAGATGAAAATATAGGGAATAGGATTTGAATATATTAAAGTGGGTGATTATGAAATTTTTTATCACCACTTTACAAGAGTAAATGAGATTGTTAGTAGCATCTAAGGTTTTGGTGAGAAGTAGGATGATTCAACCATTGTGAAGAAACTGATGAGAAACCTTCCAGATATATTTGAATCAAAATTTTATGCACTATAATACCAAGAAGATCTTTCATTGGATGAAATTCATAACATATCATAGAATATAAAAAAAAAGAAAAATACCATCTTTTAAGAAGAAATAAAAATATGATATGGATTTTAAATCCGTGATAAAAAGTAAAAATAAATTTGATGAAAAAAACTAGAATCAAGTGATTATAAGGATAATAAATCTAAGATGACTATAATCAAATGATGGCCTTATTTACAATGATGTATAACAGATATATAAGAGAAAAATGAAAGAAGACACTAAATTTCTTCAACTATCAGGCGTTTGGAAATTTTCTATATAACTGTCCAAATAAGGAATTCAATTTCATAAAACTTCATGAAGAAGATTAATACTTCAATAAACTATCTAAAAATACTAAAAAGGTGACTATGAGAGGAAAAAAGAAATACTCAAAGAAAAACAAAAGGATTCTGATGAGTAGGGAAATTAATGAATCTTTATCATCAATAAATGGGATGGAATATGAACAACCCTCTATAAATTTTATTTGTTTTATGGGAAAACAAAAAAAACAACTATAGACGCATTAAAATATGCATAATTTGAAGAGTGAACTAAGATATAATAGTACTTGAAAGATAATTTAGAAGATAATATTGATAATAACATGAATCTCAAGAAGTAGAAAATAAAACTAATAATGGAAAATTAATAACATGTAAAAAAGGAAGAGACACATCTTAATGATATAAGGGTATATGTGAAGAAGTTAGATGAGTTAGAAAGGAAAATAAATATTCTGTAGAAAATTCACTTGGAAGAAAATAATTCAACAATGATGATATTATTTTAGTTGGATAGAATAAGAAAAACAGGTTGAATATATCTGAACATGAAAAAATGATAAATGAACTTGAAGAAAAACTTGTTGTTAAAGAGGTAGAATTATCTCAGACACAATACTTGTGTATTTTAGCTCAAAGTGATTTTAAGAAGATGGTATAATACTTAACAAAATCTATTGATCTTAAGGGTGAATCTTATAAGTCTTATATGAAGAAGAGTCCATAGAAAATGGTTTCATCTATACCTAATGAATCTTAATGTATATATGTTATTTCTAAAACTTTAGGCCTAAGAGAAAAAACTAAATCTTAATGGATGAAAATAACCAATGATAAAACATATTCTATAAAGTAATACTAAACTAATTTGGCCAGAAGTTTTCCTCCTAAGATAAAACACCCACAATCTGTAAAGAGATGACAACAAAAATTTCCAGAGTAGAATTATTATCAGTCTAGAAGATCAAGGATCAGAGGATTCTACTGGTTTTGTGGAGTGTTTGGTTATAAATCTGATTCATGTTGGTATAAAATGTCACTACCAAGAATTATTCATCAATCAAGGGGTAGAAATGTTGAACAAATGAGATCAAATTATTAGAAAGGGAGGCCTATGACCAAGAAACCATCCAGTATTTCAACACAAAACAAATTTTCATGCTTAAAGGATGTTTGTGTAAGATGTTTTCAAGAAGGTCACAATGTTTAGAAATGTAGATTAATCTCACCAAGTGAAATTCCACACAATTTAAGTATGAAGTGAATACAGTTAGTAAAGGAATAAATAGTCACCAGTGTATTTTGTGAGAAACTAAACAATATGAGAACATCAAGAAAGAATGTTTAGTTATCTAGCCTGACTAATTTTCCAAGTATAAAAAATAGATAAAGATCATAAAATTTATGAGTTTAAAGGAAAAAATTGTTTATAGTTGAAGAAGTTATAGTTGATAAGAATTCATCTACATGTCATGACTTGAAAATCATTAAGTGTGAAAGGTGTGAAAAAACTGTGAATGAAATAAGATATCGTATTAAAATTATACCATCACAATAACAAACCATGGAGAATATGTGGAAATTAAAAATCAATACATTTAATACTAAAAAGAAAATTACATCCACATTAGAAGTATCAACTGATGAGGAAAGATTTATAACATGTTCTATAGAATCTAATAATAAGAACAAGTTTATATTGAGAGGATTCTCTCAATCTGAATATTATTTCTAATAAATCAAGAGGAACCTTATTATTCCCTTATATATGAATGGTTTGGTACTAACATGTAGGGAATTGAAGGAGGTGGATGCATCCCTTGAGGGGGAGAATTGATGAGATGAAGCTGTTAAATATTCACTACTTAGTGAATGTGAAACATCCAAATAACTTTATAAAATTGGAAGATAGGGTATGTCAATCACACTTTCATATCTCGTTATTAATTGTATTGGTCATATAAATTAAGGGATAGTTCTTGATTGATTTCAAGATGAGACAAATAGAGAGTTATATCTTTTTCACTTAAACTTTATAATGTCTTTGT
This sequence comes from Viscum album, assembly GCA_963277665.1. NCBI lineage: Eukaryota > Viridiplantae > Streptophyta > Magnoliopsida > Santalales > Viscaceae > Viscum > Viscum album. The sequence goes on from OY728125.1 coordinate 159,712,162, forward strand.
TAAAGTATGTTTAGGATTTATCATTTCACTGATAAATTTTATTATTTTCAATCCCTTTAATGAGAATTGAGAATTTTTTAGCATGATTCTATATACATGCTATTTATGGATTTCTTAGTCATCCTAGGTTTTATATCTATTTTTTTCCTACACTGGGTTAGCCCATGTAGACTTAGAGTTGATTAATTAAAGCCTCTTTATTAAGAGAACTGTGTGAGATCATTCATCTCTTATAAGTAATCTTGAAATTTTCATATAAGGAAGAGAACAAGTTTATGAGAGGAAATATGCAATGAGAATACCCCACTTACCCATTGAATTTATTTTCAATAAGGGGGAGAAAAATATTGACTTCATAAAGTGAATAATTATCGACAAAAAATACAAAGGGGGATATTTAAGAGCACAATTTCATGATTGATTAATGAATGTTGTCTTTGTTGTTAGTGTATCATAAAGTAAATATATGTAGAAGACTTATATGAGGAGCTTAGCATTGTTATGGATGAATTGGTGATTCCTTTAGAATAATTATTATGGATTAATTGGTGATGTATGGAAAATTTTTATGGATCATATTATAACATTGGATGTCACGCTTGGACAATTCTTATTTATAAGGCATTGGATGTCATGCTTGGAAAATTATTCTTAGTAAAACTCTGACTATTCCTGAACTGATCCTCATGTAAAATACATTTATCAAAGGTGATAAATTATTTACAACAAATAAGAAAGTGGATTTGATGTTAAGAAGATTCTTTGAATTTATATTCTAAAAAGAACAGAAGAAGATTTAAATAAATTCATTCAATATGTCATTATTGCATGAGAGGCATGAAAAATCTAACTTAAAGAATGTTTATATTTTTATTTTCATGAAGGATAACCATAAAAACATAATTAATATTTTCATTATATTTTAATTAAGATAAATAAAAGGTTACCAGGAAAATTAAAAGTGTAATTATAGGTGATACTTAGCTTTTACTAAGTATATTTTGTGGGTTTTTGTTTTTACATCATGGAATATTTCACTTAGAATTTATTTTGAGTGTTATAAAAAAAATGTGCCAACCCACTAAGAAGTCCAAGGAAACCTCAAACCAAGGAACATGAGGGACCTTGAGGTCAATAACGCCTCAAGGAGAATAGCATGTTCCACCTAAAAAGAGGAATGTAAATATTTTCATGTATAAGACCTCAATGGGCCCATGTGTAAGGCTAATGGTGCACATGACTAAAGTCACACATGGGTTAGGCCAGAATCCCATAGAGAAGTGCCCATAGACCACGTGTGTCGCAACCCACGTGGGTATGTTGTGTATTGGAGTTCGGGTGTCAACCTTGGGGTCAGCTTGAGAACTAGTGTTCATGACTTTTCTTATAAATTAGCGCAAAACTTATATGATTTATCGATGTGGGAAAACCCTATGCACGTATTGTTCACCCATTGGTTAAAAAGATGGAAATTACGGAAGTCATACAATATGATCACCCATTTAAAAGTGGGTCATCCGATCTACACAGGATATCATCATCAACCTCCCACGTATGATCCTTCATGAATGAACCCCTCACAATCGAGGGTTTTTATACCAAACTCCCACAAAACGCATAGTTTCCATGTGGGGTCTTCTAAGATAGATCGAGAGTTTAAATATCGGTTAAGTACATTTTACCCCAAATCATAAAAAATAATTTGTTATATTTATGGGCATAGGTGTGTGTGGATGGAGTCACCATGTGAGAACTTTCTTTTTTGTCAGGCTATTTGAGAATATTATTTGCGAACCCATTTCCATGAGGATGATATGTATAGTATGCGAACTTAGGTGAAGCTCTATGTGAAGAGAGGATTGATATGTTTCATTGGGAAAATGGATTCCATGAAATCATATATTTCATGTAGAAACCACAATGTACTTCATCTTTCTTGAGAGATTAAATAGATTCTATGTGAACTATAAATACATTTCACAAGAGCATAAAAATATGGATTTTTCTAAGTTCATTTATAGTCATGAGAGAATTGAAAATTCTATATGAACTGAGTGAGTGCTATGTGGGTGATAATATTTCACAATAGAGATTATATTTGGATATTTGAGACATATATGTAGTACATGAGGATGTTTTATTAAATTCTATATAGAAAATTAAATGAGCATGTACTCAACTGCAAATGACATGTAGTATATGGTTAAGTTACTTCATGGATAAACCAGAAAATTTTGCGAACCACATGAGAACCCATTGATTTTAGGTGAATAATTTGAGTGTTTCTCTATGAACACAATTCCTTGAATATGGATAATATTTGGTGAATTTTCAAATAAAATTAAATAATATGTGTGAATAAATTATTCTATGCAGAAACAAAATACTTTGGAAGATTATGCTTTGTAGTGTTTCTTTACGGTGACTATTTTAGACTAAGAATTAAACTTCTTTGAAGATTCCAAACCATTTTAAACTAATTAACACATTCAAAGAATTATCATGTAGTAACTTCTTTCATAATATGTGAATAATTGGTTATAAATAAAGATTTGATTCACAGATGAATGAAAGTGACATTTGCATGGAATATATTGAGATACATTGAGTGCACTAAAGTACAGAGTAGATTTTATAAGAAAATATGTTTTCAATCATGAATATATCAGTTTTATAAGACTTTATTGTGTAGAAAATATGTTTTAGAAAAAAATTATTATGTGATAATTATTTTATGCACATAAATGAGAATCCCAAATAAATTAATTGCACATATTTGATAATTCAAGAAGATAGACTGATCTAACATTGGGAAATATATTTCATGTATATAATATTCTTGAATAAGTTGTGTGAGCCTATTACATAGATACATGTGAGGATGGTGCTTCATCATCAGAAGAAATAATCATCCTGAGCATTTATTTCATTGAGGTGATTGATAAAATATAGTTGATCAGAGATTTGTGAGAAATACCAGAAATCTTTGAAAAGTTTTCTGAAGATTACATGGGAAAGTGTGATCTAGAAATATTGTGTAGAAATGTTAACAATTCAACCTATAGTGGATCAATCCTTGAAAAAATGGGTAAATCTCCTGTGTGAATCTATGAGAAGAAGTCTCTTGTGTTACTTGGGAGTACAAGTATCTAGTGTGGATTTTGGATCAGGCCAGTATGGATTTCAGTAATACTATGGGATACAGTATAAATAACCTCTTGTTCGGATTAGGGAGATATACAGTGTAAATTTTTATCAACCATTATAATTATTTATGATATTATAGTGTATAATCTGTGTTGGGGAGAATAACCAACACAAAAAGGAGTAGGTCTATGTACAAAATATTGTAAATCATTGTGTTCTATGCCTTTGTATTTACATTATTATTTGAAGAAATTATGAGAGGAAAAAGAAGATTGGATCATGTATTTAACCATCCATGGGAGTTAAATTGAAAATAAATAATTTTTAAAATAAAAAGGGATCATTGATTCAATCCCACCCCCTGTTTTTCAACGCAAACTGATCTGGGAACTTCAATACCCATATTTCATCTTGTAAAATTTCTCCTAACATTTAGAGGAATTTAAAATTCATTCATCAAGGAACTAATAAACTATAGAGAACCATGTTATGAATTAATAGAGATTAATTTCAATAATTTAGAATGTTTGATCACTAAATAATTAGAGAGATGTATAATAGATTTACTAAAATTGTGAATAGCATGATTACTTTTTCAAATACAAAAAAAAATAAAGTTGTGATCAAAATATACATCAATAATTACCTAAAACATGTCACTATTAGAAGGTTTCAATTGAAGAAAGTAATTATTTTACTATGTATACCATGGATGAATTCATTGGATCTATAATTTTTTATTAATTGGAGTTGAAAAAACATTATAGTGAATCTAATGATAAAAGTAAGTGGGTGTATTTCAAATAATATAAACATATTTCCTTTTATTCATCAATTGGAAGTATGGGTTCATCTAGTTATGAAAATATTAATGATTTGAACCAAGTTTAAAAATATATTTAAGGACTCATGATGAATAGGAAAAGTTCCAAGGGAGGATGGATGAATAAGTAAAAGAAAATTTTCAAAAGGAAAGAGTGGTACTAGTAAATACAGTGATGTTATAAAAAAACTTATGAATTCAAAAAAAAATATACACATTAAGATATATTTCCCTAAAATAAACCATCTAAGAAAAGAAAAGAACTATATAAATTAGGAACAATTGTTGGATGGAATAGTAAAAAATAATATGATTCAAGTGATAATTATAGAAGTGAGAGGAAAATTGGAAGAATCTATTTAATGTAAAAATATTCTAAGGTAACATTTTCAACTCCTCACTCATATTTTTCAAGTGATTTGAAATAATATAATATAAAGTTTGGTAATATGTGTTTAATGGATATCTTGGATCAAGGAAATAATTATGATTATGATTCTTCTTTTTATTCCACTTCTGATTATGATTATGATAAATATATAATTAAAGAGGTAAATGAAATCTATGATAAATATCATGATGAAATTGAGAAATTTTATAATAAATATAATAAGTTAAGTAAGGATCATAAGAAAGTTATGAATGAAAATAAGAATCTTACTCTAGAAAATGAAAAGTTAAAATATATTGTTTTAATGTTTGATAATAAAAATGAAAAAATCAAGATTATGGGAGATAATATTTATAATCTTGAAAAATAGAATAATGGTTGAAAGAATTTTTCTCCATGTACCAGAGAATAAATATAATATGATTTGTAAATTATTCAAAAGAAAAATGGAAGACTTAAAGATAAGGTTACAAATTTAAAAGAAGACTTATCTAAGTTCTCTATTGGATATAAAAGTCTAGATGAAATTATGAGGTTATGAAATATGAATATAAATAATAAAAATAGAAACTATATTGGTTTTGAAGAGATATCACCTCAGATTTAAAATAATAAATTTTTCAAAGTAAAATCTACTAGAATTTCATTTGTGACTTGTTTTATCTGTGGTGTATTTGGTCATTATCCATCATATTGTTCTTTATATAATTTTCAATATTTTGGTTATAAGAATAATTTCCTAAATATTTTTTTCAATGTTAAAAGTACCAATCCTTATATAGAATTGGTACCCAAGGGATCTTACTCAAATACTATTAGACCTGATCCAATCTACATACCCAAGTAAGTATATTTCATTTGGTTAGCATGCATACCATTTTTTGTTATGTTATATGGTATGTTGGTGTGATCTTAAATCTATAATTTTTTATTTTTTTCAGTTAACATGTATTCTAGTTATTATAATCTGGTTTACTGGAATTTTCTTTAAATTTTTTCCATTTTAATTCATTTCAAATACTTTTATAATTATTTGAAAATCTTAATGTCTTATACATGATAAGTTCTCATTGTTCGTAAAGAAGAAATTAAAAATATTCTTAAAATTGGTTATTTTAAAAAAAAATAAGTTATAATTAAGGGAGGGGTTTTATATTTTATTTACTTATATTTTAGTTGTTTTTTAAATACATGAATTTATGGGAGGTATCTTTTCTAAAATCTATTTTTTAATTCTATTTTAAATCATTTTTTAAAAATTATACATTACTATATTTTTCAAAACATTTTACTTTTAATTTATTGATTATTATTGTTTAAATTTAGTGTTATCTTCACTATATTTTATTTATAGTTATTTTTTAAGCATATTTTTTTGAGACAGTCATTCATATTTTTTTTAATTTGTTAAAATTAAATTTTCTTTAGTTTTTTGTTTTATATTTTTAAAGAAGGAATGTTTTTTTTAAAACTTGAGTAGAATGGTAAAATTAGTTAATTTAGTAAGGTTTAATAACTTTATTATTTGGGAAGATTTATGTTCTTTTTTTAAAAATATACTATAAGAATTTGAATTTTATAAAAAATGTTTAAATTTTGAAAATTTTAATTATGGAATTTTATAGATTTTTTAGGAAGAGATATTTTATTTCTTCCATCCAATTTATTAACCTTAAAAGGAGGAATTTTTTTTTTAATAAATTTATTTAAAGGGGAGAGTTTTTTATAACAATTGATATTTATAAAAAGGGGTACATTTTACAATTAATTTTTAGTTTTGATTTTTTTAAAATGAGGTGATTGTTGGAGTAGATCCTTATCTTTATTTGATTGTGTTTTGATAATTACAAAAATCCTCCTGTTGTGTATTTTTATTATTTGTTCTTTATAATTTTTTATTCTATATTATTATTAATTAACATTATGAAAATATGATTTCCTATATTTTGTGATAAATTTGATTTCAAAATATTATATAATTATTTTATTCCATTGTGATGTAATTTGAAGTTTGAGTTTGCTGACATTTTTTCTAAGTGTAAAATAACTCGTATGCAAGTATCAAAATTATAGTTTTATAGGTTATTATGTATGAATATTATATATATTTTACAAATGAATCATATGAAAATATGTAAATTGACTCATACATAGATTTAAACAATGACTCAAACAAAAACTTAAAAATGACTCATACATGATTTTACTCATAAAAAGATTATAAAATCACTCATATATAGATATTTATAATCACTCTTACATAATTTTTATTTACACTTAGATAATTTTATAAATCTATAGCTCATGTGATTTTATCTCATTTTCATCTAAATTGTGTATGTAGTATACCTCTTAGAATACCTCATTAAAAATACCAAGTTACGAATTGTGATGTAAATGGATGTTATGAAAAAAACTTGTTAATTCATGCAATATATTAAAATGTAGAATAACATAGAAATATTCTTAATGATTTTATTCTAGAAAAATATATAAAAATAATAAGTTTTACATTTTAAATTTTATAGGATTCGGAACTCCACATATAGTGGGAAGATGAAGTTTTTATTTTATAGGAAAATAATATTTTTTAACAATATTTCAGATATTATGAGTGATCTTTTGAGCGTATGAAGTTCTAAAACCTTCTATAGTTTTAGTGAAAAGATATTAAATTCATACTAATGTATTTAGTGTTTCAATACACTATTTTATATTGTTTTATATTTTTATTTATTGAAATTTTGTATGGTTTATTTTATCTATTATATTAATTTTTAAAATACATATAAATGATAATCATGATGTGCAAAGTGGTTTTAATAGTGTTTGATATAAGAGGAATGAAATAATTATATTTTAAATATGTGTGATGAAATGGTAATATTCCCATGATTATATTACTTATAATTTTTTCTTTTTATGATGAGTTTTTAAGAAACACCCACGTAATCATAAATATTATAGATATTTTTTGTGAAGAATTTAGCTATATGGGATTTGTTTATAATAGAGGCTGAAGCACTCAAGAATTAGACGTGAGATATGATTCCATTACCATGTTAATAAAGTGATATATTTTTTAAATATTATTTTTATACTATTGTAAGTGTTGAAGAATTTATGGATCACTTGGACTTCATCATTCTAATTATAAAGGACTAAAGTTGATTATCTTGACTCCAACATTATTTTCATTATCTATATCTAGTTTATTTTTTAATATTTTTGTACGTTGTATTGTTTTATTTTTTAAAGTTTTGATTAAGTTGTAACAAAACTCATAAAGGGTTGTGACTCTATTAAAATTAAGTGTCTTGGTTATGAAAACATATTCAAAAGTAGGAACATAGAGGTTATTCTTGAACCTGTTAAAAGGTAGTGACAGGATTGGTATGTCTTATAATAGAATGGGTTTTTATTATACTCTAGTAAAAGGAATAGGATTTTTTGTGCCACTATTCTCACTAAGTTAGATATTTTGTGGAGAGTAGATATAGGATCATTTTATCCAAACTACTATAAAAACACTTACACTATCTCTTCACTTTTTATTTATATTTTCACCACATTTTATTTTTTTGTTTGAATTGTTTTCTTATTTATCCACCTAATTATTCATTCAATTTTATACTATGATAATTTTTAAAGAAATAAAATTCAACCTCCACCCCCCCCCCCATTTTATATTTCCATACTCTCATGGAACCTAATAAAATTTTCTTTGATTGCACCATTATTAAGGGAAATTCTAATGGAATGTTTACTTTTTACTTGGATGGTTTTTCACATGATTTTTATAATTTCTTTTCAATCATTTCAAATTTTTATCTCTTAACCTTCCTAAATGGTTTTCTTGGTTTTTGGGGAATCATATTTTTGATTTGGGTGAATTTATTTTCCACTCTTAATTTTTAACATTCTAAAACTCTTCTTTATATTATGAATGATTTGTATGTAAATTTCCCTTGGTTTTTTAGTCATCATTTCAACAAGAATCCCTAGCTATATTTTTAATTCTTCCATCTTATTTTTAAAATATTCAATGCTTTTATTTTGTTATATCTCTATTTTTTTTATGAACTAGTTGAAGTTTGTTTATAGGATTTCTTTTCAAATGGTGGTTCTTGGAAATTTTGGTCACATGGTTACTTGGAATTTTGTTGGAAAGGTGGAGGTTGGGGGGATTTTTACTCAAATAGTGTTATAGATTGGTTTTGTTTATTATTGAATTCATATTGGACTTGAGAATTATCTTTACATACTTGGTTGTTTATGGTTTGATGAAACTATATTTATTAATAGATATCTACACAACTTTCAGTTTGTTGTACCTCAATACACTAGTCAGTAAAGTAATTTTATTAAAGAACAAAGGAAACATACCTTCACTAGTGTTTGTTGATCATTTGATTTCTTAAGATACATTTACCTAACCAAATTGGTCATTTCCTAAAGTTTAGACTCAATTGAATGTGATTTAGAACATCTTACCTCTTAGACTCCTCTTGTTCTAGTAACTCTTATAGAAAACTATTATGAATTTTGAGATATATTCTCAATAGGTCATTTAACTTAAGTTAGTGATTTTTTAATAAAATATACCCCATATGATTCATCCAAAAAATATTATAATAAATCAGTCATTGGTAGAATAAATCTGAAAAGTGATGTTTCTAAATTTCTTGGTGTGGAAATATTGCACAAAGTTTCTTGAATCTCTCCCATTAATAATACAAGTTTTCTCCTGATGATTTTTTTAATGAATGAATATCTTTTATTAATGAAGTTCTCCTTGATATTGGGAAGAATATTAGAAGAAATATCCTTTAAATTTCATCCCAATTATTGATTTCTCTTGGTTAAAGGTTATATAGTCATTCATTTACTACTCCTTCAAGAGAGAAGGGGAATTCTCTCCACCTAACCTTCTCTTTAATACTCCAATTAGTTGTAATTTTGTACAAACCATGGTGAATTATTTGATTTTATTGTTTATATCCTTACATAAAAGACCATGAAACATAGGTAAAAGTTGTATTGTACTATTTTTGAGTTAAAAATCAGCTTAAAAGATAGGAATAACAATATGATTAGTTTGATTAATGAAATTAGATGCAAAATAATCTATCAAAAAATTCAAGAATTTTTTTCCTGATTTTATATGGGGATTAGAGTGATCACAGTAGGTTTCAATTATTTCATTCAATGTAATGTTCTAAAATTCTAATGGTAAATTACCAATGTATCTTAAATCCTAAATTATAGATAAAAGGGTTCTATCTTTCTCTAGATAAAAGGTAAATAGATAGTAAATGTTATATCTAGTCAATAAAATCAAGGTTTTTTTAACTGTTATAAATTTGGAATCAGCTTCCCAGCAACAGTACCATATTTTTGGTATAAGCCTATCGTAGGTGTGAAAAAATTAATTATAACCTAAGGTTAAAATATTGCATAGTATAGACTAAAGTTTATCTCTAAGGATGGGTGATAAATCATGCTAATATAATTAATAAAATGTGTTTTTTATTTTCTTTGATTTAATGAAATTAAATAAGTATATTTAAAAAGTTAATTATATAAAGATATGGATTGGTGACAAGATCATGGTATAGATTGCCAACTATTATGTTATCCTTGGCATAAAATGATTAATTATTCTATTATTATTGACTAATGAGAGAGACCAATTGATAATTAATGTGAATATTTATCAATAAATAGTCATTACTGATCAATTATCTTCCCTATATGTATAGAAAGTAATCAAAGAAATTCCATGAAATCTCAAAAATAAACTATCCCCCAATCACTTCAGAAACTCCCATTCTAGGGAAGGTATTCCAAATTAATTAAATAAAAAATAACTATATTCCACACATGTATCATAAAATTATAGATACTTCACCACAAAACCCTACTTATTCCATTATATATAAGAAGTATTAATTGGAGAGATAAATCAATCTATCAACTCAATAGTAAAAAATTCATAGAGATAATAAATTGAATACAATCACATCCAATATAATATCTTATTATTGAAAACTGAGATCAACTAACAAAACAATAATTTTATTAAGAATAACCCAACTCAAAAATTAAAAAATTTATTCTCCCCACTATCCCAATCACTAAAAGGAATTTATCCCTTCATGTGAAGGGTTACAACCATCAAAGGATAAGGAAAAAAACTATAAAATAAAACCAAAATAACCCAAAACCAAAATATCTTCCCTAGGATCTTCAAGATATTTAAATAAATTCCCCATTACATACTTGATTTCAATGATAATTTAATTTATAGAAACATTCATTTGATTTTATCTATATGAATTTTGAATATTTTATTCAATATTTTGGGTTCCTTGTAAAAATATACTTTTAAATTCTTTTTTCCATAGATCATATGACACAAAGCCTTTTATATTCCTTATTTTCTTAATTTTTTTATCATTATAATATAAATAACATATCATGATTAGTATAAATGGTCTCCACATAGTATTGGGGTGGTATTTATTACCATAGATTCTTATGATTGAAAAATATTTATTCTCACATGATATGCACAACATGATTTCAAAAGTGTTAATCTTACATAACATCATAAGGAAAAATTATTATGTAAGTATGGGTTATTATTATTCATACTAGGATTAATCATATGTATCCCTCTACTAAGATACCCCAGAATCATACTCCAGGATCTGGTGCTAAAAAATAATCTTTACATACCTGTTTTGATACCAACTCAAGAGACACAATTTTAACCATCCATAATCACAACATCAAAAGAAAATATTGAGTCACTTACATACCCAAAACTTTATTAATTTTAGAGATTTAGATAATTTTAAAACCCCATTACTTAATAAAATATATGAATTTCCTATCCAATACACATTATTCCCATTATACTTAGATTTTCTTATTCCTTAATAAGTCTTCAACATCTCTCACAAAATCATCCACACATAATACCCTTATAGATATATCATATGTATTACTCTTCTTCGTCACCTAGGGAAATGGAAATATAATAAGGGTGAGATCAAACACTCATTAAGGGTAGTATACAGTGGAATTTATCATTGATAAAAAAACCAGAGTAATATAGAAAAGTAAATAATCTATAAATGTGTCATATAATCAATAATTCGAGAATAAAATATATTAATGGATAACATAAAAATGTAATTAATCACATTAAAATCAATAACTATCTTCATAGTGGTGAAATTCATAATATTGTACATCTTAACATTCAAGGCCTTGCTTAGGAACATTATAAATAATCTAATCCATATCATCAAGGCCTAAACCATGACATTATCAACAATCTAATCCATAATTTCAAGGCCAAAACAAAGAAATTATCATTGTATTCACTATTATACACTAAGAAATATTCATTCTGGTTTGTCTCATGAGACCTACCCGATAAATCGAGGGGCTACATAATTCTAATCTCCACCCATCACTAAAAAATTTCCAATACATTCGTAATATATTTAATGAACAATACAATACATAATAAACCTATATTTATAGTAAATAATTATCTATATTGAGATAATATATTTTTAATTTTTCCCAATATATAATCAATCTTCCTTTATAAATAAATACTTATCTATATGGAATTAAAAATTATATAGATTATTAATATTTTCCCAATCAATAACTAAACCATATTTCTTGATGAACACCATCCAATATCATTTATGTATGATAGGGTATTCACACTAGATAGAATAGGGATTATATAGCTAATTTAAAACTACAAATTATGTATAATATATATATGATAATAAATAACATGTACATAAAGGACAAAAATAAATTCAAATGGGATATGGAGAGTGATAAAGAACATAATCACAATGAAGTGAGTAAAGTGATAATAATCATTGTACACCAATTAAGGAATAAAAAATAAATCATTAGGGAATAAAAGGAGGCCATAAATTGATTTTAAATTAAGTTTTTATAGTAAATCTGTGTCATTTAGTATATATAGTGAGAAATTGAAGTGAAACATTAAAAATAAATTTCTTAAAGCTTCTATAACTTTGTTGAAAAAATGAAATTATAATTCACTTCCAAAACTCCTTTCGTGACATATCAAAAATATTGTAAAACATTTATTTGTAAAATATTTTACAATAATGTAATATTCAAAACAAACTATTCCTAATTAATAAAATGTGTAATTGAATTTAAAAATAGGCATAAGTGGAGTGTAATCCCTTTTCAAAACTTTTAAAAAATAATATCAGTTTATTTAAAAAAATTACAGAATAATGTGAATAAAATTTAATTTATAAACCATCAAAAAATTTAAATTAATATAAATAATAAATAATGTACATAATGGTGGGAAAATATGTTCATGCGGAAAACATTTAAAAATATATTATTTTCAAACATTTTTAAAGAAAGTAAAAAATTACTTTTTCGGAAAACATTAAAAAGATAAATTTTAAAACCTTTGTAAAGAAATTAAAATATAGTTTAAAATGAAATTAAATAATCATTTAATTATATATAAGAACATTGTTGAAACAATATAAATAATATGTATATAGTGGAAAATTATTCCTGACAAAAAAGGATAAATAAGGTCATTTTTTCTTATAAACATTCTTTTTGTGGTTTAAGTATTAAAAAGAGGAAAACTAGAAAGAATAATTAAATCCCCTAGAAATAACTAGAGTATAATAAACTATATGGAGTTTATAAGATAAGGAATATAAAATTTAACCAATTTAAATTGAAACATAAACAATCCTAATAAAAAGTGAGATTGTAAAATAAACCCTTATGACTCTGGTAACTTTCAAATCAAAATATATAAAAAGTTATAAAATTTTAAAAACTCAGGTTTTGTTTTCAAGGTTAATATCTCTTTACTTTTGGTTTAAATGCTTTTTCATGGCCTAATGTGAGTGCCCAATGTGATCACAGGTGAATTGATGGCTTCTAGGGCTTGTTCATTGCCCAGGGCCCCACTTTTTGGAGAAAATAGATAGGACACATGGTTAAAAGAAACTATGTGGGGTAGGACACATGGTTACCCCTAACCATGAGAGGTTGGAAAATGGGTTGGAGGATCCCACACGGTTTCATAAACCATGATATTTGGGGAACATGGACACGCAAAAAAAAGAAGAGTTTTTAACAGAGATGAAACACACATTTTGTGCTTGGTCAAGAAAATTGTGCACACTAACCATGTGACATTCCATTCCTTATAGTAGTGGCTACATGGTTGGCTCATGGTTTGTCAAAACATGTGGACAAATTATGAGACCCAGGCATTTTTTTTTAAAAGTTAGCTTTTTCTGTTACTAAATGTTATAACCTAATTTTTCTATTTTATTTATTCTCTGTCAAAAGTGGCATGTGTGGGAGATATCCTTTGAAGATAAAAGATAGTTTTTCCTCCCGCTTCTCCATCTAATCTCAGAATCTATCACCATTGGTCTCATTGGATCCAATTTGGTGAGTACTCAATTACTTTTTTGTCATTCTTTGTTCTTCTTGGTATCGACAGAGTTATTTAGGTGAAAACTAATTTTTCTTATTTCTAGGTTCTTTATCCATTCTTTATTTTTATTCTAACTTGATTCGAATCATAAGCTGATACTAAATGAGCACACTGATATAGAACTAAGGTATGTGGTTTATAATTTTTCTTTTTGGTTTGGTGCTTTATTAAGGTGGTTTTCATTATTCTTCCCATCGAACCTTTCGATGTAGTGCTAATAATGAATTTATTAATTTAAATAAATGAAATGGAATTTGTTATGGATTCCCTTAGTTTCCTTGAGTTTAGTTGGAGTTTGTTTCCCCAAAAAATGCCACCCATGGGGTGTCACATTTTGCCTTTTCCTATTATTGAACCACCAAAGGGGTGTGATTTGTGCTTTCCTAGTTATAGTAAGCTCAAACGAACTAAATTGAATTGAATTTCTTGATTGGGAGATGAAATTTTTCCTTATCCATGTGATGCATGATGTAAAATTGTTTAATTGGTGAATTGGAAATGTTATATGAGTGGGTAAACTCATTAGTTTCCTTTTGAATATTAATTTTATATGAGTGGGTGTACTCAGAGAGTTAAATGGTTATGAAATGATATATAATGAATGATGAATGATTATATTAGCTGACTTGTATTTTATTCCTTGCATCTTTAATGCAGTAGTGGATGCCTTGGATATAGAATGTTCTTTGGGTCTTGATTCTATGGGATGCCTTAGGTCTTGCTACCCCTTAGATCCGATTTTTTTGGGCTCACAGTGGACATGGTCAGTAAACATGCTCCTTAGAATCCAATTCATACCTAACTTAGTTTCCATCGAGATGATTTTGCAAATAAATGAGGATTCCTTAGTCCAGTATACCATGGATCTCACCCTGAGGGGTCTGACATTATTGGTTATATTGAATGGCCATGGTAAGTCTAATATGCTTGATCATATAGCTCTGTTGTGGTTTTTCTGACACTTATGGTTATACGATGTGGCCATGGTTGTTTGATATATAGATTATATGGAAAGGTCATGGTTGAAATGATATATATATATATATATATATGAAGAGGTCGTGTTAGTTATGTATGTATTTTTTGTAGATGCCTTGTTTGGGATCTTGACCCATGTTTCGCAGGGATCCCTATTGGGCTATGCAGTATCACTTATTCTATTGTATACATTCCATGGGAACTTTACTTTTATTTAATGCTTACATGGTATATGTATTGAACTCTACTTTAGCTTGTTATATTGAATAGATATGATTTTTTATAGACCTTTGGGTGTTTACCTAATAGGATTGTATCTCACACCCAATTCGGAATATCGTTGGGTACCTAGACAGACTGTATGGATTAAGATAGTGATTGGGGAAAGTTCTCGTAGTTTGATCCTAGACTTTGTGTTATTCTTAGGAGAATGGATCATGGGACCGATTCAAGGCTTGTGATATTGTCTGAAGATAGTTATTTTCAGTATTTTTGGTCTTTTGACTAGTGTATTATATTGTACTTCTATGTACCAATTTTTTTATTTTGTAGAAACATGACATGACCGTCATTGTATATGATTACTTCTAGAATTATTTATTTATTCCTATTATTTATCTATTGTCTGATTGTTATAATACTTTCGGTATTTATCTTTATGTATATTTTTCTCTATTACACTCTGTTAAGAGGGAATAGTCTCCCCCATAGACACATCCAAGGCCCTCCCTACTAGTTGACAACCTCTAGAATTTGGGGAGATCCACTAGAGGCCATGTATCCAACTGGGATTTGGGAACTGTTGAGTGGAATTCAAGTCTGGGATATTACAAAGTGGTATTATTGCATTTATTTTTTGGTTTTTCTTGCAACTTGGCAACAATAGAAGGGGTTGGGAAGGAATTGGGATTTGGTAATGAGTTTTTCCTAGGCATATCTTACCCACATACAAGAAAAATTAAAATTTCCTCAAATGGGAATTTTTATTTTCTCAATTTTAACTATTACAATTGATTTGATTCCACCATTGGGTGAAGCACTTGAATTGTGATGTTATTATTGATATTATTGTGGGTTCTATTTTTGTGTAACATGATTACACGAGGGTATGTCATCTCATTCATCATTTTAGACACAAGTTATAAATCGTATTCCTTACATTATTCCATGCCATATAGGATGCATTTCATTTTTTCATGATGTTGTGATATGTGTTGTGGTAGATATACCTATTGTTATGATAGAATTTTGTGAAAGGAATTGAAAAACATGGTTGGTACTCAGAGTTCCTTTTGTAACCTAAGTAGTGTTTTCCTGATTATGCTGCAGTAGACACCCTAAACAACCAATTTTGGCATGTTGAGTCATGGACCATGATTCACATGGACTAGAATTTCTTGTGGTGTAGATTATGTGGATTCTATATTTAGGTTTATAAGGATTATGGGCCCTTGTGGAGTGAAAAGTGATGTATCATTTGGTTAAACTAGTGAAATGGAATGTGAAATGAATATGAAATTCAAATATAAAAATTGAAATGATAAATTGAGAACTCGACCTAGACCCGACTTTTGAGTGGGAAAGAGGTAGTATCTCTAGTGAATTTTGTGACTATTTATTTTACCAGCCCTGAATTTAGGATACTATTATGTGTTATGACCTGATTATATGAAGGTTTTGACCTATCCTATGATTTTGAGCTATGAACTTTGATATCATTATTTTTTGAGGTCTGTGTTTCACATTGTAGAGGCATGCCACCATGAAAAACTCCAGTCATATTTCAATAGGGTGGTGATGACCATGATCTTGATGCAACGGGCCAAAGGCTACTGGTGGATCCTCCTTTAGTGTCAGATGTGGAACCAGCTATTGTTCTAGACACCGGTATTGAGGTATAGTTCCATTAGGAGTTTTATCACTTTATGCAGACCTTTCAGGGATCATCGCAACCTACCTCACTTATGGATGAGCTTACGCATGTGTTCTAGAAGCAACATCCTCCCATGTTTTTAGGGGATCGAGGTCTATAGGATATTTATATATATCTTGACACTTTTTTCTTGATCTTTAAGCATTTGGAGACACCTCCTGGGAGGAGAGTTAATATCACAACTTATATGCTTCGAGGAGAAATAAAGCACTGGTAAGATGTTATGAACCAAGAAGACAGCCTACGAGACATGGTTTGGGATGATTTCTTAACCATTTTATATGACTAATTTTACCCCAAGACTCTGAGGGAAGAGAGGGATAGTGATTTCATACATCTAGAGAAGAGAGTTATGGCAGTTATGGAGTACTCAGTGTGCTTTACATAGTTACATAATTTTGTGCCGACGTGCCTTGTTGATGAGTTGTCGAGGGTGAGATGCTTCGAGAAAGGTCTATGACATGCCATTCAATATCAGGTAAATGTGTTCAGATTGAACTATATTACAGAAATTTTGAATCAAGTGTCAATTACAAAGCATAACCTAAGGGAATCTGGGGGCACAGAGCAGAGTAGTTCAGTCTCTCAACCTATTGGTTCAATGTATTTAGGTAAGAAGCATCATTTTGAGGCTTCCCATGAGTTGAGTACTAGCTAGGATGCCAGTGTTGGCAGTGAATTTTTCTATCATTAGTGTGGTAGATGGGGCCAAATTAATAATCAGTGTGATCTCAACCCATTCAAGAGATGATCTTGTGGGAGGATGGGCTACATGTAGCATTTTTGTATGACCTTTCCTCCAGCGGTGAGTGGTAGGGGTACATCTCTAACACCATGTTCGGGAGCGGGTTTATTTGCTCTTCATTATAAAGGGAGCTAGATATTTATTGATCAATTAGGTCGAGGTGGTGGTTTTCATGGCTGAGGCATCCAAGCTTCAGTTACATTGAGATATTAGAGTGGTCATACTCCAAGAATTGAGGTTATGTCATAGGGTTGTAGTTCAGGATAGATCTATTTTGTGTAGACTTCCCCAAAGGAGTAGGGTTTCAGACTATCTAAAGTGAGAGGAATGATCTTAGTGGCCTCAAATATTGTATCTTCTCTCTTTAACATGGGTGCCTCGCATAGTTTCATATATTTAACTATGGTATAATTTCTTGGTCTTGTGATTCAGTTTTTTGAGGGAATTATGATACTATACACTTCATTTTGGATTAGAATAGATGATGTATGTTTATTTAGGGAGTTACCCCTTGAGGTTGGTGGGTGTCACTTCATTTGAAATATTTATATCCTTGATATGAAAGGTTTTGACGTCATACTTGGGATAGACTGGTTAGTGAATTATTGAGCCTACATTGATTAATATCATTGAAGGGTGAATTTAACATCACCATAGGGTTCATTTTATACTCAAAAGGGTGAACGGGATGTCCAAGTGAGTTGTGATAGACTAGAGAATCATGGTCTGAGTGAAATGATAGCCCAGATTTCTAGTTTGTATCCGGATGATCAGGAAGTGTGTCAGACAGACTTTCCTCCAATGGTTGATCATTTTAGGGATGTGTTCCTTGTAGATTTTCTAGTTTAACTCATGAGATAGAGGTTTATTTCTCCATCAAGATGGTGCTAGTATATACAGCAATATCCATTCCTCCTTATAGGTTGGATATGAAGGAGTTGTAAGAGCTCAAGAGGAAGCTAGAGGATCTGGAGGAAAGGGGGTTTATTCGACCTAGTACTTCTCTGTGGGGTTCGTCATTCCATTTTGAAAAAAAGGCAGATAGTACACTTAGGACATGTGTGAATTATCATAAATTGAACCAACTAATGTTTAATAACTGGTATCCCTTACCACGGATAGATGACCTATTTGATAAACTTTGCGGTGCTCAGGTGTTCTCAAAAAATTGATTTGAGATCTGAATATCACCATGTGTGTGTTTGGCTAGAAAACATACCTCATACAACATTTCTTAGTAGGCATGGTCTATATGAGTATCTGGTTATGTTTTTTGGTCTCACAAACGCACCAGCAGTTTTTGTGGTGCCGATGAACTGGGTCTTATATCCTTATCTAGATTCATTTGTGGTAGTTTTTATAGATTATATCTTGTTGTATTCTCATAATCAACATGACCATGCCAAACATCTTGAGATAATTTTGGATAAACTAAGAGAGAATTATTTATACACTAAGATCACAAAGTGGCACTTATGGATGGATAAAATTCACTTCATGGTTCATATTATCTCAGAGACAAGAGTATTAGTTGACCCAAAGAAGATGAGAGCTATAGTTTCCTATGAGAATCCCAAGAACATATTTGACAAATAGATTTTCTTGGGGATAGTTGGATATTAAATTCATTTCATAAAGGACTTATCATGACTAGAAGAACCACTTATGGGCTTGACTAAGAATTTTGTGAAGTTTGTGTGGATATATACCTATGAGATAGCCTTTCAAGAGCTGAAAGGGTGATTTATTTCAGTACTAGACCTAATTATTCCATATCAGGGAAGAATCTACATTGTATATTGTGATGCATCAGGTATCAGGCTTGGAGAAGTTTTGATGTAGGGGTGTAGATTCATAGTGTACGTGTCTCATCAGGTGAGGCCATGTGAGAGGAATTACCTAATGCACGATCACAAGTTAGCTGCAGTTGTTCATGCTTCGCACTATTGGAGACATTACTTATTGGGAGATTGTTTTTTGGTGTACACAGACCACAAAAACCTCAAGTATATATTTAAACAGTGTGATATGAATATGAGGAAGTGAAGGTGGGTTAGATACCTACATTATTTTGACTTAAATATTTCCTACATGCCTATTAAAGGTAATGCATTGGTCGATGCACTGAGAAGGATGACTTAGATATAGGAATTTCAGGATGCTAGTAGCAAGTGGAAATAATGGATTTGTTATATGAGATGAACCTAGAGCTGAAGTAAATAAGGTATATACTTTTCTTTCATCCTTATTTGTGACCACTACCTTACTAGATATAGTGATGATGAGGCAGCTATCAATTTTTTTGGTCCTAGTCCTATGGGAGAGTTTGGAAGGTGAGGACCCACCTTTTGGTTGGACCCTTGGCATGGATGATATCCTGCATATACTTGGTTTCATTTGGGTTCCAGTGGACAAACGTGAGGAGATAATGCAGGGGTTTCATGCCTCAGTTTGGTTAGTTCATCCTAATGTCACCAAGATGTACCGTGACTTACTCTATCAGTACTAGTGGCCAGGTGTTAAAAGAGAGGTAGCTACTTTTGTTACGAGGTGTTTTACCAGTCAATAGGTGAAGTTGGAACATTAGAAAACATCCAGAATTTTACGGAAGTTACCTATTACTAAGTGGAAATGAGATGATGTAGTGATGTATTTCATGACTAGTTTTTTTAGTTCTCCTCAAGGTAATCAGTTTGTTTAGTTTGTTGTTAATAGGCTCACGAAGGTTGTTCATTTCCTACTGATCAAGGAGACCTTTAGTGTGAATGATATTGGGAGGTTGTATATCCATGAGATGTTATAACTTCATGGGGTCCCACACACTATCATTTTAGATAGGGATTCCTAGTTTATGCCTCATTACTTTAATATTTTACATAGGGAACTAGGTACACAGGTGATTCTAAGAATTTCATACCACCCTCGGACTGAAGGATAGTCAGAGCATATTATTTAGGTGCTTGAGGAAATGTTTTGAGCATGTGTCCTATATTTTGGGGGCTCTTGGGAGAGGTATATACCCTTTTTTGAGTTCACCCATATTAACAGTTATTAAGAGACTATACATATGGAACTTTATGAGTTTTTGTATGGTAGGTCATGCCAATCACCCCTATGATGGTTGGAGGCAGATGAGGTAGCTTTAGTGGGACTGTGTATTATACATGATACTTCTGAGTAGGTCCAATAGATCAAAAAGTGGATGGTGACTGCATAATTTCGATGGAAATCTTATGAAAATCACTGCTAAATACCTCTAGAGTTCACGGTTGAGGATATGGTCATTTTATGTGTTTCATCAAGGCTGGGATACATATGGACCATGATAGAGGGTAAACTTTCACTATGATATGTTAAGATGTTTGATATTCTAGAGAGAGTTGGGCCGATTAAATATTAGTTTTAGTTACCTCATAGGTACCAAGATATGCACAACGTCTTCCATGTATCTCATTTATGCCATTATCATTCAGACATGTCTCATGATTTTCATCCCGAGGAGATTGATTTTTAGGTAGATATGTCCTTTGAAGAGAAACTAATTTTTATCATTGATATGAGCATGAAGGTTCACTGTGGTTGGTTAGTTCCTCTAGTATGGGTGATATGGAAGCACGACTATTTACAATTTGTGACTTGGAATCAGGAAGTCAAAGTACATGCTTAGTGGTCGGATTTGTTCTCAGATGAATCTTGACCACCCTTGAGAGGGAAATTCGAGGATGAATTGATTTAAGGGAGAAGATTGTAAGAACTCGAGTTCTCATATGAGGAACGGATCTCTTTAATTTCTATTTTAATTCTTTTTCATGGCCTAATGTGAGTTCCCAATGTGTTCAGGGGTGAATCAGGGGCATCCAGGGCCTGTTCTAATCTCAAAGACCCACATTTTGGAGAAAACAGACAGGTCTCATGTTTAGGAGAAAATGTACAGAACATGTCGGACGGTTACCCCTAACCATATAATATTGGATGGTGGGATGGAGGATCCCACATAGTTTGATAAACTATGGTATTTGGGGTGAACAGTCATTCAAAAATTGTATAGTTTTTAACAGATCCGAAACACACTATTTGCACACGGTTAGGAAAACTTTGTGCAATAACCATGCGAGGTGCCCCTCCTTACAGCATTGGGTGCATGGTTTGGCCAACTATGTGGGGAAACCGTGTGACCTAGGTATTTTTGGTGAAATTACAATTTTGACCTTACTAAATTTTATAACCTAATTTCTCTGTTCTATTTATCATTTATTGGAATTTTCATGCATGGGATAGCACCTTTGAAGCTCAAAGGTAGTTTTTTCTCCCATTTCAGAATCTGATATCAGGATCTAGTTCCTTCAGTCTCATTGGGTCTATGTCAGTGAGTACTCAATTCCTTTTGTGTTGTTATTCTTTCTTCTTAGTATCGATGGAGTTATTTAGGTGCAAGCTAATTTTCCCTGTTTTTAGGTTCTTCATCCGTTATTCATTTTTATTCAAACCTTAGTTGAATCAGAAGATAATATTGGATGATCACTCTATTATAGACCTAAGTTGGTTGTTCTATACTTTTCATGTATAATTTGGTGATTTATTAAGCTAGTTTTCATTATGCCTCCCATCAGACCTTCTGACATGGACCCAAAATTTAATTGATTAATTGAATTAAATGAAATGTAATGTGTTAGGGATACCCATAGGTTCCTTGAGTTTAGTTTGAGGTTTTTTTCCCAACCAATTCCACCCATGGGGTGTGCCCTTTTTCCTTTTCTTATTGTTGAACCACCCAAGGGGTACGATTTGACCATCTCAAGTTAGAGGAAAACTATAACGAACTAAATTGAAATGAATAAATTGATTAGGATATGTACTTCCTCCTTTTATATGGGATACATGATGTTTAATTGTTTAATTTTTGAATTGTAAATGTTATATGAGTGGTTAAACTCTTGGTTTCTTTTTGAATGTGAATTTTATATGACTGGGTATACTCATGGGATTAAATGGTTGCGAAATGATATGGAAGTAATAACTAATTATTCCATTAGATTACTTGGATGTTATTCCTTGGATCATGAAAGTGGCAGTGGATTCCATGAATAGATAATTCTCCTTGTGTCTTGATTCTATGGGATTCCTTGGGTCTTGCTACCCCTTGGATCTAGTTTGTTTGGGTTCGCAGTGGACATGCTCCTTGGACCCCAATTAAAGCATAACCAAGTTTCCATCAAGATGCTCTTAAGAATTAATGAGGATTTATGGCCCAAAACACCTTGTATCCATCCCATAGGGGTTTGAAATTATTGGTTATATGGAATGGTTGTGGTAAATGTGACATGATCGATCATATGGATCAACCATTTTTGTTCTGAAACTTCTAGTTATACGACATGGTTGTGATTGTTTGATAAACATATTCAATGGAAAGGTAATGGTTTACATGATATGTATGGATGTATAGAGAGGTTGTGTTAGTTATTTTGGTATTTTTTGTAGCTTCCTTGTTTAGTATCTTGATTCATGTTTTGAAGGGAGCCTTGTTGGGCTATACAGTATCACTTGTTCTACTGTATACATTCCATGGGCACTTTACTTTTATGTAATGCATACCTATGATATGTATTGCACTCTGATTTAACTTTTTATATTTCATATCTAGGATTTTTATATACCTTTAGGTGGTTACCTATTGGGATTGTATCTCACACCCTATTTGGGCCACCGTTGGGCACCCGGATAGATTATATAGATGCAGGTAGGGACTGGGGTAAGCGCCCATAGTTTGATGATTGACTTTATTCCATGATTAGAAGCAGGGGATCATGGGACTAAGCTAAGGCTCATGATTTTTTCGATATATAGTGCTTTTTGGTATTTTTTTATTTTGACATATTTATTATATTGTACTGATATGTACCTGTTTTGGTTGCTTTATAGAAACATGACATGATCATCATTATACATTATTACTTCTTGAATTATTTATCTATTTATACTTTTTATCTATTGTCTTATTCTTATAATTCTTTTTATATTGATGGTTATTGATATTCTATTATCTTACACTCTGGTAGGAGGGTATAGTCTCCCCATAAACACACCCAAGGCCCTCATTTCTAGTTGGAATCCTCTAGCATTTGGTGAGATGCGCTTGAGTACATGTAGCCAACTGGGATCGGGGAACTGTTGAGTGGAATCCATGTCTGAGATGTTACAAAATTATATGATTATGTAAATACCATGAATTATATGAAAAAATATTTCAAAATGTATTTATGTGGTAATAAGTTCATCGTATAAAATAAATATCGGTGCACCACATGAAACATGTCTCAAGAAATTGAATTGAGACAAATAAATCTTAGAAATTTTCTAACATTTGAATAAAAACCTATTGAAAGAGAGAAATTTAATTTTAATTAACATGATAAAATATTGAATCATGATATAGTATTTTAAATAGGCAGTATATACACCATATAATGGAAATAGGTGCGTAAATCACAATATATCTCAAATAAGGGAGTTTGAGATGAGAAACCATTACCTTGGATTCTTACTTGGTCATACACATTATAAACTCATATAAAATAAATTTATATACCATTTAATTATAATATATCATTTCCCATTTATTAATAATTCTTTGTTAAAATCAGTATTTTTGTTTTAACATTTCTATTTTCCATGCATTTTTCGGTTTGATGGTTCTGATCCTTACCCCTTAGTAGTGGTTTGATCAACTCTATATTTTTCATAAAATTTATAGTATGTTTTTTATATAGTTATATAGATCCATGGTCACTTTATGGATGTTTTATTGATGATTCAAATAGAAAGCTTAAAAATATTAAGTTTTAGAAATTTTGTTTCCCTGAAAATAATTGATTTTATTAGTGAATAAAAATATACATATAACCATTACAGAATGATTAAAATACATTAAATTCATTAATTTTACATAATTTTACCATTATATAACATTATTTAATCATTCATGACATAAACATTATAACATCATTCATGTGGATGGTAAACTTTATACAGACAAGAACATGTTATAATGGCCAAATGAGTAAGAACGTGTTATTTCATAATGATAATATCACTTTTAAAAAATATTAATGTTGTAAAAACACTTTATGAAATTGATAAATTACATTTAATAATAAGGTATATGGATAAGATATAGAATACAATATTTTTTATGTTCAGAATCTCTTCTTGAAGGACCTCTTAGAAATGAGAGATTTAGGGACTCTTCTTAGGGTAAGAAGCTCAAGAAAGTTAGAGAGACTTCTTAGGAAAGGGATTATAGAGGATTATAGGGGAGAATTAAAATTTTTGTGTATCTTTGAATGGGCAGAGGATAGATCCTTTTATAAGTGAGAGGAGTGGCACTTTTTTAAATACTTATAAAATGAATCTACACCGAAATCATATATAGTATTAATTATCATGATATTTATTGGTTTTTGGATAAAAAAGGTATATTTATATTTATTTAAAATAAATCCAAAATTGAATGGATAATTTTGAAAGCTTAATTAAAGGGAAAAAACCTAAATAGGTTTTTTATTAAATAAAATATAACTTAGGATCCAAAAAAGTCAAGTATATATTTATAAATTCAACTCATTAATTTTAAAAGAATTATTTTACACCTTAAATTAATTTTGGTCAAGTAAAATTTTTCATATATTATTAATTAATTCTTATATCAGGATGATGTTATAAAAGTTAAGATATTTGTAAAAAGTGCATTTTTCACTATTCACACAAAAATCAACCTTTTTAGAAAAATCCCAAAAATTAATCCTAAGATGATTTCGGTATGATGAATCCAAAAATGAAGTTAAATTTATCAAAATTAAATTCTAAAATTTATAAAATTAACTTTTAAATAAAATATATAATACATAATAAAAATAAAATTTTTAAATAAAAACATTTTTGTTTATCCATGAATAATTAAATTAACATTTATTATAGTTTATTAATTATTTATTGGACTTTAATAATTTATTTTAATAATAATTACTATAATTTTATCCATACTTTTTATTTATATCATTTCCCCAAAATTATTAATTATTCAAAAATAAGTAATTCATCAAAACAGTTTTTCTAGAATTAATGGTATTTTACTAAGTAAAATAGAACACTTTTAATTTTATAAAATCATGTATTTTGTCAATTGTGTTTCATTAACTATATTGTAATTAATAAATCATTATTTATTTTAGTTTGGAATTGTGTGTATCAAAATTTATCTTATATACTATTTTTATTTAAAAGACAATACATACTAAAATCTTAGGTTGTCACATTCTCCCCCTTAGATAGATTGAGTCCTCACAATTTTAATTTTTTCTTAAAAAATGAATAAATATTGACATAGGTATAATTTCGAATATAGATTTATCATTATAATTAATTTATAAGTTACAACTAGGAAACTTAGTATTTCTTAATTAAATATTTATAAAACCATGTATATACCAATATAAGACTCATACTTGAAAATGAGTTTCCAAAATCATTACTTGATAGCTGGAAAATATTTTCCAAATAATACCCAATAGATTTATCATCCTCTTATCTAAGTTTGAGGAATTATTTTTTCATCAAGATCAAGAATATGATAAAATATACTTACTTGATTTCTTTCCATCCTATTTCAATTATTTTTTCACCTCTACTATATTTTAATTGATAAATAACAATAATGAATTTTTTATACCTGAATCATAAAAATCGTCTTTTAATGGATCATAAGATCCATGTTGTTCCCTAGGCTAGTTGGACCACTGAGAAGGGGGTGAATCAGTATCCCTCATTTGTGAAATATTTTTTTAATTCAAACTCTTTAACTTGTTAAGGTTATCAATGCAGTCAATGATATCTCACAGCCTTGCCTCATCTAAAATAGTAATGAAAAATATATAAGCATGTGGTATTTACAAGTTCTTTATGAAAGTCTTACTGCTTACTTTTTTGGTTATACACCCCGACATGGATTCTCCATTATAATAAAAAGTGGCTACATTGTAGTTGGTTAGAAACCCCAAATATAATCCTCTACCAATTAGTTAAATACCCCAACTAAAACCCTCTAATGACTTGTTATACACCCCAACCATAATCCACTTTGGTAACTAGTTAGACACCAAGTCTATAATCTCCTTCAGTTTTGATCTAGTGATGGAAAGATATCCTTTTTTATTTGGGTTTCTTATTTACCTCTTGATGAAATATGATCTATATTAAAAAAAATTAATAGATACAGTATACTCATGTTTGGTTATTCAAGATCTTCAATAGCTGCTTGTAATATATCTATTGGTCTCAAAACTCTATTCATATATTGATTGATCTGGTTCTTCCATGACTCTTAAAATACTTAGGCATATAAGGCTTCTTCTTCTTCAAATGAATCCTTTCTTCACAATATTCTTTTATTTCCTTGATACAAGTGTATACCATACTCTCAAAATTCCTCTTCAATTAGGAGCATTCCTACGGTATAATGGAGCCCTTGAAGGATCTCACAATTTTCATTTTTCATAAAAATTTCTTCATAACAATTTCTTCATTAGTTCATGCACTATTAATACTGATAGAATAATATTATGTGAATAATTTTAGTTCCCATTTGAATTTGGAAACCTCCTCAATCTTCATTAGGCGTGATGTTATCATTAAAATATTGAAGATAATTCTAGTTTAAATTATCCCTTGAAATATCATTCAAAATCCCCAGATAATTATTCCTTTTATTATCTTGAATGATATTTAATTTACTTATTTTAATTCCTCAACAATATTCACTTCTTTAAATTCCTTGAAATATCTATGTTCCTTTCATCAAGAATATTTTCTACGTAGACCTCTATCTATCATGTGGAACTCATCTCATTGTCCAGCTTCTCCCTTGGTTGATTATCCTTATTTCTCAACTAGAATCAAGATCATTTTATTGATCATGATATTTTAATTCCATGTATAACACCTCTATAGAATCACTTGATTTATATTTATTCAGAATATACAACTTCTAGGAACTCATATTTTCACCTAGTAGATCCACTAAAAATTATCTATGTATGTGACCAACCATGAGGATCAACCTTGTTATGACCATCTGTGAAGATTGATCATGTGAATTTACTACCACAGGATTGACCACGTGAATTGACTACACTATCTTGATCAACTATTTGTTCAAATAAATATATTATTCTGACTGAACACATGTACAAGTCAATGACTATGCAGATCGATCATGTGAAGTGGACAATCATCCATATCAATAGATTGACCACATGAACAAACCCCTAGCCATGTGGATCAATTTTGAGGTAGTCAATAGACCATGTTGGATTGACTACATGAACAAAGTATCAACCATGAATGATCATCCATGTAAATAAGATAGATCAACCACATGAACAAATCACTAACCATGAGGATTGTTCATGAGGCAGTCAAGAAACTATATGTTTTTCTCAATATTCAAATTCCATACTTGATTCTATATGCACCAAGGACTCCTTAAACCATCTTTAGCCTTCCTCAATAAAATCAAAACCACTTATAAGATATTTTATATGGTTTCTTTACTTCCACCAATCATCCCTTTAAAAACTTCTACTTTGAAACTATCCATCCAAGGTCTTTAAGTCACAGCATTAAATATCCTTTTACATTTATCATGGAAGAAGCTCACTTAACTTATATAATTTGATATAGTATCAAGAATTAAATATAATTCCAATCCTCCAATAATCACCACTTATTACATCAAACACATATTGACTTATTGAAAATAAATTAAAATCATTAAATGGGAACTTCAATCTCCCCCTTTGGATTTTATTATCAAAAACAACACTCACCAATGTCAATATATGTGTTCCTATGAATTTTTTATTCTTTCCCTTATTAAAAATAAATGAAAATATGAATTTAATGGGTCTTATCATCTCATATTACTAATCCAAAAACATAACATCTTCTCCCCTTTTTTTATATTTAAATTATAGCTTGATCCACTTGTATGGAATATGATACCACATGATTTCCTTAGAAAATATCCTTTAGTAAAACAACTATAAGTCTATGCATGAAAACCCATTATAGAAAAAAAGAGTTCATAACCAAGGTTTTCAATGTTTTGTATAAATAAAAAAACATGTGATATCACTCTCATAACTCATTAAATGGGCTTCCTCATAGAGATTAATTAAGAAATAAATTATATCATGCACACGTATCAAACAAACACATCAAAAGTTCAAGTGAAAATCATGAAAATTCACCTTAGTCTCATATTTTCTTCAACAAACACTACCCCTTCATAAATATGTATAATATAAACAATAACAATTGTTATAATTGATATTGGAATACCTCATACTAAAAATTTCATGGGGTTGTCAAGATTTTCTAGAATTTCTATATTTACACATCTTTTGATATATTAATAGCTCCATATTTATTTTTTCTCCCTATTAGGGGATGAACTCACTGCTTCATGATGGGGTTTACATACTATATGAAAAGATACTACTTTATATTTTATATTAATGATGTCCACAACCCTTCTCCATCAAATCCCTATAGTTTATCATAAATAAGCAAGAATAATAAGCAAATGAGAGACCTCTTAGATTCTTGAGAATTAAAAATGATTTTGAGATTTTCTTATACAGCTAGGCCACTATTTTCTTCCAAATGATCACTTTCTTTCCTAATAATAATTTTAAGAGGTTTCTTTCTCATATTATCCTCTTTAACTACTTTATTGTGTGAATCAGTTTTCTTCAACTTAAAATTTATTTTATGTGAAACTCCCTCTTCCACATTTTACATTATAGAATAAGAGTATTTAGGTGATTTAATTTTAGTTTTAAAAATCTCCAACTATCGAGGGATTTGAGTAAAGTATTCCCTAGATGCATTTCCTAGTATCTTTCACCTTATATAGAAACACCCAACTACCTTCAAGTTTACATGGATTGGTTGTTTTCCACTTTTTTATTTGGGATGATGAAATCCCCTTCCACCTTATTCTTTGACTTCATGGGATCATCTTGTGTGATAATACACTTTAGTTTTCTCCTTAAGGAATACTCACTTAACTTTTTTATAACTTATACTTTTCTCAGCATGTTCTATTCTCTATTAATATTTTATCCCCATTCCTTATGGCCTTCTAAAATTTTCATGAATTAAACTTTTATTCTAAAATTTCTATGCCTTATTCCCAAACATGCCACAACACCAAAAATTATCTAAAAACATTGATCTTTTCCTCTAAATAGCATATTCTATAAGATTAACATCTTACTATTTTTGGGCATTCTTCTCAGTTATTTTTTCTCCTTTTGAGGAACAATCTACCATACACACTCTTATGTATACAATAGACATAGTGGTAAAATTATCATCATATTTCCACATCTATAATTGTATATTTTATAGTTTAAAACCTATGTTATCAAAAAAAATTATTAAAATCAATATATTTTTATACGAATGGTAATTTTTTTATTGGTTGATCATAAAATGACTTCAGATGCTTCTTCCCATTCATGAGAGTCATCTTGTAAAAATGACTCTCAATGAAAATTTATGTAGAATAATATTTCTTCTCACTCACTAAGGAAGGTCCTAATTTTTTGGATTCAAGATTTATCATCCATACATTATGTTTAAGGTAATTCATGTTGAGGGAGTTATTCTCATCATCAATTGATCTTCTATTTTATTCATGATCCTCTTTTATCTTATTTATTTTCACTTAATGAGTTTGAATTAAATCTTGTAAAGATTTATAAAGTTGTATTATTTTATTTTATTTATCCTCTAATTTATCATATTTAAAATTTATAATGGTTGTATAAATTATTTTAAATTCATGGAAAGCTTCTATAAAAACAATATCAAAAACAACTTTCTTGTAAGCATGCATTTTTAATTCTTCTTCTATAAAGAACATATTTTATTTAAAAGTAATCTTTGCTACTAATTTTCCTCTATAATTTCTATGAGATCAATTAACTTTCAAAAAATTTGATAAATTTCACTCTCTAATTCTTTAACTTCTTCATCAATATGTTCTTTATCGATAAAAATTCCCCTGATAGTTCAAAAAATATAATTTATCACTTTTATGGAAACTTTCCTTAGATGATCCATCATCTTGGAATGATGATCACTAAGTGATGCATGATCACAATAGCTTGAATAGGATTCATTATAAGAGTCATAATAAAAATTAATCATTACTACTTTTTCCACTCTAATTACATTTAGTTAGTGGTGTATCTTCCTTTACTTTTGGATTATTATTAAGATTTATTGCCTCTATTTTCTTCCTAGTTTTCTAAGTATTGCTAGAAATATTTGTATTTATATCCTTAATATTATATTCATTTTTCTTCATCTGATTTAGCTCAAAAATTCCTAACATTTTTACTTTATTATAGATATTAAAATAAAACAGGGAAAAACTTGTATCTTTAGACAGAACCGAGATCAGATTCCACTTGTAGTGCCCCAGGATAGTTAGACCACTAAGAGGAGGGGTGAATTAGTAGACCTATTTTACAATTATTTTCTTTTAATTCAACCAATATAACTTGTTAAGGTTCTTGATCCACTAAAATATATCTCATAGCCTCACCGCTTGTATAGTAGTAATGAAAGAGAGGTAAACACGTAGGATTTAGAAGGTTCAGCTTAAAGGCATATTCTTTGTCATATTGGTTAGATACAAAAACATGGATTATACACTATAATAACAAGTGGATACATTATAGTTGGTTATACACACCAATTAAAATACTATATAAATAAATTATACACCATAATTATAAAAATCCAGTGACTGGTTATGCACCCCATCTATAAGACTCTTTAGTAACTGGTTAGACACCTTAGCTGCAAGCTCCTTCAGTTTTTGATCCAGTAATAAAAAGATCTTCCTTTTTACTTAGTGATCCTTATTAACCTAATGATTAAATATAACCTCTCTTCCACGAGTGTACTAGATCTAGTTCACTCATGTTTAATTATCCAATATCTTTAATAGCTACTTGAAATAGCTATGTTGGTCTTAAAACTCACTATAGATATTAAGTGATATGGTTATTATTCAAATATTTGAATACCATAGCCTAGTAGGCTCCTTATATCTTTAGTGAATCACATATTTGAACTATTATTCTATTTACAATATATAGGTGTATATCATACTCATGAAATTCTTCTTCCATTAGGTGTACTCCTCTGGCAGAATTGAACCCTCAAAGAATCTCAAAATTCTCTTTTTTATAAAACTTTATTATTTTATACTATCAATACTCATAAAATAATATCATGTGAATAATATTTAGTTTATATTTGAATATTTAAACCTCCTCAATCTTTTTTAGGTGAAATAATCTTCTTAAAATCTAGAAGATATTTTAGTTTGAATTATCCCTCACAATATCATTAAAAATCCTTAGTAAATTCTTCTTTTAAAATATCTTGAAGACTAAATTATTTCTTTATTTTAATTCCAAAAAAAGATACATTTCTTTAATTCACTCAAAATATCCACATGCATATCATCTATCATCTATTCCATGTGGTCTTCCTACAGCCATGTGGATCTTATCACTTTGTACCACTTCTCCCTTAGGTGTATATCCTTCTTTCTTGGCCTAAATTATGTTCATTTAGTTGATAGTGATGTTTAAATTCCATTAACAAAACCTCTATAGCATCATCTAATTTATATTTATTTAGAATATAAAACTTATATAAACTCATATTTTCACTAATAAGATCCATCAAAAAATATATAAGTATGTGATTAACTATGAGGATTGACCATGTGATGATCGACCATGAAGTTTGATAGTATAAATCCACTATAAATGGATTGAATGCATTAACTGACCATGCTATCTAGATCGACTGTATGTTTAAATAAATATATCATGTTGACCAACCATATGTCAAAATCACTATCCATTCATCTCAACCATGAAAACCATAAAATTGATCATGGTAATTAATTAACTACAAAAAAACCATTGACCATATGGATTAGATGTGAGGTGTTTATTCGATAGTTTTAGATTGACCACATGAAAAAAAAAGTATCAACTGGTAATGATCAACTGTGTGAAGTAGATGGATTAAATGTATGTATAAATCATGGGTCATGAGGATCATCTATTAGGAAATAAATATACTCTACATTTGTCTCATTCTAAAAAATTTAGATGTTTTTCAACCTAAAACAAGGCCTCCTCAAACTATATTCATCCTTACTCAATCAACTAAAAACCTCTTACAAGATATTTTAGATAGTGTCTCTACTTACACCAACACTTTATTTTAGTTTCCTTGAATATTAGCACATAAATTATTACTTTAATATCTACTACTTTAAATCTTTCCAGTCAAGGTCTTTAAACCACAACACCAAATCTATTTTTCCATTTACCATGGTAGTAGATCACTCAAATTATAAACTTGGATATATTATCAAGAATTAAATCTAATGAAAATCCTCTAAGCATAACCACTACATGTATCTTACATATATTTACTTATTAAGAAATAATTAAATGGGCACTTCAATATCCACCTTTGGATTTTATTATCAAAAATGCTACTCATTGATGTCAATATGTGTGTTCCTATAAATTATTTTATCTCCCCTTATTAAAAATAAATGAAATGGTCACTGTAAGGGGCCTTATCATCTCATCTACCTGGTCCCAAAAATAAACTTATTATCCCCTTTTTTATATCTGAATTATAACCTAATGCACTTATAGAAAATATAATACCACTTGATTTCATCAAAAAATATCCTTTAATAAAAAAACTAAAATTAATGTGGACAAACCCACTGTACAAAAAAAAGACTACATAATCAAGTTTTTCATTGTTGTTCACAAACAAACATGTGATATCACTCTCAAAACTCATTCTAGGGGCTTTATCATATGAATTCATTAAGAAATACCTTGTATCATTCACATATATCAATAAAAACATCAAAATTTCAAGTGAAAAACATGAAATTATACATTTATATCATTTTTCATCAACTAACTCTTTCCCTTCATATATATGTAAAATATAATTGAGAACAAGGGTTGTAAGTGTGATTAAAATACCACATACTCTAGATTTTATAAGTTTTTATAGAATTTATAGAATTTATAGATTCAAAAAACTTATGATATATTTACAAACCCATATTTATTTTGTCTCCCTCTCAAGGGATGTAATCACTCCTTTATCATGAGGTTTACATAATCCATAAAGATTAACTACTTCATGTCTCCTAAAAGTGATATACATAGAACTTCTCTTTCAATTACTTATAAGTTACCATAAATAATCAAGAATAATAGGGAAAATAAAGACATCTTAGTTTCTTAAAAAGTAACACTAAGGTTGATAGATTCGTCTCAACTTAATCCACTCTTTTATTTCAACCTAAGAACTTTATTTTCTATTAATATTTTTAATATGTTTCTTTCTCATATTCTTCTTTTGAAATGATTATTTTTCTGAATTAGTTTTATTTAAAATCAGAATTTTTTGTGTGAAAATCACTTTTACACTTAGATCATTAGAGAATATGAGTCTTCAGGTGACTCCATTTTAGTTTTAAATAGCTCTAACTATCTAGGTATCTATGTCAGGTATATGTTGGTTACATTTCCTAGTATCGTTCACCTTACTGACAAAAACTCAGTATCTTTAAAGTTTATATGGATTATATTATTTTCCAATTTTTCATTTTGGATGATTATATCCCCTTAAACCTTATTCTTTGACTTATTTAGAGAAACTTTTGCAATATTTATCTTTATATTTATTCTTAAGGAATACTCATGTACCATTTCTTTTAGCTTCTAATTTTTCTCAGTAGGATATTTTATTAATTCATCATTTCTCACCCTTTCTTGTGGACTTGTATTATTTTTAATGAATTATCATGTTATAATAACATTCTAATTCCTTATTCTCAAAACTATCACAACACCAACAATTCCCTATAAATCTTGATATATTTTTCTAAATAACTTTTTGTCTAGGATTAACAGCTTTTTGTTTTGGGGCATTCATCTTAGATATTTCAGATCCATTT
This sequence comes from Viscum album, assembly GCA_963277665.1. NCBI lineage: Eukaryota > Viridiplantae > Streptophyta > Magnoliopsida > Santalales > Viscaceae > Viscum > Viscum album. Next base: position 159,746,890 of record OY728125.1, read on the forward strand.
GATGAATCATATTTCATACACACTCTTATATCAATCATATAAATGTTGGTATACTTCAAATACTTTTTACTCATCCATGGTTGTATAGTTTTTTCTTTAAAACATGTATTCTTCTAAAAAATAGATTTATTAAAATAAAAAAAAATATGGATGGTACTTTTTTATTATTTTATCAAATAATTACTTCAAGAACTTCTCACCACTCATTTTAGTATTATTGAAACAATGACTCATTAGAAATTTTTTTGGTAGAATCTCTCCTCTCAATCACCTAGGAATGTCTGTCTTGTGTTGCTTCTAAACTTCTCAATCATACATCAAGCTCAAGGAACTTCATGTTGAGGGAGTTCTTATCATCCTCAACTAATATTAGGATGTATTCTAAATCCTCTTATATCTTCTTTATTTTCACTTCATTAATTTTACTTTAATATTGTAAATATTTATTAAGTTTTTTTATTATATCTTATTTAACCCAAAATTTATCATATTTAACATTACTAGAAGTTATATATAGTTTTTCAAATACATGTAAATCTTCTAAAAAATCTCACAAATAACTTTCAAACAAGCATACCATTGTAATTATATTTTAAAAAATAACATTTTTTATTGAAAATTATATTGAATGCTTATTTTCCTCTATAAGGTTTTTGAGAGTAATGAACTTTTGAAACTTTTAACTTAGTACATTCTCTAATTATTTAAATTCTTCATCAAGTTGTGTTTTATCAATAAGAATTCCCTTAATAGTACCAAAAATACGATTTACCACTTCTCTAGGAAGTTTTTATAGATGATATTTAATATTATAATTAATATCACTAAGTGATATCTCATAATCATATATTAACAGCACTCAGTAGAATAATCAAAATCAAAGAAATATATTATTACTTGTACCACTTGATTTAATTCAATTAGTGGTGTATATCCCTTTATATTTGGATTATTCTTTAGCTTTATTACCTCTCTTTTCTTCTTAGTGTTTCATGTCTTGTAATAAATATCTATATTTTTATATTTTAGAGTATTTTACTTTTTCTCCATATGAGGTAGCTCAAAAACTTCTTGAAATTTTCACTTCATTAAATATATTAAAAATAATCAATTAAAGACTTGGATATTTAGAGGAAACCTACCTATGATACCACTTATAATACCTTAGGTAAGTTAAAACACTGATAGGGGGACAATCAATAGAATAATATTAAAAAAACTTTTCTTTTAATTCAACCTATTGAAATTTAAAAGTTTCTTGATCCACTCAAATATATCACACAACCTAACATCATGTGTACTGGTAATGAAAGAGAGAGAAGCACATGTGATCTATAACGAACGACTGAAAGTCCTACTCCTTTCCACATTGGTTAGACACCCTAAAATGGATTCTCCACAATAATCACAAATAGATATATAGGATTTGGTTACACCACAACTATAATATTCCAAAATTTGGTTATACATCCCAACTACAAACCTACAGTGAATGGTTATACACCCCATCCATAAGCCCCTTTAGCAACTGGTTAGACACCCTAGCTATAAGATCCTATATTTTTGAACTATTGATGGAAATATATCCTTTTTATTTTGGAATATTATACACCTATTAATGAAATATGAATTATTTTCCAAAAATTTTGTTTAATATGGTGTTCTTATGTTCATTTCTTCAACATCTTCAGAAGCAGCTTAGAATAGGTTTGTTGGTCTTGAAACTCTCTTCAGATCTTGAGTAATCTTGCTTCTTCAAATATTTGAATACTTGGGAACATTGGGTATCTTTTTCCTTGAATTAATACTAAATTCAAACTCTTTTTCTCTTTACTTGATGCAAGTGTGTATTAGACTATCAAAATTCTTCTTTAATTAGGTGTGCTCCTCTATCATAATAGAACCCTCAAAGGATCTCATAATTCTATTTTTTATATGACACTTTATTCTTTAGTACCTATACTATTACTAATAACATATTTATATTATGTAAATAATATTTATTTTCTATTATAATTTATAAACCTCTCAAATCTTTAATAGGTCTAATCTTCTCATTCAAATCTGAAATATATTTCTAGATTTAATTTTCCCTCACAATCTCATTCAAAGTACCTGGTCAATTATTCATTTTAAATATCCTAAATAATTTCATGTTTACTTGTTTCAATTATTCTAGAAAATATAATTATTTAAGTTGCTAAAAATATCTACATGCATTTTATCAAGCATATCTGCCACATGGACCTCATGCTAGCATGTGGAACTCATTTCATTTTCCAGTTTCACCTTTGGTCATGTTTCCATCTTTATTTAATAGAATCAAAATCATTTGTTTGATCATAAAACTTTAATTCCATTAAGAAAATCTATGTATCATCATTTTATTTATATTTATTCAAAATATAAATCTTCTAGAAACTGATTTTCACCCTGTAGATCCATCAAAAATTCTCTAAGTATGTGACTGATCGTGAGGATCGATCATGTGACGACCGATCGTGATAATCGACTATGTGAAGCGACCAGTAAGGGATAAACCCCATTAATTTACCACACTATATGGATTGAAAAAAAATTCAAATCAATTTTCCATGATAACATACCACATATATAAATCACTAACTATGAAAATCGATCATGAAAAGTAGATAATCAATCGTAGCAATATATCACCCACGTGAACAAACCACTGATAATATGGATTAACCGTGAGGTATTGAATTGATAATGTTTGGTTATACACATGAATAAAGTATTTAAAATTAATCATTGACCATGTGAATCATAAATATCATCCACATGTACAAACCATTGATTGTGAGGTACTCAAGTGATCATATGTTTGTCTTAGTCTAGAAATTCCAAACTTGATTCAACTCGAACCAGAGCATCCACAAACTATATCCATCCTTTATAAATAAACTCAAAACATATTCTAAGATGTTATATATATATTCTATACTTCTAAAAAACTTTAATTTAGTTTCCTTTAAAATCATCACATCAATCATCACTTCAAAAGTTATTACTTTGAAGTTGTCCAGCTAGTGTTTTCAAGCAGCAGTACTGAATCTCTTTTTCCATTTATCATGGAAGTAGCTCACTCAAAATATGGACTTGGAGATATTATCATGAATTAAATTCAATTAAAATCCTTAAAACATCACCACTTCTTGCATTATACACATGATAACTTACTAAAAATAAATGTTATTCATCAAATGGGCACTTCGATCTCTCCCTTTGTAATTTATTATCAAAGCCACTACTCACCAATGTCAAATTATTATTCATTTTTTTATATCTGAATTATATCTCATTCCACTTGTGGGAAATATAATACCTCATGATTTACTTATCAAATATCCTTTATTCAAGAAACTTTAAGTCTGCATAGTCAAACCCATTGAGAAAACAAGAGTGCTAACCATGGTTATAATTGTTCTCCAAAAACAAAAAAAAAACAAGTGATATCACTCTAAAAACTCATTTTATGGGATTTATTATATATATTCATTAATAAATACATTGTTTTTTGTACACATATCAAAAAACGCATTAAAATTTCAAGTGAAAAGCATGAAAATCCCCTTATGTCTCATATTTTTATCAACCAACCCCCCTAATAAAAATGTATGATATAATAAACAAAAAGGGTTGTAATTTTGATTAGAGTACCTCATACTATATTTCATGGGGATATCTATATTTTCAAAAAAAAATCACACAACTTTTTATATATTGATATCTTCATCTTGATTTTTTCTCCCCCTAAAGGGATGAACTCACTCAATCATGGAGTTTACATACTCTATGTAGAGTAACTACAACATGTTTTCTAGTGGTTATATCCACAAAACTTATCCTTAAATTATTTTCAGGTTGTCATAAATAAGAAATAATAATAGGAAAAATAATGTAACTCTTATATTCCACAAAAATAACACTGAATTTGAGAGTTTTCTTTCAACCTAATACACTATTTTACTCCAAACAAAACAATTTATTTCATGTCAACAGTTTTAACAAGTTTATTTCACATTTTATCCTCTTGAACTAGTTCTTTATATGAATTATTTTTCTTTACCTCATAATTTATTTTGTGTGAATTTTTTTTCCATTTCATCCATTAGAGAATAGGAGTATTGAGGTGCTTTCATTTTAGTTTTAAACATCTCCAACTATCATGGAATCCATGTCAAGAATTTATTGGTTTCATGTCTTGGAATATTTCACCTTACACACAAATACTTAGTAGCCTTCAAGTTTCCATTTATTAGTTTATTTTCCACTTTTTTATTTGAGATGATGATATCCCCTTTCACCTCCTTCTTTGACTTCTTGGGATATGTTTGTGCAATAATTTTCTTTTGTTTTCTCCTCAGGTAATATTCATGTATATTTTCTTTCAACTTTTACTTTTTCTCAGTATGTCATTTTCTCTCTTCATTATTTTTCCCCCTTTCTTGTGGCCTTCTATGATTTTCAATAATTTACATGCTATACCAACATTCTAATTCCTTGTACCTAAACCTACCACAACATTAACAATACCCTAAAAACCTTAATATTTTCCTTTGAATAGCATGTTGTATAGTATTTATAGATTTATATTTTTAGACATTACTCTTAGTTGTTTATACTCTTTTTAAGGGACTAGCTTTCATATACACTCTTCTATCCATCATAGATATAGTGGTAAAATTCTCATCATTTTTCCTCGTCTATAATTGTATAGTTTTTTCTTTTAAACCTGTATTCTATAGAAAAAATATATTAATTGAAATCAACATATTTTTATATGGATAGTTTATTTTCCATTTATTAATAAAATAATGAATTAAGTATCATTTTTTAACTCATTTGATTATTATTAGAATAATGAATCTCCATAGAAATTTGTGTTGTATAATATTTCTTTTCAATCATAAAATTATGTGGAATCTATACTTATAGGGCTTAATTAAAGCTCAAGGCACTTTATAGTTAGGTATTTCTTCTCATCCTCAACTGATCTTAGGTTGTATTTCTGATCCTCTTTTATATTCTTGATTTTCACTTCACACATTTTACTTAAATCTTGTAAATATTTATCAATTTTTTTATTCTATTTTATTTAAGCTCCAATTTAGAGCCTTTAAAATTCAGGGTGGATCTATATATTTTTCCAAATTCATAGAAAAATTCCACAAAAACAATATCATAAAAAAAATTCTCATAAGAATACCATTTTAATTCTTCTTTAATAAAAGAACATCTTTTGTCACAAAGTAATCTTAATTTTTTCTTTACATATATAAGGTCTCTAAGAGTAATGAATTTTAAAACTTATAACTTAGTTCATTATATAATTAATTAACTTCTTCTTCAATCCATTTTTTTCAATAATAATTCCATTGATAGTACCAATAATAAAATTCACCACTTCTCTAGGAACATTCTTCATAAGATCTTTAATCTCAGAATGGATATCACTAAGTGATACATCACCATCATATATTAAATATAATTAATTATAATAATCATAATCAATAGAATTATTACTACATATAACACTCTGATTACCTTCAGTTAGTGTTGTCTCTCCCTTTAATTTTGGATTTTCTTCAGCTTCCTTGCATCTCTTTTTTCCTAATTTTATGAGTCTTGATAGATTTATCTATATTTATATCCTAAAGATTATATTCCCTTTCCTATATCTAAGTAATCTCAAAAACTTCCTGAAATTTTCACTTCACTAAATATATTAAAAATAATTAAGGAAACACTTAGAACTTTAGAGGGACCCTATCTCTCATACAACTTATACTGCCCCATGTGAGTTGGGCCACTGAGAGGGGTGAATCAGTGGACCTATTTTACACGTTATCTTATTTATTTAACTTGTTATGTTTTTAAATCCACTAAAATATATCTCATATCCTTACCTTATGTATAGTAGTAATGAAATAGATAGAATAACAAATCATTTACAAGGATTGACTAAAAAGATTACTCTTTTTCATGTTGGTTAAGCCTAACATAGATTATCTACTATAATCACTAGTGGATACACAGTAGTTGGTTATACATAATAAAAATAATATTACATGAATTGATTATAAACCCCAAATACAAAAATCCAGTGACTCATTATACACTCCATTAATAAGACTCTTCAATAACTAGTTAGACACCTCAGCTACAAGATCTTTTGGTATTGATCCAGTGATAGAAGGATATCCTTTTTTATTTCGGAAAATTTTTCACCTATTAATGAAATATAATCTCAATTAAATGAGTGTATGGATTTGGATCACTAATATTTAATTCTTCAATATCTTAAATATCTTCTTGGAATAGATCTATTGGTCTCGAAACTCTCTTCAGATCTTGAGTGGTCTGTTTTTTCATGAACTCTTTAAATACTTAGGCACAACAAGCTTATTCTTCCTCAAATGACTCATAGATTTTAACTCTTCTTATATTTCCACAATATAGGTGTGTATCAAACTCTCATAATTATTATTTTTTTAGGTTTTCTCTTATAATAGAATAAACCCTAAAAGAATCACATTATTTAGTTTTTTTATGACACTTTATTATTCATTTCTTGCACTATTAATACTCACATAATAATATCATGTGAATAATATTTAGTTTCTATTTAAATGTTTAAACCTATTAAATCTTAAATGGGAATGATCTTATCATTTAAATATATAAAATATTTCTAATTTGAATTTTCCCTTAAAGTCTCATTAAAACTATTTGGTCAATTCTTCCTCTTAAATATTTTAAAGATTCAAGTATTGTCTCTTTAAAAATTGTCCAAAGATTATACTTCTTTAAGTCACTCAAAATATCTATGCACATGGTCTCAAGAATCACTATCATATTGAACTATTGTTAACATGTGGAACTCATATCATTATATATTTTCACCCTCAGTTGGATCTCTTTTAAGTACTAGAATCTGATGGATCGGATCCCTCGGCCCAGCAATATTGTCCGCTCTGGCCCAGTTGTTATCCCAGGCCTCACGGCTTTAAAACGCGTTGCTGAGGGGAAGGTAGGCACGGGAATTTCAAGCACCCACCAATCTCCCTCCACAACCGATGTGGGATTGGTTACCGGGGCACAGGCGCCAACAATCCTGGCGGGGGCTCTCAAGGCCCAGGACACAACATCCCCCCCCCCCAAGCCCACACCGGTCCCGAGACCAACCACCCTCTGATACCAATTGATGGGTCGGAAGAAAACGGGGAAAAGATGGCAAGAGGGGGGGTGAATTGCCTTTTAAAAAATTGATTAACAAATTAAAAATCAAAGTAAAGATGCAGCGGAAATAAAAGAAGGCAAGACACAAGAAATTGATAACGGAGTTCGGCCAAAACCCGGCCTACGTCTCCGCTCCCAACTCAACCGTTGAGAGATTCCTACCGCTTGCTTTTCAATGGTTTTAGCAAGAAACCCACTAGGCTTTGAGGTAGCACTAGGACCTATTACAGCTTGCTTTTATTGGTTTAGCAAGAACCCACTTGCTTTTAATGGTTTAGCAAGAACCCACTAGCCTTTTTAACGGGTGAAGGCTAGCTCACCGAGACACAAGCCTTTTAAAGGAAAAGCTTGAAGAAACCTCTTCACACCTTAGTGGTGGTGTGAGAACCCAAAGAAAGGGGGGATGAGAAAAGGTTGGGGTTTGTAGGCACAAACCCAATTTTAAAGCTCAAAGTAGATAAAACAATAAAACCCGTAATTGGAGAAGTCTTGGGCGCCTTTGATTGGATGGAGATGTTGAAGGCCGCTTCCAAGCTTCTTTGAAGGAGCTCCTTGGATGTGGAAGTTGTTGGAGCACTTGGGGTTCCCTTGGAGGAAGTCGCCGGAGGTTGGCCAATTGATGCAAAATATGTCCGTGGGCTTCACAATAGTTATGGTTGGTGTCCGGGGCTTCCTCAGCCTTTATTTATAGGCTAGGAACCCTTGGGGAGGCTTCGGAGCCGTTGGAGAGGTCTTCGGAGCCGTTGGAGGCCAAATGAGAGTTGACTGGTCAAACCCAACGGCTAGTTTGACTGGGCTACCGGCTGGCCGGTGCAGGGCCACCGGCTGGCCGGTGCCTTGACAGTGGCTGAGAATTCTAGTCCAGGCTCTACCGGTCGACCGGTGCCAGAGCCACCGGTCGACCGGTGGTGAGGCAGTAGCAAACCCTGTTCAGTCTGGGTTCCACCGGCTGGCCGGTGCTGAGGCCACCGGTTGGCCGGTGGTAAGGCAGTGGCTCCCTCTTGAGTGCAGGTGCCACCGGCTGGCTGGTGGTGTGCCACCGGCTGGCCGGTGGTCTGGATTTCAGTCCATTTGCCAGCTTTCTTTCTTGGCCCAATTCCTTGGCCACCTGATTTGATTCCTATCAATCCAAAAACACTTAAAAACAATGTTAAACACATATGAAAGTGATTGTGATCATGAAAATCAAAGAGTGTGGGGTACAACAATCTCCCCCTATTTTGATGATCACAATCACTTATCTAAGCAAAGTAAAAACTTAAATGAAAGGCATGCTTTAAATGAAAAATTGAAAATAGATACTAAGCATGAGAGAAAAGATTCTCCCCCAATCAATCAAGAAATTTCTCCCCCTTTGTGATTATCAAAATAGAATGGGGCATAAAACTTGATTGAGGGAAAGGGTTTGAAAAACTAGATTTTGAGAATTGAAAATCAATTTGAGATTTTTGAAATTGAAATGAAAATTTGAATAACAGTTTGAATTGAAAGTTTTGAATCAAAAACCAATTGAAATTTGAATTTTGAATTTTGGATACCAAATGTTGAAATTGAAAGTTGGAATCGAAAATTTTGAAAATAAAATCAAAAGGACTTAAACGATCCTAACTCCCCCTAAATAAAAACAATGAATTACCGGGGAGAGGGATTTTGAAAAGAGACAATTTTGGGCCCGGAGAGACTCGCTAGAAGGGATTTTTCAATCCATACTTGTCTCATAGCGGGTCTTCTTCTATAAAACTCATCGGAATAAAAAAATTTTGGGTTGACCATACCGGGCATTTTTGCAATTGCATTCATAAATAAGGTGCCCGGGTTTTTTGCAATAATTACAAAATTTAAAGCTAGAGCTCCCCCTTACAAAAACAGTTGGAGCATGGGAGGAGGAAGCTCGGTTGGTGTATCCTATCCCTTGGGTGGTTCTAGATATACGTTGGGAACCTAGGAGATTGTTCAAATTTTGTTCCCCTTGGGTCTAGGGTCTCTCTAAGGTCTTTGATGGTTGATTCCATGGAATCAACATTTGGAAAATTTTGGATTTTAAGGGTGAGTTCCTCCTTCTCTTTGAGAAGTTGGTCTTTTTCGGAGGAAAGCTTTTTGAAATTCTTTTTCAAAGCGACAAATTTTGATGAAAGCTCACGAAAACCATTTTCTAATTGATCTCTAGCATGTGAGAGTTCTTCATAAGAAAGATGATTTAAAGAATTTGAATTTGAAGAACATGAGGAAGAGGAATCGGAAGAAGTTACCTCATGGAATGCCATTAGGCATTTTTTACCTTGGTCGCTTGAGGAGGAGGAGGAGGATGATGAAGAGGAGGTGTCACTCCATGTCGCCTTGAGGACCTTCTTCTTTCCTTTTTCCTTTGGCGTGGCCCGTTTCTTGTTGAGTGGGAAATCGGGCTTGTAATGACCCTTTTCGCCGCACCCGTAACATTTCACCTTGGGCTCGGATTTTTCGGTGGGTTCTTGCTTTCGGTGCTTGCGGGATTTCTTCTTCTTCTTGTGCTTCTTCATGAATTTTTGCATTTGGCGGGCGAGATACTCCATTTCCGAGTCGCCGCTTGATGATGAAGTAGATGAGGAAGATGAGGATGAGGAGGAGCTTACTTCTTTTTGTACCTTGAGGGCAATGTTCTTTGGTGTCTTGATTGGTGTGCCCTCCTTTTGAGCTTGCCTCCTCATCGTGATCTCGTACGTCATTAGGGATCCGATGAGCTCTTCGACCGGCATATTTTTGACGTCCTTAGCTTCTTGGATCGCCGTCACCTTTGGTGCCCATGAGCTCGGAAGGACCCATAAGATCTTCTTGAGCATCGTCTCAGCTGAAACATCATCACCAAGGGACTTTCTCCCATTGCAAACGTCAGTAAATCTAGTAAACATTTCAGAAATAGATTCATTTGGATGCATTGAAAAAGATTCAAAGTCTTGTCTATACATATCTAACCGAGTATCTTTAACTTTGTTAGTGCCCTCATGGGTCACTTCCAATAGTTTCCAAATTTCATGAGATGAGGTGCAAGTGGAAACTCGGTTAAATTCATTTCGGTCAAGGCCGCAATGAAGAGCATTCATGGCTTTGCCATCTAGCTCAAAATTTCTAATGTCGGCTTGGGTCCATTTGGATTCGTCGGGGGTAGACAAAGTGTAACCTTGCATTACTATTTTGTAAATGGGAAATCCTATACTTCTAAGAAAAGTGGTCATGCGGGTTTTCCAATAATTATAGTCGGTCCCATCAAAAAATGGAGCCCGACCCAAAGAGTAGCCCTCGGGGGCGAAAGAAGTTGATGCCATCTAAATGGATCTTAAATTTGAAACCGGGTTAGGGATTTTATTCAAAGTTCGCTCTGATACCAATTGATGGGTCGGAAGAAAACGGGGAAAATATGGCAAGAGGGGGGGTGAATTGCCTTTTAAAAAATTGATTAACAAATTAAAAATCAAAGTAAAGATGCAGCGGAAATAAAAGAAGGCAAGACACAAGAAATTGATAACGGAGTTCGGCCAAAACCCGGCCTACGTCTCCGCTCCCAACTCAACCGTTGAGAGATTCCTACCGCTTGCTTTTCAATGGTTTTAGCAAGAAACCCACTAGGCTTTGAGGTAGCACTAGGACCTATTACAGCTTGCTTTTATTGGTTTAGCAAGAACCCACTTGCTTTTAATGGTTTAGCAAGAACCCACTAGCCTTTTTAACGGGTGAAGGCTAGCTCACCGAGACACAAGCCTTTTAAAGGAAAAGCTTGAAGAAACCTCTTCACACCTTAGTGGTGGTGTGAGAACCCAAAGAAAGGGGGGATGAGAAAAGGTTGGGGTTTGTAGGCACAAACCCAATTTTAAAGCTCAAAGTAGATAAAACAATAAAACCCGTAATTGGAGAAGTCTTGGGCGCCTTTGATTGGATGGAGATGTTGAAGGCCGCTTCCAAGCTTCTTTGAAGGAGCTCCTTGGATGTGGAAGTTGTTGGAGCACTTGGGGTTCCCTTGGAGGAAGTCGCCGGAGGTTGGCCAATTGATGCAAAATATGTCCGTGGGCTTCACAATAGTTCCGGTTGGTTACCGGGGCACAGGCGCCAACAATCCTGGCGGGGGCTCTCAAGGCCCAGGACACAACATCCCCCCCCCAAGCCCACACCGGTCCCGAGACCAACCACCCTTTGATACCAATTGATGGATCGGATCCCTCGGCCCAGCAATATTGTCCGCTCTGGCCCAGTTGTTATCCCAGGCCTCACGGCTTTAAAACGCGTTGCTGAGGGGAAGGTAGGCACGGGAATTTCAAGCACCCACCAATCTCCCTCCACAACCGATGTGGGATTGGTTACCGGGGCACAGGCGCCAACAATCCTGGCGGGGGCTCTCAAGGCCCAGGACACAACATAATCATGATCATTTAGTTTATCATAATATTTTAATTTCATAAAGAAAACTTGTGTAGCATCATCTGATTTATTTTTCTTTAGAATATAAAACTTATGAAAATTCATATTTTCACCCAAAAGATCCCTCAAAAATTCTCTAAGTTTGTGACCAACTATGAATATTGATCATGTGATGACCAACTATAAAGATCAATCATGTGAAGAAAACACCAAGGGATAAACTTAATTAATTAAACAAACCACTTAGATTGACCATGTGTTTAAATTAATTGACTATGTTGGTTGACCACATGTAAAAATCACTAAATGTGTATATCCACCATGTGAAGCAAATAATAGACCATAGTAATGGATAAACTTCATGAAAAAACCATTAACCATGTGGATTGAACCTAAGGTGGTCAATAAACCATGTTATATTGACCTCATAAAAGAATTATCACATGTGAATGGTTAATTGTGTAAAGTAGACAGATTGACCACATGTACAAATCACTGGCTATGAGGATCGACTATGAGGTAGTCAAGTGACTATACATTTTTCTTGGTCTATAAATTTCATACTTACTTCAAATAAAACCAAGTCCTCCTCAAACCATCTTAAACCTTCCTTAATTAACACAAAACCACTTCCAAGATATTATAGATAGTTTCTCTACTTACAAAAACACCTGCCTTTAGTTTCCCTGAATATTGTCACATAAATCATCACTTTAAAAGTAGCTAATTTAAAGTTGTCTATATAAGGTATTTAAGAAACAACAATGAATCTTATTTTCCATTTATCATGGTAGAATCTCACTCACTGATAGACTTGGATGTATTATCAAGCATGATACCCAATGAAAATCCTCTAAGCATCACTACTTCTTTCATCAAGAACATATTGACTTATTGATAAAAAATACAATTCATCAAATCTAAACTTCAATATATAAAATAATGATAAGTTATTCCTCATGTATATAGTCATTTATTAACACCAAAAATGGTTAGAACAGGTCAAGATAATACTAAATATGAATAATAATTCATGTGAAGAAGTAATACATTAATATCCAAAACATCAACAACAACACCCAAAGTTTAACTTAAATAATTCCACAAATAACTAAATTCTAAATCTCTTCAAAATATTCTTGACTAAATTCAAAACTTAAAAATCAAAAATATTTTATCACATATTCTTCTAAAATCAAATTAACTTTTACCTCAAAAATTATTGAACTGCAATAATCATAAAAAAACTTACTTACTATATTCCAGATCTAAAAATCATGTAAATCTATGCTTCTAGAAATATATTAATCAGCCCAAAAATATCTTGAAACACATTGAAATCAAATAACTCTTTAATATCCAGTTTTATCCATACTGCTCAACTTATATTCCCAAAAATCAATTATCTCATTATATAGATTAACCATAATCAAATCACATACCAACTCAAATAGTAATCTATACCAAAATCTTGTATTCTTATTAATACCCAATAGTAATTTCCCAAAATATCATTAATCACCTAAAAATCCAGTTACATAATACCAAAAATGGGGTATTTATGCCTTTTAACTTATGATCAACCATAAAATTATCAACCCATAATGGTATATATAACTTAAACATACCAACCTATAAAGTTATTTAAACCCTTATTTGATACCAACTGAGACACTCCACACCTATACTCATAGATCTTATGCTAAAAAAATAATATTTACATACAATTTTTTATACCAACTCAAGAGACCCAATTTTAACCATCCATAATTAAAACATAAAAATAAATTATTGAGTAACTTACAAACCCATGATGTTTTTAGGTTTAGATATTTATATAATTATTAAAACCATTTAATTAACAAAACCCATGTCTTTCCCATTCAATGGCCATTTTCTCATTATAACCAAATTTTCTTATTCTATAATAAGTGTTAAACATGTCCCACAAAATTATCCACACATGATACTCTTATAGATTTATCATATATATTACTCTTCTTAATAACCTAGGGAAATTTAAACACGATAAGTGTGGGAACAAATACTCAGTAAGGGTAGCATACAGTGGAATTTGTCATAGAGAAACAAAAAATGAGTAATATGTTAGAGTAAATAATCAATAAATTGAGTACAAATTATATCTATGGATAAAATAACAATGTAATTAATCACATGTACATCAATAACTATCTTCATAATTATGAAATTCATAATGTTGGGAATATTACCATTAAATTAATTCACCAAGAACATTATTAATAATCTAATCCATATTAGTAAGGCCTTGGCTAAGATATTATCAAAAATACAATATATAATTTCAAGGCCTCATTCAAGACATTATCATTTTATGGGAAATAATAAACTAAGAAATATCCATTCTGGTTTGTCTCATGAGAACTATCTGATGCATTGTGGGGAAATATAATTCGAGGATCCTCCTATCATTAAACAATTTCTAATGCATTCATCATATATTTAATAAGTAATATAATACATAATAAACCTATCTTGGTAGTCAATAATCATCTATATTTAGATAATAAATTATGAATGTTTCTCATTACATGATAAATATTCCTTTATAAATTAATAATCATCTATATAGGCTTGATAATTATATAGATTGTCAATATTTTCCTAGTCAATAACTAAATTGTCTATCTTTATGAACTTTCTCCAATACAATTTATGTATGATAGGGTATTCACACTGTATGTAGTAATGAGAATAAAGATAATTCAAAACTATAAATGATGTATAATACATCCATGATAATAAATAACATGGACATGAAGGATAAAAACAAATTCAAATGGGTGATGGAGAGTGATAAAAAACATAATCATAAGGAAGTGAGGGAACTGAGAATAATACTTGTACACCAATTAATCTATGAAACAGAAAAATAAATAGGGGGTGAAATAAGACCATAAATTCATCATAAATGAAGGGTTTTTAGTAAATCCAAGTCTTTTATGAGATTTAGTGGAAATAGAAATTAAAATTTAAAAAGAACTTTTTGAAATAGTTTGTTACTTTTTTGTAGAAATGAGATTATAGATCACATATAGAACTCGTTTCATGATATATCAATAATAATTTTAAAATATATTTGTAAAATAATTTATAATAATGAAATCTTGAAAAGAAACTATTCTTAAGTAATCAAATGTGCATTGGAAGATAAAATTATACATAAATGGAATGAAATCCCTTTTCAAAAATCTTAAGAAAATAATATCATTTTATTTTGAAAATTTCAGAGAATAATGGGGATAAATTTTACTTTTTAAAACCATAAAAACATATAAAGGAAGATAAAAATGATTAATGTTCATGATGGAGGTAAAATTCATTCATATGCAAAATGTTTATTGTTGGAAAAAATCCCTCTAGGTAACATTGCAGTATTTTTGGGTTGATTGTGTTTGTTGACAAAACATGTTTCCATGGAGAATTTTCGAGTTCCTGAGAAGTTTTTGAAAATCCATGTTGACAAAGAATAATGAAAAAGGAATGGGTGATCTGGAGGCGGTACAAAAGAGTAGTACAAGGTGGCGCCGTTTCCTAGTGTTTGCCAAATTTTTGGGGTCCAAAATTTGGAGTTTGGTGAGCATCGCGAAAATAGGATTTCCATAAAGATCATATTTTAATATGGAAAAGGCATGAGTTTCGCAAAGATGGGATGCATATATTGGATTTCACGAAGACCAGAAAAATAGAGGTGGTGATGCTTCGTGATTATGTCAACGCTTCGCGAACGACAGAGTTGAAGTGCATCGCGGTGGTGAAGGGATTTGCGAGGGAGATTCGTGGTGAAGGCACGAAGGAATGTTGACGGTGATGCTCCGCGATTATGAAGAGCTCCGCGATCAGAAAATTGTTGTGGTTCTTCGCGATTTAGACAGAATTACGGCGGAAACTTTAGAGCTTTGCTATTTGAGATGACGTGGCGTTGACTTCGCGCAGAAAGTTCGAGGGTCGGTGGAATCGCCTATAAATAGAGTTTGACCCCCTTGAGAGAAGTAGAGAGAATTTTCAGAGAAAATACTTTGCTCTCGGTTCGCGAAGGCAGTGTGCTTCGTGAAAGAGGAGCTTCGCGGTGGATATTCTAGCTCCGCGAAAGTTATGTGATCCGCGTTGGCTCAGTGAGCTTCGTGAGGGAAGTCGCTTTGTGACGACTTGAGATTCGTGATGGCCTAAGCATTGCAAATGCTTGAGATTTGCGATGGTCCGAGCTCCACGAAATTGTGAGCTTCGCGAAAAGGAAGGTGCTTCGTGAAGGCTTGTTTGAGCTTCGTGAAATTGGGAGCCTCGTGAAGTATGGTGATTTGCAAAGGTGTTTCCAAAGTGAATTGCCCAGTGGTTAAGAGGCAAAGTGGTATTAATCAGTGGATGAAATTTAGACTATAACAGAGCATCCATCAACAGTTAAGGATGCATGTATTCATGCAAATGAAGAGACCTACAGGTCTATAAACTGTGAGTGGATCCGTTCCAGAGTAGTGAGAAAAGGAAGAGGAAGAAGGTGATCCTCTCCACCGGCAGTGATCCAGAGAGAGAGAAATAGGGAGTGACCCTTGGGAAAGCAGTGAGATGACCCTAAACTTTGTAAAGGTAGTTAGAATGGGCATAGAAGTGATCTAGACTGAACTTTGTATCCACATCTAGTGAAGAATAGTGGAATTTGGTATGACCGGAAACTTGTCGGCGTATGCTCCTTGGACGTAGCCCAGTGAGGGTGAACCAAGTAAAAATCTCTATGTCTGCCTATTTTCTTCCCTGCATTGCATTCAAATCATCATCATTAGATAAAAAAGTAGAGAAGTGATCATATTTTACACACAAGAGAAAACAAAGTGACCATTGTAATAAAGAGGTCAAGATCCAGTGGGGTAGGAAAAACGTTGAAAAAGAATATCCATACCTCGATTCACCCCCCCCCCCTCTCAGGGTATATAGGCCCCTATTGATCCTAAAATTTATAAATAGATTTTTTTCACACTTTTATAAAGAAATTAAAAAATTAATTCAATGGAAAAAATTTAAAAGATTCATTTTTAAAACTTTTTAAAAATATTCAAAGATGGTTGGAAATGAACTTAAACAATCATTTAAGTATAAATAAGAACATTCTTGAAATAATATAAATAATATGGATATGGATGAAAATGATTCTTGTTCAAAAAGGTGAAATAAATTCATCTTTTATTATAAACAATATTCTAGTGGTTTTGAGTACCAAAGAGATGGAAAATAGAAATAATAATTAAAGAACCTAGAAATAAAAGTAGAATAAAATATTTGAATTTTAGTATGGGGATAACACATAATTTCTATAATAAAAATTGAAACATAAACAATCTTTATAAAAATTGAGATTTTAAAATAAACCCTTATGGATTTAGTAACTTTCAAATCAAAATCCACAAAAATTTATAACATGATATAGTTATATAAATCCTATGAATTAACTGAAATAATATTAAAAAATATATTCATAGTGTATTAAGTACACCATATAAAATAATTCATGGTGCATAGAATGAAACATGTCTATAGAAATTGAAATTGAGACAAAGAAACCTTGTGGATTTTATAACACTTGAATCAAAATGTATTGAAATAGAGAGCATTAAATGGAACTTTAATTAACTTGATTAAAGAGTGGATCATGATATAATATTTTAAATAGGTATAATAATAAATATATATTGGAAATAGGTGTGTAAATCAAAACATGTCTTAAAGAAAGAAGTTTGAGATGAGAAACCCTTACCTTATATTATTGCTTGGTCAGATGCACACTACCAAAAAAAATAGGTTTTCATAGCGCCACCCTTCAACAACACTAAAAAAATAACTGATAAATGGGGTGCATTTATCAACATTTTTTTATCTTTGTTTAAGGGACCCCATTTATTAGTGTTTTTTAGTAGAGCTGATAAAGGGGACTTTATCAACGCTTTTTTTAATAGCACTAATAAAGAGTATATTTCAAAAAAAACATTAAAAATAATATATAAATATATTTATTTTGATATAAATATAATATATATTTTTCAAATATGTTTTAGATAAGTATAAATAGACATTTACACTTAATATATAAGATATTTTGTGAAAATGGATTATAAAATATTTTAAAAAATATTATTAATTAATAATTTGATAATTATTATCAATTAATAATCATTTAATAACAATTTAAAGACACAAAAAATTAAAAAATTAATAAAATATCTAAAGTAAGTTGAAAACGTAACTCAAACTTCAAACGACCGTAACTTTTGATCTGTGTGTCTGTTTGAACTTGACCACATATCAAATCAAAGCCTGTGAATTGATCTAAACACTTGTGACAAAGGGAAACCCTATTTCATGTTTTTAAAGATCAAAAAATCCTCATAATTCCTCTAAAATTAAGTTTTTAGTTGGGATACCCAAATTTTTTAACATTCGATGGAATTTCAGCCTTGTTTAAGGGGGTATTTTTACCCTTTTCAGTGGGGACTGAATTTATTCCCAAGGTTTACATTTATATTGATATTATGGATTTAAAATTTTACCATTTTTCATAATGTACTATTATTTATAATCAAATATATAACAATATATACATATTTTTTTATATTCACACCTAAAAATTAATTTTATAAATAAATTACTAAACATATTTACATATGAAATATATTTATCAATATATAAGCCTTGTCTAAATAAAAACTAATATCCAATTTACTTAAAATAAAAATATGTGAATATTTATATACGTATATAATGTGTGTGTGTGTGTGTGTGTTAGAGTGTGTCTTTATTAACAAACTAATATATATTATCTGTATATTCTAACATATTAATATACATGTTAATAAATAATATATGTAAATATATATAAATATGTATAATTATACTTACAGATACACATATATATAATATACATGTGTATTTATGTTGTATATATGTATGTATTTATTTATTTATTTATAAACACGTGCATAAAAACATATTATATAAATGTATTTAAAACTAATATTATAAATATATATTAATATATGAATATATATATATATTAATATATGAATAAATATATATATATATATATATATATAACTATATATATATATTAATATAAATCTATATTAATATACGAATAAATAGAACTATATATATATATATCCTTAAATAGAGAATAAAACAAGATGGTCGAGTGGTAATGGTGCAGGTGTGCAAGAGAGAGGTCTTGGGTTCGAATCCAACCTGATGTAGGGGTGCGTGGGTGGGTGCAGGGGGGTAGTGTTATTAAAGGGTGGGGGTGTGCACCTAGAATTGTTAAAGAGATAGTGGGGGCATGAAAGGGTGAGTATTTCTAGCACTATTGAAAGGGGTAATTTTTTGTTAAAAGGGGTGTGGTTCTGCCCTTCGATTTATAGATTTTTTTTTGATTTTTTTTACTTTTATCAGTGCTAAAAAAAGAACTGATAAAAGACCCTTTCTAGTACTTATAAAAGACCCATTTTATAAGTACTTTTTTATCATTGATAAAAGGGGACTTTATTGGTTATTTTTTTAGAGCTGATAAAATCCCCCCCACTAATATCACCTCGATTATCATCATTTTTTAGAGCAGATAAAATATTTTTTTTAGCACTAATAAAACCCAATTTTGTAGTAGTGACATTATAAACCCATGAATAATAAATTTATATTAATTATTAATATAAATCAAGAGAATATTTATATTTATATAAGTAAATACCATTAACTTATAATGTCTCATTACCCATTTATTAATAATTCTTTGTCAAAATCAATATTTTTTATGTTAACTATTTCATTTTCCACGCATGTTTCAGTTTGGAGGTTTTGGTCCTTGTACCTTTTTCATGGTTTCATAATCTAATAAATGTTAATGAAAGTTTATAACATGTGTTGGATATATTTATAGATTTATATAGTCTCTTCATGGAGCTTTTGGTGATGATTCACATTGAAATATTCAAAATATCATGTTTTATGAATTTCAATTCCATGAAAAGAATTGATTTTATTAGTGAATAAAAATATGCATAAAACTATTCCATAATAACTAAAACATATTAAATTCATTATTTTTACCTAATATTACCATTATATAACATCAATTAATCATTCCTGACATAAATATTATAACATCATTCATATAGGTGGTAAAATCAACCCAAACAAGAGCATGTTATAATTATTTAATGAGTAAGAACATGTTATTTCATAATAATAATTTCAATTTTATAGAAAATTAATTTTTTAATAAGATTAATGTTTTCATAATAATGTTATGAAAGTGATAAATTTATTTTAAGAATATGTGGATGAAGAAGATATAGAAGAATAATTAAGAAGAAGATGGTGCTTACGTTGAGAGCTTGAATATCTTCTTAAAGGACCTATTAAAAATGAGAGGTTTATAGATTATTCTTAGCACCACAAGCTAAATAAATTGGTGTATGATTTTTATGTAAGGTAATTTGGTATATTCTAGGGGATATTTTTAATTTTTGTGTAGATTTTAAGGATTGGGGGAGGTCTCCTTTAATAAGTTAGAGTGATACTTTTGTAAATACTTATAACTTTAAAATAAAATAAATGTTATTCTCAAAGGAGTGTGAAATTAAATTTAAAAATTTATAATATAAGATGAGTTATGAATAAAATACACTCAAGTAATCAAATTGAGACATGTTTTTATGATATACGTGGCCTTATCCATTTGTTTAACCACCTTTTCAACCCTTTTACCCTTCGTTGTTGTGATAAACTTTTACCATTATAACTATTCTTATTAACTAAAAAAGAAATGTAAATCATTACCAAATTTTAACATGTTTATTTTAAATATGAAAACCATTTCATTAAGTGTGGTTTATAAATTTATCCAAAATTAATTTTAATAAAATTACATTTAACACAACAAAAACGGTTTTTTGAAAAATGTCCATTTTAACATAAAATAAATTCACACAAAATCATATATAGTATTTATTAACATGAAATTTATTGGTTTTGACTAAATAAATAAATTTTATGTGAATTTTAAAGAAATATAAAACTAAATGGATCTTTTTTAATACTTAATTAAAGTAAAGGGACCAAAATGGTTTTTTTATTAGATTAAAAAATAGATTAGGTTCCAAGTAAGTCAATCATAGATTTATAAATTCAAAATATAAATTTTAAATGAATTTTTTACATTATAAATTAATTTTTAATTGATAAAAATGTTTATTATATTTTTAATTCATGATTATATCATGATGATGTCATAAAAGTTATGTTATTTATAAAAACTGTATTTTTCACTATTCACACTAAAATCAACATTTTTAGAAAAATACAAAAAATTCACCCTAAGATAATTTTGATATAATAAATCCAAAAATTAAATTCATTTTATCAAACTAAAATTATAAATTTTTTAAATTTATCTTTTAAATAAAATATATATAATGTACAATAAAAATAGTGTTTTTAAAAAAAACAATTTTGTTTAGCCATGAATAATTAAATTAAAATTCCTTATACATGAATAATTATTTATTGGATGTTACTAATTTATTTTAATAAAAAATACTATAATTTTATCAATACTTTTTTTATATCATTTCCTCAATAGTATTAAATTTATAAAAAATAAATAATTCATCAAATTAATTTCTCTATAATTAATAGTATTTTCCTATATAAAATAATACAATTTTAATTTTACAAAATCATTTATTATTTAAATTATGATTCATTTAAATATCTTGTTAAATATTTTAATTTTTGTTGTAATAAATCATTATCCACTTTAGTTTAGTGTTGTGTATATCACAATCTATCATACATAATGGTTTAATTTAAAGGATAATACATACTAAAATGTTGAGGAGTAATATATATAGCTTAAGATTACTCTTACATAGCTTAGAGTTAATCTAACATTTCCTTTTAAAACCCATAATTATTCATAAAAAACTTCAAGTTAATGTTGTGTAGCTCCTAATTTAGTCGGGTTAATTTTATGCAGATCCAGTTTATTCTTATACGACCATCATTTAATCTTCTATAATTCTGGTTTATTCTAACACAGCTCATGATCTAGACAATTTATTTTTATAAATATCACACACATATATATATATATATATTATTTTCCACCCCATTTATTCTTAAATGACCCTTGTGATTCAAAATTTTGATCTCTCTCGGTCAAGAGTTTATCCATACGCAGGAAACTCTTCTTGGTTTTCCATTCTTTTATATAGAAAACTTCCTCTATTGCTTCATCCATATCCTTATTTACCTTAAAAATAAAAAATAATATATTATAAATAGTTGGACATTCATTTTATTTCATAAATTAATCAAATCAATCAAATTCACATTTTTTTCTATTTTAAGCAATGTTCCCAAAATCCAATAAATTGTTCCTATTATTAAGTAACATTATAAAACTAAATTAATTAATAAATTTGTTATAATAATATTAATTGAATATAAAAAAATATATAATAAATTAATTTATATATCAAGAGCGTGGAAGGTGGTCTATTTTTAAATCAGTCTCTAAGTGGGATATTTTTGAAATTGTAGTGCCTACTCTTTTAGAGGAATGGTATAAAGTCAAAACTATTATAGAAGAGATGAATGGTGACCCTGATAGTGTGTATTTTTATATAATTGACCTTACCAATATAGGTTAATATAGCACCATGGGTTGATATATAGATTCGGTTGTTGTTACAATGCAAGTTATTGTATCTCTACATAATTTTATGAGCACATTTAAATCTAGGTTTTCTATAATATTTTTGTGCCATTTAATTATTTTCCCATAAATTATGAAATAATTTTACCTCTCTATGGACATAGGTATTCTTTTTCTACTTTTTTCCTTCCCATGTTCTATCATTTCTGGAATTGTTCTATCATTATAGTTTCAATGTTTTCATAAAAAAAATTCCAAAGTGACCTAAATCATAGTGAAATAAAGATCTTGTCCCACTATTGGATATGATATAATAAAAGGTCTCATAATTTTAGTGGGATAACATTTAGTAAGTCCTTATTAAATGATTGTAAAACATTACACTCATTTGATAAAAAAATTTATAGATAAAATATCATCATCATCAAACACAACTATTAGAACAATTCCGGAGAAATAAAATATTAATGTGAGAAACTTTTTAGACTATTATATAAACATAATAATTTTTCTTAAGAAAAAAAGGGAAAATTATATGTGTTGGAGTAACCCCTTCTTGAGCAGCTAACTAGTGAAGTTGTTCAATAAATGGATCAAGATACTTATGATAATAATTTTAAGGATTCACTTTATCTATCCACTCTCATGGTTATACCTATGGAATTTAGTTTGAAAAAACAACATTAGGACATGGATGTGTTTAAGATGATAAATATCATGAAAATTATATTTTAAGAATAACTAAGTCACGAGAGGTATGAAGTTTTAAATTAATTATTTATATTTAATATAACCAAAGTAACTTTAGTATTCACTCATAGAGTCAATATAATTGGGTAAGTCAATGACTTGGGTAGGTCCGGGCCTCCTTTAAGGCCTGATATGGCTATAAACTTCATTCTATAATCATTTTTGAAAAGGTTTTGATAATTCAATATGAACTATAATATGAATGAGTTTAATAAAAAATTTCATGATCACCTAAATATATTGAGGATATTTAATCAAGATACATGAGCTATAGGATCTAGTACTATGATAATAACATAAAAGGGTAAATGTTTAAGCTAGAAGAAAAAAATTAGAAGGTCTAATAGTCATCCTAGGTCATTGAAACCTAAGGAAGGTGTCAAAATAAGGGGAAATTTTTTCATTATTACAAACCTAGTCATTATAGGAGATAATTTCTAGAATACTTAAAGGGTTGGAAGAAGTTACTTTGTAACATCCCATCCCAATGCACTCTATATCACTAACCAGACTGGTTCTCCATGTTACCTCAGGTGAACCTCCTCTACACTAAAGGATACCAACTAGCAATGGGGGTCTAAGATGGTATAGTGGGGAGATTATTCCCCTTATATCAGAGTGCACATTAATGAATAAAATAAATAAGTATCAAGTATCAAAAATGTGGAATAATATAAACATAAACAAGGTAATGAAATGTAGTAAGGGTCTGAACTAACATACCATACATATAATTTACCACCCACTAGACTGATTACATATACATACTATAATAAAATAAAAATAAAGATGTTAACTCCATGATATCTCTGATGCATACCTCATATAGTATCCAACCTCATCTCAGTCATCTTACATGGCCATGTTGTCCCAACCTTAGCCCAAATATGTTCCTGCAGTCACGTAAATGTTTTTTCAAGTATCCATGTGTATTGGAAGCCCGATTATGGTGTGAGTACAAAACTTAGTAGGTCACCACCAATTTGAAATTGTACTAACTATAATATTTATTTATATGTGCATGTGATATTTTTTTTTTGAAATATAAACTATGGAATAATAAATAAATAATCATCATCATCAATCCTTAAGTCAATTACTCTGATTGACCAAACTTTCTTTGGAAAGTTTTAGGGTGTATCTAAGCATGTCTCGAAGACTGGGACTCTCAAGTAACATACGGTCTTCAAATCCATGGAATCCCCAACTATATCCTCATAGATTCAAGATCCCATACCATGAAAATCCAAATGTTTAATCTCCAAATCTATGACATCTCAATCATGCATATGGATCCAAATTTTAGTATCCATAACTATATATATACCATGGATCCAAAGAACCATCAAGTGGTATTCTGTTCATTTGGATCCAAATATGTGGTAGCCATAACAAAATCTCCATGACTTATGGGACCTTTCTTGTGGTAGTGTGTGTTTCCAGCTCCAAATCCATGGTAGCCATGGCTATATCTCCATGACTCTAGGGAACCATCCCATGGTAGTGTGTGTTTCCAAATATAAATCCATGATATCCCTAATGATATCTCCATGGCTCTGAGAACCCTTCCCATGGTATTTCATGCATCCAAATATAAATCCATGGAAGTTATAACTATATCTTCATGACTTTAGGGACCCTTCATGTAGTAGTGTGAGCATCCAAATCAAAATCCATGGTAGGCATAACTATATCCAAGCTCCAAATACATGGAAGCTACCATCTATATACCATCTCTAATTAATGGTATCCTATTTGTTCCCAACTTTATATATATGGTAGTATGACCTTATCACATCTTCCTCTAGGGAACATTCCATAACCTATCATAAAGAAAACATGAGGGATGGTCGAATTCCCATGCCTAACACCACTATCCATATCCCCTTAGTCTCACTAGTCTGGTGTAATTTCTATGGTGACACCAGCTATCATTTCACATACACCTGCTCAGGTTTGGTCTATAAAAAGGTCACCCACAGGGTCTCCTCGCTCTTTATATAGAATAGACACCCCTGCATGGGTCCTCTATCTCGGATAGGGCTTGGATCAACACCTGACGCTTTGAGGATGTTCCATCCCTAGGCATCATCATTAAGGTATCACTATCCCATCGGCTATATAGGGTCTCACCACAAGAGTATCAGTTAAGAGATTATTGATGGCCTATCTTGGTTCTCGAAGTTAATTTGGGTTGGTCTTCTCACCCAACCTAATCCCATACTACCTAAGGTCTACCCACCTAGGCTAGGTCACCACCCAGGGAAAAAGGTATGATATATCCCAACCAAAACCATGATACTCTTGGCTCAAAGGTGTACCAAAGTTCCATTAAGAGTTTAACTGGACAAGGTCTCAAAGTCAAAACCCACCTCCAGCTTAGAGGTTCCTCAATACCCTAGGCCTAGGATAAGGCATAATTTGGTTTGGTCTCACATCTTGATAGGTCTCAAGACCACTCAGTATCTCATAAGTCATAGCCATAGACATCAACGGGTGAGGTAACAAGATAGCATACATGGGTTGTTCATGACCCCATACACTTATTCATTTTAATTAGACATTATAATTTAAATTTAAATTTTCCATTTAATTAAATTAACTAGGGTTATTACCCAAAGTAGAGAGAATAAGCATATGTGTGCATCATAAACAAGAAACATAATCCATAGGTCTATTATGTTAAACCACCCACCATAATCTGAAGCCTATTCATTTATTTCCAAGGGCCGATAGTAACTTGCAAGGCTCGTTCATCCTCATTTAGCTTCATCCATGGTCAATTGAGTTCATATAAAAAACTCAAGATCCTAATTCAAGCCAAACATCAATAATAATTAATTAATTCAAATTACACTTGGAATATATGATACAAATTCACCAGGTCATCATGTCTCACTAGAACTAAGACCAAATTCTTTCCAAAATCCTGTATAATAACACCATCCTTATCATAGGTTAAATATTTATCAGACAATGAAAAAAATAAAATTTTAATTCAATTTAATCCTAAAATAATATAAAATTATCATGGGTTTATACCTCACTGAAATGGTGTGTGGATATGTGTGTATAGCATCTCAAAATGTCTTATTCCTGTGCTGTAAGAAATACTCATCTCATTTTTTCAATTCCACCGTGATCTAGTGGAATTTATACCAAACCCTAATTTAATAGAAAATAAAATTAGAATGTGAGGAGGAGGAGGACTGCATAGATCACTAGATTCAAAGACATACCTCAAATTGTTGATCAAATCTATCCAAAATACCACCCCTGAAGGGACATGAAGAGGAGAAGATATGGAGGAAACTCCATGGTCGTATGAGAGAATAGAAGTGAAATAAGGGGTTGTCCCCATTAAATATTTTGGTCACAAAATAGTAACTTTCCCCCCATTCAACCCTATTAGTGAGCTGGTATAGGGACAATAGCTAGATGATGGGCTGGTAATGACTAGCCAGTGTCTACATATTGTAGCCCAAAATCCCTCTGGTTCTCCATCGAACCTCTTATACACCTTTCAACCTCTATTCCATTTCCAAGAACACCTATTAAAGGTGAACAAATTCTCAAAATTACACTTCAAATCTTGGATAAAAATTTAGACCATCCACTAGTTTGAAGATATAAATTCTTCTTGAATTTCAAATTCATGTACATATATGAGATCTTAAAACCTCTCCATATTATTAATTATCATCCTTGAAAAAATCCCAGTATTCATCCATCTATATCTCCTAACCTTACTTGGTCATTAATTCCCACTCAAGTGGCTATGTTCTATCTCTGAATTCCCAACGTTATCCTAAAGAACCACATTGAATGTAAGGATCTTAAAACACCAAACCATGATCCAATTCCCATGAACATAACAAAAACATTGAGATGGTGCTTCACTGGGACTATCCAATCCAAAAATTGATCACATTTTTTTTCCACACATTATTGGGTATGTGGTTCTCCCCACAACAAAACCTAATAAAGGATCCCAATTCTGAGCTATGGTGCCTTGAATCATTATAATTTCATATTGAAACATGATCACATCATTCGAATACCCCCCCCCCCCTGATGTGTTTTTTGAAACCCATTCCCAAACATGAGTTAAGACACCGGTTTAATTATCTACTCATGATTCTAACCCAAAACAAATTTGACATACCACATATAATGTACCAAATGTGGTTCTAACTAACTGCATCCGATTTCATAAAAAATTACTGGTTAGACCTCCTATGGTCGACCTGTATTAAGAAAAAAATTCCCATATCAAGCCACCAATGCACCACCAAAAACATTGATCATGATACCTCCATACCTAGGGGAATTCCAATATCATTTTGTACCCACATCGACATCCATACCTGAAACTCGGTGGGATATTTATAATTAGATCACTAACTGACTGAACCTACACTGTTATAACCAATGTTCCCAATCTAATACATTTGGATCATCATAAGCCTTCTCAAGTTAGACACCTATGCTCAAACTCACCCAACACAATATCTAAATTTGTACCTGGAAATCACTAAATATTCCAGTAGTACTCGAGTCTATTTATTCACCAGGATTAGAATTCCAAATCGCCATCAAATGACCGATCTCATACTCCATCACCCCCTATAAAGTTAGGGTTTAATTTTACATGGATGATGTCACACTCCCCACTAGAGGAGTGACCTTATCACCATATAACCTAATCAAAACATGGACACCAATTCATCAAATGTTTCTAAACCAAGGGAATTTCATCCAACACATTCACTGAATTCCACCTCATAGTAAGGGTCATCACCCTCAATCAGCCTATTGTGCACTCCCACCACATGGATTACCTTATACCACTCCTCAATCACATTATTATTAGGTTTACTTCCAACCACACTGCCTACTCCTCCCAAGTCACATTCATTAGGTTCTATGGCTACTAGGCCTATAAGAGACTTATAAAATTCCATCAGTCCTCAACCTTAACATGGAAATCATTGATTCCTTACTTAAATGGCATTAAAAATAACCATAAAGTTACAATTATATATCCTCTAATGTAATGGTAATATAATTCCATGCCAACAATGTTCAAAACCCGAATCATGGTCCTATGAGTCACGCACCACCAATGGCATGCAGACCGTACTCCACAGCACATCAGTCTCAACATTATAAGAGATCCCTTAGAAATCCCCAAAATTGGGAACCATATTAATTCAATGATTTATCCCATGACCATACACCTCACTGAATCATTCCATCACTTTAGGTTCCCATCCTCAATCCAAGTCATGTCAACCTCATCCACACACTTACCACCACCTGGAATCATTCCAATCATGAGTTTCCACCCATGATCTCACCATGTTGCTAAAAGTACATCCAAAACATAGGTCCATGCATCACCCTGGTCCTTCCCTAGAAACTTTACCATGATACCCAAGGCACCAACAACCAAGGTTCTCTTCACTGTAAAACCCCAATGCATCACCATTCCTAAGTCACACACCCAGTAGTACCTCATGTGAACCAATAACAACATGATCATACCACTATGATCACCACCTCTA
Source organism: Viscum album (assembly GCA_963277665.1). NCBI lineage: Eukaryota > Viridiplantae > Streptophyta > Magnoliopsida > Santalales > Viscaceae > Viscum > Viscum album. Next base: position 159,775,591 of record OY728125.1, read on the forward strand.
AAGGAACCACAAGTCCAGAATAATCCCTCAAATGGTTTTCCCTCATGAAATCCAACCCTGAGTTATTCCAAAAAGTCCCTATCTATACCATCTATCTAAACATCAGGTCTCGTAAAAATTCATAGCTCACAAGCAACACCACGCATTTTCTATCCACAATATACATGACATCTCCTGTGACAAAACACCCATATCTAGGGTCTCACAACACAACACATTAGGAATCACATGGAAAAACATCTTCCCAAAAGGGAACAAATTATCATTGGAATCATTACATGGTGCTACTACCTAGATAATCATAACCCATCATTCAACTCTTTTCATAACCAACAACACCATCCTTGATGAGTCGTTCCATGGAAATATAAACAAATGGTTTAGTTAAGTAAATGTTATTACAATATATGTGGGAAAAAAATATATAGGTTGTTTATATAACTTTAAATAACCAAACATAAACATTTATAGACCACAAGGGGTTTATCTTTAAGCATTCAGTGTTATAACAACCCCCTAGGGCCACTACACCTCCTATGAACATGGGTATGTATCATCGTCATTGTTAATAATTATCTCACCATAGATCCACATAATATTCCATCAGTGGGAGATATATATATATAATATGTCCTAGCTAAGTATAATTCCACCAATTAATTATATGAAAAGTCATCATATGAGTGGTTTTTGAAAATTTAAATATATTAACCTTAGAATTTAGTAAAATTTCACACTAGTAATCTTATATTTCATGTGAATCCTATATTCCTGATATGATGCATGCGACACCTATTAATTTTTTATCCAAGATTTAAATACCAAACTAGTCTCTTTTCAATGGGACATTATTCAAAACCATATAAATAAATAACCTCAAATATCCATGTGAGTCAATCAATTAGAAAGTCATATAAACCTGTAACATTGAAAACCAAAATAGTAATCCCATACTTAGAATCATGGACTTCTAACTAGAATAGTTGTTCTTGATGCACCAGTCTGATATCCATCATAGGCTCTGATGCATTCCCAAATACCTTAGATACTAAGTCCCAAATAGTAAGACAATTTTAAAAAATATTTGATCTCACTTTTTGATGTCATGGCCTGGCTCACTCTTTGATAGTAACTATATTGGTTCACCATGTAACCTCATGTGTGCATCCTCATAATCCAGAGGTTGTTGAGTAGTAGCAAGGGTCTAAGATGTTACTATGATGAGACTATAACCATATCTACAAAAATCTAGATACCCAACTCATGGCAGTGCATGTGTTCATATCCAAATCCATTGAATACATAACTATATCTCCATGGAACTAGGGATATGTCCCACGATAGTGCGTGTATTAAGATCCAAAACCATGGAACTCATAACCATCTATGAGCTCCAAATCCATGGCATATCCCATATATCTACCAGCTCCAATTCATGGTATCCCATCCATTCCTAGCTCTATATCCATGTTATCACAACATTGTCACATTTACCTCAAGGTCACATTCCATAACCCACATTAAAAAACACGACATTTGGTCTGAATCCCATTCTCAACAACACTGTCTATATCCCCTTAGGATCATCATTTAGGTATAGGTTATATGGTGAAACTCGTTACCATTTCACATACACCTGCTTAGGTTCAACCTATTAATGGGGAACCCACTAGGTCCCCTTGGTCTCAGTACATCAGAGGCACCACTTCATGGTCCCTCAGTCTTGGTTAGGAATCAGGTTAACACTTGATGATTTGAGGACATGTAATCCTTAGGTATCATTAACAGGGTAGCAGGGACTCACTGGCTACATGGGTTCTCTCTATAAGGGTATCAGTCAATATATGGCCCATGGCCCATCTCGATCTTCAAGGTCAATCTGGATTAGTTTTCTCACCCAACCTAGTCCTTGTTTACCCACCTAATCTAGGTAACAACCAAGGGAAAATGATACAATCTCACCCAACCAAAACCATAAGCCTATTAGCTCGAAGGAATACCAAAGTTTTGGTAAGGCTTTAACAGGACAAGTTCTCTGAGTCAAAACTCACCTTTGACTAGGAGGTGCCTCAATCCCTTGGGCCAAAGCTAAGGCCTCATTTAGTTCTGCCTCACCTGTCAAGAGGTCTAGAGGCCGCTTAATATCTCAAAAGTTATCTAATCTTCCATAAATAGCCAAGACACCATATAAGGCCCCAGCCTTAAACCTTACTTAATCTTGAGTTATTACAAGATTACACATTGAGGATCTTTTCAGGTTTAGATTTTTAGAGAATTAGATCATAAAACTTTCATTACATTCCACATTTAAACAAAGTGGTTACATAAAAGATAGTATTCATTTTTTCCCATCAACAGAAACATATTTAAAAAATAAAGCATGGATTCTTTCTTGACACTTCCTTGACACTATCATCATAACATGTACCATTCCCTTGACCTGTGAAAAACATTTCAAAAAAACTTGGGATGAGCATAAAAAGCTCAGTAAGGGTTATAAAAATATGGAAAGGAAACATGAGTTCATATATACATAAGAATGAAATCATACTTTACCCATAAAATATTGGCACTTTAACATACCTCATCAAATCATGAATAAATCATAGAAATCATAAGACATAAAGGTAACTTGAGGAATTCATAACATTCTTACATAGGGAGTAACCCTCTTGGTTACGTTTGGAATACCCACCACTGTATATTCCCTAAATATCTTCGGAGAAACCTTAACATTTCACTCCTTTGCGTTACCCAATGCATTGGAGAGCTATATCGGGCTCACCCACCCTTAGTTTATCACGGAACCACCCGTCTTCATAACAATGCCCAAGAACCATAACATAATCATACCAGATAATACATGCATAAAGGAAACATAACATTTCCACTTTTCAATCACAAGATATCAATAAAACACATTGATATAAAAAACCTTATGAAAACCATTTTCAATACCAAAATAAAAGAAAAGTAAAACATGGTATTTATTTTTCTTTTAAAAAGAAGTTATGGCTTATAGAGGAATCTGAAACTCAAATAATGGTCACGGCGGCGGAGAAGTCATTGTCTCCGCATACGTACGACAAAAACATTCCCTTTTTTCGTTTAGTAAATGCTTCGTATAAAAAATATTCCTTTTGAATAAACGTAAAAGTAAAAGGGGTTTATACACCGTATAAAAGAAGGTTGTGTATAAAACAGAATATGCCTCAATGAAAGGAGATTGAGACGAAGTCCCTTACAAAGACGGTATCATTGGTTTAAGGATAAATCAATTACATAATTATGTGTGACAAACGAATACACCAAATATAAGTCGATATTAAGTGTAAAACAATCATAGTTTATTCACAGATATTCATAGAACGACATATTCAAGGAGTACAAGTTTATCCCAAAGAATCAAATTTTGGTTAAGAAGTTCCCTTGCAAAAATTTGACAGCCTAACGGCGTCACTACAAAATTCAGAAAATGAGTTTATGAGAGATAAAAAGGGTATCTCATCACATGGACAAAAAATTTAAATCAATAAGGGTATAGAAGAACATATCCCAACATAATATTATGTGAATTAAAAGACATAACAAAAGAAGTCTTTTAAAAAGAGGAGGGTGAAAGGTTACCTTACCGACATGGGTATCCTTCGAGACATGCACCCCGTGAAAGAAGGACAATACAACATTGATGTAAATACTCATAAATGAAAGTATATTACACAATGAGTAAAATAATGGGCAGTAAATACACCACTCAAAGGAAATTGTGGCAAATGTAGCATAAATCTCATGGTAATTAAAGTGAGATGAAAAATCCCTTATGAAAACTCGGCAGCCTAACGGTGCCACTTAAAACTTCCAAAAATGGATTGATGAGATCAAATAGGGTATATAATCATATTAACATAAAGTTTATAGAAAGATTAATATAAAAGAACATCCCCCAACATAACAAATAGGATCTTAAAATAATTGACATAAAGGAGAGTACTTAAAAAGAAAGAGAGAGGATAGATCTCTTACGAACATTCGGAAGCCTAACGGCACCACTCAAAACTTCCAAAATGGATTGATGAGAGAGAATAGGTTCTCTCATCATATGAACATAAAACTTAAAGTAAGAGTAATATAAAATAACATCCCAATAACAATAAAGATGAGATTTAAAAGGAATGACATAAAAGAGTGTACTTAAAAAGAAAGAGAGGAGTATGATCCCTTACCTCAAGTCCAACTTGTCTTGTTCGTTTCTTTATCTTCCGGAATAATAAACTTTGGTCAATTTATAATTCCATGAGGAACTCATTTATAGATTATTATTCAGTTCATATCACATATTATAATGTTATAATAATTGTTTATTAATGTTAGTTCATATCAGACGTTTTTGTCGATGTTTGGTACATGAGTCAAAAATGAACTTGTTTGAAAAATGATTGCCCATGTAGTTATAAGTAAATAATTTCCATAATAGTATTAATGATTAAAATATCATATATATCCAGTACATATTCATTTTATACTATTCCATATCATTTGGAGATAAAAAATGAAAAGCACCATTCATGGAGACGGTAGGCCGTACGTACGCATGAACGATACTTCCATTTTTTTTGTCATATTAATGGAATTAAAAAAATGATATATATATATATATTATAATTCCAGAATTATATCCATCATTTAGATTTAATATATTACATATATATCCATTATATATATGTACTTATAATAGTACATAACATTTGGAGATAAGAAATGAAATGTACCGTTCATGGAGACGGTAAGCCGTACGTACGCATGAACGCTAAATTCATTTCTTTTTTTTGTATTAAATGGAATGAAATAATAATTATATAAAGGTATATTATAATTCCAGTAGGATAACATATGTAATACCATTAATTCCATCCTTTATACGTCCCACATATGGCATTAACGAATCAAATCACTTTGAGGGGGCGGTAGTCCGCACTTCCTAAAATGAAGATATCGCGTTTACACATAATGGAAACCATAAAGGTATGCCATAAATGAAAAATACATAAGATTAAGGAAAACATAAACATATTATATATCATATATAAAATACAGTGACATCATAATGGCCACATTTAAAGGTGTTAAAAGATTATTGAACAATCATCGTTTCGTGAGGCAGAAAATCGCCAACCACAGAAACAGTATGTTCTTTAACCATTATACGAAGGTGTGTGTAAGTTTAGCTCTAATAATTCTTATAAAAACATCCTATTATATTTAATATACTGGAGTTGTTACAAAATAAATTAATAAAAAGAGTTTAGGGGGTTGTAGAAGCAAAATAAAACAAAAGGACACAAGTGAATACATTACCTTAAAATCGGTTAACTCCCTTTGGTTTGAGCTCAAAGGCTTCCTTGGGAAGACTTCTACCCAAAGTGAGGCTTCAAGGAGTTATAGAGGTATGTGTAGAGACAAAATGGTCAGGGGTTGGCCGAGCCAAAGGCTTTGGAAGTGTGGGTAAGGAGGTAGAGGTAGGGGCCTTTTATAAGAGGAGAGGAGGGGCACTCTTGGAAAGTAAAGAAATGTTACTTTATTTTAGAATGATTTTCGGATTTTAATGGTCCCACATTGATGTGTTTCGAGTTTAAGGTGATAAGGGTTCTAAATCCACCCATCCAATTGGTTTTGGACATGTGTAGGTCTTATATTTTACATTATCTTTCCATTTTATTTAAATCGTTAAATAATGAGGACATCGCTGCATCATCATGATGTCATAAATAATTTAATTTATTTAATGTCTAAAAATTATAAAAAAAAATATCATGATGTAGAAAATCTTTTTATATTTCTAATTAATATTTATAGTCAAAAATATGACTTGTATAACCCCATGTAAAAATTATTTTATTAAAACATCTCATGTTTGTGTCATTTTTACTTTAACATTAAATAAAAAGTTATTTATGTCATTTCCCAACCAAAGTGGCTCCATGGGGTCCCCAAGTTCACCCATGGATTGTCTTGGTCGGCCATGACACATAAAATGAGTGTAGGACATGTGTCAAGCTCATCTCATATTATTAAAACATTATTTTTACCTTAAACTACACTAATTACCTCAAATCGCGATTAAAAACTTAATAAGTTACTATTCACCAAAAAATTATTCTAATCCCATTGAACCACATTTTACTTCTTAATGAAAATCATGTATGTCAGATTTTTTAAATTCAAAACACAAAGATGGAAAATTTTCATTTAAACGGAAAATCAGTTTTTATAAGTACCACTTAGTGGTTTCACTATTCATCAAAAATTGAAGTTTTTCAGAAAATTTCCAAAAATTCACCCTAAGCTATATTTGATATTCTGAACTAAAAAATGATATCTATTTTAAAAAATTAAAAACATATAAGTTGAATTAATTAATTTAATAATTAGTTCCCACTGTCAAAACAAATAGCGTGTTTTTATGAAACAAAATGTATCAAAAGATTGACACTAGTTTAAGTCCGATTTCAAAGTGAAATTAATTCCAACGACCACTATTGGATTAAATGGTAAAAATATATTCTAATTTTACTTTAAAACCAATTCATAAGATAATCTAATCATATAAATAAATTATATTAAAAAGAGGTTTTGAATTAAAATACAACATTTTTCACTATTCATTAAAAAAATGAACTTTATCGGAAAAATACAAAAAATTTACACAAAGTAAATTTTGATGTCCCGATTCTAAAGAAGAATTTTATTTTTTCAAATATAACACATAAAATTGTCAAAAAGTGTATTTAAAAGAGGTTTTCCATCAAAAGGCGGTTAATCGACCTTTTAAAGAATATTAGAATGTTTACGCTTAAAATTGGATTCATTCGCATTTTTAATCCTCTAACATTTATTGTAAAAAGTAAAAATATTTGACAAACATATATAATCATTTTGTAGTAAGTTCTGTTCATTCCCGCCATTACAACGGCTAGGCGTTAACTACTATTTAAAATAATATTATTTTATTATTAGAGTGCAACGTAAGATTCCCAAGAAACTCGTTGTTGCGTATTGGGTATGCCATCGAGCATAGCATCCCCTTTAAAGTAATATTAATATTTTATTCAAAAATATGGATAAATATAAAAATGTTTTATTCTTTATTTACCTGTGGTGTTACATCCTTCCCCCCTTTTGGGAATTACGTCCTCGCAATTTTAAAATTGAGCTTGGAAACATCCTTGAAAGTCCCTCATCGGAACAAGAGTCGGTAAAACAATCACTTTAAAATAAAGAAAGATAAGTACAGAGGTCACCTGAGTTAACCCATACTAGGATTCCATGTAGGAAAACATGGACATGGAGGAGAAAACATAGGGTCATGTTCTAATGGAGAGTGATAGAAAACATGTTTAGGAGAAAGTTAACCACAAGAAAATCACAAACTTTTGATGGGTTAAACGGTATTAGATTCCCCAGTAGGAAAAGTTAATAGACAACATTTTTCATTCAAGTTACTTTTTATTGAGGAATTTATTCATAAGGAAACATAATCACTTATCATGTTGACTTTCAACTTTTATTAGATTCCTTACACAAACTCATATTTTCTCCAAAAGACGAGTATTTAGGAAGACTTGTTCACATTAAGAGTACTATAATCAACTTCTAGAGAATCACCTAATCCACAAAAGAGAACTATATACTTCCCATGTCTTTATACTTTAAGCAAAACCAAAACTAAAAAGGTTAGTACAAGATCAAATAATCCAGAAAAGGATAACCCTTTATAAAAAGAAAATCTATTCTTAATCTCCAAAATTTGTCCAACAAAACCCAAAGTTCAACGAGGACCATTGGATAAACAATTTGTCCATAAAATTCTTCAAAGTAAACCAAACTAAGATTGAAACCCAAATATTTGAAGGATTTAGTCACATAGTCTTCTAAGTTAAATCGTAACATTTATCTCCAAACAACATCAGTTTCTCTTAATGTCTCGTATTGAAAAGTAATTAACCTAATCACATATCCTCCATGATAGGTTAATAAATTTCCATAGATAATACAAAATCAACTTACTCTTAATTCATAAAATCATCTAACTAAAAAGAATCAGTCAAACTAACCAGGGACTTCACGTAGTCCAGTGGTAGGCGATAAATACCAGTCGCACTTTGGTTATGGGTTCGATTCCCGCAGCTTTGTCCGACGCGACGGGTTGTCACACGGTCTGCGTGTTGTCCTTTTTATAAAACTCTAAAAATAACCCTAACATGTTTTAACCTCAATAGTTTCCTTATACCTCTCATTTTCATCCAAATTCGTTACGATCTCAACATCGTAATTCTTGAAGTCTTATTTCACCACCATAAGATAAAATAAAACAATTCCCAAAATGAATAACATCATACCTTGATCATGGCGTCCACTTGGTTTCATCGTCATCTTGCTCACGTAGGTAGTAGTCCCATGTATTACAACAATGATTTATAGATCTTTCAAAATCATTTGATTCCTCCATCCAAAAACACCTTGTACAACATGGGTCATATGGGTGTTCACAGAAAAAAAGTTTTGTAAAATAATCATGTATGACATATAATTCCAGAACATCTAATAAAACATGATTTCTATAAAATAGTCGGACAGAATTTGAGTTGAAACTTTCTATTATTGGTCCTTTTAAAATACCAAAAGTATGTGCTGAGAGACTATATTTTAAAAGAAAATATAAATAGGTTGCACAAGGGTCTCCTTCCTCAGCACCATTTTTAAAATCATAATATGCTTCAACTTCTTGTGATAAGGTAAAATATTTGAAAATACCTTGATAATATTTACCTTTCTTGAAAATATGAGAATATTGTGAAAATAGTATTTTTCTAAAAACAACCCATGATCCACGATGATAATGAGGTATAGTGGAGGTGTTTTATATCTCAAACAACTGCTTGCAAGTGAGTTGTATGCTAGAAAAAGTTTCACAATCATCCAAACATGACTTTGCAATAATTATTTTAAGCATATCATCAGGAATAGATAGGAATTTAGTTTGAGATCCTTCTCCTTCCATTCATAACCAACTTTACTTGAACTGAAAAAAGTTATAAAACAAGGATCTAACTGAAATAATAGATATAGGGACTAATCATGTGTCTAACAAAACTCCTAATCCCTAAAGTTGTCTAAACCGACCTTTGATACCAACTATAAGGCCCCAGCCTTAAACCTTACTTAATCTTGAGTTATTACAAGATTACACATTGAGGATCTTTTCAGTTTTAGAGTTTTAGATAATTAGATCATAAAACTTGCATTACATTCCACATTTAAACAAAGTGGTTACATAAAAGATAGTATTCATTTTTTCCCATCAACAGAAACATATTTAAAAAATAAATCATGGATTCTTTCTTGACACTTCCTTGACACTATCATCATAACATGTACCTTTCCCTTGACCTGTGAAAAAAAATTCAAAAAAACTTGGGATGAGCATAAAAAGCTCAGTAAGGGTTATAAAAATATGGAAAGGAAACATGAGTTCATATATACATAAGAATGAAATCATACTTTACCCATAAAACATTGGCACTTTAACATACCTCATCAAATCATGAATAAATCATAGAAATCATAAGACATAAAGGTAACTTGAGGAATTCATAACATTCTTACGTAGGGAGTAACCCTCTTGGTTACGTTTGGAATACCCACCACAGTATATTCCCTAAATCTCTTCGGATAAACCTTAAAGTTTCACTCCTTCGCGTTACCCAATGCATTGGAGAGCTATATCGGGCTCACCCACCCTTAGTTTATCACGGAACCACCCGTCTTCATAACAATACCCAAGAACCATAACATAATTGTACCAGATAATACATGCATAAAGGAAACATAACATTTCCACATTTCAATCACAAGATATCAATAAAACACATTGATATAAAAAACCTTATGAAAACCATTTTCAATACCAAAATAAAAGAAAAGTAAAACATGGTATTTATTTTTCTTTTAAAAAGAAGGTATGGCTTGTAGAGGAAGCCGAAACTCAAATAATGGTCACGGTGGCAGAGAAGTCGTTGTCGCCACATACGTACGACAAAAACATTCCCTTTTGTCATTTAGTAAATGATTCGTATAAAAAATATTCCTTTTGAATAAACGTAAAAGTAAAAGGGGTTTATACACCATATAAAAGAAGGTTGTGTATAAAACAGAATATGCCTCAATGAAAGGAGATTGAGACGAATTCCCTTACAAAGACAGTATCCTTGGTTTAAGGATAAATCAATTACATAATTATGTGTGACAAACGAATACACCAAATATAAGTCGATATTAAGTGTAAAAAAATCATAGGTTATTCACACATATTCATAGAACAACATATTCAAGGGGTACAAGTTTATCCTAAAGAATCAAATTTGGGTTAAGAAGTTCCCTTGCAAAAATTTGACAGCCTAACGGCGTCACTACAAAATTCAGAAAATGAGTTTATGAGAGATAAAATGGGTATCTCATCACATGGACAAAAAATTTAAATCAATAAGGGTATAGAAGAAGATATCCCAAAATAATATTATGTGAATTAAAAGACATAACAGAAGAAGTCTTTTAAAAAGAGGAGGGTGAAAGGTTACCTTACCGACATGGGTATCGTTCGAGACATGAACCCCGTGAAAGAAGGACAATACAACATTGATGTAAATACTCATAAATGAAAGTATATTACACAATGAGTAAAATAATGGGCAGTACATACACCACTCAAAGGAAATTGTGGAAAATGTAGCATAAATCTCATGGTAATTAAAGTGAGATGAAAAATCCCTTATGAAAACTCGGCGGCCTAACGGCGCCACTTAAAACTTCCAAAAATGGATTGATGAGATCAAATAGGGTCTATAATCATATTAACATAAATTTTACAGAAAGAGGAATATAAAAGAACATCCCCCAACATAACAAAGAGGAGCTTAAAATAAGTGACATAAAGGAGAGTACTTAAAAAGAAAGAGAGAGGATAGATCTCTTACGAAAATTCGGCAGCCTAACGGCACCACTCAAAACTTCCCAAATGGATTGATGAGAGAGAATAGGGTCTCTCATCATATGAACATAAAACTTACAGTAAGAGTAATATAAAATAACATCCAAATAAAAAGAAAGATGAGCTTCAAAAGGAATGACATAAAAGAGTGTACTTAAAAAGAAAGAGAGGAGTAGGTTCCCTTACCTCAAGTCCAACTTGTCTTGTTCGTTTCTTTATCTTCCTGAATAATAAACTTTGGTCAATTTATAATTCCCTAAGGACCTCTTTTAGAGATTATTATTCAGTTCATATCACATATTATAATGTTATAATAATTGTTTATTAATGTTAGTTCATATCAGACGTTTTTGTCGATGTTTGGTATATGAGTCAAAAATGAACTTGTTTGAAAAATGATTTCCCATGTAGTTATAAGTAAATAATTTCCAGAATGGTATTAATGATTAAAATATAATATATATCTAGTACATTTTCATTTTATAATATTCCATATCATTTGGAGATAAAAAACTAAAAGCACCGTTCATGGAGATGGTAGGTCGTACGTACGCATGAACGCTACTTTCATTTTTTTTTTGTCATATTAATGGAATTAAAAAAATGATATATATATATATATATATTATAATTATAGAATGATATAAATCATTTAGATGTAATATATTACATATATATCCATTATATATATGTACTTATAATATTACATAACATTTGGAGATAAGAAATGAAATGTACCGTTCATGGAGACGGTAAGTCGTATGTACGCATGAACGCTACTTTCATTTCTTTTTTTTGTATTAAATGGAATGAAATAATAATTATATAAAGGTATATTATAATTCCAGTAGTATAACATATGTAATACCATTAATTACATCCTTTATACGTCCCACATATGGCATTAACGAATCAAATCACTTTGAGGGGCGGTAGTCCGCACTTCCTAAAATGAAGATATCGCGTTTATCCATAATGGAAACCATAAAGGTATGCCATAAATGAAAAATAAAGAAGATTAAGGAAAACATAAACATATTATATATCATATATAAAATACAGTGACATCATAATGGACACCTTTAAAGGTGTTAAAAGATTATTTAACAATCATCGTTTCATGAGGCAGAAAATCGCCAACCACAGAAATAGTATGTTCTTTAACCATTAGACAAAGGTGTGTGTAAGTGTAGATATAATAATTATTATAACAACATCCTATTATATTGAAGATACTGGAGTTGTTACAAAAGAAATGAATAAAAAGAGTTTAGGGGGTTGGAGAAGCAAAATAAAACAAAAGGACACAAGTGAAGACATTACCTTAAAATCGGTTAACTCCCTTTGGTTTGAGCTCAAAGGATTCCTTGGGAAGACTTCTGCCCAAAGTGAGGCTTCAAGTAGTTAGAGAGATATGTGGAGAGACAAAATGGTCAGGGGTTGGCCGAGCCAAAGTCTTTGGAAGTGTGGGTAAGGAGGTAGAGGTGGGGGCATTTTATAAGAGGAGAGGAGGGGCACTCTTGGAAAGTAAAGAAATGTTACTTTATTTTAGAATGCGTTTCGGATTTTAATGGTCCCACATTGATTTATTTCGAGGATAAGGTGATAAGGGTTCGAAATCCACCCATCCAATTGGTTTTGGACATGTGTAGGTCTTAGATTTTACATTATCTTTCCATTTTATTTAAATCGTTAAATAATGAGGACATCGTTGCATCATCATGATGTCATAAATAATTTAATTTTTTTAATGTCTAAAAATTATAAAAAAAAATATCATGATGTAGGAAATATTTTTATATTTCTAATGAATATTTATAGTCAAAAATATGACTTGTATAACCCCATGTTAAAAATTTTTTAGTAAAACATCTCATGTTTGTGTCATTTTTACTTTAACATTAAATAAAAAGTTATTTATGTCATTTCCCAACCAAAGTAGCTCCATGGGGTCCCCAAGTTGACCCATGGATTGTATTGGTCGGCCATGACACATCCAATGAGGGTAGGACATGTGTCAAGCTCATCTCATATTATTAAAACATTATTTTTACCTTAAACTACACTAATTACCTCTAATCGCGATTAAAAACATAATAAGTTACTATTCACCAAAAAATTATTCTCATCCCATTGAACCACATTTTACTTCTTAATGACAACCATGTATGTCGGATTTTTGAAATTCAAAACACAAATATGGAAAATTTTCATTTAAACGGAAAATCAGTTTTTATAAGTACCACTTAGTGGTTTCACTATTCATCAAAAATTGAAGTTTTTCAGAAAATTACCAAAAATTCACCCTAAGCTATATTTGATATTACAAACTCAAAAAAGATATCTATTTTAAAAAATTCAAACATATAAGTTGAATTAATTAATTTAATAATTAATTCCCGCTGTCAAAACAAATAGCGTGTTTTTATGAAACAAAATGTATCAAAAGATTGACACTAGTTTAAGTCCGATTTTAAAGTAAAATTAATTCCAATGACCACTATTGGATTAAATGGTAAAAATATATTCTAATTTCACTTTAATCCCAATTCAAAAGATAATCTAATCATATAAATAAATTAGATTAAAAAGAGGTTTTGAATTAAAATACAACATTTTTCACTATTCATTAAAAAATGAACTTTATCGGAAAAATACCAAATATTTACACAAAGTAAATTTTGATGTCCCGATTCTAAAGAAGAATTTTATTTTGTCAAATATAACACATAAAATTGTCAAAAAGTGGATTTAAAAGAGGTTTTCCATCAAAAGGCGGTTAATCGACCTTTTAAAGAATATTAGAATGTTTACGCTTAAAATTGTATTCATTCACATTTTTAATCCTCTAACATTTATTGTAAAAAGTAAAAATATTTGACAAACATATATAATCATTTTATAGTTAGTTCTGTTCATTCCCACAATTACAATGGCTAGGCGTTAACTACTATTTAAAATAATATTATTTTATTATTAGAGTGCAACGTAAGATTCCCAAGAAACTCGTTGTTGCGTATTGGGTATGCCATTGAGCATAGCATCCCCTTTAAAGTAATATTAATATTTTATTCAAAAATATGGATAAATATAAAAATGTTGTATTCTTTATTTACCTGGGGTGTTACACACCAAGTCACCCATAGAGAAATAATTTAAATGTTATAACAACAATAACCACGTACAAATATACACTATGTAATATGATCCCTTTATTTCAATATCTCTAATCAAGTAGGTTTTATACTAGTGTTATCAATCTATGTGCCCGATTTCACTTTCTTTGATTTTTTGGAAATGAACTTTTTGATAGAACGCCAAGTCCATGGACTTAATAAAGTGGTTTTATTCCCATCATAGGGCTTAATATATCAACTTCCATTAAAGAAAAAAAAGGTAAAAATCCTTTATTGCATTATTCATTAATGTAATATCATCCATGAAATACCCAACATACCCAACTTATCCATGAACTTATATCATCATGGTTTAAGGAAATACATTAAAGAACACAAATAATTATATGAATTAATAATAATCTTAAATACTAAGGACCATTATACACATTCTTGGATGGAAACATCAAATTAGACAAATAAATAAATGTGCATTTCCTACTAGCGGGTCATGTTCTCATAATCTACTTTCTTGAGATTACCAAGGATGAAATTCATGCGAAGAAGTATTAATTTCTTGATCCCCCAACCCCTAATAGCATGTATTATATGTGTCTTATTATATGATATCACCTGTCTATATAACATGTATTTAAGCATACTTCCATAGCACTTCTAGGTTTTCATCAAAGTAGGGAACTGTTATGACCTTTCAACAAAGCAAGTAACCTTAGAACATTATCACATAGATATCATGTAGAATAAAAATCATCATGTGATAATATATTAACTAATATTCAACACCATAAATAGTATGGTAATCAAATGTACATAGTATTTGGTTCTAGGGAACCAACTCCAAAATACTCCCATTTGAACTAGAGCCAATTATTAACAACTCAAATGGTTATATTAATATTATAAACATGATTTTGTTGAGATATGGCTATATTTTTTTATCCCACCATGCTACCTATGGTTTATCTTCTTATTATGACCTCATGTCTCTAAGAAAATCCTGCATGCAATGATATGACCGAGTATAGTCCTTTTTAGCTCTATCATCATTAACATCTTAGATAATACCATAGTTACCATTCATCGTGATATGATTGGATTTTACTATCTTTGTATAACTCTATAATATAGAACAAATTGTTATAAAAATGCTTCTTAAGCTTCATCAAAATCCAAAACATACTCGGTTGGATGTAGATATGAAAACTACTATCTATAAAAGATTTACCATTTCAAATTATCTTAGCCTTACGAAAATTCTAGATCAGAGTGATCCAAAGAAGACTAGTTTTATATCCCCTGAAAACTAGTATTCTTATTTCTCAAATTTCTAGGAACTCGTCTAGTTTTTATTCCTCAAGCACTGTCAGATGGTTCTGGTACTTAGACTATGTAGTTCTCCTGGTCTCTTTTGATATTTTTGTTCTATACTTTTATAAATAATAAAGATAAAACCTATATATATATCATAGAATATGAGATAGGATTACAAAGTACTATTAGACATATATAGTCTATACATCACAAAAATATAATGTGACAGAATAACAATTCATTTGTATTGTTCTATATTATATTTTCAATACCATATAAGTTATGTACAATGACTTGGATTAAGAAACCCCTTAATATGTGCTAAAAGATCTTATTCCTTAGAACTTGGGTTTCTAATTAATCTATCTTGGTTTAATTAACTTGTAGTATTAATCAAATAGAAAACCAATTACATGTTTTCTATATATTTTTAAACATATATTTCTTAAAAACTATAATACTCTCACTAACATCTTATAGAAACATGGTCACACATTCACTTAAAATGAATGTATTATGATCATTATACTTATTTAGATCAATAAATGGATCCTTGAAACTTATATATTAAATTGGTATAACTTTATGTCACTAACCTTTCTAAACATTTCATTAAGACATTTCCAAGAAGGTTTTCTTTAAGGATCATTGTCTTAACATCTAATACCCAATAAAATGATCATTAAAAATCCATGACAAGTAAAATTTGAATGGAATTTCATATAATGATTAGTAAGAATGTATTATCACCCAATAAGGTGAACATATACTATTTATAGATATTGTAAACCTTTCCTTAATAATTTATGATTTATTGGTTTGAACTTAACCATCCATGTATGGTTTTTGTTGAACACCAACCAACGAATTTACATCAGTTAGAGAAAATTACCAAAATATAGAACTATATTTTAGTATATAGAACCCATATTTAATTTCAAATGAACTTTTCATTCATATATAGGTTTCCACTTACTACACCATATAGTAATTTTCATTCTTACCTAATAATATATATCACCCATCTTGGTGAATATATAAAACCACTACTATGTTTTTAACTTTCTTACATAGTATCTGTCTCTGGAAAAATTCCAATCACTAAAACTTGTGAAGATAACTATTCTTATGACAGCTTGTGCATGTACATCCAAGATTCAAATTAATACTTTATTTCTCCCACTATCTAAAAAATAGATGTACTTATCATATAGAACTGTAGTGGGCATGATAAATACCTTTATATATTGGGTATATTAATATCCTTAGTAGTTTTAGGATAATTAAGTAAGTTTCACTTTGTGTTTTTACTTAGATTTAAATTTTAAGCTAAGTCCAACTTAACAAATGATTCTCACCAAAACATTTTTGTTTGTGACATAATGGACTACCATCATATCATACTTTATATGAAACACATTAGTCAATTTATTTGTTATATGGTTAGTTATTATTTTTCTATCTTATGAGACATGTATAGAGAGGTATCAAATAATACTTGTTGTCATGAACCAGTGGGATAATCCATAATAGAATCATAAAATAGGAAATTAGTGATTTATATAAATGTAGTAAGTAAGAAACCATAAATATTAGTTGGTCATAAGAAATTCCTAAACATCCCATGAGGTGACCCTAAATGAACTCAGTTTAGAATCACAAACATGCATATTGATGCATCCCTGTGTCATTGAACTACTAGAATTCCCTCAAATATACTCATGAATGGAACTCCCCCGTGGTATATAACACCATAGAGGATCTAGTTCATCTAATTGGGACATAGATAGTAGTGTATCTCATCCCTCACTAAAATTCCTAGGATCCCATGACGATAATAAAGGTGGGAGATGAGGTAGAATTTATATAAAACATATCAATCTAGAATCCATATAATTAAAAAATTATAATCTCATATCCCTATACCGACCATATGAAATCCCTCATTAAACTTGAGGTCTTACATGGGGGTTTACTGATTTCACCACGATTCACTATTTTATTTTACCCATACACCATTGTATTAATCTGGTTTTATATTGAAAATTAAATATATAATAATATTTTTCACTTCATATTTGGTTCAATATTTTAATTTTTATCACTATTAAATGGGGTGATTTTTCTTTTTTTATGTTTTCATTATAGGTGGAGGGTATTTGGAGGGCCCAAGATGAAGTTGAAGGAAAATGGGCCAAACTACGCAGGAATCCAAGAATACTAGTAGACTCAACCACACACTATAGATAATTAGTGCATCTAATTGGGGTAAAATTTTGTGGTCTTGTCCAAAATTTAGTGGTATGAAACTATTCTTCAGGCACCCAATCCCTATTCATATATTAAGAGGCCCAACCAAACCGATCTGTCCAGGAAAAATAATCTACATGAAGTCAAATTTTGGTTATTTATTTTGGAAATATATCCCATTTTATACATTATCAGGCCACCACATTTGACATGAATATATATATGAGGTTAAAAAACAGTATTTTTATTTTTTCAAATTATTTATAAGGCAATTCACTAGCTCAAAACCATGGGCCAAGTGGTATCTCAAAATCTGTGTTCCCAAAACCACCTTCTATTTTGGCTATAAAAAGGCACCTTGGGCACCTAATTTGGGAGTTCAACCAGGAAGAAAAGATCTGCCATTTTGGAGACCCAAAGGATTTATCTCCTAATTCCTAGAAGTTCAAGAGGCTATGGGAAGTTATACTTTAACATTTATGGCTTCCTTACTTTCCATGTAGTTTTAAACTTCTTGTGATCACTCAGGGAGGAACGTGATGTAATCTAAAGCTTCTTGTTTGTAATATTTGAATTATATTTTTAATTCTAGGTTTTATGTTATTTTTTTCATCCTCTATTCTTATTTAATTGAGTTTTGTACTGGTATTTCATACTCAAACTCATATGATCATGTTTGGGGGTACCCATTCATAAGATGTTTCACACACCATTCACAACTTCTTCTTCTTCCTTTCAATTGTGGTGTTTGTGTGGTTCATATTGGTCAAGTTAACTATCATAAACACTTACTTGGATATGTAAATTTATTTCATGGTATCACACTAAAATAACATACAAACCTAGAAAATGTTTCAAGTTCTTCATGTGCTTCCTCAGTCGGTTTTGGTTATGAATTTGAATAGAAATCACTCTATCATCAGCGGTAGTCAGTGAATCATTTTGTGTTTCTCAACAAACCCTTCGAGGTGTAATAATATAAATTCACTAACATTATGGTTCTAAATGTTACAAACTAGTGATTAACATATCTAAAACCTATATATTTAAGTGTTTAAGGATGAACATCAGGTGATTTCCCTAGGTTTATCACGCTTAATTAATTTTATTAATTTCCCCTTTATTTTATTACTTTCCTTTTTTATATTGGATTATTAAAACATAAAACCCCATGTTTTCCAAAATCATATTCCCCTTTTCTTTTCATAATCACAACCTTATTTTTTAATTAATGATCCAAGTCTTCATCGAGATATAACTTAGAGTTCCTGATATACTGTAGAAATTCTAGTAAAACTAAACATCTAATTTGACACGCTCAACAACATGATCAAATTTTGACACTGTTTTTGGGGATCCAAGATAATTTTTTCCCTCTTATTTATTTATTCTATTTTTTTATTTATTACTGCTTTTCAATATTCACTCCTTCCTTTTTTTATGTTTCTTATCTCTCTCTTCTTATTCTCTCTCTCTCTAATTCTGTAGTATAGAAATCTCTTTTATTTTATATATTAATTATTATTAAGTGTTTTTATTTTATTCATATTCCATTAAAAAACAAAAAAACAACAAAAAAACAAACTTCGCAACTTATTTTTATGACCCGGTCTAGAAAATAAAAAAAATTGAAATAGACCTTGAAATTGAAAAACACTTCACTCAAAAATTAGGTCATATAAAGTAAGAAAATGTGATAATATTGAGGAAACCCTTGTGAAACCTTAAGTGGTACTAAACCAATCTAAAAGTGAACCAGATAAAATTCTTAAAAATATGGTTGTAAATAACATAACCATAAAATAACTTACATAGGATGAGCCCCTATGTGGAATACAGTGTGCTTCACGCACCCACTGAATTTCAAATTCATTCGATTGTTACCCTTTCAGCGGTGCATTCTCTGGTGCTGTATATGGCTCCGGAGACCTTCAATATTTGCTCATCCTCTACTGGTTCTAGCCTATCTCGGACCTTGGTGTCCCCTGGATCTCTTACATGGCATAATGGCCCTACACTCTCCTTCAAGGAAGCTCTATGTGGCCCGTTGAACGTTACCCAGTAACCCTCCTTCCCGGTGGCTTCTTCGGTGGCTCCACGGGTGTCGAGGTTAGGTTCTAGCCTATACTTGGAGGTTCCTATAGCAGCTTTAAACGGGGCTATTTCTGGTCTAAAATGGACCCTTGTGGCTCGCTTTGGATCCAAGAAGCCTCTCATCTAGTCCTTCAAGAGGTTTGTGGAGTCCTGGGGGCTGCACGAGTTGGTCCACATCTCATCTATTCACCGCCTCTCCTACTGTATGGTCTTTCTCTTAGAACCAGACTTCATCCTATCATAGTGTCGAGCCCCTCAGTGTTTTGGTTGATGGCGCTTCAACCTTTCACGATGGTCGATGAACATACACAAGGGGAAGGAAATTACCAAGGCGGCGGTATGGATCCACCTCCCAGGTATCCCTCTTCCCTTTCAGAATGTGAATTTTCTCAAGGATATCAGGGACAACCTAGGTGGTTTATTTTCTATGGATGATCATACCAGCATCTGTGAGGATATGTTTGTGGCCTAAATCTATGTCAAACTCGGCCTATCCTTCTCTCCCTCAGATAGAATCCTCTTGAAGGTATAGGGCTTGTTTGAATGGTCCTAGTATATTTTATATCCTATGTTCCCCATGTTTTTCCCCTTTTACCTCCTACAGGGGCACTCCTTGAAAGTTTTTAGGAATAGTAATCATGGTGTTCATCTCCAAGATTTTAGAGGTTCCCTAAGAAGTGATGTTCCACCGCCTGAGGGTGGAGATGAGGAATCTTCGACGGTGGTGATGGTTTCTCGAGAAAATCCATCTCATGCTTGCGGCTCTAGCCTAGACCGGCCTAAGTCCAATGTTGACTCTATTAACCTAAGGATGGTGGTGGTTTCAAGTGGCCTGTGGGTCTCCCCCTCATGGTTATCAGACTTCTTCTCTTGAGACTTTTTCCCCAACCAGATCTTGTCTGAAGGAGACCTATTGGAGCTCTTCCTGAGGTTCCCATGAAAGGACCCCTTGGCTCTATCCTTCCCCAAGGAGAATTTGTCTCCTAATAATGTTGAACTGACTGCAGATGGTGGACAGGGGGATCATACTTCCCCCCAATAGGAATAATGCATAGTCAAGGCAAGCGGCAAGGCTGCCCAGAGTTGTGAGTCTGATCCTTCCTCATTCTGGGCATTGGGTTAGCCTTCTAAGTTCATTTCTCCTCTAAGAAGCGTCTATGGAAAACTACTCCTAGTTCATTCCCACTTTTCCTCGCCTAATCATGATCCCCTCGACTTTATCCCAGGTGTATGCACTCATTCGAAGTCAAATAAAAAATTGTGTTGGAGTCGGGAGTGTTCTTCCTCCCTCCAGAAGGGGACCAAGGAGCCTGGGGCCAAAGCTGAACTATAACCTGAATAATGTTGCCTATTATCATATGTAACTCTCATAGTCTTATAGATCATATTAATATAGACTTAATAGAATTATAAACAATAAGAATAAGTCTTATATTACTTATTTCTTAGAACATAAGTAGATCTATTCTGAACTCAATCAGTTCACTTTTAAAATAAGGATGCTTGTGTCCATGTATGTTGACCCAGCCAACTGACCTATCGGGATCTTCTAGAGAAGGGACGTCTCGGTGGAACTAATCCAAGAGGGTGACCAATTCATCTCCATGAGGGAGAATATGGGTAAGAATACCCTACATGTGACCTTTTTTTATGGGATATGTGATATCCAAAGGAGGGAATCATAGTGGCAGGAGCTTAGTGTGTTTGACCCAGGAGAGGTGCCATGGATAATAGGTGGGGAATTCAACATTGTGGATG
Organism: Viscum album; assembly: GCA_963277665.1. Taxonomy (NCBI): domain Eukaryota; kingdom Viridiplantae; phylum Streptophyta; class Magnoliopsida; order Santalales; family Viscaceae; genus Viscum; species Viscum album. The sequence continues at coordinate 159,797,185 of OY728125.1, forward strand.
AACCAAGGGAGAAGAAAGGAATAGGTGTGTTCCCATGAATGGTTAGCATGGATTTCATCCAGTTCATGGAAAGCAATGGGTTGCTGGATTTGGGGTACATGAGGGATCGCTTCACGTGGTGTAATAACCAAAAGGGGAACAGATGTTGCTGGAGATGACTCAATCGCTACTTAGCAAACATTCACGCCATCACTTGGTTTCCAAATTAAAAGGTTAATCATATGATGTGTGGAATTTTTTACCACTCTCCGCTATTGGTCCATCTATCTACCAGGCATGAGGTGCATGAAAGCTTCAGATTCTGGGACCACTGGAATGGAAATTTGGACAATATTCAACTAGTTCTCTCTTCATGGAAGGAACTGGTATGGGGGCACACTTGGGTGGTGATTCATAATAAGCTTATGTGATTAAAGAAGGGGCTTCAGATATGGTCAATATATCTTCCCCCTATCAACCTGAATACAGATGCCCTCAAACGGGAGATTGATTGCATGGAAGGTAGCTTGGAGGACCTTTGGAATGAGATGGTGTTCAATGATATTGCAGACAAGAAGAAAAAACTAGCATAAATGATCCTTAGATAATAACTTAAGGCTTGGGAGAGCTCAAGGATCAAATGGATGAATGAGGAGGATAAGAACACGAAATACTTCCATGTATGTATCAAGGATAAAAGACATCCCATAAAAATTAATATCATGCATGATGATGGATCCTACACGGACGACAGAGAGGAATTTGGCGGTATGGATTTATCTTTCTTTAAAGATATTTTAGCTGGCCCGAAGATGAGGATTCCCACTAGGTACCCTAGTGGGAGTTCAGAACTTTGGGAATCGATCCCACCCTATGTATCCTTAGAGGACAACAAAATCATGGAGGTGATCCCTAGTGAAGAGGAGATTCATGTGGTGATGCTTAATCTTAATGTGGAGATCACTTCAGGACCTGACTGCTTCCCCAGATCATTCTATAGAGGATCGTGGAAGATGGTTAAGGGTGACATCATTTCAGCTATCCAGGACTTCTTTCATGGGGGTTACCTGCCGTGGGTGGTGAGTGCAATGACCCTCGTGCTCATTTCTAAGGTTAAGTACCCCTCATCTCTTTTTCATTATGGACCCATAAGCATGTGAAATTTCCCCTATAATATCATAGTAGTCACCATTAACCTAAGGTTGTCCATGCATCTACCCTGGTGGATATCTATCAAGAAGAATGGCTTTGTGAGGGGACGGTCCATCCACAGAGCGATTGCACCAGAATAGTAAATGTTGGGGAATATCAACTGCAAGACCCACAATTCCAATATGGAAATGAAACTAGACATGAATAAGTTGTACAACAGGGTCAAATAGGGTTTATTAACAAGGTATTTACTAGCATGGGAATATCTCCCAAGGCTTTGGATATTATCTTTAAATATTTTAGCTCTGTATGGATGAATGTCAGCTTCATGGGGAGAACGCATGGATTCTTCAAGGAGGTACGCAGCCTACACCAAGGAGATCCTATCTCACCAATTATTTTCATACTCATGCAAGACACACTTAGCTGACTAATTAATAAAGGGATCACGAGCAGTAGGATCATGCCTTACAGAAGGAAACAGATCATGTCTTCCATCTCACACATGATGTTCGCAGATAACACTATAATTTTCTCAAATTATGTCAAGAGATTTGTGCATGGAATCAATAGGATTCTTGAGGATTATTTCTTCTGGAGTGGGAATCTGATCAACAAATTGAATAGAAACAAGTATATTTCAAACAAGTGTGCTCCAAATCGGGTCATCCAATTGTACAGTAGACTGGACATGCAGCGGGGTACTTTTCCCCTAGAATAACTCGTCACCCCCATATATTCAGGTCGCATGTGGATAAGGGACTTTTACCATGTGGTGAGTAAGATCAAAGGGATGGTCTTCAATTGGAATAATCACCTCCTATCCTTTGGGGGGAGCATAGCTCTAGTGAATAGTGTATTGTCTGCAATTCTGGTGCATGCACTGGCTGTGACCACAGTGCCGAAAGTGTTAATCAAAAATATTGATAGGGTGTTGGGTGGATTTATTTGGGATGCATTGTTTGAAGGTAAGAGGCATTGGGTATCATGGGAGAGGATGTCCCATCCAATTCCTAGTGGTGGGATTAATGTATGAAGCTTGGGGAGAAAGGTTACTTGCATGCATGTGAAACTAGCATGGGAAGTTATTGAGAAACGTACTTTATAGGGGGGAATATGGCCCATAACTATGGTAGAAATATGGATGAAGTTAGAACATAGAGATTCCCCCTCTTGTCTAGGATATAACCCCACATTCAGACACTTCAATATCATGCTCTATGGATTGTGGGAGAAGGTAACATTCTCTTTTGGTTTCAAAACTGGGCAGGCTCTATGATCAGTTATCTGAGGTGTTCATCCCCTTCAATATCCATCAAAAAGGCGATCCTGAATCAGTCTTTCATCAGGGTAGTGCTGGACAAGAACTAACAGGACATTTTTTATTTGATCACCATCAATTAATAGCCAGATAGATGTGTGTTCACCCCATCTAATTCTGGGAACTTCTCACTGAAGGAGTTTTGTAGGTTATCCTCACCTCTAGATCCCCATAATGGATATAATAATATTGTGTGGTGCAAAAGGATTCTAGTCAAATAAAATTTCTTCATATGGAGGATTCAATATAAGGCGGTACCAATAGATGACAACATTAAACAAATGGGGATTGTTAGGACCAAAAGGGGCCTAGATACCCTGAGAGGGGGGGTGAATAAGGGTATGGATATTCTATTTCAAAATTCTTCTTGCCCCACTGGATCTTGACCTCTATATTATAAGTGTCACTTTGTTTGGTCTTATATGTTTATTTTGATCACTTATTTTTATCTTTATCTGATAGTTATTCTTTAGATTCAATGCAGGGAAGTAACTAGGTAGAAACAGATATTTTTACTTGGTTCACCGTCACTGGGATATGTCCAAGGAGCATACAACGGCGATGTGTCTCTGTACCAAATCCACTAAAGCTCACTGTCAATGATGTTTGGGATAGATCACTTCTATTCCCAGGCTCACTGCCATTACAATTTTTAGGGTCATCTCACTGCTTTCCCAAGGGTCACTCCTTGTTCCTCTCTCTCTGGATCACTACCTGTTGAAAGGATAACCTTCTTCCTCTTCCTCTTCTCACTACACTTGGAAGGGATCCAATCACAATTTATAGACCTGTAGTTCTCTTCATTATCACTAATGAATGCATCCTCCACTGTATGTAGATGCTCTATTGATGTCCAAATTTCATCCAATGAGGAATACCCCTTTTCCCCTGAACATTGGGCAATTCCTTTGGAAATACATTTGTAAAGAACCCCACTTCGTGAGGCTCCTAATTTTGTGAATCTCAAACAAGCCTTCACGAAGTCCCTGTCTTTTCGCAAAGCACACACCTTCGCACAACTCCTACCTTGCAGAGCACACTACTTTCATGGAGCTCAGACTGTTGCAAAGCTCAAGCCTTTGCAAAGCTTAGGCCATCGTGGAGTTCAAGTCGTCGCAGAGTGACTTCCCTCACAAAGCTCACTAAGCCAATGTAGAGCACACTACATTCACGGAGCTAGAATAGCCACCGCGAAGCACCATCCTTTCACGAAGCACACTGCCTTCGCAAACCACCTTCGCGAGCTGAGAGCAAAATATTTTATTTGAAAAACTCACTTTGTTCTCCCGAGGGGGTTGAGGTCAATTTATAGGTGATTCCACCGACCCTCGAACCTTCTGCGTGAAGTCAAAACCACGTCATCACAAATCGTGAAGCTCCGAAGTTCTCGCCGAAATTCTCTCAAAATCATGAAGCACCACATAAATTTTATGATCGTGGAGCTCATCATAATCATGGAGCATCCAATCAATTCCTTCGCGCATTTACTGTGAAGCTCCAATCGCAATGCCCTTCGCTGCCACAATGTTCTTCAACTCTGCCATTCACGAAGCTTGACGTAATCGTGAAGAATCACTGTCAACATTCTTCTGGTCTTCATTAAATCCAACCCATGAAGCCTATCTTCGCGAAACTCATGAATTTTCCATATTTTTATGAGATCTTCAAGGAAATCCATATTTTGCGATGCTCACCAAACTCCAAATTTTAGACCCCAAAAATTTGGCTAACACTGGAAAACGGCGCCACCTTGTATCTATTATTTTATACCGCCTCCAGATCATCCATTCCTTTTTCATGGTTCTTTGTCAACATGGATTGTCAACAACATCTCTGGAACTTGACAATTCACCATGGAAACCTGCTTTGTCAACAAACACAATCAACCTAAAAATGTTGCAATGTTACCTTGAGGGATTTGTTCCCAACAATATCCCCCTTTGGGTTTGTTGACAACTCTTCTCAGAATGATTTTCTTCACTTTGATACCTCACTAAGTCTCTTTCCATCATCACCCAGCCTTCGCCTCTTGCGATTTAGATAGTGACCAGATATTCACTCACCACATACTCTAAGCCCACATGAGCAATGCTCATCGTGAGAAACAAGAGTAAATGAAAATATCATCAATGAATCACTTCATTTCTGCCACCAACTATTTACACCCAACTGATACCAATTTCTAAACTAATTCCAATTGTTGATACCACATTGATACTAATAAGTGATAGCTGGAAACCTTCTCACACCTTTCCAACATCATTGTTATGCTTTTATCACGATCCTCAACTGTCATGATATCTATTCTTTGATCGATCACTTCTAGCATCATCTTATTTAAATACTCTCACTCCCCCAATCTCATTGCTCCCCCTATCTCGCTGATCCACCGGTCAGCTTCTCCTGATATCAATCATGATTTATCAAACAGCCACACTGTCACACTGTCTTCCCTTTGAACAATCACTATTTTCTCCCCCTTTATCACTAAACCCAAAGGGCACTCCTTTATGGTCTGTAATAGGGTAAAAACACATATTAGTATATTAGGTAATAGCATACCATACCTCAAGAAGAGGGGGTGGTCCCATAGCCACACTTTTTCAAGTACAGGGAATCAACTGAACTCCCAAAGCCAGTTGATGCCTCTCAAAAGCTTCCTTGGGTAGGGCCTTTGTCAGAATGTCTACAACCTGTAACTCTGTAGGCACATACTCTAACTTCACGATTCCTTGTTCAACCATCTCCTTGATGAAATGGTATTTTATCTCAATGTGCTTTGTCCTTGAGTGGTGGACGGGATTTTTGCTAAGATTTATAGCACTTGAGTTATCGCACTGGATTCCGATCGGAAACTTCACTTCAATGCCCATATCATCAAGTTTCTGCTTTATCCACAATAACTGCATACAAGATTGAGTGGCAGAAATATACTCAGCTTCTGTAGTGATCAATGAAATTCAATCTTGCTTCTTACTCATCCAAGAAATACACAATCTACCAAGATAGAAAGCACCTCCTAACGTTGATTTCCTATCATCTGTAGAATTGGCTCAATCTGCATCAGTATATCCCAATAACTCTGACTGATATTTTTCAATATACATCAAGCTGAAATCCATTGTTCCTTTGATATACCGAATTATTCTTTTCACTGCAATCATGTGGATTTCCTTAGGATTGATTTGATATCGTGCTACTTGGTAGGTGACAAAAACAATATCAGGTCTCGTCACTGTCAGGTATAGTAAACTCCCAATAATCTACCTGTATTATGTGATATTAACTACCTTTCCATTATTATCTTTCGATAATTTCATCTAGGTAGAAACCGGATTCTTCATCTCCTTGCAATTTTCCATTCCAAATCTTTTCAAAACTTCCTTGGAATATTTGGATTGAGAAATAAATGTTCCATTCCTTCCTTGTGAAACCTATAGACCAAGGAAAAATGTTAGCTCTCCAATCATTGACATTTCGAACTCACTTTTCATGAATTCAGAAAACTTTCTGAACTGAGCATCATCGGATCCGCCAAATATTATCTCATTGACATAAACCAAGACCATCATCCTTTGATTACTATTATTGTTGAAATAGAGATTATTATCAACTCCCCCATGCTGAGAACCAAGTTTCTTCAATTACTGATCAAGCCTAGAGTACCATGCTCTCGGTGCTTGTTTCAACCCATACAATGCCTTCTTTAGTCTGAAAACCTTGTTCTTATCCTCATGAATGACAAATCCATATGGAAGCTCAATATACAATTCTTCCTCCAGAACCCCATTCAAAAAATGTATATTTGACGTCCATCTGAAAAACTTTGAACTTATGTTTCACTACAATGGCTGGAAATAATCCGATTCTCTCTAGTCTCGCAACCGGTGAAAATGTCTCATCAATATATATTCCCTCTATTTGGGATTATACTTTGCACACCAATAATTATTTATTCCAAATCATTGTTCCATATTCATTCAACTTGTTGCAAAATACCCATTTAGTTCTAATGATATTCTTATCAGCTGGCCTCGAAACAATCTCCCATGTCTGATTCTCTTCTAAATCAGCATCATCCACTTCAACTCCCCCTTTGTTTCTTTCCTCCTCATCACATTCATCAATAAATTTCTCACTATTTTATTGTTTAGTGGAATCATTTCTTTCAACTACATTTCTGAGCTTCTTGTTGAAATGGGGTTGACATTCTCTCGCGGCTTCTTAGTATCCTAAAAATAGTCAGCTGATACCATATTGTTAGAAAAAAATAGATGATTATAAAATACATGAAGTTTACTGCCTCTCCCACAATATTTATTCTTGATTATAAACACTCATCCTTTATATCCCATTTATATCTTTCATCTGATTAGGAGATAGAGATCTCCCCCTATGTTACGCAACACTTCTTATGGTTAGACCCATATACATTCTTCTTCTGTTGAATCATTGAGCCATTAAAAAAATCTATAATCCTACTGAGTAGAAACTCAGTGTAGGAAATAAGAGACAAATTTAATAACACAATCACTTCATGTTGTGCTATGTGGCTCCATTTCTTCTTCAACTCTGGTACCTGATTTGAGTCAATTGAAACTCTAAAGCATATCACTTTGCCACTATGCATCTTTAGATGCCACTTCCCCTTGGATTGTATCTCCCTAAAACCTGAAACACATGAATCATTAGTTAATATCATTTATTTACATAGGGATAGGGGATTATAGTATCCTCAAGAAGAGTATTGTGGTTGATCTTGATGCTTAAACCCTTTGATTCTTTCTCGCAAAGCATGACACTCATTCCTTACTTCTTCTAGCTTCCTTGACAACTTTAAATACTCTGGCCATATGACTAAGCATTCATTACCCACATGATGAGTCTTTCTCTGATATTTAGATTCTTCAGTCCTAGACTTTCTCATCATTTGGGGTTTAAACCCACTAGAACACATTTCCTTCTTTGATGTTCCACCAAAATTCCATTTTCCTTGATTCCTTCTCTAAGCAGGAAACTTTCCACTGGTCATCCGCTCTTTCTTCTTCCTCCATTGGAATGCTCTTTCTCTTGCCTCCACTTCTCGGTATGTGGCTTGAAATGTGAATTTTATAGGACATTATTTATTCATATTTCTTTTATCAATTTTTCAAGTCACTCCACCTCTTCTTATTGGGGTTGAGTATTCCACTGACTTCACATTATTCTTACTCACAACTGGTGTTGATCGTCCCTTAATCTTCCAGGATTGTTCACATTCTCTCCATGAAGGCTGTTGTGAGTGTGACATAGAATGTGATTGATACACCTTTTGTTTATCTCCTTGTGATTCTCCTGAGGTAGTAAACTTATTTTTCAATTTACCACTTCGTCTTCCAGTGTATGATTTCTCATTATACACCACTGGAGTCGTGAATCTCTTCCCGAGTTCCTTTTCCTTTCCTGCTTTCTTCTTACTACAATTTCTTGCCAAATGCCCATAATCAGAACATATAAAAAAATTTCCATCAAATTCATACATCATTTCATCATTTCTCTGTCAAAATATTGATTCAGTTTGAGTTCTTCCTCTGACATTGAGCTCCTGATCTTCCTCACACATACTCATGGGGTGTACCATTCATCCACAGTAATAACATCTAATAAATTATTTCATTTGAGAGACTCTTCTTTTTGATTTCTCATAACACTTCTTCTTATTATCAGATTTAGAAAAGTATATATTTTCACATCCTGAAATGTATTCCTGGGCCTCTGAATAGAAGCTTGATGTGTGTCCATGAATCCCACAGAAATAGCACATGTTGTCACTACTTCTTGTAATTGTCCTCTTAGGTCTGTCTCTAACACCTAAAATATTTCCTCCACTTATGGAACTATTCACAACTCTCTTTCTTTCATGAACGAGAGGTAATTCATCAAATCCAATACCAGTTTTTCCCAAACTGTACGGTCTTTGAGCTGAGAAAATTTGTTCTTTCCTCTTTTCAAAAATAACAAATTTGATTTTCATTTCATCATCACCTACCAAAGGATTATCAAATAGTAAGTGTAAGGAATCCTTCATTTTAGGCTTTCCTCTAGCATTGGATTTCTCCACTTCCTTCTTCGCCGATTTTAGCTCTTCTTACAACTTTTGAATCTTCATATCCCTTGATTCAAGTTGGGCATTGAGTTCTCTTCTGAGATTCTTTCCACAACTCATCTCATCTTTCAGTTCTCCTGTGATCTTTTCTACCATATCACTTTTCTCCTTTACTTTCAATTTTTCTTGAGAAATAGATTCAGAGACAAATACATTCTCTTGTTTTATCCTTTTATTCTTCTGAACTTTTTCAGACAATTGTGTATCTAGATCATCATTTCTGACTTTTAGATTATGAACTTCATCTAACTTTTGATTCTCTTCATAATCATTAGCCTTTTTTCCTTTTATTCTAGCCATATTTTTTATTTCTTAACCTTGAGAATCATGATTCTACCTTAGGTCAGTAGCCACATAAATAAGACTTTGATTTAAGCTTCTTATCTTGTTGGCCTCAATTTCTAATACTTGGATCCGGATATCTTTAGATTTAACTTCTTCATCCAATTTTTGATCCAATTTCTTTGTCATGTTGACAACATCTACTAGTGGACTCCTTAAAACGTCTTCATCATTAGTAGTTTTGGTATCACATTTATGTTCAAGTACTTAACTCATTCCTACATCATGATTGAGTGAATCAATATTTTCCCTATCAGATTCATCTAGGACTTCCTTCAGTAAGATGTTTGATTATTTTAGTTTAATAACACTTTTTCCATAAACACTTCCACACTGAGGGATATCACCTGACTTCTGATTCTTCTTTGATGTTTTTTCCTTTTCCATGGCACACTGAGATAAAAGAAGACTGATTTAACCACATAAATCGACTACACCAAGTCAGAGTAAACAAATCTAATAAAAGAAACCATTTATATGATACCAATTTTTAGGACCAAAAGGGGACAAGATACCCTAAGAGGGGGGTAAATCAGGGTGTGGATATTCTATTTCAAAATTATTCTTTCCCCACTAGATCTTAACCTCTATATTATAAGGGTCACTTTATTTTCTATTATGTGTTTATGTTGATCACTTCTTTTTATCTTTATCTGATGGTTATGATTTATATGCAATGCAGGGAAGCAACCAGGAAGACAGAGAGATTTTTACTTGGATCACCCTCATTGGGCTACGTCCAAGGAGGAAACAATGGCGATGTGCCACTATACCAAATCCAATAAATATCACTGCCAATGATGTTTGGGCTAGATCACTTCTATGACCAGGCTCACTACCTTTACAATGTTTAGGGTCAGCTCACTACTTTCCCAAGGGTCACTATTTATTCCTCTCTCTCTGGCTCACTTCCGGTTGAAAGGATAACCTTATTCCTCTTCCTCTACTCACTGCACTTGGAAGGGATCCAATCATAATTTATAGACCTATAGGTCTCTTCATTATCAATAATGAATGCATCCTCCACTGTATATTGATGCTCTATTGATGTCCAAATTTCATCCACTGAGGAATACCCCTTTTCCCCTGAACATTGGGAAATTCCTTTGGAAATACCTTTGCAAAGAACCCTACTTCGTGAGGCTCCCAATTTCGTGAAGCTCAAACAAGCCTTCGTGAAGTCCCTGCCTTTTCACGAAGCACACACCTTTGCAGAGCTCCTGCCTCGCGGAGCACACTGCTTTCGTGGAGCTCAGACCATCGCAAAGCTCAATCCCTTGCAAAGATTAGGCTGCCTCAGAGCTCAAGTCTTCACAGAGAAACTTCCCTCATGAATCTCACTAAGCCAATGTGTAGCACACTCCATTCGCAGAGCTAGAATAGTCGTCGCGAAGCACCTTCCTTTCGCGAAGCACACTGCCTTCGCGAACCACCTTTGCGAGCTGAGAGCAAAAGATTTTCTTTGAAAAACTCTCTATGTTATCCTGAGGGGGTCGAGTTCAATTTATAGGAGATTCCACCGACCCTAGAACCTTCCATGCGAAGTCAACACCATGTCATCACAAATCGTGAAGCTCTGAAGTTCCCACCGAAATTCTCTCAAAATCACGAAGCACCACGGCAATTTTGTGATCGCGGAGCTTGTCGTAATTTCGAAGAATCCCGTAAATTCCTTCGCGTCTTCGCCATGAAGCTCCACTTGAAATTCCCTTTTCCACTGCAATTATCTTCAACTCTTCCATTCGAAAAGCTTGATGAAATCGCGAAGAATCACCTTCAACATTCTTCTGGTCTTCACGAAATCCAATCCATGAAGCCTATCTTCGCGAAACTCATGCCTTTTCCATATTTTGATGAGATATTCAAGGAAATACATATTTTTTGATGCTCACAACTCCAAATTTTGGACCCCAAAAAATTGGAAAACACAGGAAAATGGTGCCACCTTGTATCTGTTCTTTTATACCACCTCCGGATCATCCATTCCTTTTTCATGGATCTTTTTCAACATGGATTGTCAACAACATCTCTGGAACTTGACAATTCACCATGGAAATATGATTTGTCAACAAACACAATCAACCCAAAAATACTACAATGTTACCTTGAGGGATTTTTTCCCAACAGGGATCATCCTCACCTCTTGTTGTCATTATTTTAAGGAAAAGTTAGAAGAAAGTGTTGAACACATCTTCTTTGAAGGAGAATGGGCCCAAAATGTGTGGAGTTTATTTGGATCCTCCACCACTATCTCAACTTCTACCCTTATCACTACTTTATTCCTAGATAATTGGTTCTAGGGGGCTATGAACTCGATCCTAGAGAGATCAGCATGGTTTTTTATCCTGAGCGCAGGTTGATACAGTTTATGGAAAGTGAGAAACCAGGCCAGATATAAGGGGTCCCTCTCCACTAGTAGGCCCATTTTTATGAGGATGAATAGACTTTTGGTTGACATGGGTACATTCATATGAAACTGGTGGGAGGCCCCATATCTAAGTCCCATTCATTCCATCTCACCTCCGGCCCCACCTTCTACTCCTTGGAAGCAGGGACACTGGATTTGATGGCTCCCCCCAACTAACAGCCTCAAGTTGAATACTAAGGGATCTTGTATTTTGGGTGACATTCATGGAGGAGGGGTGGTATAGGAAACCAATGGAAGTGTAATCCTCACTTTCACAACACATTGTGGAAGAGAAACCTCACTATAGGTAGAGGCGAATGCAGATCTTACCTTCCTCACTCTTTGTAACCAGATGAACATGGTACTTACACAAGTGGAAACTGACTCTATGATTATACATGACTCCATGAATATAAGAGGATCCATACCATGGTCGGTTCCATATATTATTATAAATTGTAAGTCCCTCTTCAACAGAAGCATACAGGTCACTCACATAGGGATGGAGGGAAACAAGGTTGCGAATCACCTATCTTCGCTGGCAGAACATGGGTCCAATGTAACTTGTCTCCCTAACATTACTTTCCTTAAACCAGAAGGGGTTAATTTTATCTAAGGGGGTGCTATAGGTCTTCAATACTTTAGGACTCCCTAGGGAGGGGTGATTTTGGTCCTTTGTTTCCCTTATTTTCCTCTTACTTCCTTATACTAGCCCTTCAATAAAATTTAATAATGATGATGATGATAAAAGAAATTACCACCTAGAATGTGGAGCACCAACCCAAGTGCATCCAATATCTTGAGTAATCATCCAAATTTGAGCTAAGATTGGGTCTCATACGACTCCTTCCTAAATTCCATGGTCTTTCTAGTGAGTACCCTCACAAACATATCAAGGATTTTCATGTATTTTTCTCCACTATGAAACCCCAAAATGTGACTAATGACCTCATTAAGTTTAGGGAATTCCATTTCTCCCTTGATGGTGTAGACAAAGACTAGTTATACTATTTTTCTACCACAATTGGGGGCTAGAATGACCTGAAATGACTCTTTCTAGATAATTTTGAACTGCATTAATTAGAAAATAAATCTGTGGTATTATACAATCACAACGAGAGACCCTTCATGAATTTTGGGAAATATTCAAAATACTTTGTTCAAGTTTCCCCCACCGCCAAATTAGTGAACAATTGATAATTCAATACTTCTATGATGGAATTGTCTCTATGGATCAAGGCATGATAGATATTGTGGATGGTGGTTCCCTAGTGGATAAAGCTCCAATAGTATCTCATGACTTAATAGCCAACATGGATCAAAATGCACAATAATTTGGTAAACAGGAAATTTCACTAACTGAAGGAGTTCATGAGTTAATTCATCCATCCCTAGAAAAAAAGGTAAATAATAAACTTGATGATATTTATACCCTTTTAAGACAATTTTCATAAGCTCAAGGTAATTCACACTCTCCTCCCATTCCATTTCATTGTGGTATTTTTTCTAAAAAACTCATTTTTCTAACTAGTGCACCCATCTTTAGGATTCATCTGAGTCTTTCACAGTATAATTTCCTAGGTGTACATTTAAAAAATCACCACACTTCAAGAAATAACCATTAGGTCCAAATCTAAACCTCGGGTGGCAAGTAAAACCACATTACTGACAAGAAGGAAACTTGAGCTACCCTAAACAGAACTAGTATCAACAAGGACAAGGTATGAAACCTTATTATCCTTAACCATCTCAAATCAATCCTCCTCCTCCCAAATATAAACCAATCCTCAAGGACATGGTGAATAAAATGGAATCCTATAACCTTTACTTCCAAAAAACCACACAATCATATATTCAAGACCTACAAACTCAAGTGGGACAATTATAAAACAACATCAGTGAGATAAAGATGAAAGGTTCTAGACAACTACCATCCAAGTCTATTTCTAATACAAAATAAAAAGGTAATTTTTATGCAATCACACTTTTTAGTGATAAATAAGTTTCTTCATCCACTGATTCTACACAACAGGTAAGTCCCCCACTTAAAAACTCTTTTTCTATACCCGTAAAATATTCTAATTATGAAAAACAAAAAAAAAGGTAAAACATTTATTTTTTAGGATTTCCCTGAAAATCTATTCCTCTTCTTTTCCCCCAAAGACTCTAAATCTAATAAAAATTTTGATAATGATATTGATAAAGAAATAATTGATACATTTAAAAAGTTTCAAGTTAACATTCCTTTATTGGACGCAATTAAACAAATCCCTTTATATGCTAAATTTCTTAAAGATCTTTTCACCCATATATGGGGACTGAAGGGGAATGAGATAGTCAACCTTGGAAGGAATGTCTTGTATTTGATACAAAAGAAATTACAACCAAATGAAAGGATTTGGGTGATTTCATGATACCTTTCACCATATGGGAAACCTTCCTTTCAGATGCAATTCTAGCTTTGGGTTCCTCAATTAATGTGATTCCTTACTCTGTGTACACTTATCTTCAGGATAGAGAGATTAAACCAACAGTCTTCATCATGAAACTTACCAACCGGAGCACAACACACCCATCAGGAGTGATTTAGGATGTCCTCATCATAGTTAATAATATTATATTCCCTACAAACTTATACATTATTTATATGGAAGATACCTGAACCCAAGGACATGATCCTCTCATACTTGGGAGTCTATTCATTAAAATAGCAAAGACGATCATAAATGTCTATAATGGTAAACTTTACATGGAGTTTGGTGGAGAGAAGGTAAGTTTTAATATCCTTGAGGCTATGAAACACCACATTGAAGATAACTCCACTCTTCTTGTCTATTCAATGAAAGTTATCTATAACGACACACACACACAAAATTATATCCTAGACCCATACTCTGATTCATTTTCCTATTATTCACCTTTGGATGATTTGAGTTTTGAGTCATGTTTTCAGTGTTGTGTGGGTTCAGAAAAGTGTAAATTTTGTGCTTTAATTGATGAGTGTGTTCATTCTGAGGTACCTATGACCGTCAATGATTCTAAAAATCTCCTTTCTATTGAATATCTTTATTTATAGAATAAATATGAGTAGATAGATAGTTTCATAGACCTCAATCCCCCCAAATCCCCTCCCTCAGTAAAAAAACCACATGTGCTATAATTAAAACCACTTCCATATAATTTAAAATATGCCTATCTCGAGGGTATTGACCAATTTCCCATCATAATTTCCAACAACCACTCTCCATAGTAGGAAACAAAACTGCAATAACTTTTTAGAGTGTGTAAAAATGAGATAGGATGGACATTGGAAGATATTTATAAGATTATCCCATCTATTTTTATGCACCATATACTTTTAGATGCTAAGGCCAAACTTGTAAGTCAATCTCAATATTGGTTGAATCCCACTCTCCTTGAAGTGGTAAAATTATAAGTCAATAAATTACATTCTGTTGGGATCATATATCCTATATCTAATAGTAAATGGGTTATCCTAGTGAAAATTATGCCTAAAAAATTGGAATAATGGTTTTGTAAAATGAAAAGAATTAATTAATTCCAACATGTATGCAAAATAGTTAGTGAGTCTGTATTGACTATCGTTGACTGAATCAAGCCACATTAAAGGACCATTTTCCTCTACCTTTCATTGACCAAATGTTGGAAGGATTGGATGGTAAGTCCCATTATTGTTTCCTTGATGGATATTTGGGTTATTTTCAAATCCATATATCCTTTGAGGATCAAGAAAATAAAAAATTTACCTATCTATTTAGAAAATTTACATATAGAAGGATGCCTTTTCTTTACTATAATGCTCCTAGTAATTTTCAACAATGTATATTGAGTATTTTTTATGAGTACCTTGAGAATGGTATGGGAGTTTTTATGGATGATTTCATGGTTTATGGATCTTCCTTTGATTATTTTTAGAACACTTAGGTTATGTTCTCCACTTTTGGATTGAAAAAATATCGTATTAAATTATTAAAAATTCCATTTCATAGTTGAGCGGTGGATATTTCTTGGGAATTTTATTTCAAATGATAAAATTCAAGTGGATAAATAAAAAAATTGAATTAATTTTACCCATTCAATATCCAAAATGTGTTTGTTAGGTGCAATATTTCTTAGGTAATGCTGGTTTTTACAACCAATTCATTAAAGACTTTAGTAAGATCGCACTTCCCTTATCCCAGTTATTAGAAAAACATTCTGAGTTTTTGTTTGATAAAAATTATGAGGACCCCTTAAATTCACAAAAATAGAGTCTCAAGTCTCCACACATCATCCAACCACCAAGGTGGGATCTCCCATTTGAACTTATGTGTGATGCCTCTAGCTTTGTGGTTATGGCAGTTTTATCACAAAGGTTTGAGAAGTTTTCTCATGTCATTGTGTATGCCTCGTGTACCCTTGACCCTATTAAGGAAAACTATACAAACACTAAAAAATAACTTCATTCAATTATTTTTTACATTGAAAATTTTCATTAATATCTTATTGGTTAAAAAATCATTGTGTTTTTTGATCATGTTGCCCTTAAATTTCTCCTTAAGAAAGCCGAAGGTAAGCCCTACCTCATTTTGGTGGATGATCCTCCTCTAGGAGTTTGACCTTAAGATTCGAGATAAGAGAGGAGTGTAAAATTTGTTAGCTAACAACATTAGTAGTGTTTCCCCAACATTAGACCGCCATGTTGACTCATCCCTCCCCATTAGAGAATTATTTCCTCATGAGAACCTTTTTGATGTTGTGAACCTTACCCCTTGGTATGAGGACATTGTAAATTTTCTAACAGCATCTCAGGTCCCCACTGATTTCAGCACTTCATAGTCCCAAAGACTTAAGCATGATTCATAATGGTACATTTAGGATGACCCATATTTCTGAAGAATTTGTAGTGACCAATTCATTCATCGGTGTTTTCATAACCATGAGTTCACCTCTGTTTTGAATTTCTGCCACACTTTGGCTTGTGGGTTCCACTTTGGTTTTCAACGTACATCTAAAAAGGTCCTTGACTATAGACTTTATTGGAAAATATTTTATAGGGATTACCATCAATTTTTTAATTCATGTACATGATGTCAATTCATAGGAAATATCTCCAAGAGGAATGAAATACTCCAACAACCCATATTATTATATGAAATATTTGATGCATGGGGAATTGACTTCCTGGGGACTTTTATAAATTAATTTGGATTTTTGTACATATTATTAGATACTGAATACATCTCTAAATGTGTGTAAGAAAAGGATACCAAAACTAATGTCTCTTGAGTGGTTGTTGATTTTGTGAGGTCCTAGATTTTTAGTTGGTTTGGTTTGCTAAGATTCATCCTTAGTGATCAGGATTCAAATTTTTTAAATCAGAACATGAAAAAATTTCTCTGTAAGTATGGGGTTATTAAAAAAGTATTTAATACATATCACCCTTAAACTAATGGACAAGCTGAAATCTCAAATCTAGAAGTTCAGATAATATTGGAAAAAATGGTACAACCTAATAGGAAATATTGGAGTTTTCACTTGGATGATGCACTTTTGGTATACCAAACAACTTTTAAAAACCTAATCAGAATGTCACTATATAGGATTGTGTTTATAAAGTCTTTTCACCTCATAGAGGAAGTAGAGAACTGTTCATATTAGTATGTTAAACAATGTAATATGAATCTCTCAAGTTCAGGTGAGCATAGAAATTTATATATTTAGGAGTTAGAATTAATTAGGCATGATGCATGTGAGAACTCCTGAATCTATAAAGATAAGACAAAGGCTATCCATGATGAGATTATTTATAAATATAAGATTCATATTGGTGAGATGATAATCATATACAATTCTAGGCTAAATCTCCACCCAAGTTTTTCATGAACAAAGTGGCCAAATTATTACCATCAATGGGAATATACTTAAACACTTTTATGAGGATTTTCTGAATCATCCATTGGAGGAAATCCACCTTCAAGAAGAAACATACTAGTGAAACCCACTAGGTTTTATCATTTTTTCTCATATTATATTTTATTATAGTGATTACACTACACACTCTAGGTGTGTGGGTGGGTATATTCCTAGGTTCATTAGGATTTTCATCATCTTTATTCTTTCATATCTTTTTCGCTTGATGAATAGTATTTTAACTTTTCCCCACCCTATTGAGTTTGATAGTATTTTCATTGTATTTCTTATTTATTATCTTTTTCACTTATTAAATAGTATTATTACTTTTCCCCACCTTCTTATGTTCATTATGATTTTCATCATATTTATTCTTTCTTATATTTTTTTCTTGTTGCATAGTATTGTTAATCTTCCCTCCTCTTTGATGTTAAAAATAATATCCAAAATCATTTTTCATGCTTGAGTAGATTGTGTGGGAAATCCCATTATTTTTGGAAAAATGTTTTTCAAATGAATATTGATATAGAATATTTTTCTAGAATTTTTATTTTCAAATAATTATTAGGTGTTTAATGGATTGTTGAAACCCATTCCTCATTAGCACTGACCAATATTTTAAATCCCTTACCCGAGAGACATTCTAAGCCATTTATTTCATATTCTTACTTTTAATCACTTTATTGAGAATATAGGGTCATGTAAAGAAACTAGAAATTTCCTTGATTCTATTTAAATTAATAATATTCTAGTGTGTTACATTCATCAAAAGAGGACATATTTCATTGAAAATTACTTTTTATAATTAACCTCGATTTTTGGAAACCTTGATATTTTACCCTTATTAAGCCTTAGAGACCATTAAATGCCTGTTAAGTAGCCACATTACAAGCCAATGTCTACCCACCTTCCCATATCTTATGTACATTAATTTTTTATTTTTAGTAAGTGTGAGGGAGAGGGTGATTCCATGAGAATTATAGGGAAATATTCATTGTAATGGGGTGAGTGAAAGGATGCATGCATTTTTTTTAGGAAGTGGGTCCACAATCTATATTATATCATTTTGTTATACATGTTTCCCGTTTTATATTAAAAAAATTTATATATAAAAAATAAATAGTTTTGTACATTGAAAAAAAATATAACAAAAGAAAAAATAAATAGAGAAAATAGGATGTTTACCCATTATTATTCACTAATTGGTTGTGACACACACAAAAGGAACAAATGGAAGAGTGAGTCAAAAGTGATACACTCTATAAGGGGATGAGTGAGTAAATTAATTATGAACACTTTCTAAATATTTACATGATTTTTAGTTAGGAGATTAAACACTCCTATTCTACCTCATATTTTTAAATATCAAATCATATAAACCCTTGAACCTCGGAATAACCTGTTGAAAGTCCTCTTGAGTAGCACACTATTTTCTACTGGAAGAGAAATTATAATTTTGGAAAGCATATGGTAAGATCACATAAACTATAGTAAATGAGAATAAATCTACTTTAATATGTTTCTATAGTGAAGAGGTGATATTTCTAGGTGAGGTAGGTTGTGACATGTTTCATGGGTGAACAAATAAAATTGAACAAATTTGAATGTGAGAGAAGAATAATGGTTGGAAAATAGATTTCATAAACAACACATGATGGATTTGATTTCAAAATAATTTCGGATGTTTTATCTCCTTTGATTTAGGAATGGGACTTGATTAGGATATGTGACTTTTCTCAGCAGTGAAAATTTTTAGGTGTGGGGTGTGATCGCACCATGATTCACTGTTTTATTTCACCCTTACACCACTATATTAAACTAGTTTTATATTGAAATTTACAAATATAATAAAAAATAACTCCATGTTTGGTTTAATAATTTAATGTTTATCACTGTTAAAAAGGGCAATTTCACTTTTTTGATGTTTTTATTATAGGTGTAGGTGATTTGGAGGGCCCAGGATGAAGTTGAAGAAAAATGGTACAAACTACATAGGAATCTAAGAATACCAGTGGACTCAACCACACATTACAGCTAATATGTGATTCCAATTAGGATGAAATTTTGTGTTTTTTTTCAAAAATTAAGTGGGATATAACTATTATGAATAAACTCCATCCCAATTCGTCAATTAAAAGTCCCAACCAAACCAATATGTCCAAGAAAAATAATCTACAAGAAGTCAAAATTTTGGTTCTGTATTTTGGAAATATATCCCATTTTATACATTATCTAGCCTCTAAATTTGAAATAGAGATATGAAGAAGGTATACCAACAATATTTTTCTTTTTTTAAGTCTTTATAAGGAAGTTTACTTGCCCAAAACCATGGGCCAAGTGTATCTCTAAATCTATGTGCCCAAAACCACCTCCCTTTTTGTCTATAAAAAGGCACCTTGGGCATCTCATTTGGGATTCTGACAAGGAATAAAATATATACCATTTTGGAGGCCCAAAGGATTCATATCATCGTTTATAGAAGTTTTTGAGGATATGGTAAGTTCCACTTCAACATATATGGCTTCCACCCTTTCTATGGTGTTCTAAACTCCTTTTGATCACCTAGGGAGGAACATGATGTAATCTCAAGCTTCTTATTTGTAATATTTGAATTATATTTTTAACTACAGGTTGTACTTTGTTTTTATTCGTACTATATTATTATTTAATTGAGTTTTTTACTGGTATTTCATGCTCAAACTCATATTATCATGTTTAGGGGTACCCATTCATGTGATGTTTCACACACCATTCACAACTTCTTTCCCCTTTCAATTACGGTGTTTGTGTGGTTCATATTGGTTAACTGAACTCTCATAAACACTTCCATATCTATTTATGTTTATTTTGTGGTGTCACATTTAAATAAGATACAAACCTGTACAACATTTTGAGTTTTTATTGTTTTACCTCGGTGTTTTTTGGTTATTAAGTTGAACACAAATCACCCTATCATTGGTAGTAGTCGGTGAATCATTTTGTGTTTCTGACTGAACCCTATGAGGTATAATAGTATAAATTAAATAACATAGTGGTTATAGATGTTACAAACTAGGTATTAAAATATCTATAACCTATCTCTTGAAGTGGTGAAGGATTAACATCATGTTATTTCCTTGGGTTTATCATGCTTAATTAATCTAATTAATTTTCGCTTTATTTTATCACTTTCCTTTTTATATTGGATTCTTAAATCATTAAACACAATTATTTACAAAAATCCAATTCCCATTTTATTTTCATAATCACAAACTTATTTTTGAATTAATTATCTAAGGCTTTTTTGAGAGATGACCTAGGTTTCTTGCTATACTACGGTAATTATAGTAAAAATAAACATATACCCTTTTAAGGAAACCATTTTAAAGTGCCAACCAGGCCTTAAACATATTAAATTGGTAAATTCATTCCAAAATAACTTTGAAAAGTAATTTTAAAAGTAATAGCATTTAAAAACTCATTTCAAATTTCCAAATAAGACAATGAGTCCCATTTTAGGAAGTCGCATTTGGAAATCCATTTTGAATTCCATTTTAAAACAAAATACATTTTAGAAATCCCAAGTTTTGAAAAAGGCCTCCTATAAACTTTCATATATATATATATATATATACCTATATATGTTTACATATGTGTACATATATAGGTTATTAACCAAATTTGTGTGTTTATATATAACCATGTTCATAGGAAGCACTAAGGTAACTAATGAGAAACATAATTAAATACATTATCAAAACCAAAGGGTTCATCATGGTAGATCACCAAAACTATAAAAAAAATAAACAATACCTAAAAACCATAATAAAATCATAAATAATCCTTATAAATCCTATTTTATTAATTTAAACAATCAAAACCCCCTTAAAACCTATTTAAGCATTTTATCAAACATACGGCATGTCCTTATATCCTTTGAAATCAATTAACAAAATCAAATACTTTGAAAATTACTTTATAAACCCTCTATAAAACATTGAAACTGTAAAAATTTTAAGGTAAATGCATTTAGAAAAATCAAGTATCTATATAGTATGAAGAAAACGTGAAATCATGGATCCACCTACCATAAACCAAGTGAAAATTGAACATAATATTTGTAATTAGGAATAAAAGGACCCGAGACATGATTTGAACACACTAACATCAAGATTTGAATAAAAAAATCAGAAAACCCCTACATTAGGGTTCATCCAAGGGATAACCAAGCTAAGGGGATAAAATAAAATAATGAAATAAGGGGAGGAGATTAGGGATAATTGTTATACCTTGAATATGACACCAATAATTGAAGAGACAAGCCTCAAAATGGAGGGTGAATTAAAGAGGAGGAAATACTTAGGCCCCCTCACACACCACAGATGAATTGGGAGAAAAAAAACCTAATAGGGTTTTTATATCAAGAGGAAAATTTGGGGGAAATAATATTTTTAATGATTATATAAATTTTTCACAATTTGGAGGCATGGTTTACCAAATTGTGCACCAATCATGCAACCCTCATTGGAGAGAAAAAATACACCACACAGCTAGGTCACATGGCTAAAAAACATTCAATAACTATTTCAAATGGATATATCAAGATTTTATACCCACTCACATGGTTCCCATATGGTTTTCACTAACTATGTGGGATAACCATGTGCTCTTTATAAAAGTCCCAAAACATAAAAAATTTAAACTGATTTAGTCCAGAACCCAAAAAAAGACCAAATATAAATAAAAATAAAAAATAATAGGGCTGGAAGATTCTAGGATGTTATAAAATCCCCAATATAACACTTTAATCCCCCATAAATCCATCAATTTCAAAAGGAAAAGAAAATGAGCAAAAAGACCTGATTGAGAAGATAAAAACCTCTCTAAATCATCAAGAGTCACTAGATCAACTAAAAATATAACATAAAAATATATCTCTAAACACACTCACATCTGAACAAACCAAATAATATGTTAATATGTGGAGACCCAAAGTGGTTATAAGCACAATTGAAGAATTAACTAACATGGTGGATTGACAAAATGATAAGGAGGAACCACTTAAGGTCCTAACCTAGGAGACTCATGAAACAAAACCATATGAAGGAGAATTAATAATTCCTTAAAAACCAATTATCGCTCTTCTAGTGAGCACAAGATACTTTCCATATAAAATACACATATTGAAGGTTAAAAATATAAAAACAAATAATCAAGACATTGAAAAGGAAAAAGTTAAAATACCTTGAAATCTCTCTGAGTCATTATCAAAATCCTGAGGTTGAAAATGATTCTTTCCCTGGAGATTTTTCTTATTAAAAAAACCTCCAGAGGTTTCCCAATACACCATAGTAGTGATAGTTATTTTAAACATATGATAAAGACTTCTTAAAATGCATGAACTAACTTCACTAGAAGCACACAAGGGTGTGCTTCTACTTTGAGTAAATAGTATCCAAAGAAGATGTTGAGACCAAGAGATACTTATATGTTTTCTTTTATAAGTGAGGTTAAAAAATTGGTAGAGAAGATATGATTGAGTGTATTGTATTTTGTTTTTAAAGAATAAATAATATTCTATGTTAAATCAAAATATTCCATGAGAAATGATATTTATGTTTATAAAAATCATGATTGGTTCATCATTATTTTGGTATTTCGTGAAGTGATGAAGGATCTTGGGAGAAATGAGGGCCAAGATAGTATGAACATGCCCATAGTGGGGGGGATTTTTGTGAAGGAATTACCAAAAATAGGAAAGTCCATTATTTAGTGGTGTTCATGGTGAAGATAGAGAAGAGGACAGAAAATACATTCCCATTAAAGAGGGTGTTTTGATGGTTATAGTGCATTATTGGTGTTCTTGTGTGAAACGAACAAGGGAAAAATAGATTTGGTGGTTTCTATGGTGATATTCCAGTATTCATATGCAAAATGGACAAGGGAAAAATGTCCATGGGTAAGGTCATGGTTAGAGTGGCATATTGCATTTAAGATATATATTACAAGAAGGCCAATACAGTAATTAATATTTATTAATGAATTTATTCTAGATGTTGTGGTTAAGTCTCAGTCTCCCTATGTGAAATGGGAAATCCCACTACTCCTATGGTAGTGCATAAAGTAATTCATGTTTTTTAAGTGATATTTCAAGGAAAAACTAGATGAGAAAGAAGGTCATACCCGTAGTATACTAAGTTATAGTTAACAGGTAATGTATAAAGACAAAACGTCTAGAAGTAGGAGGTATACACCATGAAGTTTGTCATTTTTAAGTAAAATGGATTATTTTTTTCACAATTTTGTGGTTCTAACTATTTCAAGCATTTTATTTCTCTTATGAAAATTTTTGATGATGTGGCTTCTTGGATGACCTAAGGGATCCCAAACCTGATCTATGAGGTCATTTATGGAAGCATAAATGGTATCTAGAAGACTTAATATGATCAAAGTCTCAAAATGAAGTAATAGTAGTTTATTTGGTTAAATAAATTTATTAGTTTGAATTCAAATTTGAAAATTTAAATTTAATCTTATCCTTTATGGTTTTTTTCTATAAAAATTATGGGTGGCATGTAAGAAGAAGAAAATAAGAGAGAAGAAAAAGCATAGAAGTGAGAAGAATAATAAAAGAAGGGAGAATAAGAATAAAATAATAGGTAAATATAAGAAAAGAAAATATAGGTAGGAGATATTAGAAGAAGAAGTGAAGTAAAGGAAGAAGGGGTTGTGAATTGAAGAGATCTAACCTGAGTTTATACAGGTTGAAGAAGAAGTGTAATAGTAGCACTACATAAAAAGATGAGGGATATTTTGGAAAAAAATTATCTCATTATTATTGAGTTCTTTATCATTATAACAGTGTAAGAATCACTACCATATTCAGAAGACTTTTTTTAACATGAGCTCAAGGATAAACCCTACTCATTGTACCTACATATTGAAACTAGTGGGTTATATGATTTAGAAAAATCCAGATCATTCCAAGGACTAGCCTTCTCATTTTGAGAGGTGAACCTTATAAATATGATTCTCCCCTTGTTTGTGTGTGTGTGTGTTGAATATTAATAAAATTTAACTCTAACCAATGATGGGGTTTTTTTCATCATTAAGGAAACTTAAAAAAAAATTGAATCACTGATTCACCCCCCCCCCCCCCAGTGATTCCTCATTGATATTGGAGATTCCTTTTAAAGTGGTATCAGAGTATAATTTCCTCTCATTAGTTATTTTTTGTTTAGATTTTAAAGAAGTATTTTCTCTCTATTTTAAGTGTTTTTCACTAAATTTCAAGTGTACTTAATGAACAATCATAATTTATTTAATAAAAAGGGATTCCCACATTTGATGAGAAAATATATCACATATGGGAAGATATGATGATTCTATAACTGTTATATATTAGTTATGATGTATTAGAAGTCATAAATTATGGGTTTCTTCCCCTGGGTTAAGTTTTTACTACGATAGTAGTAGATAATAAAAAAATAGAATGATTACCATGTAAATAATTTTATTCTAGCATCCCCTCAAAAAGTGGGTTTTTGAAAGTAAAGGGACTCAAGACCACTAAATACATCTCGGATAAAATTTAGAATATCTATGAAGGGAAGACCAAAGTGAATAAATAAAAATTGAATATTTTAATACTTAAGTATGAATATATTTGGAAGCATTATGATGAAACTATAGATAGTTTCTTCACTAGGGTTAATGAATTTGTGATCACAATCAGTGGATACGGTGAAAAGTTACAAGATTTTGATATTTTTGAAAATAGTTTTCATATATTAATAGATAAGTTTTATTCTAAAGTCTATTATTTATAAGAAAAAAATCCAAGTGATATTTCTCTTGATGATTTTCTATGATTCCACAAAAATCTAAAGTAAGAACCTTGTATTCGATAGCGTGTATGACATACGGCACTAAGCGCATAAGGTAACATAATATCTAGATACTTTATAATATATTTACTATTTAAAATATATTATGTATATTTTAATTCATCAAACACCAAGTTAGTGTGCATTATACGCAACAACTACCTTTCTTGATAGCTTGCGTTACACGTAAGACTAAGTTTCACCAAACAATGATATATTATAAAAATATTATTAATTAATATAATATGATATAACCTAACCATTATGTTAGGAGTTATGAATATTACTAGATAACTTATTAAAATTTATGGTTTATATAAATATAAAATAAATTTATTAGTTACTAATTAATTAGAAATGAAAATAAGAACTAATTGGATATAAAAAAGAAATATTATTATTTCTATGCTTCCAAAGGATTTTTCTTAATAAAAATAATTAATTACAATTATTTAATGATTTTAATGAAATATATTTGTTATATATTAAATAAAATATTTTTTATATTCATCCATTCGGTTTTATAGGCATAAAATAAGAACAAATCCAATATTACACATAAAACACTGTTTTTTTAAGGTAATTTTACCACCTATTAATAGAGAGCCCAATTTAAATATAAATTTTGAAAATTTAATTTATTTAATATGTAAAAATAAACATGATATTTGAAACATAAATATAATAATTATTTTAGGTTTAATTTTTGATATTTTTCTGAAACATTTCATTTTTTAATGAATAGTTAAAAATACTGAATTTCAGTTCAAACTGATTTTTCATCAAATTAATTTATAAGGTTAAATTATATTTTTAATTGGTTTTAAAGTTTAATTAGATAATATTTTTATCAATTAATAAAATATATGTCATTATAATCAATTTCACTTTGAAATTGACTATAAAAACATAGAAAACTTTCGGACATTTTTACTTTAAAAACCTACATTATCGTCCCGCATACAGGATTAAATTTAAATCAATTTTTGCCACTTATATGATTGGAATTTGTAAAAATAGATTACATATTTTTAATAATCATAATTTATAATTTATAATAATTCCAATTTTGTTTTTTCCAAAAATATTAGTGAAAGTAATAAAAATTAATTACCATTATTAAGGTAAAATTAAGATTAATAAAAAACTAAAATTTTATTTTAAGAGCCCAAATGACCTATACACTTTTAAAACACAAATTTTATGGCCATATTTAGGTCATTAACCTTAAATTATTGAGTTTGGTTGGTTTTTGAAGACTTTTTTTAGGTAAAAACGTGGGTACACCTAACTTCTTTTCAAAAATACCAAGTGGGTGCTTTTCCTCCCTTATAAAAGTTCATCACCTCTCCTTATTCCTCACACCTATCAAACCACTTAGGTTCAGCCAATATCTGACCATATAGATTTCCAAAATCCCTCCCCTCAACCTTGAATCCAACCTTTGTTAAAAAAATCCTTCCAAGGAATCCTTTTGGTACAAACCAAAAGAAGTTACCCGATTAAGAGGTAACGTCTTCTCTTAAGCTCTCTAGATTCATTTCCATTCTCCACCCAATAAAATCTCTTTATTAAATGATTATATAAAAACACCATTATCCTAAATATACTTTTATTTTGTTTTATTAAGGGTTAAACCTATACTAACATACACTTCTATCTAATGGTTAACGAACATATTATTTCTGTGTACGACAAACTATTGCCTCACAAAATGATGATTGTTCATTTTTCCTTTACCAAATTTCATGGTTTTACATTATGATGGACACCCTATTTATATATGATATTTATGATATTTATTATTTATTTATACTTCTATAATACTTTTATTACACAGACCATTAATACTTTCCATTTTACGTTAATACGATTACATTGTTTGAGGAAGTGTGGACTACCGCCTCCTTGAAGCGATGTGATTCGTTCACTCTATACATGGAATGTATTATGGATGGTTTTAATTAAAAATATGTGACATAAAAAAACTCTATATTATATTCATGTCACAACTACCTTTCTGTAAATATAATATATATCATTTTCTTTATTACCCTTTCACACACTTAAAAAGTGATAACATCATTTGTGGACTTGTGGACTACCGCCTCCTTGTCATGATGTAATTTACTTTTTTATCACAATAATTATATATATATATATGCGTATATATGATTAAATAATATGGTATTTATGATATAATTATCATTCTATAGAGATATAATGTTACTTAACTTCTTTCCATAATGATCATTGAAAAATGAGAATGTTACTCATGCGTACGTACGGTCTACCATCTCTATAATCGTAACTATGATTCATTTTTCATAACCATATTTAATGATTTTTTTAAAAAGTATAATTTATGTATAAATATTATAATTATTTCATTATTATTATTCTTAATATGTTATATAATGACCCCTTTTACCATAGTTGACCTGCCAAAGTTATTTTTGACACATAAATCGAATTTGGTCAAAACACCCGATGTAAACTTAAATGTTTAAGTAGTTGAATACAAAATAGTAATAAGTTAAATAAAAGTAATGATAAACATGAAAAAATTTATCAATAAAATATAAAATTAACATAATTTTATTATACATGAGGTTAAAGTATGTTTACCTGAAAGGAAACTCAAGTTAAGGGATTATCATCTCACTTTTTACATTCGTGAGATAAATGTCATTTTCACCACTTAAATCTTTTTTCTAGTGTATATAATGACCCTTTTTTATATTATATCATTAATCCTCTTACCATAATGGTATTTTAAACTATAATTTACTGTTATTCCTTAATGAGGGTTATGATTTAAAATGTTTCAAAGTGGCATGGGATACTTTGGAAGGTTTATAGATTATTTTCCTCAACAGTAACTTTAATGATATTTCAATGGTATTTCCATTAAAGTAAATTATATGAAAATTTTTCAATAAAACCATTAATTTTATATCCTATGGTTATTCATTACCATTTTCAAGTATTAGTACCATTTTTCCACTCTTTTGTACTAAAAATGTTTTAGGAAATGTTTTTCAGAAAACCCGAATTTTCTTATCCCTTTAGTCAGAGAACCTATTTTATTCTAAAAGCATGTTTTATTAAAATGTTTTCAAAAAAATTTAAAATTATTTGGTAAATAAATTTTAACCTATTTTTTATTTTACAAATATTTTCAAATGAATATTCTTTTCACTTTCTGAACAAGGCATTTTTCTAACCTCTAACCATGAAAAAAGAATGTTCTTTTTACCTCGTACGGCTTGTATGGATTTACCCACCATCATTTCTTTGAATATTCCTTTGCATGTTTAAAAGGTTACTTTTTAAATAAAATATTTTCAAAAGTTATTTTCAAATAATTTTTTTTTCAAAAGGTTTTACAAAAAAAGTATATTTTCCTCAAGAATGTTTTTAAAAGTTATTTTTATATTTTTTCTATCCATAAACAAAAACAGCCCTTTATTTTAATCCACTTGGGATATATTGTATTGATACCATCCTCATTATTCATATGGATGGATTATAATCGATTTTTTCAAGGATATTATTCACATTCACTTCCTTGATTCCTTTTAGACCCCTTGAAATATTCAATTTCCTATGATCATTTGACATTGAATTTACCCAAAATATCCATATCATTTTTCATGGATATGATTATTACCTAAACCATATACCATTTTTCATACGGTGTTTAATTGGAAATTTATTTAATTATTTGGGGAAATATTGATAAATTTTTATGCTTTATTCAATATGAATATTTTATATGGAATATTGTTTATTCGATATGAGGAATGTTTTGGACATTAAATACATGGGTTAGGGACCATTTAAGGCAATCCCTATAGGTTGGTGATTGGTTAATGAAAGTCCATCGATACATCGATAGTCTCATGGGATGAATTAGTTTCTCAAATTGGAATTGGTAAAATATCTATTGACGGTAATGGTTCCATGTACCTAGGAAACATATCATCAAATAATTAATAATTTCCCTCATTTAGTTTCAGTTATTATTCATCCATGTTATCTTGCATCAATATATCTATGGATACATATCATTTTTAGTTCATTGATTAAATGGAATATGTTTCAGTTTCTTACCTTACCATATTTTTTTTCCTTATCTAGTTATTTTAATGGCATGTGTTTCCATTTATTACCTTTTGATATTGTCTACACACTTCCATATATTTTTTTTGATTATATATTATGTTTTTTATACTATTTACCATGCTATAATTATTATATCATTGATTAATTATTTATTTTTCTATAATTTACCCTTAATAAGCACTTAATCTCACCCTTATTATATTTCTTCCCCCAGGAATCCAAGAATTGTAATATGAAATATATGCATGGATTTACTAGATGGAATAAAATTATTTTCAAAGTTATTTATTTATTTATAAGAAAACAATTGTGTTGTAATTATTGTATTCATTTATAATACAAGACCCATTTATGTATTTGTTTTACCAAGACTATTAAACTCTTTGGTCCTTTAGGATTTGATTCCTTGTAATCATGCCAATGTAATTGATAGTAAACATTGGCTCCAGGCTCTCTGGGGTCGGGTCGCTATAGTTGGTATCAAAGGAAGTTTAGTAGCAACCTTAGGAACTAGATTTAGAAAAGTTAGTTTTGAGAACATAACCCTAAGATATGATTTGAGAATAAATATAGAATAACATCCTAGAATTTTGGTCAGGTAAATATTATGTGGGTATTCCTATTAATACATCTCTATTTGGATTCTACAAGTGAATATGGTTCTGGAACATATGTACCTATAAGTAATAAATATAACAAGGTGTTTTGAGCCTAACTCAGGGTAACTAGGTACATGACAACGGGCCTTACTACACAACAAGTTTGACACTCCCAAGGGGATATTCTTAGGATAACATGTTTTCTTTACATACCATTATAAAGAATTTGAGAGGATAATGACAGTGAATGATAAAGGTTAAACCTAAGGTGATTTATATTTAAAAATAAGGTTTAATGATTTAGATATCTTATAGATGATTATATGATTTTATCACTATGATTATTGTCATTCACACTTTTCTTTCTGTTTTTAGTCAATAGATGGAACCTGAAAGAGTCAAGTCAATATTGAACATGAAGGATAGGGTGGCGACAATGAGAAACTAAATGAGTTTTTTATAGGATTGAAAGATATCATGTTTATACCAAATCATTTTTCCTAAAATATAATTAACAATATATACCTTTATGAACTCCTGAACACACTAAATAAGATAAGGATGGAGGTTTCTAAGAGATCGAGTGGTGGAGACCGTAAAGAAAAGAAGGCTTGATTTCTGACATGTGAGAAGTGTGGAAGGAGACAACCAGGAAGATGTCTCAATATAACAAGGAAATTCTTTATGTTTAGGAAATAAGAATATAAAGTAAAGCATTGTTGAGGTAAAATGAAGAGTGTGATGGAAGGAAATGAATCTCTTCCTAAGAAATGATTTATAGTTATGTGTCATAAGTGTGGGGAACCTAGACATTACCCAAGTCAATGTCCTATTCTAGAGGATAAATTCTAGAATAAGTAAGGGTCTATGTGGAAATAAGTGGATAAAGTATTTATGTATTGAGGTTGTATTGAAAACCTTATTTAAAAGTCTATTTAGTTATTAACCTTATTTTAAGGATATCTATCATATTTATTTTAGAAATTATATTAATTTGATTTTAGAAAAGGATAAACTATAAGTCGGGTGAAAACCAATCAAATCTGGAAAGGTCATGGGTTTTGGACCCATGATCTAAGGACAATGAGGTTTTTACACCAACCACTGACCTATGAAATGTCCTAGTTAATTTTTCATTATTTTTAGTTAAACAATTTGATGAATAAATGTTAATGATGAAATAGTAATATCATGTTTGAGGATTAGAGATTAATCTATTAACCATATTAGTTTTTTAAGATAGTAAAAGAAAAATAATTAGACTTTTAACTCTTTTATAGGACTTATGATCCATTAAAAGTTTCTTTTAGTGCTTTAGGCACAAAAAATCATTATTAGTAATTAATTTCTGAGAGTAAAGGAATGAATTAGACTTTGAACGAAGAACAACCAAAAGTTAGGATTGTTCATATGAAATTGAAACCTATAAATTAATAAAATTTCCTTATATTTTTTCAGTAAAATAACTACCCAACATTAGGAAAATGACTTAGAAATAAAATGTTGACCTAATACCTTAATTTTTATTGAACAGATGGTCTTCTAAATCATTAAGGATTTATGGATTTTAGGCCCTAAACTTTGTATTGATCATTCACTTGTTTGTGATTGATGACCTAATTAACTCCCTATAAATATTTACACTTTTCATCCAAGTATGTATTATCACTTGCCACTAATGTTCTCCAAATTAGAGACCTAGTTACATGGTAGTCAATGTGACCTTAGTACTTCCCATTCTCTCTTTTATAGAGGATGACTTATGAACCCTTCTCATGATGTGGGATTTAAACATAGTAAATATCAAACAATATATTTCCAATATCAAGTTTAAATTGTGAGGATGAAACTTAAATAAGGTGGGTAGAATGTGACGCACCAATAATATAAATTAACAACTTTGTATTCTAAAGCGTGTATGACATGTGACACCAAGCACGTAAGGTAATATAATATCTGGATAATTTATAATATATTTACTCTTTAAAATAGATTCTATATATTTTAATACATGAAACACTGAGTTATCATGTGTTACACACAAGATAAACCTTCCTCGATAGCTTTTGTTACATGTAAGATCGAGTTTCACCAAACAATGATATATTATTAAAATATTATTATTTAATATAATATGATATAACCTAGCTATTATGTAACTGGTCATGAATAGTAAAAACTAAATTATAAAAATTTATGTTTTATATAAATATAAAATTAATTCATTAGTTACCAATTAATTAGAAACAAAAATAAGAACCAATTGGATATAAAAAAGAAATGTTGTTATTTTTATTCTTCAAAAGGAGTTTTATATTAATAAACATAATTAATTAGAATTATTTAATGTTTTTAGTGAAATAATATTTTATATATTTAAGAAATTATTTTTTATATTCATCCATTAGGTTTTATAGGCATAAGATAAGAACAACCCCAATATTACTCATAAAATACTATATTTTTTTAAGGCAGTTTTACCACCTTTTAATGGAGAACACCTTTTAAATGTGAATTTAAAAACTTTAATTGATTTAATATGTCAAAATAAACTTCATATTTGAAATAAAAACATAATAATTAGGTTATAGTGAATTTTTGATATTTTTTTGAAACATTTCATTTTTTAATGAATAGTTAAAAATTCTGGATTTTAGTTCAAAACCGCTTTTTCATCTAATTTATTTATAAGGTTAAATTATATTTTTAATTTGTTTTAAAGTTTAATTATATAATATTTTTATAAATTAATATAATTTATGTCATTTTAATCAATTTAACTTTGATATTGATTATAAAAATATAGCAAACTTTCAAACGTTTTTACTTTAAAAACCTGCATTGTCGTCCCACCTACGAGTTTAAATTTAAATAAATTTCTACCACTTCTATGATTGAAATTTATAAAAAAATGGATTTCATATTTTAAATAAGAATAATTTATTATATATAATAATACCAACTTTGTTTTTTACCAAAAATATTAGTCAAATTAATTAAAAATTAATTACAATTATTAAGGTAAAATTAAGCTTAATAAAGGACGAAACCTTTAATTTAAGGGCCCAAATGACCTAGACACTTTTCCAACACCCATTTTATGGACATAATTATTCAATTAACCATAAATTATTGATTTTTTTGGTTTTTTAAGACTTTTTTTAAGTAAAATGTTGGGTACACCTAATTTCTCTTCAAAAATACCAAGTGAGTCATTTTCTTCCCTTATAAAAGGCCACTACCTCTCCTCATTCCTCACACCTCTAAAACCTCTTAGGTTAAGCCAAGATATACCCATATAGCTTCCAAAAATCTCTATCATTTACCTTGAATCCAAAATTTGGGCATAAATCCTTCCGAGGAATCCTTTTGGTACAAACCAAAAGAAGTTACTCGATTAAGAGGTAACATTTTCTCTCAAGCTCTCTTGTTTCATTTCCATTATCCACCCCCTAAAATATCTTTATTCCTTGATTATATAAAAAAACTAGTATCCTAAATATACTTTTATTTTTTTTATTAAGGGTTATACCTACACTAACACACACTTCCATCTAATGGGTAATGAACATATTGTTTTTGTGTACGGTGAACTATTGCCTCATGAAACGATGATTGTTCATTTTTCCTGGACCAACTTTCATGTTTGTCCATTATGATGGACACTATGTTTATATATTATATATATGATATTTATTATTTCTTTATACTTATTTAATCCTTTTATTACACATACCATTAATACTTCCCATTTTATGTTAATACGATAACATCATTTGAGGAAGTGTGGACTACCGCCCCCTCAAAGTGATGTGATTCATTCACACTATACATGGAATGTAGTAAGTATGGTTTTAATTAAAAATATGTGACATAAAAAAATATATATTATATTAATTACACAAATAAATTTATATAAATATAATATATATTATTTTCTTTATTACCCTTTCACACACTTAAAAAGTGATAACATCATTCGTGGACGTGTGGACTACCACCTCCTCGATATAATATGATTCATTTTTCATCACAATAATTATATATATAAGTATATATGATTAAATAATATGGTATTTATGATATAATTATAATTATTTAGAGATATAATGCTACTTAATATCTTTCCATAATGATCATTGAAAAATGAGAACGTTACTCATGCGAACGTACGGCCTACCATCTCCATGATCGTAACGTTTATTCATTTTTCATAAACATATTTAATGATTGTTGTTAAAAGTATAATTGAATTGTAAATAATATAATTATTTCATGATTATTATTCTATAGATTTTATATAATTACCCCTCTGACCATAGTTGACCTACCAAAGTTATTTTTGACACATAAACTGAATTTGGTCAAAACACCCGATGTAAATTTAATTGTTTAAATGGTTGTGTATAAAATAGTAATAAGTTAAATAAAATTAATTATAAACATAAAAAATTTTCTAAAGAAATTATAAAATTAACATAAGTTTATTATATATGATGTTAAAGTATGTTCACCCGAAAAGAAACTCAAGGTAAGGGATTCTCATCTCACTTTTTATATCTGTGAGATAAATGTCATGTTCACCACTTATATCTTTTGTGTGGTATAAATAATTCCCATTTTGTTATATTATATCATTAATCCTCTTAACTTTATGGTATTTTAAACTTTCATTTAATGTTATTCCTTAATGAGAATTATGATTTAAAATGTTTCAAAGTGGTATAGGACACTTTGAAAGGTTTAAAGATTATTTTCCTCAACAATAACTTTAATGATATTTTAATGGTATCTTCATTCAAGTAAATTATATGAACATTATTAAATAAAACCACTCATTTAATCTCCTATGGTAATTCATTACCATTTTTAAGTATTAGTACAATTTTTCCACTCTTTGGTACTAAAAATGTTTTAGGAAATGTTTTTCAAAAAACCCGACTTTATTTCTCTCTTTAGTCGGAGAACCTGTTTTCTTCTAAAACCATGTTTTACTGCAATGTTTTTAAAAATATTTTTAAAATGATTTTGTAAATACATTTTTACATTTTTTTTCTTTTACAAATGTTTTCAAAGTAATCTTCTTGTTGCTTTCTGAACAAGTCATTTTTCTAACCATTAACTGTACAAAAGGAATGTTTTTTTACCTCATAGAGCTTGTAAGGATTTACCCACCATCATTTCCTTAAAGATTCATTTTCCTGTTTAAAAGGTTAATTTTTAAAGAAAATATTTTAAAAAGTTATTTTCAAAGAAAAGGTTTTTCAAAGAAAAGGTATATTTTTCCCAAGAATTTTTTTAAAAGTTCTTTTTATATTATTTCTATTCACCAACGAAAAAAACTCTTTATTTTACTCCACTTGGGATATATTATTTTGATACCATACTTATTCTTCATATGGATGGATTATGATTGATATTTCCAAGGATATTATTCACATTAACTTCCTTGATTTTTTTTAGTCCCCTTGAAATATTCAATTTCCTATGACCATTTGACATTGAATTTCCCCTAAATATCTATATCATTTTTCATGGATATGATTATTGCCTAAACCATATACCATTTTTCATATGGTGTTTACTTTTAAAGTTATTTTATTATTTGGGGTAATATTGATAAATCTGTATACTTTATCCAATATAAATATTTGATAAGGCATATTGTTTATTCGATATGAGGAATGTTTTGGACAAGAAATACACGGTTTATGGACTGTTTAAGGTAATCCCTATGAGTTTAAGACTAATTAATTAAATCCCCACGATGCATCGATAGTATCATGGGATGAATTAGTTTTGAAATTTGGAATAGGTAAACTGTCTCTTGATGATAATGGTTTTATGTACCTAGGAAACATGGCATCCAATAATTAATCATTTCCCTGATTTAGTTTCATTTGTTATTCATCCATGATATCATGCATCGAAATATCTACAGATACATATAATTTTCAGTTCATTGATTAAATGGAATGTGTTTCAGTTTCTTATCTTGCTATATTTATTTTTCTTTATCTAGTTATTTGAATGGAATGTGTTTCTATTTATTACCTTATCATATTATTTACGCACATCCTTCTCAGATTATTAATTATATGGTATATGTGTTATACTATTTACCATGAAATAATTATTAATCTCATTTATTCAATATTGTTACTGCTATAATTTACTCTTACAAAGCATTTTAGCTCACCCTTATTATGTTTCTTTCTCCAAAAATCCATGAAGCGTACTATGAAACATATGCATGGATTTACTAAATTTAATAAAGTTATACTTGAAGTTATTTATTTATTTAGAAGAAAAAATTATGTTTTAATTAGTGTATTCATTTGTAATACAATACTCATTTGTGTATCTTGTTTACCAAGACTACTAAACTCATCAGTCCTTTGGGATTTTATTCCTTGTAATCATGTTAATGTAATTGATAGCAGACACCAGCTCTTGGCTCTCTAGGGTTGGGTGGAAACATTTTCATAGTTTTATAATATCTTATGAAGTTAGGAAAGGTATTCTTGTCAAGAATAAGGTGAAGGCCGAAAAACAAATCTATTTTAAAACCACAAAGTAAGAAAAGTCAAAGAATAAGGTTTTTTTAAGGAAAATCTTGTTATTATAATTCTAATTTGGATAAGAAGTTAGATAAGATGATGTATCTAATATCTATAAATGTGATAAGGGGGAAGTAAATTTATAAGGTTAATATTAAAATAAAATTATTAAAGTTTGGATCAATTGGGCATTTTATTAAAAAATCACCTAAGTTAAAAGAATATGGAGTCTGTGATGAAGAATAAGAAGCCCTAAGAATATTCTTTAAGAAGAGATCATAAAATCTTGAAAATCCTTGGGTTTATACTAATGTGGAGATAAATAATTTCTTTAAATTAAGGTAAATTTCTTATCTATGTAAGAAAGCAGTGATAATAGTGATAAATAAGAGGAGATAGAAATTTCAGTAGATTTTGATGAAAGACTTATCATTATTAAGGTAAATAAAGAAGAATTCATTGGTGAAAGTTTTAGTGAAGTCTAGGAAAATGAAGAACTGAAATAAAATACATGCTCAAGAGAGAATTAAAATAATGTATCTCAAATATAACAAA
This sequence comes from Viscum album, assembly GCA_963277665.1. Classification (NCBI taxonomy): domain Eukaryota; kingdom Viridiplantae; phylum Streptophyta; class Magnoliopsida; order Santalales; family Viscaceae; genus Viscum; species Viscum album. The sequence continues at coordinate 159,834,151 of OY728125.1, forward strand.
ATAGTATAAGGAAATTAAAAAATTAAAGATAGATGATGAATATGTATTTGAAAATGTAAATTCAAAATTTTTTAATGAATTTAAAGGGTTTAATAAGTTCATTTATGATGTGAAGCCTCTTAACATAAATTTTCATGATACTTTAAAGGAGACGGAAAATATTTTTGATCATTTACAACAAAACTTGGTCAAAACAAAATAGGATTTAAAGAAATTTATATCCAAAGTTCATATTTCTATTTCAAAAATTATAAAATATTTGAAAAAGAGTGAAGCTCAATAATACCAATAGAAATAATTTTTTAAGGATTATAATAATGCTTAAAATTTTGGTAGTAACTTAGAAAATAATAATCAAATCAAGAATACCAAGTTTGTATCAAAATCAATTGATTTTCCAAATTCTTGAAATTTTGAGTGCATCTACTTTAATGCAAAAACTACTAAAAATGGTCAAGGAAAAAATTATAATAATAAGTTTAATATAAAGAAGAAAGTGTCATTAGTTCACCAAAAAAATTATTTATAAAAAATATCCAAGATCGATTATCAAAATAAGGTTGAAATACAGGTTTTTAGTTCTAGATAGTATGATGTGTTTAAATAAAAATATGTGTTTTATGGTAATTTTAGTCACTGTAAAAGTTTTGAGAATATGTCAAGTATTTTTTGGTTCAATTACCAATACAATGATGAGTTTATATGGTTTGTAGGATATAAATTTAGGGGGGTCACCTCTTTTAAAAAATAATAATTCAGAGATAGTCTGAGAAATATGGATTGAAAATTGAAAATATATTTCAACTATTGTAAGATGTTTTTGAATGATGCGAACGGCCAAGAAATATTGAAAATATGTGTATTATTATGATACTAGGACAAATGTTCTCAATATATAGTGATTATATGTCTCAAAATATAAATGATAAAGTAAAATATAAATATCTACTTTGTAAAGTTTCCCACAAAGCATCCAAAGTAGAATTTCTATGGATTTGGATAGCGGTTGTTCCTTACATATGATCGGATATTTTAATCCCATTAAGGATTTGAAAAATGTAAAGAATTATATATGAACTTTTTAAATTATGGGTCACTAAAAATCAAAGGTTTTGGATCATCATTGATTGGTAAAGCTCAATTTCAATCCAAGAGTACTTTGTATATTGATGGACTAAAACACAATCTTATTAGTGTGTCTCAGTTATATGATAAAGTAAATAAATTGATCTTATATAAAGATATTTTTTTTTTGAATATATTGAAATATGGATGTATCTTGAAAATATTATGGTAAAAAATAGTCAATTTGTTTCATATTCGTGATGCTATAAATTCTTGTTATATGAGTATGAAAGAATAAAATAAATTATGGCATCGAAGACATGGTCATATTGGCCAAAAGAATATGTGTAATCTTATCATTGGAGACAATGTTAGTGATATTCCTAAATTGAAAAGATAAATGGGTTGGATGTGTTCTACTTTTAAAAAGTGAGTTATTGTGAATGCTCCACCCAAAAAGGTATAAATAAAATCTACTCATCCTTTGGCACTAATTCACTCTGACATTTACAGAGCCATGAGGAAGAAATAAACAAATGGATATAGGTATTTTATTTAATTTATTAATAAATTTACTCACATTAAATGTATTTTTATGAATAATAAATTATAGGCACTAAAAACATTCAATATTTTTAGGATAAGTACAGAGAAAGAGTGTTGTTACTCTTTAAAGAAGATTTAAATAGATAATGATGTTGAGTATACCAGTGAAATATTTGAATATTATCTTGAACAACATGGTATATTTCATGAAATAAGTAGGGAATACACACCTCAATAGAATATTTAGGCATAATAAAAGAATATGATTCTTATGGAGATGGATTGAACTATGTTGTTAGAGCATGACACATCTCATTATTTCTAGATACAAGACATTGGATTAGTGGTTCATGTTCAAAATCATTGTCTTTATAGGAAAAAATCTAATATGTCGTCATATGATATGTATTAAAATAAATATCTAAGTTTGAATTATATAATAGTGTTTATTAGTACTCGAATTATCAAATTTAATGGTGAAAATATGGGAAATTTTGAAATATTTGGTGTTCACGGTATCTTCTTAGGTTATCCACAAAATGGAAGAGTATGTCATTGTTACAAAAACGAAATAGGGAATATTGTTGGTTCTATTGATTTTAAATTGATAGAACACAAAAATAAAGTGAACTAACATAAAGAATAATGTTCTAGAAGTGATGATGATGAATTTATTTTTATGAAATAGTAATTTAAAGTTTCAGAAAATGATGAAAATTTTGAAGAAGTTTAAGTTGAAGAAGTTGATTCGGAAAATTATAGTGATGAATAACAATCTTATTCACATAATACAAGCTTTAGAAGGAAATTTCATATTCAAAATATCATTATAAATCATGGAAATAAAATTAAAACAAGAATAACTTTGAGTTCAGCCTCTCATATCTCATTGTTTTATTAAATTAAACCAAGATATGTACAAGAATAAATAAAACATCAAGAGTATATAGATTCAATTAATGAAGAGCTAGATCAAATAGAAATTAATGAGTCTTGGGAGTTTATACCCAATCCCAAAGAGAATAACATTATCAAAACTAAGTGTGTTTTCCTAAACACGGTGAATGAAAATGGTGAAGTTTTGAGAAATATAGAAAGATTGGTGTGTAAAGTCTATTTTATATTAAATAAGTTGAATTTGATGAGACCTTTTCACTAGTTTCAAGTCTTTAAACCTTATGAATTTTTCTTATCATTACACCATAAAGGCAATGCAGGGTCTTTTAAATGGATTCCAATCCTCCCTTCCTCAATGGTGAATTAAAATAGGAGGTTTATATTGAACAACCATAAGGTTTATTGCTAGGTGAATATGTGACTTATGTTTAAATTTTAAATAAGGATTTATATGGGCTAAATAAATCCCCAATATCTTGGCATTTTAATCTTGAAACCTACTTAAAGAAATTGAATTTTAGGAAAGGAATAGTTGCAATCAATCTATATATTAAATATGATAATAAGTTATTTATCATTATTATTGTTTATGTGGATGATATTATTTTTACTATAAATAATGATGTAGTTTTTGAAGAGTTTTATAAATAAATGAAGAATATTTTTGAAATTTCTATGCTTGGTGATATGAGATACTTTCTTGGATTACAAATTTCCAAAGTAAAAGATTATATTTTTCTATATCAACAGAATTATATGGAAGAAATGTTGAAGAAGTTTGGCATGGAAGATTTGAATCTAGTTTCTACTCCAATTTATATAGGAACTAAATTGTACAAAGAGTAAAAATTAAAGTATGTGAATCCAATAGAATTATGAAAGCTAAATGGCAGTCTACTATATTATACATCTTCAAGACTATAAATTATGTATGCTATTACACTTTGTGCTTTGTATCAAAGTTCCCAAAAATTTTATCATTTAATAGATAGAAAGAGAATACTTAGATACATAAAGGTAACATCAAACTATGGATTGAAATATTAGATCAAAGTGAATCTTGATCTATTTGTTTATTTATATGTAAATTAGGTAGGAATTTTTAATGATGGAAAGTCTACATATGGTGGATTTTTCTTTATTTGAGAATAATGTGTTTGTTTTCATTCAAAGAAGTTGAATTTAGACACCTTGAGTATTGTTGAGGCTGAATTTGTGGCTTCCACCAATGCCTCTACATGGATTATGTGTATGAAGACTTGGTTAGAATATTTAAAAGATGAAGTGAAGTTTCTACTACTATTGGGATGTGATAATCAAAGTGTTGTTAATATTTTAAATAATCTAGTTCATCATTAAAGATCAAATAATATTGATATTAAATATCACTTAATCAAATATATAGTAGAGAATAATGAGTTAAAGTTGGAATTTATTACTATAAAGGAGAAGATTGTAGATGTTTTCACCAAGCTAATATCAAAGGAAGAATTTTAGAATCTGAAGTTGAAGTTAGGTGTTCAACCTCAATCATTATAGGGATAAGGTGTGGTGTTTTCCCCCTCTTGTCTTGTACTTAGATATTATTCTTAAAGGGGGATAAAATTTGACAACATGAATATTTCCTTTATTTTTCCTTCCTATTTTTTATTAAAATATAGAGTATATAATATAGGGGAGTATCCACTGATATGTGTTACCTTTAGAGAAATTATCTCTTGAAAGGAAGCATATATTTAGAGAGATTTATTAAAATGGGTAAGCTATGATTTTAGAATGTGTAAACCATTTTAATAGTTTATTGTTAGTGTTTTCATGAATTTTTCAGGTTTGAAAGAGTTGATGATGTGGTAATGAAGTTATAATTGAATATTGAGAGGTTTGTGTTAAGTAAGGTGCATATATATCACTATCTTATGGAAATCATGGTATTATTTATTCAATGTTCTTATTTCCTACACTGAGTTCACTCACATAGGCTTATAATTATTGGATAATGATACATTGGTAAGTTTTTAGAATCATATAGTGAAACACTGGTTTGTATAATGTAGTTTTTTTAAATAGTCTGACAGATAAATTATAAATTCATTTTTTTATAACCCTATATGATTAGGATAAAAAGAATATTTTTGGAATTATATTATCTTTTGGAGTGAAAGATGAGTTTGTGGTAGGAATTAGTTGAAGGATAAAACTCTACTGGTCATGTGTGTGTGTTTCTATATATATATATATATATTCCTCTTATTATATGAATAAATTAATTCTTAAACTTTTGGGAAGGGATATTAAAACCAAAAATGTGTTATCCTAATACCATATGTTTTTTTTGAACCGATGATATTTTACATCATCTTAGATTGATAGGTTTGAGGCCCTCAATATTACACTTGTTTGTTATTGATGACCTCAATAAATTCCTATAAATATTTACATTTTTCCTCCAATTATGTGTCTCTAATTTCCACCAATGTTCTCCTAATCGAGATCATAATTTGGTGGTGACTTTTTCATTTCCATTTCCCTCTAATTAAGACTATATTTTATTAAACCAATTTCTGATGTGGGTTTTACACAAAGGTATTTTTCCATTTTTAACCTTTTATTTTTGAAGAACAATTTCAAATTTTTAAGACACAATTTATTGAAGGAGGGGAGAGTATAACACCCCAAGATTTCATAGTACGTTATCTCATTAAAGTAATTCAATAACTTTCACTACACTCAACACCGAGTTTGAGCGCACCACAACATATCAAACTAGCCGTTCAAAAAGCGGTTATGAATAATATTAATTGAATTTTAAAACTTATATACTCTATATAATTTTAACATCCATATTATGTTTTTCTTGGACATAATATAAGAACAAATTTATTTTTTTCAGAAAAAAAAAGGTATTTTTCAAAAAATGCAATTTTACCACCTTTTAATGGCGAACTTTTCTAAAAACCCAATATTTGAAACTTTTATATATTTGATTTAATGAAATTAAATTCTTCTTTAGAAGTAGGACATAAAAATTTATTTTGGATAAATTTTTGGTACTTTTCTGATAACTTTCATATTTTGATGAATAGTGAAAAATACTATGTTTTAATTGAAAATAACTTTTTTAATCGAAATAATTTATAGTGTTAAATTATGAATTTTAAAGGTTTTAAAGTATAATTAGATTATATTTTTATCATTTAATACAATTTAGGTCATTATAAGTAATTTCACATTTAAATTTGACATAAACACACATCAATCTTTTGATAGTTTTTACTTTTTAAAAACCCGCTTTTTGGTTTTGACAACGGGAATTAATTTTAAATTAATAAATGCAACTTATATGTTTTTAATTTGAAAAAATAGACTTCATTTTTGAATTTGGAATATCAAAATTAGATTAGGGTGAATTTTTGTTATTTTTCTGAAAACTTTCAATTTTTGATGAATAGTGAAAAACACTGAGTTATTATTTAAAACTGACTTTTTATTTAAATAATTATTTATTTTATTTAAATTTATTTTAAGTAAAAATAGATATATAATACTTATATAAGTTCACTTTAATTCATTGGAGTCATTTTATAATAAAATTAGATGTATAAAATTTTATTGAACTTTTTAACCTCTTTTACCCACCTTCTAGGCACGTTAGCAAATTTGCATAAAACTTAATTTTACCGCTTTTATGAGTTGAATTTCAAAAATACGAGAGTCACAGTTAATATTATTAAGTAAAATATGGTTCAATAAGATGAAAATAATTTTGGTGAATAGTAACTTTTGACTTTTATTTACCACGGTTAAAAGTAAATAGGGAAATTAAGGGTAAAAATGGTATCATAATTACCCTAACACATGTCCTAATTCTATTGGATAAGTATAATTCGACCAAAAACAACCTTATGAATAAAATATGATCCTCTTTGGTCCACTTGGATTAGATTAGGACATTAATTATTATTTTATTTAAAGAAGAGTTAAAAAAGTTAAATTCAATGTTTAATAACTAAACCATTTTTAATATAGGGTTACACACAATATAAATTAGACTATAAATATTCATTATAAAGATAAAAATATTTCCTACATAATGGTATTTTATTTATAATTTTTATACATTAAATAAGTTAATTTATTTATGACACAATGATGATGCAGTAATTACCTTATTAATGAAATATTAAAATAATTGATATTATAAATATCCAAATAAATAAAAATTGAGACTTTTGATGAATTACACTAATTTTCTAGGTTAATATTACATTTTAGGGTTGGTTAAATAAATTTTATTCGAATTGATAAAGTTGTTATGGATTTCAAAAAAATAAAATACTAAATAGTGTCAAAATTGACATAATTGAGTTTTTAAAACAAATATTATATTATTAATTGATATAATAGTCATAAAAATATAAGGTTCGGAAAAAATACTTATATAATAATATATATGACATTAATGAACCACTTGGGGTTCTATTAGCTTGTTATAGTAAGTTTATTAACCATATAATATAAAAATACTAAGAGACATGGTAAATGGCAAACTATTTAACTAAGAGTTAAATCTAAAAGATAAGGTTAATATGATGAACTAAACCCTTCTAAAACATATTTTTTAAGAGGTTTTAGACCCATACCTGCCTTATACTTTAAATAATTCATTTTTGAGCCATTAGAAACCTAAAATGATTTTATTATAAAATAATATTTCAAGCTTTTCCTAAAGTGACCCTCACCTCTCTTATAAAAGGGAACTTCCCCTTCTCTTAATTTCACAACTCCAAAGACTTTTAGATCAACCAAACTCTACCCAAATATACTCCCAAATTTCCTCATTTAATTCTAGAGGTCATTCATTGGTCATAAAGTCAAGCTAAGGAGCCCTTTTGATCAAATCAAAAGTAAGAACCCGAAGAAGAGGTAAATATTTCATCACCTCTTTCAAGTTCTTTTCTTCTTCCACTTCCTCTTTATTTGTTGTTTCCATTATAAAATAATAACTCCAGTATCTTCTATATACTGTGATGTTATTATAAAAATGATACAACAATATTCATTATTCTATCCATCCTATAAATGACAAAGTCACCATGCGTGCGTATGTACGGATTACCGTCTCCACGTCGTGGTGTAGTTTGTTATTCAAACACTTCATTATTTGGATGGGTATAATAATGAGTATAAATAATGTAAATAATAAATATAAAATATTAATGATTATTTATATATGATATACCATCCACTTACATAATATTTCACCATAAATATAATGATATTGTGCTTGTGCGTACGTACAGATTACCGTCTCCAGGAAGCGATAAGATTCATTCCCACGTTCACCATTCAACAATGATTATAAAAATATATATTATTAATAAGTATGTAATATATGAAATAATAATTCTACTTTATATATATATATATTTATTTATTTATTTATTTATTTATGTACTTACGTATATCTTATTCACTTAGTTCCGTTCAATACGATATGAAAACGGAAACAGTGTTTATGCGTACGTACGGCCTACCGTCTCCATAAACGGTGCCTTCCATTTAATATATCTATCTATTATAAATATTTATAATATAAATATATATGATATATAAATCAATTTTTATATTATTTAAGTATTTAAATCATTATCTAAGTGATACAATCAAGAGTAACAAGTTAAAGAACGTACGATAAAGAAAGCGATTATTACCCGAAATGTTAATTTAACATGGAAATTATTATTAAATGGGTAGTATAAAGTCATAAATGAATAATGTATGATATCATAAATATTAATATGGTTCTGTTATAATTTAATAACATACTACGGTCTTTATACAGGAGGTTAAATGTACCATCAACTAAAGGAAAGTACAAGGTAAGGGTTAATTTCACAATCTCTTTATTATTCGAGATTGTTTATGCGTAAGTTTTTACTGGTACATATTTATTATTCATTTACATGTTTCATAAAATAGTTTTCTAAAGGATTGTTTTTATGATACTCTTTAACAAAAAAATCATTTTAAATGTTTTAAATATTTATTCTTCTAAACCTTTCTCATTAATGTCCATGTTTTCAAAATTATTTTAAGGATTTATTTATATGGAGATGAATGTTTTAAAATGTTAATTCCTTTAAAAAGTTTCAAAGTGGAATGGGAAACTTTGATTCAAAAATATCTTTTAAATTACTTCCTTTATAAATTGTGTGAATTTTAAAATGATTTCATGAAAAAAAGGATATTTCTCTCAAAGAGTTTTACTGATCATTTTCAACTATGTCAACGTCCTTTACTGGATATTATTCTTGATCGAGGTTGATTTATTGTGATAAAAATATTCCATATTATATTGAAGTTTTTTTGATATCTTTGAATATGGATGTGTTATTTTTATACCATTCATGGTTTATAGATAAAGTATTGACATTTTGTATGCTAGTTTTAATACGAATGTTTATGTTATGTTTCAACCTTTTCATATGAGGAGTGCATTGGACTTAGGAAGTGACGGGTGGAGCCTGTTATAGCTCCTCGATGCATCGGTAGGTATCATGATACAAACTAGTGTCTTGGCACAAGACCTTGACAAAATCTTATTTGTAGTCTTGGCACAAGGCCTTGACTATGTGGTTATGAAGTCTGGCATTATACATTCCATCATTAAGAAAATGGTTATTGATATTGCATGTGATTATTTGACCAGTAGAATATCCATGTGAATAAGTAAATGGAATTATTTGATTTTATCTTTTCCATATTATGCTAAATTTTAAGTTTAAAAGGCTTTTTTTTAGTCTTATACATTTCCTTAAATGTTTATACTTATTTATGAAAGATTCCGCTATATTGTTATCCTTACTGAGCATTTGAGCTCACCCCTTTCTATGTCTTTTTCCCAGGATTCCAAGAAGTGTATTGTTATTGACATGTAGGGTTAAGCTAAGGGAATAATGGCATTCATAAAAGATTATGTATGTTGTGTTGTATGTTATAAAGTGTAATGTAACATTCATGTATGTAATCTATTTTCCAAGACTGCTAAACTGATCGGTCCTTTAGGACATGATTCCTTGTAATCATGCCAATGTATTAAAATAATGCACTGACTCTGGGTAACTGGGGTCAGGGCATTACATTTTAGAAATCCCATGTTTTAAAGAAGGAATCCTATAAAATTTCATGTGTGTGTGTGTGTGTTTCATACACTAATATATATATATTTGTATGCATACATATATAGGTGATTAACCACATGTATATATATATTTGTATGCATACATATATAGGTGATTAACCACATGTATATATATATATATTCATGTTCATAGGAATCACCAAGGTAACCAGTTAGAAACATAATTTAAGATGTTATCAAAACAAAAGGTTTCAATAAGGTATATCACCAAAAGTAAAAAATAATAAAGAAAAAAAATTAAAATATGCCTAAAATATATAATACAATCATGATAAAGCCTTAAAAATAAAACTTCATTAATTTAAACAATCAAAACCCCCTTAAAACCCATTTAGTAATTTTATCAAACATATGGCATGCACCTATATCCTTTGAAATCAATTGAGAAAATAAAATGATTTAATAATTTATTTAAAAAACCTCTCTAAACCATTTAAATCATTAAAATTTTAATGGAAATAAATTTAGAAAGATCAAGCATGTATGGCATGTAAAGAAAAAGGAAAATCATAGAACCACCTACCTCAAATTGTGTGTGTATTGAAAAAAAACCTTTTGAAAGGGGAAGAACAAGGAGGAGGATATCCCTAGGCCACCTCACATTCCATCCTTGAATGGGGATAAAATCATTGTATTTGGATTTTTAAATCAATAGGGGAATTTTGGGGAAAATATTTTTAAATATTTTGGACACTGTACAGGGTTTTCCCGCATGATTTATCAAACTATGTGGAAACCGGGAACCCCTTATAGGAGAGAAAAGTGCCTTGTTTGGTTGGGGTACATAGTTTTAAAAACTATATTCCAATAATTCCAAATGGATATATAAATATTGAAAACCCACTCACACAATTGTTGCACGGTTTTCACTAAACTTTGGGGTTAACTATGTGTCCTGCACAAAAGTTCCAAAACTTAAAAAATTTAAGTCGGTTTGGTCTGGAACCCAAGAAAAGGACCAAATACAAATAAAAAAGACAAAATAATAAGGTTGTGAGATGTCAGGGTGTGACACTTGTAATATATATAAGACTCTTCATTGATTTGTCTTATATTATCTCCATCTCTATGATTTGAGGAAAATACTTCACTCTAAATTTAATGATCAATGAATATTTAGTTAATACATTCTCTAAAAAACCTAATCATAGGATCTTATATCTTTTACCAAGTGCATTCATTACTTTCATTTATCATTCCTAAAATTTCTTAAATGAAATTAATGAAAAGTATATGAATTTACTTCTAGATTCACCTTGGAATAATCCATGATATAAATCTTGAACTAAGTATGGAAACTTTGTGTATTGCCTTTATATCTAAAATTTTATCAGTCTAAAACAAAATTATGTCATGTACCTAATATTTTCATCTACAGAGAGTCTAAACATGATAATAGGTATATACATGACAACTTATTGTTTTACTTGACTAAGAACTATCTTTCCACAACTAGGTATGAGTCTTATAATTATATTCATCATTTATTTCCAATGTTTTTTATTTATGATTAAAGTGTTACTAAACTAATAATTAATTTTAGAACACCATAAAAACATTAATTTGAAAATAAATAATGTCTCATTATGTCCAATAGAAGACTAAGATAAATGTATAGGTTACACTTAATGAAAAATAATATTTTAACTTGAATCAATCCTCTTGGAAAATATAAGTTGTGAAATTATCACTAATAACATAGTAATCACCCTTTTTAGCCTCTAGGAGAATTCAACCTAATTTCTTTAAGTCCTTATTTTCTTACATCTGACATAGGAATCACCCTTCCTTGGTAGCTGAGAGAATCACCTTACTTCTTGTAATGTTTCCTTATTTATTTTAGTATCGGAATATGAATTAGTGTTTAATACCCAATAAGTAAAATATAAACACTACAATATATTATTAATGTGTTTGAAGTGGATGAAATTTCATGTTTCTTCTTTAATTGTAACTTTTTCAAAATGAACTTTTTATCCACATAATAAGTAAATAGCCTATTATCTACTGTTCTACCTCTAAATATTGTTCCTCATTGAAAGATGTTACAAAGACACCATTTACTATAAAATATTCATTTTTTTTACATTTCCTTTCACATTGTTCACTGTAAGGGTTATGGAACCGAGTTCCCTTCAACCCCTAACTACCCGGTGAATCTTAGTTAAAATATTCCTTGAGTTGTTTTATATATACTATTTATCCCATAAATCTTGATGAATAAGGAGAACCTAGAAGGTAAGGATGATAATATGATATTAATGGATAATATATTATCTATTTGGAAGCATAATTTTTCTAACTAGTCAATGTACTTCAATATATTTAAGATAAGATCATTAGGTAAATAGATTCTTCTAGTTTACACTAAAAATGTGTAGTGTCAATATCATTTATCTAAAGACTATTTCTCCTTATCAATAGATAGAATATGAGACATCATGGTATAAAAATCCATTTTCATATGTTGTATTATCATTTATCCATACATAACTGATATCTAAAGAAATAGACAGTTAGATCATACCCATGTACCTCTAGTAGGAGTCCTTCTCACCTTCACTTACTCAATGAGGTGACTGAACAGGTATAGGGGATTCCAGTACATAGTATAATTTTCTTGTAGTAGTTCGGTGTATAAACAATTATACTATTCTTAGAAATATGTGTTTGTGAGAAAAAATTCTTTGTACAAAATCATCATAATGTTATAATGATTTCTCTTTCTATATTAAATATTAATTAAAATCAAATTTTAGTTTAATATTGATTATAAAAATATATGACATGATAAATTTTATTTATTAGTCTCCTAATATTCGATAAAAACCCAAAAACTCTCACCATTGGTTTCTAAATATCTTATTATGTGGATATCCCAGCATCAAGGATCCATCCACTCCATTTCATAACCCATACATTGTCTCTGAAAATTACTCAAGGGAGTTTAGGAAGGCATAAATTTCCAATTACATTAACTCACAGTTTCTTGATTTATTGAGTGGAATCCCCAATATCAAAATCCTAGACTTTCATTTCCTCAACACTTACCTCCAAAATGGTATTGAACATACTTTTTCCATTACACTCAATTCTAATTTGGTTAAGTTAACCCAAAAAACTCATAATAATTACCTAATAAAAGTTGGTGTCGAGACTTTGGCCATGAAAACAATTATTCTATAGTTGCATTCTTATTAAAGTAATGGAAGGATTGTCTTAATATTTGATTGAGAGTTTTTTATCTTTATGCATAAATTTACCATTTTATCTTATTGAATTCTTGTTAATATTAATTGGATTTTACATGAGTGATTAACCATGTCTTATATAAAAAAATTCATATTCCAATTTATTTTAATTTCATATCGCATGCTTGTTAATTCAATTATTAAGTGATCATAATAAATCATACATAAATAATTAAGCATGAAACTAATATAATTAAAATAATAAGTTGGTATGTCCATGATATTTTTTAATGGTTGGTTTATCTAGAGCATGATAAACCAACCCTTTGACCCTAGAGAATAAACTCATGGAATCATGCCTGGTTCAAGTTGCAGTGTTCTAGATATGTTCATGTGTATCTCCTAGATTGGTTTCACCTCAATTCTAAACTTGAACCACCTCCATTATCCTGATATATCCATCCATTACATAATCATTACTCACTCTCGGGTAAGAGGAACCAAAGAATTGGTTAGGGGGTTTGAAAAAAAGAAAACACAGGCACTCAAACCCTTAGATAATAAGTAGGGATGACACGCAAGATATCAATTTAATTTAAAAAAATATATTACAAAAAAACATGTAATAATAATAAATTAAAATAAACCAGTCACATACACAAGTCATTCTAAGATCATGATAATCCGCACAAATACAATTACTATTCATCTAATAAACTATCATTAATTTAAATAATTATTAATTCAGATAAAATTCACTTGAATTAACTAATTTCATTTATTAATTAATAATTTTATTTGTAATGTCCCAGAAATTCTCTATAAATTTATTTTTAAAATTATATGGAATTATTTCAAGACTAGGTGTTGAGACAGCGTGCGATTCCGAGGCCCAGATTTCCTGAAATGATCCATCTAAAAATGTTAAGTTTTAAATAGCGCACATGAGCAATTTCCCAGAAAAAGTGGAATAACTCTCAAACGGGTTCCCAGATCAGAAATATGAGGGAAACGTTGTGTTTAGGGAAGTAGGTTTACTCTATCCACAACTTAAGTTTAGTCGGCGCAGGCCTCTAGTGAGAAAACCTGAAAATGGAATAACCGTAAATAAAATAATTAAATAAAATTATTTTATTTTTCAAATGCTTATAACTCACAAATGGTGACTCAGATTGAAAATATTAGACCACCCTTGAGCTCATGAGGGTATTCTTTCCTTAGGCAGATCCTAACATTGGTCAGCACGGGCCAATAGTGGAAGTTAGTTTTTGGCCATAAATAAAATAATTAATAATTATTTTATTTTCAAATCCTTATAACTCCTAAATGGTAACTCGGATTGGAAATATGAGAGTACCACTGATCTTGTGAGAGTGTGTTTCCCTTAGGAGGATCTTAACCTCGACCGGTGTGGGTTGAGGGTGAAAGATGATTTTTGAACTTTTTTTAAGGTTCATTTAAATAAATGTGCAAGCGGGTTTAAATGACTTAAAATATTATTTTATTTGTTTTTCCCAACCGTTAGGTGGTGGCACAGCGGCAATGCGGTGCGGCAAAAAAGCAGTGACGATTCACATTAAATGAAGCTCATTAATGGATTGTAAACAAGCATCTTAACGATGCATTAAATGTAGCGTAAGAGATACGTTGTTTCATAAATGAAACAGTGTAATGACACAGCGACATATCATAACAAAAATGTTGTGATGTTTTTTCTTTTAATGGGTTAACACGTTAGAGAAAGGATGATCAATTTGCTGAATTCCTATGAAGAACCTATGGTGATAATTCTCTCCAATGATGAACTACGAATGCCGGTGAATTGCCAGTGACTTCGACATACCCCGAAGAATGAAACCGGAAAGTGACGAATGCCAACGGAACTTGAACCCCCGTGAATAGACCGCTTCAATGACGAACACCTTTGAGGTAAGGGTTTATTTTGTTTAAGCTTCCCCATTCTTTGTTCTAAAATGGATCAACCCACAAAAAGGTTGATTCTTGGATCACTCATTCTTGTGGGAGGGTGTTTCTCTTGGGTTTTCTATACCAAGATTAATTATTTTATGATAGAACATCAAATAATTATATCATGTTTTCTAAATCTCTAATGTGGAGGGCGTGGATTCTTCGTGACTATGTCTTCAGAGTGGTGGAAAGGGGGGTTCGAGGCCATCATAGGGAAGATGTCATCCACAAGAGGACGTAGGCACAAGAGGCATGAATAACGGACCACCAGAGCAGACTCAATGGTCTGCAGAAGAACTTTTAGGTAGCATCGGTGATCACCAGTGGTGGCTCGTGGTAGCGGCCTCAAATGGGAGTTGGCGCACCACAATGGTGTGTAGGGAGGAGCACCGTGGCCGGCTCGGGCCATGGTAGTGCGACAGTAGCTACCAGCCTCCATGCCAGCGGTGGATGGATGCATCCACCCAGCCGATTCAATGCCCGCAGATGCGGCACCATGTCGCATCGCACGCGGCAGGCCGCGGTTAACCGACCACAGTGGTGGGGTGGCCCCACGGACGACCCGTGGGGAAAAGTGGATCCAGAAGCGGCTTCCAGCCACGTTCCAGCAAGGTGGACCAGGCTGCCCTTGTGGGCCGGATCTGGGTCGGGTCATCGAACCTCAGGTTGGGTCGGACTGGACTCGGACCCAACCGTCCCCTTTTCATAAAAATGTCGATATCTTTCAAACCGGGCATCTGTTTGACAATCCGTTTATGGCATTGGAACCCTCGCGATGAGGAGGATCTTTTGGAATAATCTATAGAATATTTCATGGCAGTTTAAATTAAATGAATGGCTTGAGGAGCGATTCTCCAAGAATCAAGCGCACTATGTGCAGAAACCCTACAGTTCGCTAAGACCTAAAGACAGCTGACAAGAAAGCCTGTGTGGATCATCTACTGTGGACCAGTGGGAAGAAGCTTCTATGTGACCTATAAGGTCCATGGTTTGGAGTGACTCTGTGTGACCCAGAAGACCCATAGTACTCGATAGGAGGAGTACCTCAATATGGCCAAGGTGGGAAGCGGATTTTGTGTGACCCTTTATACCCACGGTGGGGAGAGAATTATTTGTAACCTGGCATAACCATGGTACTCATCAGGGATGAGTACCACAGCAGTCCAAGGTTAGTGGGAAGTGTCTTTTTTGTGACTTAGAAGACCCACTGTACTCATTGATGAGGAGTTCTCCAGCAGCCCAAGGTGTCTAATGATACGACTGATTGGTTTTACTTTTCTACTTTAGATTATACCCGGTGTGAGTTGTCTTGCTTAGTGGTTTTATTCATGGATTTCTTTGTGGTCTTTCCTTGTTATTTTTGGGGTCCCTACTGAGTACTGTGTTACTCGCCTCTGCACAAGCTTCCCCCGCACGTGTTGTGTCTGGTGCAGATAACCGAAGACTTGGCGGAGGACTTGGTTGTCCAGGACCAGGAGGTGGCTAGTGAGATTAGGTAGGCATTATGTGCCTCTACAGCTTCCAATGGCTACTCTATACTTACCCATTAGGTGGGGTTTTCAACAGACAGCTGGTCATCGATCTCGTACTTACTCTTGTTGCAATTTTCTTTTTTTGGGTTTTTATTCTGGTCTATTTACTTTTAGTTTTACCTTTACACTCAGTGGTTTTTTAGTAGCATTCATGTTCTCTTTTCCATTTTTCTTGGGATGTGGTTGTATGTGCGTGTGTACATGTACTCAGAAAAATTCCTCCCACTTACAGGTTGATGCCTTTGGCGCTAGTCACCAACCCCTAGCCTTTTCAAGGTGGGCTTGGGGGAGTTACAACATGGGCCCTGGGGGACAGGTCATGACAAAGTGGTATCAGAGGTTTTCGGTTCTACATCAAAGATTGGGAGTCTATTGTTTTGTGTTTGGGAAACAGTTTTAAATGTTTCTAGTTTGAATCTCAGATTCAAGGAGTCCAGTATTGGTGCGGCGGTCGATGTATCCATACCCCAGGACCTTGAATTCTATTTTTTGACTCTATACATAAAAACACCGGTTGCATGCATTATATAGGAATTGAGTGTTTCCTCATGTTCTTCTTGAATTAGATTCAGATCACTAGGTATAATATATTGACTATGGTACATCATATTTTGTTTCAAGATGCTTCCATGTGGACAGCCAACCTAGATTCCACTACATGATCACAAGGATGGTCTATGGGGTGATGAAATGGGTAAAGTGTCTCATACTAGAGATAGAAAAATTGGGTGGTGTACCAGCTATACCACTATATATAGAGTAGCACATGGTACTCATAGTACCAGTGGATGAGATGCGCGGGCAGAGCGCACTTCACGAGTTTCAGTGATAGAGACCCCTCAGGTTCCCAGGAGAGCCCAAATCATAGGTATTTAAGGACTAGATTAATGTGGTGACTAATTTTTCCACCTAGTTAGGATTCCATTAGATAATATGGTGGTCATGGAAGTGATCCTTCTATGTGGCTCAATAGGGCGATGGCGGGGTTTAGATTACCCGATCTTACGATGAGATGAATCTTTTGTGGCCAGATCATGAGAACATTTCCCATATAAAGGGATCTTACCATGAAAGATAAGGGATATGTGTGCCCAAGAGCTTATACAGCTTCGGAAAGATGACATGAGGGTAGCTGAGTATTCATCGAGGTGTACCGACTTTTCTAGGTACTTGATAAATATGATACGACCAGTGCTTCAGGGATTGGACCTCTGAGTAAGGTGTGTTTAGATACATCTGATCCAGCGCTATTCCTCTGTACATTTCTACTTATTATAGGGTTCTAAAGAGAACCTTTGTGGCTATAAGTACTTTGGATGAGCAGATACATCTAGTGGATGTCAACAGTGGGCAAGCAGGCAGTCGACGTCAGTCTTAGAAACTTGGATGTGTGAGACATTCTGAGAAGAGGTCCCAAGGAAGGGGATCTACAGCTCAGGGCTCATAAGTTGATTCCAGTCATCCTAGGAATGGGTGATGCTTTTCAAAATATGGTAGGGGACATATCACTGGGGATTGTCTAGCCCGTCGTGATGATAGAAATAGATGAATCTGCAGGGCGGAAGATGTGGTAGAGGATCTAGGAGAGCAGTAAGAGGTGGTATACATTTCGACATGTTATAACCATCACCCCATTGCGGTCCACACTAGGTTTAGGGATCTGGAGGATAGGGGAAGGTTGTAGATGCATTCGGTCAAGGAGTATGACTCAAGTGCTCCATGAATGATTTGAGGTATGTTCTGTGTCTACTAATTGTTGTTGTATTAATAGACATAGGTGTTAATCATTCCTTATTATCAAGAATCTTGTTCAAGATCTAGAGTTTCCGGTTAAACCATTGACTTGATCTTTAAATCTGGAGATACCTATGGGATGAGACTCAATAATCACACTTATGCTGACGGTGTGATCTGGCATTTGAGGCAAGAGTTTTAGTTGGAACCTCTTGGTGGCATCATCGAGGCCTTACGACGTTTGTTTGGGTATAGACTGGTCATCCATAGTTCATGCTCAGACTAACTGTTTTAGGAAAAAGGATGTGGTATATCTGCAGCATTGGAATGGGGTTTTCCTTGGTCGGTGAAAAAGGAAACCCAAACATCATAGGATAAACTCATGCATAGGAGGGTGCAGCTGATCACACTTGAGTCAGCTAGCCTTTCCCTCGTGGTAGTGGATGTTTTGAGTTTTCAGTTCCCAAAAGTAGTAGCAGAGTGCGGAAACATCCTTTCAAAATATGTTTCCAGGATTACCTACCCATAGGGATATGGACTTCTCTATCATTATACACCCCGATATGGAACTGATATTAGCATCAGTATATCAGATGTCTTTCTTGGAGCTTCGTGAGTAGGGGCGTAGGTGGGGGACTCATAGAGGAAGGGCTTAATAAGACCAAGTGTTTGAGGTTATGTGTGGATTACCTCTACTTTAACCAAGTGGTTGTAGATAAAGAGTACCAACTACTAAATGGTCGATGGGAACATCAATCAGTTAAAAGGGTAGCATTTCGCATGGATGGAAAGGTGCCCATAGGCTTTTCAGTAGTTGATACAGAGATTATGGCTGGAGTTCCTCCAGGACTATGACTTCAAAGTATTCCATACTCTTGGAAAGGGAAATAGGGTAGAGGATGCTCTCAATAGGAGACCCATTTCATAGCTACTGAATAAGACCTCATAGTAGTTAGCATCACTTTATATATCCTTTTTGGATATAGGGGAGACAAATTTTCTTCAGTCAATGGTGGTTTCCCCTCCAATCTTACAGCAATTTGGGGAGGTGCAACTCAGAGATGTCAGCTACGAGACTACATGTACTCAGATGTTAACAGGGCATGCCTCTGATGGAGATTTGAAGGGTGGGGAGCACGTTATCCTTTTCATAGGATGCACAGTAGTACCAGTGATATTGTGGTAGGAGGGGTTTAGGGAGTTCTATACATCCCCTTTTTCATTACATCCTAGTTTGGTGAAGATGTACCAGGACCTCTGACGTCAGTACTGGTGTCCAGGGATAAAGAAAGTGGTGGAAAAGTTCACTTCATGATGCCTCACTTGTTAGTAAGTGAAGGATGAGCATCAGGTTCCAGCAGGCTTGTCCCAGTCACTTGAGGTACTGGAGTGGAAATGGGATGGTATCTCGATGAACTTCGTGATGGGGTTACCACGCACATCCAAGGGCCACAATTCTATCTATGTGATCATTGAACAACTCACCAAGTTAGCTCACTTACTACCCATCTAGGAGTAGGGCTCAGTAGAGGTCTTGGGACGCCTCTACGTCTAGGAGATAGTGCGGCTTCATGGGGTGCCTTCGACGATCATCTCAGACCTTGATGCACACTTTATATCCCGGTTGTGGAAGGGATTGCAAGAGGATTTTGGGACTCAACTACACTTGATCATAGCTTTTCACCCTCATATTCATATGGAGCGGACCATACAAACCTTAGAGGAGATGATTCATACTTGTGTCCTTGATTTTGGTCATAGTTGGGAGGACCACCTACCACTGGTTGAGTTTTCATACAACAATAGCTACCACCCCACCATTGGCATTTCACCGTTTTAGGCCTTGTATGGTCGGTCATGCATATCACCTCTATGTTGGACAAATCCAAAGGATTCGGAACTAATGGGTCCAAAGTTGGTATGGGATACCACTGAGAAGGTGAAGATCATCTAGGAGTGGATGAGGACTACACAGAGTATGAATAAATCTTATGAGGATAGGATATGGAGACCCATGGAGTTTGAGGAGGGAGACTGTGTTTTCCTTCGGGTCTCACCCTGAAGCAGATTGCGAAGATTTGTCCGGGGCAACAAGTTATCTCTGAGGTTCATCGAACCTTTCCATATTATGAGCAGAGTTGGTGAGGTGTCTCCCCCCATAGATACATCAAGTTAATGATATTTTCCACGTGTACGTGCATGATCCATCAAATGTCATCGACTGGGGCGAGATGGACATTGATGATGGGGAGAAGTTTGCAGAGTTCCCAGTGGAGATAGAGGATCGATAGGAGTGGGTCCTTCATGGATAGTCAATTTCTCTAGTGTGTGTTTAGTGTCAACACAAAAATCTCTAGGAGAGCACATGGGAGTAGCAGGCTCAGATTTGTGCTCAGTACCCCCATTTATTTGTTTAACCTTGTTTTGGCTTACGAGGACATGAAACCCAAAAAGGGAGGAGTAATGAATATCCCAAAAATTCTGTGTAATTTTTTCAAATAATATGGAATTATTTTGAGACCATGCATAGAGACGACATGCGATTCTGAGGCCCGGAGTTCATGAAATAATCTGTTAAAAACTTTTAAGGTTTAAATAGCGTGTATGAGTGGTTTTACTGAAAAAGTGGAATAACTCTAAAATGGGTGCCTGGATCAGAAATATGAGGGCACTGTTGTGTTCATGATTGTGGGTTTACCTTAGTCGTGAATTAAGTTTAGTCGGCATAGGCCTCCGGTGAGAAAACCAAAAAATGGAATAACCGTAAATAAAATAATTCAATAAAATTATTTTATTTTTCAAATCCTTATAACTCATGAATGGTGACTTAGATTGAAAATTTGAGACCACCTTTGAGATCTTGAGGGTATGATTTCCTTAGGTAGATCCTAATATTGGTCAGCACGGGCCAACAGTGGAAGTTAGTTTTTGGTCATAAATAAAATAATTAAGTAACTATTATTTTATTGTAAAATCCTTATAACTCTTAAATGGTAACTCGGATTGAAAATCTGAGAGTGCATTTGAGCTTGTGAGGGTGTGTTTCCCTTAGGAGGAGCATAACCTTGACCGGCGCGGGTCGAGGGTGAAAGCTAATTTTTGAACTTTTTTTAAGGTTCATTTAAATAAACATGCGAGAAGGTTTTTATAACTTTTAAATCAGTGATCAGATCAAAAATACAATGACCCCGTGGAATTCAGAACATCGAGATTTGCTTATAATTGACCTAACTTTGACCGACAAGGGTCGACTGGAAAAGTTAATTTTCAGACTTTTTGGAAAAAATAAAATAACTTATAAGATTATTTCATTTGTTTTTCCCAACCGTTGGATGGTGTCACAACGACACTGCGGTGCGGCAACAAAGCGGTGACTATTTGCATTAAATGAAGCTCATTAATGGCTCATAAATGTACAGCGTAGCGACACATTAAATGTAGCGTAATAGATATGTTGTTTCATAAATGAAACTGCGTAACGAAATAGTGACACAACATAACAGAAACATTGCGAAGTGTTTTCTTTTAATGGGTTAACACATTGGAGAAATGAGAATTAATTGGTGGAATTACTCTGAACAACCTACGGTGAGAATTCTCTCCAACGATGAATGATGAATGTTGGAGAATCTCCAGCGACTTTGATGCACCTTAAAGAATAGAACCAGAAAGTGACGAACACCAACGGAACTTGAACCCCCGCGGACAGACCACTTCAACGATGAACACCTTTGAGGTAGGGGTTTATTTTTTTCAAGTTTCCCAATTCTTCATTATAAAACAGCGAACGCAGATCAACCCACGAACAGGTTGATCCACAGATCACTCGTTCTTGTAGGAGGGTGTTTTTATTGGGTTTTCTATTCCATGATTAATTATTTTGTGATAGAACATCAAATCATTATACCATGTTTTCTAAACCTCTAACGCGGAGGGTGCGGGCCAATAAAAACAAGACCCGAACCCCTATTCCTTGTGTATTTTGTGTGTTATTCATGACTGTGTCTTAGGAGTGGTGTAAATAGGGATTCTAGGACATTTCAATGAGGATGAAATCCCTAGGAGGTCGTAGGTGTAAGTGGCGTGAAGAACAGACCACAAGAGCAGACTCGGTGGTCTGCGGAAGAACCTGTCGGTAACGGCGTCGGTGCTCGCCGGTGGTGGCCCATGGCGGCAGCCGCGAGTGGGTGTCAGAGTGCCATAACGGTGTTCCGGGAGGAGTGTCTTGGCCAGCTCAGGCCACGGTGGTGCAACAGTATCTGCCAGCCTCTGTGCCGGCGGCCGGAGGTAGATAGACGCGGCCACCCGGCCACGTCGATTCCCACGAACGTAATATTGTGTCGCGTCACACACGGAAGGCCATGGTCAATCGAATGTGGTGGTAGGGTGTCCCTGTAAGCGACCCACAGGGAAAAGCGGAGTTGGATCCGGGTTGGTTCAGCGGACTCGGGTTTCTTCGGCGGACCCCAAGCCGGGTCGGGTCGGACCAGACCCGGACCCAACCGGCCCATTTTCAGAAAAACGCCAATACCTTTCAAAATGAGCATCTGTTTGAAAAACTGTTTACAGCATTGGAACCCTCGTGAAGAGACGGTTCTTTTGGTATACTATATAGAGGATTTTGTGGAAGTTGAAATTCAACGAATGGCTTGAGGAGTGGTTCTCCTGGAATCAAGTGCACTACTTGCGGAAACCCTACAGTTTACTGAGACCTAAAGATTGCTGACAAGCGAAACTGTGTGCATCAACTACTATAGCCCAGTGGGAAGCATCTTCTATGTGACTCACCAGGCCCACAGTGGGGAGATGATCTATGTGACCTGGAAGACCCACGGTACTCAATAGGATGAGTACCTCAGTATGGCCAAGGTGGAAAGAAACTTTTGTGTGACCCGGCATGCCCACGGTGGGGAATGGATTCTGTGTGACCTGGCATACCCATGGTACTCATCAGGGATGAGTACCACAGTAGTCCAAGGTTAGTGGGAAACAGATTATGTGTGACCTAGTAGGCCCACTGTACTCATTGAGGAGGATTTCTCCAGTAGCCCAATGTGTTCGATGATATGACTAATTTTTCTTAATTTCCTACTCTAGATTATACTTGGTGTGAGCTATCTTGCTTTATGATTATGCTTCGTAGTTTTCTTAATGGATTTCTTTGTGGTATTTCCTTGTGGGTTTTGGGGTCCCTACTAAGTACTGTGTTACTCACCCCTACACGGGCTTCACCTGCACGTGTTGTGTCTGCTACAGATGACTAATGACTTGGCAGAGGACTTGGTGGCCCAGGACCAGGAAGTTCCCAATGAGATCAAGCAGGCATGACATGCTTATACCTCTTCTAGAATCTATTATATACTTACCCATTAGGTGGGGTTTTCAGTGGACAACTTCCCATCGATCTCATACTTACTCTTGTTGCAGTTGCCCTTTTTGGGTTTGTATTTTGGCTCATTTACTTTCAGTGGTACCTTTACACTAAGTGGTTGTTTAGTAGAATGCATGTTATCTTTTTTAGTTTTCTTGGGATTTGATTGTATGTGCATGTGTATAGGTACTCTGGAAAATGCCTCCCATTTTCAGGTTGACGCCTTCGGTGCTAGTCATCAACCCTTGTCCTTCAGGAGGTGGGCTTGGGGGAGTCACAACACAGGCCTTGGGGGACGGGTCGTGACATTATTTGTCTTAGTTTCCATCCAACTTATCCTTGATATTCTCATACATTATAATTTTAAACAAATTAAATTAATTAATTTTAATTAAAATTAACTAAGTATAAAACATGTACTTGGAGGCAACATGGAAAGTACATGTCCAAACTAACTGGCATATATTTTAGGGGTATACAGTCTACTCATACAACATGTAGGATACATGTTATGTTTCATAATTACATGGTGTGTACTATTAATAAATGACACATGGACACGTATTATTTATGTAGTGTGTAATGCTTATAATGTGTACATATTATTTGTGTATTCTGAATATAAATGGTATATAGTTTTGAATATTATGCATAAATTAATTAATAATTTAATATATATATATATATAACCTGTAATGTGGTGTGTACTTTAAATAAATGACACATGTACATGTGTTGATTAGGTTTAAATGAAATAATTAATTCATTTTACATTCTTCATAAACAGTTAAGATACATGGTGTGTATAATCTAGTTACACATTGTGTAAGTCATTTCATTATCTTTCTAATACACATGCCTAGGGACTAGGAATGTGTTTCAATTTTTGGATATTTATGAGGTACATAGAGTATACAGAAGTTACACATTGTCTATCCACTAAGTGACATAGTTTTAAATCACATGCATTGTGTAGTAAATGCACAATGTTTCTTTGACTATGAATTTTCCACCGTAAAAACTCATGGACTACATGGACTGTAAGAAATTTAAACGGCATGTACATTTTCCAACTGTGTGTCGAGATGGAATGATAAATACAAAGTGCGTATTTAATTTAGTCTTCATATTAATAACTACATAATGACCCAAATTTCTCACAAATCATACTGATGCGGTGAACATGGGTACAAGGAATGTACCTTCAGGCTACATGTCGTGTACTCTTGTGTTATCCAACTAGAATCATCCGCACCTCTAGATGGGTTCTTTATATTTTACTAATTTATAATTAATTCATTTTTATTATATAAGAGAGAATAAAGAAGAATAAGAATAAGATAAAATCCTGACATTCAGATTTAAAGAACAATTATACCAAAAATGAAAAACTATCAGTAAATGCATGAATCAATCAACGAGAAATAAATAATTATGAATTATTGTTTAACTAATTTGATACCACTTGTAGGTTCTAGACCTAGTGTAAGTGCCTATTTGGAAATAACCAACTCGCCATTTTATTGTAATTAACAAATAATCTAAGATTTACATCATGAAGAACATCATGACTAATAAAATTAATTCAAAGATTAATTGACATAAATTTAAAAACCAAGAAGATAGGATTATCACATATAATTTATAATTAATTTATATAGATTAATAATTACCACATGTTGAAAATATTTCTTTGTTAAGGAATTGGTTGACCACTTCTTAACATAGTGTTGTTGCGGCAAAAGGATTCAAGGGTAGAATCACTCTAGAGGTGATCCACACATGCTTTGTGAACCTATAAACATCACTATAGAAATCCTTGAGTGATATCTTAGAAGACTATAATTATTAAATCATTCACTATTGAAATTTTGATGTGATTGGAGGTTGTCATAGCCCTCAAAATTACATTTATTAACCTACGCTAGCACAGTGGTGTATGGTCGATCCACAGAGAAGGTAGGTGAGTACTCTAAGGTTTTTTACAACCTCTACTGTTGTCAGTAGTGGGGAAACATTTTAAATGACTTTTTAGATTTTTTTTATATTGTTTTATATATAGTGATTATGAAAAAATATATATAGAAAGAGACTAATCATATACTAAGAACTGATAACTAAAAGAAAATAGTAACTAATACATAGCTGTAAAAACAAAGGAGCTAAGATCAACAATTTTCTCGGGAATTTTAAACTTGATGGTTAAAAGGATAAATCTCCACTGAAATTAATTGAATCACACCTTATAAATTGGTTGATATATCTTCCTCTCTAGAAGACACATCAAACAGAGGTTTTACTTTTAGATTTTACCACTCTAAATATCATCGATTGTTAAAAATTTGAAAAAATAATACAATTGAAATAAAACTCACCATAAAACTCCAACTGTAATGACATTAACGCTTCAACAAAATAATGATCAAGTTCAATCTCACCGATTGATCTTGAAACTATGAATTTTCTTACAGGAAGGTGTTAACAATTTAATTTAACATCAGAACTGATATCACCGATCAATTCTGATTTCAAACAAATAGGAAGTGAAAAATTTAACAGGTAAACCAACCAATCTTAAAGCTTCTGAGCTAGAAATTCATCCTATGTTCATAATTAAATCTAGAATTTAAAAAAACTGAAAACAGAGTACAATTATTAAATAAAGGAGGAGGAAGAACTCCCTAAGTTATGCTTTGCCTTCGGTCTCCTTATCTCCAGCTCAACTCCATCGCTGCTCCCGAAAGTCTTTTCTCTCAAAAAATGTTGTGTGGAATCAGAATGAGAGTCCCCAAATATTCTCTCCAATGGTGTGTTTGTGGAATAAATCAGCATTTCTCCAGGATCTGATGTCCAAAAGTGTGATCATGGAATGAATGAGCGTCTCTGGATTTTCTCTCCAATGGTGTGATCATGGAATTAATGAGTGTCCTAATGAGGTGTTATGGTCCCTCATGGATTGGAACTTAGTGAACCATTGGTTAAACCTTTTGAAAAAATGAATGATGGAAATTAAATGTAAAATGAATTTGAATTGAAATTGAAAATTGAAATGAAAAATAGTGACTTAACTTAGACTTGGATTTTGAGTGGGCAAGAGGCAGTGTCTCTAGTGGTTTTAAGTGATTGATCTTTTTACAGTCTTGGATTTAGGAGAAGGTTGTGTGGTATGACCTAGTTTTAGGAGGGTTTTGACCTATATCATGCTTTTTAGCTACAAGATTTGATGTTGTTCTTTTCTGAGGCATGTTTTTTTCATTATAGAGGCATGCCACCATGATGACCTCTAGTCGTGTTCCAGGAGGGTGGCAACGACCATGCTCCAGAGGTAGTGGGACATGGGCTACCGGTGGATCCCCCTTTAGTATCAACTAAGGTACCAGATTTTGTTCCATAAATAGGTGTTGAGGCACATTTTAGTTAGGGATTCTATCGCTTCATGCAGCCTTTTCAGGGGGCACCACAGTCTGCCTTGTCTATTGCTGAACTGACACGTGTGTTCTAGCAATAGCATCCTCTAATATTTTGGGGGGATGGTGGTCTATAGGATTATGAGCTGTTGGTATAGACTACACTATTGATATTAGAGCCTCTAGAGATACCTCCATATAGGAGATTGAATCTCATGACTTACATACTTCGTGGAGCATAAAATCACTAGTGGGATGTTCTGAACCAGGAATAAAAGCTAAGAAACATGGTTTGGGATGATTTCCAAACCATTTTATATGATTATTTCTACCCCAAGACTCTATGGGAAGAGTTTTCTAGTGAATTCATGTGTCTGGAGTAGGTAAATATGACAGTTATGGAGTACTTAGAATGCTTTACGGAGTTGCATCATTTTATGTTGACGTACCTTACTGAGGAGCTATCAAGAGCGAGATACTTCGAGGAAGGTCTCTAGCATGCTATTAGATATTAGTTCAATGTGTTCAGATTTACCTCTATCACTGAAATTTTGAATCAGGTGTTGATTACATAGCAGACTCTAAGAGAATTTGGGGGAGAAGAGTAGGGAAGTGATGTCTCTCAGCCCAGTAGTTCGACTTCCAGTGGTAGGAAGCATTGTTATGAGTCTTCTTGAAAGATTATTACTAGTCAAGCTATGAGTACTAGTAGCTCAGTGTTCTATCATCATTATGGTAGATGGGTCCACATGAAGAATCAGTGCGACCACAACCCAGTAGAGTGCCGAGCTTGCGGCAGGATGGTCCACATGCAACGTTTCTACAAGACCTTCCCTCTAGTTGTGAGTGGTAGGAGTCAGCTCCAGAACCAAGTTCATGAGTAGTTTTCTTAACTCCGCATCAGGTGGGGAGTTGGAGCAGTTCTGATCGATTGGGCCAAGGTAGTGGTGGTTGTGGCTGAGGCAGCCAGATTCCAGTTACACCAAGACATTAGAGTGTGCCTACTCCGTGAAGATAGGTTGTTTCATAGGGTTATATTTCAAGATAGATCTATTCTATGTATCCTACCCTTGAGGAAAAGGGTTTTATACCATCTATGGTGAGAGGTGTGATTTTAGTGGCCTCTACTATTATATATTCTCTTTTTTATATAGGTGAATCACATAGTTTCATATCTTCACCTATGGTGAAAAGCCTTGGGCTCATTATACTTTCTTTTAAGAGTATTGTGACACTAGAAACTCCATTGGGAAATAGAACAGAGGATGTATTCTAGTGCACAAAGTTCCCCCTTAAGGTTGGTGGGTGTCACTTTATCTGGAATCTTTATGTCCTCAAGATTATAAGGTTTGGCATCATACTCAGGATGGACTAGCTAGTAGCTTATCAATCTTACATTGAATACTATCATCTAAGGGTGAATTTCACATCACCATAGGGTGCAGTTCATACTCAAAAGGGTGAATGGGATTTCCAGGCGACCTGAGCTCGGCCATAGTATCATGGGCTAGGTAGGATGACAGCCCAGATTGGTAGTTTGTGTATGGATGATTAGGGAGCACATCAAGAGGACTTTCCTCCAATGGTTGATAATTTCATGGATGTTTCTATGGATGAATTTTTTGGTTTACCACTTGAGATAGAGGTTGATTTCTCCATCAAGCTACTGCTAGGAGCTACACCGGTATCCATTCCTCCTTACAGGATGGCTACAATGGAGTTACAAGATCCTAATAGGTATCTAGAGGATTTGGAGGCAAATGGGTTTATTTAGCCTGGTACTTATCTATGGGGTTCACCGATCGTTTTTGTGAAAAGGGTGGATGGTACCCTTAGGCTATGTGTGGATTATCATAAGTTTTACTAGTTGAAGGTTAAGAACCAATATCCCTTACCATGGATATATGACCTATTTGATTAACTTTGAGGAGCTTAGGTATTCTCGAAAATTGATTTGAGATCCAAATATAATCAGGTGTGTGTTCAACCTGGATACATACCTCATACAACCTTTCATAGTAGGTATGGTCTATATTAGTATCTGGTTATACCATTAATCCTCACGAATGTGTCGGTGGTTTTCATGGAACTGATGAACTGAGTGTTCCATCCTTATCTGGATTCATTTGTGGTGGTTTTCATGGATGATATTAGGGTTTATTCTCACAATCGACATGACCATGCCAAACATATTGATATCATTTTGGATACATTGAGAGATTATCAGTTATATGTTAAGTTCACAAAGTGCCACTTTTGGATGGATCAGATTCACTTCCCAAATTACATTATCTCAAAGACAGGAATATTAATAGACCCAAAGAATGTGAGAGTGGTAGTTTATTGGGAGTATCCCAAGAATTACTTTGATATATGAATATTATTGGGGATAACTGGATATTATAGGCATTTCATACAAGACTTATCACTCTTAGTAGTGTTTTTAACGGGCTTGACTAAGAAGGGCATGAAGTTTTTATGGTAAGATACCTGTGAGAAAGCCTTTCAGGAGCTGAAATGGAGAATTAATTCAGCACCAGTCGTGATACTACTAGAGTAGGGTAGGAGTTACATTATTTATTGTGATGCATCAGGTATTAGGATTGGATCAGTGATGATGGATGGGGAAATAGTCATGGAATATGGGTCTTGGCAGTTGAGGCTACACAAGACGAACTACCCGATGAATGATCTTGATTTAGCTGCATTCATTCATGGTTTGAACTATTGGCCACATTACTTACTGGGATATCATTTTGTGGTGTACACAGACCACAAAATCCCCAAGTATATATTTACATAGTGTGATCTCACTACTAGAAAATAGGACTTTAACATCACTAAAATGGTCTTTATCAATTCTAGAGAAGTGTTGGCTACTAGAGTGAGATTAAAAGCCCTAGTCTTTTATTAGCACTTATAGAAGCACTAAAAAGGTTTCCTTTATTAGCGCTTATAGAATAATTGATAAATGAAACCTTTATCAGTTCTTTTTTAAGTGCTGATAAAGGGGCATGCTGTAGTGTGCTGTAATAGCACGCCGCAACACTAAAAGCACCACCAAATAAGAAAATTCAAGTTTGGATACAGAATTTAAATGAAATAAAATTTACAAAACAAATGTAAGAAAAAACACTATATTATAGACATTTCAAAAATTGGTTTATACAATTACATAAGTAAAAAGTATTACATGCATTCAAAAATAGCAGTATTCATTTTTTTTTTTATCCTAACCCCTGATCAAGCAAAAAAATCACATGTATAAGAAAAAAATTATTATGTTATTAATACTATAAAGAAATAACTTAACAGAAAGTATTAATTTTAAACTAAACTTTGAGTCATACAAGGAACTTTGTGTATCGGATTAAGTTGTGGTTGATTCATACATGTCACACTATTTATTTTTTATCTTCAATCATTATTTCTGTGAAAATTAAATAAATAATTATAAGATAAAAATTATAAGTAAATTAATTAAGTAATAACAGATAAAATGATGAGAAAAAAATCTAGGCTCATTTTCTCGGTTTTGGTGATGTGATGCATGTTTTAAACTAAAATGATACTTATATATTGAAAAGATGAACTTGGAGTAATACCAATCACACCATGTATCAGATTGAGGTGTGGATGCTTTTTACATGTATCAAATGACTTATGGATAATTTTCCTAAATTATCAAAACAATCTGAATGTGTTTTCTCGGTTTTGAGTACATCACTTATCTTTTTTACTAAAATGTCATTTTAAACTGGAAACACACACTTTGAATCATACTTGTCACATAGTGTGTAGTTTTTATGTGATACCTATTCATACACATCAAAAATGACTTATGAATCATTTTCCTAAATTATAAAGACAATATGAGTGTGTTTTCTCAGTTGTCAGTGAGTGGCACTTTTTGAAGTAAAATGTTGATTTTAAACTGATAATGGACACATTGAATCATACCAGACACATAATGTATCAGATTGTGGTGATATTAATTACTACATATCACAAATGAATTATGGATCATTTTAGTGAATTATAAAAACAATTCGAATGTGTTTTCTTAGTTTTGAGTAGGTCAGTTTTTCTTTTTACTAAAATTGATGTCAATTTTAAATAAAAAGACATGCTTTGAGTCATATCAGTCACAACATACATAGAATTGAGGTGAGGATAATTATTACATGTTCCAAATGGGTTATGTATCATTTTCATAAAGTATAAAAATAACCTTAATGTGTTTACTTGGTTTTGAGTATGTCACTTGTCTTTTTTGCTAAAATGTCATTTTAAATTAGAAACACACACTTTGACTCATATCGATCACATCATGTATCGGTTTGATATGAGACCAATTCCTAAATGTTAAAAATGACTTATGAATCAATTTACTAAATTATAAAGAAAAATTTGAGTGTTTTTTCTTGGTTTTTAGTGAGTGGCATTTTTTGAACTAAATAATTGATTTTAAACTGATAACGAACACATTGAGACATACCGAGAACATCGTGTATAGAATTGAGGTGAGGATGATTACTAAATATAAAAAATGACTAATGGATAGTTTAAATAAATTATAAAAACAATCTTAATGCATTTTCTCAGTTTTGAGTATATTGGTTGTCCTTTTTACTAAAATTAATGTCAATTTTAAATAAAAAGATGCACTTGAAGTCATATTGGTCACACCATGCATCAAATTGAGGTGAGGATAATTCTTAAACATCCCAAATATATTATGGATAATTTTCATAAATTTTTAAAATGATATTAATTTTTTTACTTAGTTTTGATTATGTCACTTTTTTTTTACTAAAATTTCATTTTAAACTAGAAACACGCACTTTGACTCATATCGATCACATAGTTTATCAGTTTGAGATGAGACCAATTCATAGATTTCAAAAATTATTTATCAATAAATTTAATAAATTATCAAGAAGATACAATCATATTTGATCAGTTTTCAGTGAGTGGCATTTTTTGAACTAAATTGTCGATTTTAAACTGGTAATGTACACATTGATTCATACCACATCATGTATCGAATTGAGGTGTGGATGATTAATACATGTAAAAAATGACTTATGGGTCATTTCCATAAAGTATAAAAATAATAAGAATTCATTTTCCCAGTTTTTAGTAGATAATTTTTCCCATTTACTAAAATTGATGTCAATTTTAAATAAAAAGACACACTTTGAGTCATACGAGTCACACTGTGTGTTGGATTGAGGTTTGGATAATTCCTACAAATCAAAAATGACTTATGGATCATTTTACTAAATTATAAAAACAATATGAATGTTTTTTATTGGTTTTGAGTAGGTAGGTTTTCCTTTTTACTAAAATTGATGTCAATTTTAAATAAAAAGATGCACTTTGAGCCATATTGGTCACACCGTACGTCAGATTGAGGTGAAGATAATTCATACATGTATTAAATTTATCATGTATTGTTTTCATAATGTATCAAACCAATCATAATGCATTTACTTAGTTTTGAGTGCATCACTTGACTTTTTTACTAAAATTTCATTTTAAACTGGAAACACACACTTTGACTCATATCAATCACATCATGTATCAGTTTTATGTGAGACCAATTCCTACACTTCACAAATGAATTATGAATAATTTTAAAAAATTATCAAGAAAATAAAAATCAAATTTTCTCAATTTTCATTGAGTGACATTTTTTGAACTAAATTATCAATTTTAAACTGATAACAGACACATTGAGTCATACTGAGAACATCATGTATCAGATTGAGGTTTGGAAAATTACTACACATAAAAAATGAATTATGGATCATTTTCCTAAATTATAAAAATAGTATAAATGTTTTTATCAATTTTGAGCAGTCCAGTTGTCCTTTTTACTAAAATTGATGTCATTTTTAAATAAAGAGATGCACTTTGAGTCAAAATGGCCACATCATGTGTTGGATTGATGTATGTCTGATTACTACACATCTTAAATGAATTATGAATCATTTTACTGAAGTATAAAAACAATCTAGATGTTTTTATCAATTTTGATTACGTCGCATTTTTTTACTAAGATGTCATTTTAAACTGGAAACACACACTTTGACCCATACCGATCACATCGTGTATCGATTTGATGTGAGACCAATTCCTACACAACACAAATTACTTATGAATATATTTTATAAACTATCAATAAAATATGATCAAATTTTCTTTATTTTCAATGAGTACCATCTTTTGAACTAAACTATTGATTTTAAAATGATAACAGAAATATTAAGTTATAGCGGTCACACCGTGCATAGAATTGAGGTGTGAATGATTCCTAAATTTCCCAAATGAATTATGGATCATTTCCATGAAGTATAAAAATAATCATAATATTTTTTCTTAGTTTTGAGTGTTTCAATTGTCCTTTTTTCTAAAATTAATGTCAATTTTAAATAAAAAGAGTCGATTTTAGTCATACCGGTCACACCGTGTGTTGGATTGAGGTTTGGTTCATTCTTATATGACCCAAAGTATCAAAAAAATCCTAAATACTAATGTAACCATTTTTCCATTGTATCTCTACTGCATATTGAATCAATGTTCTTAGCCAAAAAACTTTTCTCATGGTTGAAATTCAGAAGAGAAGAGGAAGCTCATGTGACCATTATATCATGAGAAGTTTCCAAAATAGGCACATGAGATTCCTATACTCTTCTAGATTTTAGTAATGATAAAGTTTTTTAAAAAAACAACATTCAATAAATATGCAGTGTAGGAATCTCAATAAATAAAGGCAATGAAAATGGAAAATGTGGTTGCATTGGCAGGAAGAATCATTTTATCTCTTTTTTGGCATGTTGTAGATAGGTGAAAGAAAAATATGAATTCTCAAAATATCTTTTAAAAAAACTAAATAAGTATTTGATAAAAATTATAAGTAAATTAACTTAAAAATATAAGATAAATGATAAAAAAATAATTAAATAAGTAGTAGGAATTCACCTTTTCCTGAAGGTTGTATACATTCTTGAGGCATTTCTTTGTTGTCATTATCTCAGTTGTAGGATCAAAGTCCAATCCCTCACGAAAATGAGAAGATTTGAAAAAACCACCCCAACTCAAATAAAAAAATCAACTTGTACAAGAAAACAATTATTATATGAGTAATACTAAAAAGAAATAAATTAAACATAAATATGAAATAATACATTAATTATATGGATAATTATTTTACAGTGTAAACATTTTTGACCATAGGGATATGCTAATTATAAATCAAGAATGGTGATAAAAAAAACAAATGGATCTCACCAAAAAATCAGTAAACGAGTGAGGATGATGAGGAGAAAATAATATACATTGGATTTAAGCTTTGAATCATCTAAGAGAAAGTAAAGATATCCTATTGGGTTCATAAATAATCATTTTGTATAATAAATAAATAAATACACATAAGATATTATTTATAAAAGGTTAAAGTTATAGATATTTATAATAAGGGAAAATCAACATTTTATTGTTTCAAAAAAAATCAGTATGCTTTGAAGAAAATGGGTAATTGAATTTAAGAAAAGAATTAATCCTCTATGGTAGGTTTTATCCTCTAAATTCATCCAAAGGTGAAAGTTATAGATAATTTTATTCCTCATCAACTCATCTTTCGAACTGTTATTGTTGCATTTTGTTGTTTGGAACTCATCCACCATCTCTGGTGGATATGCACCTATGTTTCTTGAAATAATCAAAGCAATGGTTATCCATATGATGACTACTTCTCTAAGTAGTACAATAAACATAAAAGAGATTGGGGATGAGTCCTAAGAAAAAAATTAGAATAATAATTGTTTGGGAGATTAAAATGATGATGATAATAGTTGTACTCTATTGTGTTCTCTAAAAGGGGTAATGTCTCCCATTTGTGAGAATTACATGGATGGTAATTAGATATCCCTATGGGTGGAACCAAAAGGAAATGTTAAAGAATGATCTGTTTTTAGATGTATTATAGTAAAAAATACATATTTTTTTATTATATGATTGATGAAATAAATGAAGTGATTTTTAAGAAGTATTAATGAGTGGGTTATCATTTCAAAGATTTATATATTTTTATCAACTAAAAGAAATACAAGCAAGGATTAAATCAATGAATAAAATGTCATTGGTGATATAAAAGTTTTGGTGAAAACTCAAAGGATTGAGACTTTACAAAAAACCTCATTTTCCCCAAGTAGAGCCTAAATAATTTGGATAGGATGCCAAGGATGATAATTGGATCAAATATATGCATTATAATCTTGATCCAAATAAGATCAATGTGACATGGGAAATTATTTCAAGGCTGGAATATGGAAATATTATTATAACCAAGTGGGTGTTCAGTAATAAACTCAGTAACTATGGAAAATTGGCTCAAAATAAAGAATGGATAGTGTACAAGGGGAACTCTTCGATCAAAAAAATTTATATTTATTATAAATTTACTCTAATGTACTGGTTATAAACTATTTGATTTTTTTTGTTATTTCAGTGAAAATGTAGTTAAAAGTATACCAAATGGATGTCAAATCTTTGTTTCTCAATGGAATTCTTAAGGGGGGGTATGCATTGAGAAAATAGATGGGTTTATTATGGATGAAAATGAGATAAAGGTGTTCTAGTTAAATAATTATTTATATAAGATAAATAAATCACTAAGGATCTGGTATTTCAGGTTGGATCAATACCTAAGAAAACTTTATTTTTAGGAGATAGAGTTGATCACACCCTCTACATCAAGAAGGAGAATGATCAAAGGATTTTGGTACTCATATATGTCGAAGACATAATATTTTAGGATTGGACAAAGCACAATACATTTTTTTGTGGATCATATGAGGTATGATATCGAGATATCTATGATTTGTGAAACGTTTTATTTGGTTTGTAGGTGAATCAAGGAAATAATAGCACATTAATTTCTCAATAAAAATATGAAAAAGAGGTTCCCAAGTGATTTTCAATGGGATATTCCAAACCAATGAAAACACGAACTGCTATATGGATGAATTTTTCAAAATTTGATGATTGAAAAGAGATAGATGTCATGGAATATAGGTATTGGGAGCCTATTATACCTCACAAAAACATGACCCAACATTGGGTATGATATATTTCAAGTCGCACAGTACCAATTTTGTCCCAAGGAGATCCATATGCTATCGGAGAAGACGATACTTCAATATATCTAAAAAATAATGAATTTTGGGTTGTTTTATTATAGGATAGTGCAACTGGACTTGTTGGGATACACAGATATGGGATGAGAAGGTTCATTAGATAACTGAGGGAAATTAGAGATATCGAAAAACCTGGATTTCGTTCGAGCCTTGGTTTCATTCAAGCCTTGGTTTCATTCGAGCCTTGGTTTTGTTCAACCCTAGAATTGCTCGAGCCTTGGATTTGAGCCTTTTAATAGTTGGAGCCTTGATTCTAGCCTACATTCTATCTTGGATTCGACAACGAGGAGCATCGGCAATAGGTCACTTTCACAGAGAGCTTCGGATATCACGAACTGGTTTGCGATGGTTAGGGTTCTTAAAATAAACTATGACACTTTTATCATTGCTTCCAAAAAACACTGATAAATATTCCTTTTATCAACACTAAGTTAATAAATGCTGATAAAATGAATCTTTATCAGTGTTTTTTTAGCGTTGATAAAGATTGATTTTATCATAGCATTTTTAGCGCTGATAAATCTATATTTTTATCAGTGCTAAAAAAGAATTGATAAATACATATAATAATTTTAAAAAAATAATACTTTTAAAAAAATTATAATTATTACATATAATTATAATACTTATAATAATAATTTTTATAAAATAATAATTTTATAATTCTGTGAATATATAATTATTTATTTATAATTATATAAATACTTTTTAAAAAAATAATATTTATATCATTATATATATTTATATAATTATATATATAGAGTAAATATATTCATTATTTAAATAAATTTATTATAATTTTATAATTATTTATTTATAATTTTATAATTATTTATTTATAATTATATAAATAATTTTTAAACAAATATTATTTATTTATTTATAATTATAAATGTATAAAAATAGTAAATATACATTTATAAATATTTTTATTTATAAATATTTTTTTTACAAATGTATTTTTAACATTATTAATGAATATTTAATCTTAAGTGCATGTATGTTAAAAATGAGTAAAATTGAATAATTAAAAATGAGTACAATATTGAAAATTTGGATAAGTTTGATTGATATAAATCATTAAAAAATGATATATATTTAAATAAATATAAATACATATTGAAAATATTAAAACATAATAAATATATATATATGAAATAAATAATATAAATTGATTAAATTCCAAAAAAAATTGTGTATGTGCATATGTATATAAAAATACATTAATTAATTATATGTGAAATCAATATAATACATTTAATCTATATTAAATTGAAAAATAAAATGACATTCAATTATGTCCATTACTCGATGCAATTAGTCAATATTTTTAATTCATATTAATTTTTAATCATAAACCATTGTTCACTAAATATATTACTATTTAATGTAAAGCATAAATAATATTTTTTATTATATAAATCATATTTATATACATTCATATATATCTATATATTTAATATATACTATTTATTTACATTATCAATAATTATTTAATTAAAAAATGTTTAATATTATTCTGAATTTACTTATTTTTTATTTTTATTTGTTTATTTTTTATTTGTTTATTTTTTATTTGTTTATTTTTTATTTTACATATATCTATATAATTAATATATAATATTTATAATTTATATATAATATAATCAATTTATTCATTTTTATCAATAATTATTGAATTAATAAAAAAAATTAATATTATTTTAATAAAATCATTTTTATTTTTGATTTATTTAATTATTTCATTTTATCTGTACTTTTATCAGTGCTAAAAAGGCACTGATAAAGTATTCCTTTATGGGTTCTAAAAATAAATCACTGATAAAGGGTGTCCTTTATCAGTGTTAAACATAAAGTGCTGATAAAGGACGCCCTTTATCAGTGCTAAAAATTGTGTTGATAAAGGTTTTCTTTTATCAGCACCAAAAAAATGCACTGATAAAGGGTGTCTTTTATCAGCGCTAGAAAAAAAGTGTTGATAAAAGGTATCCTTTATGAGCACTTGTTTTAGCACTTATAAAGGGTACCTTTATCACCACTTTTTTCTAGCACTATTAAAGGATTGTTTTGTAGTAGTATTGATACAGTGAAAGTGGGTGGAGTACCTCCAGTATTTTGACATAGAGCTTTCCAACATGCCTGGGAAAGGCAATGCAGTGGCTAATGCACTGAGTATGAAGACTCAGATACAGGCAGTTCAGTGGGCCAGTAGTGAGTGGCATCTCATGGATTTGTTCTTTGAGATGGAGGTGCACAATAGGTAGGCGAATACTTTTCTAACATCCTTAGTTGTGACCTCTACCCTACTGGATAGAGTGAGGGTGAGGAAGTTATCGGATTTAGAGGGCTTGATCCTACAGGAGAGTGTAGCTGGTGAGGATGAGATCCTGCGTATCCATGGTCACGTTTATGTTCCAATGGACATATATGAGGAGTTGATGTAGGAGTTTCATGCCTCATCTTGGTCAATGTATCCTGGATTCACCAAGATGTAACGTGACATACTCCATCAGTACTGGTGGTCGGGTATAAAAAGAGAGGTAGTTGGTTTTGTTACAAGATGTTCCACCTATCAGTAGGTGAAGGTAGGATATTAGGGACCAATCAGGATTTTGTAGAAGTTACTTATTCCTAAGTGGAAATGGTATGATGTCACAATGGATTTTATAATGGGTTTATTGAGGTCTCCTCAATGTAATGATGTTGTGTGGGTTATTGTTGACAGGCTCACAAAGGTTTCTCATATATTACCGATCAAGGATACCTTTGATGTTGATGATATTGGAAGGTTATATATCTATGAGATAGTATGACTTCATGGGGTCCCATGTTGTATCATTTCAGATAGGGAATCCATCTTTACATCTTGTTTTTGGAAGAGTTTTCAAAGGGCACTGGGTATACAGGTGCTTCTAAGCACAGTATACCACCCTCAGACTGATGGCCAGTCAGGGAGTACAATACAGGGGCTTGAGAACTTTCTTTGAGCATGCGTCCTAGATTTTGGGGGCTCTTGGTAGAAGCATATATCCCTATTTTATTTTTCCTATAATAACAAATATAGAGAGACGATACATATGGCGCCTTATGAGGATTTATATGGTTGGCCATACCGATCACCCTTATACTGGTTAGAGGTGATGAGGTAGATTTACTGGGATGACGTCTTGTGCAGGAGATTTCTGAGTAGGTCCATTTTATTTATAATTGGATGGCTACTTCATATCCTCGATATAAATATCACATTGATCACCACAGATGACCTATAGAGTTCAAGTTTGGGGATCGGGTCTTCCTACATGTTTCACTGAGACTGGGATACAGACGGATCAGAAGAAAGGATAATATTTCACTGTGATATGTCGGGTCGTTTGAGATTCTAGGGAGAGTTGGTTCAGTAGCCTATTGGTTAAAGTTAACTCATAGGTACTGAGCCATGAACGATGTCTTCCACATGCCTTAGTTTCACCACTATCACTCAGACCTGTATCATGCTTTTCAGCCTGAGGAGGTTGAGTTACAGGTGGACGTGTCCTTTGAGGAGAATTTGATTTGAATCTTTGATGAGAGAATGAAGGTTATTTGAGTCTAGTCAAATCCTCTAGTACAATTGTTATGGAATCATGGTCTTTTACAAGATGATACTTGGGAGAGGGAGGCTTAAGTACATGCTCAGTGGTTGGAGTTGTTCTCAGATAAATCTTGACCACCCTTAAGAAGGAAATTCGGGGAAGAATTGCTTTAAGGGGGAAGATTTTCAAAATCCAAGTTTTCATATGAGTTACGGATCCCTTATTTTTTAGTTTTAATGTTTAAATATGGCCTAGTGTGAATTTCCTTTGAGTTCATGGAGGTATCGGGGGTTTTTAGGGCTTTTTCAGAGCCTAAAACTCATCTTTTGGGTTGAAAATGGTCTGGTGCACGGTTTGTTCAAACCATGTGAGGTAGACCGCACAGTTTGATAAACCATTTGAGAAATGGGTAGAGAGTAGGATGAGTCCACATTGTTAGGACAAACCATGCAATTTGGACCGCATGGTCGTGCAGACATGTCTGCAATTTTGACAGTGGGTTTTTGCATGGTTTTTGTATGATTATTCAAACCATGTGAGGTAACCATGAAGGTTCCCTTATCCTATATCTAACTACTCTCTCAACCCATGCAACCCCTTTAATTTGTGTAATTTAAAATTTTAAATTAAATTAAAACCTATTTCAAACCTAAATATCTCATTTCATTCAACAAATAGCAAACTTGCATTTTGAGAGCCTCCCTTGAAGACTAAACTTCAAATTGAGGGTTATTATCTATTCGGTCTATGTTTCAAGCATTTCTCATCTCATTGGATCTGTATTAGTGAGTACTCAATTCCTTTTTAGTCATTTTTCATTCATATAGATATCAGTTGTTCTATTTAGGTGCAAAATAATATTCCCTAATTTTAGGTTCTTCTTATGTTATTCATTTTTCTCCAAATATGAGTCAAATAAAGAGTTGATACTATATGAGAACTCTACTGCTGAGCTAAGGTAGGTGATTTATACTTTTCCCATTGGTTTTGAATCTTTATAGACCAAGTTGTTGTTATGATGTCTGCCATACTTTTTGGTTCAGCCCTAAAACTAAATTAATTAATTGAATCAAATAGAATTAGACCTGTTAAGGATTCCCTTAGGTTCCTTGGTGTTTATTTGGAGGTTTTTTCCCAACCATTTCCACCCATGGTTTGTGCCTATGAATTCACCATATTTAATCCATGTTAAACCACCTAGGTGGTGAGTTGATGTTTTCCTAGATAGAGGAATCCATTTAATAAATGAATTGAATTATATGAAATGTTTAAGATATGGGTTTCCTCCTTTTCCATGTAATAACATGTTTATGTTGAATTGTTTAATAGTTTAATTGAAAATGGTTTGGTTAAATTAGTGGGTATACTCATTGTTTCTCTTGAATGTGAATTGTGATATGTTAGTTGGTATACTCATGTGGTGTAATTGAATGTGAAATGGATACATGAGTGGGTATACTCATGGTATGGAATGGTAAATGGATTTGATTAAAGAATGAGGTGATTTTTATTTGAAATGGTGGTAGGTGACTCGGTTGGTATACCAAGGGTATTGATTCCATTTATATTCCTTGGATGTTTCTCCCTATATCTTGAATTCAGTAGTGGATGCCTTGGATTGAGTATGCTCCTTAGGTATTCATTTCATGGGATGCCTCAAGATTTGATACCCCTTGGATCCAAATTTCTTGGACTCATGTAGGACATGTTCAGTATGATGTACTCCTAGGACTCCAACTAGTGACTAACCGAGTTTCCATTGAGATACCCTTGGGAATCGATGAGGTTGCATTAGTCTTTTACACCTTATATCTAACCCTTCATGGTCTGACATTTTTTTATATAGTACGGCCATGGAATATATGATATGCTTGGTTGAATGTAACGGACATGGTTGTTGACACTTTAGGTTGTACGGTAAGGTTGTGATTGATATGACATGTTTGGATGAACAGAAAGGTTGTGTTAGTTATGTATGTTTTTTTAAGATTCCTTGTTAGAGGATCTTGACCATATTTTGTAGGGATCCTTGAGAGGCTATTTAAGTGTTACTGGTTTAGTAGTTATATGCCATGGTCATCTGCACTTTTATTTACTGCTTACCTGTTTACCTGCACATTGTTTAGCTTATTATATTGTACAGCCTGGAATTGTATATATCTTTGGGCGGTTACCTACTGGGATTATATCTCACACCCTATTTGGGTTGCTGTTGGGTACTCGAATAGACTATTTGGATGCAGGTAAAGATATGGAAAAGCATCCTTAGTATGATGCTTGATTTTGTACCATGCTTAAGAAAAGGGGACCATGGGACTGGGTTGAGGCTCATGATACTGTTTGGAGATATCACTTTTTGTATTTTTTTACTTTTGTTACATGCATTGCATATCTGCCTTGTATACATGTTTTGGCTATTTTATTAGAAACGTATGACATGTAACATCATTTTTTATACGAGGTGACTTCCAGAATTGCTTATTTATCAGTTTTCCACTGTTTAATTATTTTCAGGTTATAATATCGCTTCCCCTACTTGTATGTTATTGTATTTCCATTGTGCTAAACTCTGAATATAAGTTCATAGTATTCCCACTGACACCTAGGCCCTCGCTACTAGTCGGTAGCCTCTAGTGTTTAGGGAGATGTGTTTGAGGCCATGTGACCAACCGAGATTGGGGAACTATCGATTAGAATCTGGGTCTAGGATGTTACACCTAGTTTCAAATCACACACTTAGAGCATAATGAAATTCCAATAGATTGAAGGTAGGAGTCAACAGGGATCCTGGAATACATTAACCTCTATATGAGATCAAATCTGGAAGTAGAAATTCATCTTTTGTGCATATTTCCAGATCATGTATTCTCATATATATGTTTATATTCAAGTTAATGGTGTTTATAATTGAGTATCCCATTGTGTGTTGATACCTAGATGAGAAGGTCATCACCCCTGATGAAATTGTAATAGGAAACCACATCTCTAATATCATCATGAAGCATGTCTAGGGGGTTCTCCAGTTGCTTTTTGATTAAATTAGTTGTATCCACAAATGGATTGGTGTAATTTAATAGATCAATGAGTGGTA
This sequence comes from Viscum album, assembly GCA_963277665.1. Lineage (NCBI taxonomy): Eukaryota > Viridiplantae > Streptophyta > Magnoliopsida > Santalales > Viscaceae > Viscum > Viscum album. The sequence continues at coordinate 159,876,929 of OY728125.1, forward strand.
CACGAGTCCATTTTTCTAACTTTAAATTATGATATGATTTTGTTAGGTCCACAAGGCTGAATACCCTGAGAGGGGGGTGAATCAGGGTATGACTAATTTAAAATTAAAGCCCGTTATGATCTTGTTTCACTGTTAAGCAAAACACTCTTCTCTCTCTCCTATTGCACGATATAAACAGAAAGTAAATAAAGCATAGGATACAGCAATTTTACTTGGTTCACCGCTAAGGGCTACGTCCAAGGAGCATACACCGACAGGTTATTAGTCGTACCAAATTCTACTAAACTTCACTAGCTGTGGATTACAAGGTTTGGGCACAGTCACTCTGTTCCAGGATCACTGCCTTTACAATGTTTAGGGTCAGCTCACTGCTTTCCCAAGGGTCACTCCCTATTTCTCTCTCTCTGGCTCACTGTCGGTGGAGAGGATCACCTTCTTCCTCTTCCTTTAATCACTGCTACGGAAAGGATCCACTCGCAGTTTATAGACCTGTAGGTCTCTTCATTTGCATGAAAGAATGCATCTTCCTCTGTATGTAGATGCTCTATTGAAGTCCAACTTTCACCTGTAGATGAACCTCTCTTTTCACCAAAGATATCGGGAAAACTTTAAGCTTCCACGTAGCCCGAAAACACTGCTGGAACAACAAACTTACTTGGCGTGCAAGTCTAATCCGGCGCGCAAGTATCGGCACGCAATTCATAACTGGCGCGCAAGTCTACCTTAGACACTTGTGCAACACAAGCTTCTGCAACTCCAAACTTGCATGACTCACTTCCCTTTACGCCCAATCCAATATTGGCACGCAACTAACAACAACCGCCCTTCTTCAAATTTGGCGCACAAGTCCCACTTGTGCGACACACCACCACTTGCGTGACCACCACACCTGCGTGACGGGAGCTCTGATTCTTCAAAGTGTTGAACTCTTTTCAGAAATGAGGAGGGGTGGTCCAGTATTTATAGGCAATTTTACAACCCTGCACGACGGCGCGCAAGTCAACCCTCGGCATGCAAGTCTCGGCGCGCAGGTATCTTCCCCTGCAAGTCACTTGCACGACCCACTTCCAAACTTGCATAAACCTCTTTCCTTTGCCATATTTTGAAGTTATGGTTTTGAAAAACAACAGGTGCGCAAGTTTCCAATACTCCTAGGCACCGGCGTGCAAGTCCTTTCTCTTGGCGCGCAAGTCACCTACACGACCAACTCAATACTTGCGTGACCCTTATCCCTTCGCCATATTTTGATGATCTGATCTTGAAAAATGTATGGCACGCAAGTTTCCAAGCCTTCAAGTACACGGTGCGCAAGACCCTTTGCCAAAAACCACTTTTCTTCATTTGTCGATTTTCAAGCCCAAATATTTGGAAAACACTGGAAAATGGCTCCACCTTGTATCTGTTCTTTTTGCACCGCCTCCAAATCATCCATTTATTTGTCGATGTTCTTGAATCAAACATGGATCATTGACCACAGCTCTTGAACTCGACATTCCACCATGAAATCCCCTTTGTCAACAAATTTTTATGTCATGATTTTCTTTGTCAACAATCCTAGCACAGTTGTTCACTTTTTCAACAAACACAATCACCTCAAAAATGCTTCAATGATACCTTGAGGGATTTTTGCCCAAAAATCTCCCCGTTTGGGTTTGTTGACAACTATTCCATAAAAAGATACATCGTTGATTCTTTATCCACCATTCTCCTTATTGAGATTCTGATAGTGATCAATGATTTACTCAATACATACTCTAAGACCACATGATCAATGATCGGCGTGAGAAGCAAGAGTAAATGAAAAGTTCATCAATGGATCACTTAATCTCTTACACCCATTGTTGACACCAAACTGATACCAATTTTTACCAAACTGATACCAATTTTTGGAAATATTCTTCCAACACCACTCTTCTGCTTTTATCATGACCCTCAGTTGTCGTGATATCTATTCTTTGATCGATCACTTCTAGCATCGTCAGATTTAATATGCTCCCCCTTTTTGCTCACAGCTTCAACTCTTGTCAGCTTCAAAACCTCTTTATCCCTATTTCCTGTGTTGTCCAAGCTAAACTCTGGCTAAGCACGTTCAACTAGCTTCAACTCCCCCTATCTGGCTGCTCCACCTGTCAGCTTCTCCCCTTATCTGTCAAGATTTCTCAAATTGCCACACACTGTCTCCCCTTGAACAATCATTATTTTCTCCCCCTTTTTCAACGAACCCAAAGGACACTCCTTTGCAGTCTGTAACAGAGTAGAGAACACATATCAGTACATTAGGGAAAATCACATCATACCTCGGGGAGAGGGGGGTGGTTCATATCCACACTCTTTTATGTGCAGGGAGTCGACTGAACTCCTAGAGCCAGTCGATGCCTCTCAAAATCTTCCTTAGGTAAGGCCTTTTTCAGAATGTCTACAACCTGTAGCTCTGTAGGAACATACTCTAACTTCACGATTCCATGCTCAACCTTCTCCTTGATGAAATGATATTTGATCTCAATGTGCTTTTTCCTTGAGTGATGGACAGGATTTTTGCTAAGATTTATGGCACTTGATTTATCACATTGGATTCCGATCAGAGACTTTAATTAAACCCCCATATCTTCAAGCTACTGCTTTAACCACAATAACTGTGTGCAAGCTTGAGTGGCTGAAATATACTCAGCTTCTACAGTGCTCAATGAAATTCAATCTTGCTTCTTGCTTAGCTAAGAAATACAAAATCCACCAAGATAGAATGAACCTCCTAACATTGATTTTATGTCATCTGCTGATCCAGCCCAATCTGCATCAGTATATCCCAATAACTCTGTCTGATATTTGTCAGTATATTTCAAGCCGAAATCCATTGTGCCCTGGATATACTGAAGTATTCTTTTCACTGCAATCATGTGGCTTTCCTTGGGATTGCTCTGATATCTCGCTGCTTGGAATGTGGCGAAAACAATATCAGGACTTGTCACGGTCAAGTACAATAAACTTCTAATAATTTACCTATATTCTATGATATTAACTGTCTTTCCATCCTCATATTTTGATAATTTCATCCGGGTAGCAACCGGAGTCTTCATCTCCCTGGAATTATTCATGAAAAACCTTCTTAAAACCACCTTGGCATATTTGGATTGAGAAATGAATGTTATATTCCTTCCTTGTGTCACTTGTAGACCAAGGAAAAACGTTAGCTCGCCAATCATTGACATTTCAAACTCATTTTTTATGAATTCGGAAAATTGTTTGCACTGAGCTTCATCTGATTCGCCAAATATTATGTCATCGACATAAACCAACACCATCATTCTTTTATTACTACTGTTGCTGAAATAGAGATTGTAATCAACTCCCCCACACTGGAAACCAAGCTTCTTCAAGTATTGATCAAGCCTTGAGTACCATGCTCTTGGTGCTTGTTTCAGCCCATAAAATGCCTTCTTCAGCCTGCAAACTTTGTTATCAACCTCATGAATGAGAAAACCATCTGGCTGCTCAATATACACCTTCTCTTCTAGAACTCCATTCAAGAATTCATATTTGACAACCATCTGGAACACTTTGAAATTTCTTTGCACTGCTATGGCCAAAAATAATCTGATTGTCTCTAGCTTTGCAACCGCCGCAAATGTCTCATCAACATCTATTCCATCTATCTGGGAGTATCCCTTGCACACTAGCCGTGCTTTGTTCCAAATAATTGTGTCATCTTCATTCATCTTGTTGCAATAGACTCATTTAGTCCCGATGACATTTTTATTTGCTGGCCTCGAAACAATCTCCCATGTCTAGTTCTTCTCAATCTGATCAAGCTCTTCATTCATAGCCTAAACCCAGTTTTCATCTTCAGCTGCATCGGAAAAACATTTCAGCTCCACCTGAGATAAAAACGATGTTTGTTGTAATGATTTCATTCTTCGAGTCTGAACTGGAGCTGTCTGATCACCAATGATATTTTTCCTATCAATTTCATCTCGACTCTTTGGCTTCCTTGCAGACACAGACTTGACACTTTCTTGTTCATCATCAGTATCTTCTTCTGAGTTAGCCTCTGCCACTTCTACTCCCCCTATGTTTCTTACCTCATCATCACTTTCATCCAGAAATTGTTCACTGGTTCATTGATCATTCTATTCATTTTCAACTATAGTGACATCATTTCTCTCAACAATTTTTCCCAGCCTTTTTTTGAAGCATTTATATTCTTTGCTTTTCCCTGAGTAGCCAATGAATATCCCCTTATCTCCTTGTGACTCAAACTTCTTGTGATTTTCTTTGTTGAGTATGAAACACTTACTCCCAAAAATTTGAAAGTATTTCAACGTTGGCTTCTTTCTGTACCACATTTCATACGGAGTCTTTCTTTCCTTTGGACACAACAGAGACCTGTTCGAAATATAGACCGATGTCAAAACTGCTTCCTTCCAAAATTTCTCTAGTAGGTCCTTTTCAATAAGAATCGTTCTGGACATGTTGTTTATGATCCGATTTCTCCTCTCAACCACTCCATTCTGTTGGGGAGTTCTCACTGATGAAACTTGATGCCTTATCCCGTGTTTCTCGAGATAGTCTTCCACTTGACTGTTTGTGAATTCTGTACCATTATCTGAACGAAACTTCAAAATTTTCTACCCAAGCATCCTTTATGATTCCCTCCTATACTGCTTGATAAAACTGAATACTTCTGTCTTATGGGTAATGAAAAATACCCAAGTCATTCTACTATAATCATCAATGAAAAGGACATAGTACCTTTGCCCGTTTATGGCTCGTGGTGAGATAGGTCCACATACATCATCATGCACCAATTCAAGCACTCTGGTTGATTTCTGTTCCTTTGGCCTATATGTCTTTCTGATGATCTTACCTTGTTGAAAAGCATCGCATGTATGAGTACGATCACGTGATAGTTTGGGAAGGTCTCTAGCATCATCACATTTTACTAGATCTTCCATGGATGGTTGACATAGGTGACCAAGTCGCTTATGCCATAGCTGGTTTTCTTCCTCTCTGGATAAAAGGCACATATCTTCTTCCCTACCTACAAGGTAAAGATTTCCCTTTTTCCTTTTTCCCTACAGAACAACCGCTCCATCTTTTTCTTTCACAACACACATCTTCTTGGTAAATCGGATAGAATGCCCAGATTCATATAGTTGACTGACACTAAGAAAGTTATGACTAAGACCCTCTACTACCAAGACATCAGCATGTCTCATTTCTTTGCCCCCAAACTTGGATTTTCCTGAGCCAATAATCTTCAGGCCTTCATCGTTTCCAAATTTTATAACTCCTTCTTTGTCATATTTTATGCCTGTAACAAGATCCTTGTTACCCGTCATATGAGATGTGCAACCACTATCAAGGATCCACACACCAGAGCAATCTGATGCTTTAAGGGAAATCTCTGCCACCACGGCCTTCTCATTTTTCTTCTTCTTGGACCATACTTTTTCCTTCACACTCATCATGGATTGAGGCTTCTTTTCTTTCTTAGAGTATGATGGACCAGCTTCATCTTGCAAATCCACAAATCTATTCAGCATTTTTAACTCACCTGTGGGTTTATTGATCTGTTTCTTGAAAACGTTTTGATTCTACTTTGGGTCATTTCTCTGTATGGTCGAAGTAAAGTACCTAGCCATGTGTCCAAATATTCCACACCAAAAACAGTGTCCTTCAAAATATGTTCTGGACAACTGTTCTCTGTTTGGCTGCCACCTCTGTTCTTATTCCCTTCGATATCTCTTGGCTATGGAACACACATACTGTGAATGTCCCATCTTCCCGCAACAATAACACCAGATATATGGTGCATTCCTTTGTGGTACTTTAGCACTTCGAGTTTCCCCTTGGGATATTTGAATATTCTGATTCTTCTTTATACCTAAATCAACCTTCAATCTTGGGACTGGTGCTTGCGGTCTGACCTCAATTATCACAGATTTTTGTTTTTGATTAAGCCCTGAAACAGCCTTAACTTCTGAGCTCAATTGCTACTTCTTCCTTGCTGAAATACTAGGCTCCTATTTCATCTTTTCAGTTTTCGTAACAACCTGCCTTCCCAGGAATGTGTTAGTAATAAAAGGTTTTTCCTGGTCTTTGACTTTTCTCTGTAGATCGACAACTTCCTCTTCAAGCTCTTCGATACGCTTGATGTGATCTTTCAATTTTCCGTTCAAGCCATCGATCTCCCTTTTCTGTTCTTCAATCTTGATCTTATGCTCATCAACCTTTTCTGTGCTCTCTGGACTTGAAGACTTAAGGTTTTCTATTTATTTTACAAGCTCAGACTTCTTGTCTTCCTGCTGTTGCATGTAGAGTTTGGCATCATGTACCACCTTGTTGGATTTCTTTGTTTTTGCTCTCCAAATATCTATCTCTTCAAGAGATGCTTCTAATTTAGCTTCCATGTCAACTCTACCTTCAATTTCTTCTTCTTCTTCATCAGCGTCGGTTTCTTCTTTTTCTTGAGCACTACCGACAATAGCCACCATTGCATTTTGTCCATGATCTTTACAATTTTCAAACTCCTCAACCTCTTCATCCTCAGACTCATCTGAACTGTCTATTTCTTGTGAAATAATGTTCTTCTTCTTGAAGAAATTTCTCTTGAATTGTTCATTCCCTTTCACAAATATTGAATACTTCTTATTGGGAATTTCAACTTCATCATCATAATTATCATTATCTTGAAACTTTTTGGGGCACCTTGCCGCAAGATGACCAACCTTTCCACATCGAAAGCATGCTAGTGGAAGTTTCCCTTTAAACTTTCCTTTTCCTCTTTGCAGATTTGAAGAAAGGAATGACATCACCTCATCTGTCTCTTCTTCTTCCTGAGAATCTTTAATGGTGAGCTTCTTCATGGCCTTAAATGCCATCTCTTTAGATTTTCCCTTTTCCACAGCCTCATTTTCATCATTACTCATCTCATATGCAACCAAGGTACTGTGAAAATTGTCCAATGTCATCTCTTTGGGATCTTTATCTTCTAGTACTGAAAATTTCAGATTGAACCGAGGTGGAAGCTTCCTCAAGATGTGCTTTACGATATTTATGTCTTCAATGACTTCACCAAGTCCTCACATATCTTCCACAAAAATATTTACCCTGTCAAAGGATGCATCAATAGACTCATTCGGGTTCATCTTTATATCTTCATACTTATTCCACAACACTTACAGCTTTCCCTCTCTGACCTTTGTATCTCCTTCATATATATTCAATAGCTTTTCCCACATGGAATGTGGTGTTTTTCATGAAATAACCTTTGTATAGATGGGATTAGAAAGGGCTCCCCTTAAGGAAATGATTGCTTTTTCATCAGCATCCAGCTCTCTATGCACAGCTTCTGATAATGCACCACTATTAATATCAGTTGTGATACCATGCATAGCTGCTGAAAACACACTCATTCCCAAAGATCGGAAATAGTGTTGCATTCGATTCTTTCATATCTGAAAATTACATCCGTCGAAGATCGGAATCCCTTTATGATTAGTGACCTCCATTAAGATAAGAACAAATATCAACCTTTCCCTCTAATACCAATTGTTAGGTCCACAAGGATGAATACCCTGTGAAGGGGGGTGAATCAGGGTATGACTAATTTAAAATTAAAGCCTGTTCTAATCTTGTTTCACTGTTAAGAAAAACACTCTTCTCTCTCTCATGTTGCACAATATAAACAGAAAGTAAAGCAAGCACAGGACACATCAATTTTACTTGGTTCACTGCTAAGGGCTATGTCCAAGGAGCATATGCTGACAGGTTTTCGGTCGTACCAAATTCCAATAAACTTTACTAGCTATGGATTACAAGGTTTGGGAACAGTCACTCTGTCCCAGGATCACTGCCTTTACAATGTTTAGGGTCAGCTCACTGCTTTCCCAAGGGTCACTCCATGTTTCTCTCTCTATGGATCACTGCCGGTGGAGAGGATCACCTTCTTCCTCTTCCTTTTCTCACTGCTATGGAAAGGATCCACTCACAGTTTATAGACCTATATGTATCTTCATTTTAATGAAGGAATACATCTTCCTCTGTATGTAGATGCTCTGTTGAAGTCCAAATTTCACCTGTAGATGAATATCTCTTTGCACCGAAGGTATCGAGAAAACTTCCAGCCTCCACGCAGCCCGAAAACACTACTGGAACAACAACCTTACTTGGCACGCAAGTCTAATCCGGCACGCAAGTATCAGCGCGCAAGTCACAACAAGCGCACAAGTCTACCTTATACACTTGTGTGACACAAGCTTCTACAACTACAAACTTGCATGACTCACTTCCATTTATGCCCAATCCAATATTGGCGCGCAACTAACAACAACCGCCCTTATTCAAATCTGGAACGCAAGTCCCACTTGAGCGACACACCACCACTTGCACAACCACCACACCTACGTGACGGGAGCTCTAATTCTTCAAAGTGTTGAACTCTGTTCAGAAATGAGGAGGGGTGGTCCAGTATTTATAGGCAATTTGACCACCCTGCACGATGGCACGCGAGTCAACCCTTGGCATGCAAGTCTAGACGCGCAGGTCTCTTCCCCTGCAATTCACTTACGCGACCTACTTCCAAACTTGCGCAAACCTCTTTCCTTTTCCATATTTTGAAGTTCTGATTTTGAAAAACAACACGCATGCAAGTTTCCAATCCTCCTAGGCACCGGCGTGCAAGTCCTTTCTCTTGGCGCACAAGTCACCTGCGCGACCAACTCAATACTTGCGCGACCCTTATCCCTTCACCATATTTTGATGATCTAATCTTAAAAAAGATATGGCGTGCAAGTTTCCAAGCCTTCAATTACACGGCGCGCAAGTCCCTTTGCCGAAAACCACTTTTCTTCATTTGTCGATTTTCAAGCCCAAATATTTGGTAAACACTGGAAAACGGCGCCACCTTGTATCTGTTCTTTTTGTACTGCCTCCAGATCATCCATATCTTTGTCGACGTTCTTGAATCAAACATGGATCATTGACCACAGATCTTGAACTCAACATTCCACCATGAAATCCCCTTTGTCAACAAATTTGTATGTCATGATTTTCTTTGTCAACAATCACAGCACAGTTGTTCACTTTATCAACAAACACAATCACCTCAAAAATGTTTCAATGATACCTTGAGGGATTTTTTCCCAACATATTTTCTATTAACCAACCATTGGTAATGTGCTAAAATTTTAGAGAAGGATTCCTTGAGGGAATGATAAATATAAGAATCCATATAATTTATATTTTAGGATGTAATCCTACTCAAAAATATGGATCTCAATAAAAAGGTGACATTGTTTTATTATTTATAATCCTCCATATAAAGTGGGTCTATAGATATTGATTAAAGTTGTAAAGATTTATAATTCCAAGACCTCCATGATCAATGGGTTGACATAACTGCTTCCAGGGGACAATAACAATCTTCCTTTGAAGTATTCTTCCACTCCAAACAAATTTTTTTATGGAAATGTTGATGATCTTGATTATGGAAGTCAGCTACTTATAAACCATTAAATAATAAACAAATTTGTTTACAATTACATCTTTCATAAGAAAAATACTATAATCCATCGATAAAGACTCACCTCTCTAAGAAGCTAGCTGATTTCTAATTTGATATAAAATATGAGTGAAGTGACAAGCATGAGTTTTTTCCCAAAACATAGGTATTCCAAGATAAATGAAAGGAATCATACCTTATATGATTCCTATATTAGTGATAACATTTACTTTTCTAGCAGTAGGGATGTTCTTTCTGAAGTATAAGAAATATTTATTCCAATTGATCTCCTAACCTGACAATTTTTCATAATAAAGAAGAGTATATTTTATGTTTCTTATGTTTCTCTTATCTCCTTGAGTAAATAGGATTATATCATTAACATACAATAAGTGAGAGGGAGAAACTAAACCTATGGTAGATCTAATGGGTTTAATCTTGTTATTTTCCACCATTTTGAGAAGAAGTATGCTTAAATAATCTCTAGAAATAGAGAAAATAACTTCTAAGAGAGTATCACCTTGTCTAACACCCCTAGATAATGTAAAGCATCCCTTAGGAGAGCAGTTAATAAGCACTAAAATATAGGCTAAACTCAGGATGGTTTTAACCCATTTGATGAAAGTCTCATGAAAACCAAATTTGGAAAGGACCTTACCAAGGAAACCCCAGTCCATCATATCAAATTATTTTTTAACATCAGGTTTCAAAGCAATGTTTCCTCCCCTGGTAGTTTTCCTAATAATATTAACACATTATGAAGTAGTGATGAGAAAATCATGTATTGTTCTTTATTTAATAAAACCAAATTTATTTTAGGAGAAAATCTTGTTGGAAATTGAAGCAAGACTATTCATAAGAAATTTTCCAATGATCTTGTATATAGTTTTTACAATAGCCACTGGCCTGAAAAGATGAATGTATTTTTCATTTTCCACTTTAGGGGTGAGAGAAAGGAATTGATGATCGATTACCTAAGTGAGTTTACTACCTTTTATGACATGATTAAAAAGTATGAAAACATAATATTGAATAATCTCCGAAAATCTGTGTAAGAATAAGTTGGTATATCCATACAGGCTAGGGTAGTTTCTCATATTAAGATCAAATACGGCTTCTTTAATCTCAAAATTAAAAGGTATAGAAAATACCCTAGCATTGTCCACTTGGCTGAAAACCATGGGAATAATATTCTCAATCAAATTAGTGCTGGTTGAGGGTCCATTGAAAAGACTCCTATAAAAGGATATAACATTATTATCCTAGTATTTCCTATTTTCAAAGAATTTCCCATCATCATTAAGTATTTTCAAAGGACTTCTAACTTTCCTTACTCTTTGAAGAGAGTTAAAAAAACTTAGAATTTCAATCCCCCACCTTAATCCATTTCAATTTAAAATATTATATCTATATTCCTTACTTTATCTTTAAAAGGATGTTAATTTCAAGGGAGATCACATTTTCTTACTCAATGCCTATAGAAAAATCATTACATGTGTTATTCTCTTGAATGGTATGAAGAGAAGACTCAAGGTGTTCGATATTTTTATCAATATCACTAAAAAATATCCATTTTTTCAGAATCCTCTTGAGTAGTTTAAGATTTATAATATAGAACCAGGTATCATCCTTGTAAATGATATAAATCTAGACATCCTAAATAATATTTTGATATTCGTGGTGAAATATCCAAGAATTTTTGAACATTAATGGAAAATATGGTTTCACATCTCTTATAACAAGATTTGAAAAAATTGGATAATGGTTTGAATTTATTCTTGTAAGTGTTATACAAGATATAGAGTCTCAGACATCAAGGTAAGCTTCATTGACAAAGGCCATGTCCATTTTACTGGTCACCATCTTGTTAAGGTGTTTTATAAACCAAGTATATTTGGAACCCACCAAGTTCACTTCATAGAGATTGATATTTTTAATACAATCCTTGAAATCTCTTATTGAATAAAATGAATTAATCATACCTATATTCTCATCTGGGTTGATAATAGCATTAAAGTATCTAAGTAGATTCCATGATTAATTGATTAAACTGCTCAAAGATTGAATTCCCTACCATAACTCCCTTCAGTCTTGATAACCATTGTATACATAAATAAAGGTGCAGAGCTACTACATTCCCATGAATTTGTAACTGATAGTGACCACCTTCTTGGTGTAACTGAGAATTGATATCCCTTCTAGACTCTAATGAGAAAGGATCCATATTATTTTAATGTTAGTGGAATAATAATTAGATTAAATCACTTGATAACCTAGATTGTCAAAAAAGGCATACCTTGAATAAAATACCATTTTGGGTTTGGGAAGACTAAATAGTTTAGGATTATGATTCTTAATAATGATCCTAAGAGAGATGGTTGTTTCATAGTTGTCTATTCCCAGATAGTTCTAGAAGAGTATCTTCATTTATGTTTATGTTTTGGGTCGAAACCCCATTTTTTCTTTCCTATTGAGTTCTTTTTTCTGGATGGTTTTCTATTTGGGTCGGCCTTTAATGCATCCTAATCAAGAGTTCCATCATTTTTCTTTTGCACAGAGGATAATATAGATACACTGTTGATATGATAATCAACCTTTAGAGTTGGATTGTGTTCATCATAAGCATAAGGCCCATTCAAAAAATCCAAATCCTTAGAGCTAACATTAGTTTACAATTTATTTGACTACATGACTACACCATCAAGAACAAAAGTTTCATCATAATTTCTAATCTCAAAAATCGAAGTGGTATCATGATTTCCTTGCTCAATATCCTTTAAAGATAAAGATTTTTCAGCAAGAGTAGTTTTCTCATTTTTTGAATATGGGGTGCTCTCAGGTAATATCCCTGACACCTTGAACATTTGAAGGATCTAGGGTGGTATCATTATGCTTGTCCTTCATAGAAATAATAGAATGTGTAGCGGATATGTTATCATCATTGTTACATTGCATAGGTTATTTTAAGGTAGGATATTTTTCAATAATAGACCATTGTTCAACTATAAGAAATGTTTTTTCTTTAGGGATACTAATATTCATTATTATTTTAGGAAAACTATGATCCAAGTATCCAGCATCCAACTTGTCTCTTATAGAGTAATCTAAAGATTAAATAGAATTATGAATTCTTTGAGGTGCTGAAGTTTCATTTTCCACACTATCCTCATAAGGAGTGATAGGTATATCAGTTTTTTCAAATTGATCATATATGGAATCCCGATTATGGTCAGATTTTTCAAGATCAGGTTCCATTTAAAGAGAGTTAACAAGATTCCAGATGTCCTGAGCAATTTCAAGGGCCATGCTGCAATCTTCATTCTCTTTTTCCTCTTCATCAACAAGTTCAACCCAATATTTTTTAGTTGAAACTTTTGAATCATGCATGATGACTTTCTTAACTTTTACCCATTTTTCAGAATCATTTTTCTTTGATGAATCACCTTTCTCTATGATAATGGATTTTCCTTTTTTATTCCTATTAACCAATTTCTAGGAATTCACATCAGAAGGTGGTTTCACCTGCTTTTGGATCACCCTATAATTATAAATATAATGTCCAATAATTCTAAAAATATCATAGAAATGATTAGTGTATTCATACTCCACCTTAACTCCAGCCTTGTGATCTTTGGAAATAAAGTTAATAATATCTAGTAACTTTGAGTCCAAATTAGAATCAACCAGGATCCTAGCATAAAGACCCAACTCCCCATTTAGAGTATATTGATCTAGTTTCAAAGGAATATATATACAAGAAGCGAGATCATTGAGAATTTTTAGATTCTAAAATACCCAATTTAAACCATGAAGTCTAACCCAAATCTGATTCATAGAGTTCCTTTGGGTAAAGGGATTAAAATTGATATCCCATTTTAAGATCCTCATAACTCAAAGTTTCGGGTGTAAGTTTCCATATTTACAAATTGAGTTCATATCTTCTTTTCTTCCTAGAATAATTTGGAAGAATCCCCTTCCAATTGGTATCAATTTCAAATTACTATATCCCCAACAATGAAAAATTCTAGAGATAAGATCCAAAAAAGACCAAATATTTGATATCACTAATGGGTTTTAGGGTGTTCATAAAATGAACTAACAATGGAAGTAAACCCAAAAAAAATATCTTGATCTATCTTCAACAGAAGAAACATGAAATAAAATATGAAAAAAAAAATGTGTGTACCTTCATTATAAAAAGATCTATCATTAATCATTGTTGGAGTATGTTTTATGGGGATCACATAATCAAAAAACATAAGCTTCCTACTGTTGGTACCACTTTGTGTTTGAAGATTGTATTTGTTGTCAATGGGTGTTATTGGATGTCAATGATGATCAACAAGAAGAAAAAAACTCTCCTAAGTGAAATGGAGAATGGAGTTCAGATGATTGATGCACTGATCCTAAGTGTTATTTAGAATAAGTAAAAGAAAATATAAAGAAGAGGGTGTGAGGAGGCTTGGAATTTCAAGGTAGCCATGCATTTCAATGCATAATTTGTTTTATACTAAGTAATTTTATAAGACTTGCCTAAAAAATAGGGCTATCTAGCCAACCTCAACTTGAGGATCATGCGGGACCACAGGGGTTGACCACGCCCATGGGGAAGGCAACCCGACCAGCTCGTAGGAGGCGCATGGGAGCCATGTAAAAGGGATCCATTGATCCGAGAAGAGTTTGTTGCTCCCAAGCCTTAGAGAGCTCCTATTTTTTAGAAATAGAGTCTCTTCATTATTCTAGTCCGAAAAGGGAAAGCATGATCCACGAACTATTCTGGTTCATGAGGAAGAGGAAGAACCGTGAATCATTCTGGTTCTCGAGGAAGAATAAGAGGAATCGCGTACTTCTTGGGTACTCGAATCAAGTGGAGCCGCAAACCATTCTTGGTTTGTGAAGAGATTTCCCATAAACCATTTTGGGTTCATGAGGAAACAGTACCACATGTCGTTCTGGTTCTGTGAATATAAGGTCCCTCAAACTAGATCTATTTTAGAAAAGTGGAGAACTGTGTACCACTTGGTATGCGAAGGAGTCTCGCACTCTCTATGTGTAAGATTTCCATGCATCCCATGCTTGAGGAGGATCCGTGAACCATCCTAATTCATGAATGAAGCTTTCACACTCTGTGCAAAGAATAACTACTTACCCTCGGTGTGAAAAAGGAAAACAAAAACACGATAATAAACCCGAGATAGTTTGTGTATTTAAATAAAAAAGTGTAGATCACATGCATGATGCACATGAAAATCATATGCATGATTTGAGACTCCAAAGTGTGCAAGAATAAACCAAACAGTGGAATACCCCCATTAGGTTTTTGAAGAAGATTCATGGATAAAAATATACATGAAATGTAAAATTTGAATGAACTAAATAAGGTTTTGGGTGTTCACTTGAGAAGAATACAAACGAAATTGAGTACATGCATGCACTCTTCATTTGAATAAATTCAAGGCATCATGTGTGTGCACTTGTGAAGAAAGAATAATTAAAAGGTGGAGAGAATTTATATGGTTGCTTGCATATGTGAATAAATTTAAAGAAAGATCCACAACTGTGGGTTCACGTGTGTGAAGAGTAAGAAGAAATAAAATAAAGGGAAGAGTTCATTTAAATACTACATGCATGGTATCATGCATACATGTGAAGAAGGAAGAATAAGGGATGATTCTGATGATGCCTAGTGAACTATTTTTTCAGTTCTTGAACAATCACAAAAGAATTTGTGATTCTGGCCAAGAAGAATAAGAAATCTTTGTACATCTGATTTTTTCACTGGAGAAGAAGATTGAACATTAAAGAGCATCAACTCTGGACCTCGATGCAAGAAAAGTCTCATGATGAATAGGAGACAAATACTTTTATACCTATCCATTGAAGGGACTTTCATGTCTATAAACTGATTGTGACTTTACCTAGGGTAGTGAGCCAGGGGGAGTCAATGGAAGTGATCCAAGAGAAGCAGTACACTGTCCCTGAACTTTTGTAAAGTAAGTGTGCTTGGGACAGAGTGATTGTACCCGAACCTTATAATCCACATCTAGTGAAGAATAGCGAAATTATTTATGACTAGAAACCTGTTGGTGTATGCTCCTTGGATGTATCCCTTAGTGGTGAACCAAGTAAAAGTGTTGTGTTGTCCTTATGCATGTGAATGTTTTAATTACTGCACATATCTATCATACAGGTTTAATTAAGTTCCTACCAATGTGGGAACAAGATCCAATAAATGGGAGAAAAATTTGACACCTTGATTCACCCCCCCCCCCCCTCAGGGTGACCTAGGGTCCTTCAATTGGTATTAGAGGAAAGGGTTTACGTATGTTGGATACTCCTCAGTAATTTTATTCAGAAGAGGATTTGAGTTTTTCTTTCTTGAGTCAACAATGATAAGAATTCTTGATGAAAGTTTAGTTATCTCAGAGCATAAGTCCTTACCCAACAATACCATGATGAACAGGAAAAAGAAAGAGAATAAGTAGTTTAATAAGTATCTCATTCCAAAAGAAGATGAAATGTCTGGTTCTCCATTCCTTTCTAATAATAAAGAAATATTAGGCTTGGTAAGTAAAGATAAAGTGGCTCAGGTTTCTACCATAGAAAAGGAAGACACTTCTATCTAAGTTTCAGGTGATCATGAGAAATTAAGAACCTATTTGCATGATATTACTAAATAAAGAGTTGCTGCTATTTGTATAATATTTCAATGTATGTAGGATGAGATCACCCAACTGGGAATAGAAGCTGATAATATAGAGGAAGTCTTTGAAAAGAAAATGTCAGAATGTTATAAGCTCTCCATACGAATTGAATCCTTTGAAGAGAAAGAGGGAGTCAATAAGACTCTAGAATAAAAGATTATGCATTTAAAGATTATGTGAAAAGGATCACTGAAGTCAAGGTTCTAAATTTGGAATAAACTTCCAAGAAATTCAAGGAACTTTACTTGTTGTCTAAAACCAAAGTCAAGTTACATGAAGATGGGGTTGAAAGATTGAAAAAGGATTTTGATGAGAAGATGATCATGATTGAAGATCAAAATATCATCCTCAATATGGAATGTCTGAAATTGGAAGCCCAGTAGACCAATATTGAGAAGACACATATTGAGACTTCACAAAAGAATGAAATGGTTGATGTTAGTAATCAATTCTCATTGGAGGATTCTAAAGATGAAATACCTCCAACATGTGATAAGAATATTATGACATCTCTTGATTATCCATCTCAAGGAATAGTGTTTGTTTCTATTCAATGCTCACTGGGGGATTCTAAAGCCAAAATACCTCCAACATGTGATAATAAGATCATGACTTCACTCATTGATCTATCACAAGCAGCTGAGAAAGTGAAGGTACCATCCATACCAACTTCTAATATTGTTTTTAAATATGTTTCTACTAAAAGTGAATGTTGGGAGAAAAATTATAAACAAGTATGGATGAGAAAAGGTGAGGAGAAGAAACCTACCACCATAGATAGGTTGGATAGAAAGAAGAAGCTATAAGATGGTTCCCCAGATATATCACATCAAATTAAGAAGAATACCCAACACCCGTATACAGAAGATATCAAGAAGATAAGATTTGTGGGTCAATTTTGGTGATGCAACAGATTTGGGCATTGTGCACTGGATTGTTGGTACAATTATTTAAATGAAATAGAACAGAGAAATCCTATGTTAAAAGGGATAAAACTAAAGAAGAAAAAGAAACATCAACAGATCCAGAAGCATCTGTATACCACAAATATATTTGGAATGATAGACAACATCTGTGATATATGAAATGGGAGTGGTCACAAGAATAGAGCATGCTTATCGCAACATATGTCCAAAGATGATAAGAACAGAAGATCATGAAAGCCAGCTAAGAAAGAAGAAGCTACCTTGGGAAGAAATCAGAAGATTTTTGCAGAAGAAAATTCTCCCAAGAAGACTCCACGAAGGAAATGTGGGAATTCCTTGGATTCAAAATCCAAGAAGTTGAAGAGTGGTACATCCAAAAGAATTTCTAAAAATGATGACACTCTAAAGAGTCCATTTGGAAAATCCAAACTTACTACCATTGTTCCCAGAGACATACTGGTTATCTAGCCTAAAGATTTGGATAGAATGAGAATGAAAGGAGATGCACGGGCTAAGGGTAGTTCAATAAGAAATAAGAAGAATCCACATGAAGATAGAGAAGTCTTGTGTGTGAGGTGAAACAAGTCTGGTCACACTGTTAAGAATTGCATTTCATTTACTCCAACCCAAGAATAATTCATTAGGAAGATGAAAGTTGCACCAGGAGATTCTAGTGCTTAGAAATCTCTTGAAGAAAGAAGACTCACACACAAAGAGATGGAAGAAATATTGAGATCCACACAACCAAATTCATAACTAATGATCAAATGTGCAAGTGTGAGGAGTGGAGAAAACTGAGCATATTGTTTGAGAAAATCATCTCAACCTTCCAACTCATATTGAAGAAGCAAGGAGGATCCACCTTATTCCCTTAACACTTTGTGTATTGTACTAATTTTATAGGGAATTGAAGGTGAAGCAAGCACTCAGGGGGAGAACCTGAGAAGTTTTCCCTTGAGGGGGAGACACATAAAGAAGCTACCAGAGTTATTATTTCAATTAAGTATCAACCTCAGTTGGTATCAAATTCAATTACTCTGAATATCATTTCATTGGAAAAGATATGTCATTTCTCAATCTCTCATCCTCGATTACTCAAAATAAAAATTATTTTACAAAGGGGGAGTAACTAAATAAATCAGTGACATAATAAAATTGTAAAGGCCCTTGAAGACAAGTACATGAGTTCTCATCACAATAAGGTATCATGATCGGGGGATAATGGACAGCTTTGTTGTCTAGATCAAATCCTCTTGTTTTCTAAATCGATCATTTCTCAAGTAAACTTAGAGTAAAATGATTGATGGAATGATTTCTTAAGTATGGACTAATACCCTCTCTACCATAAACTTTGTATTTCTTATCAATAAGGGGGAGAGAAAGTGAAATTAAAGTTGAAAATAGAAAGGTATAGAGTAGATAGAAGACTCTCATTTTGACATTGACATGCTCATTTTAGAGAATTTTGAAGTATTGACAACAAACACAAAGGGGAGATTTTTGGGACCACTTTGTGTTTGAAGATTGTATTTGTTGTCAATGGGTGTCAGTGGATGTCAATGATGATCAATATGAAGAAAGGAACTCTCCTAAGTGAAATGGAGAATGGAATTCAGATGATTGATGCACTGATCCTAAGTGTTATTTGGAATAAATAAAAGAAAAGGAGAAGAAGAGGGTGTGAGGAGGCTTGTAATTGCAAGGTGTCCATTCATTTCAATGCATATTTTGTTTTCTAATAAGTACTTTTATAAGCCTTGCCTTAAAATAGGGATAGCCCACTAGCCATCTAGCCAGCCTCAACCCGAGGCTCATGCGGGACCATAGGGGTCGACCGTGCCCATGGGGAAGCCAGCCCATCCAACCTATAGGAGGCGCATGGGGGCCATGTATAAGCCCCAGGGTATGCATAGTGGGTGCTAGATGCATGCCCGAGGAGGCAGAGCGGGTGCTAAGAGCGCGCCCATAGAGAACCAATGTGGGGCAACACCAAAGGGGGAGAGGAGTAATCTGGGATGATGCTGAGGCGGCTTGTTATTTAAAAAATCCAAAAAATGAACCGCGTTTCGTTGTGGAACAAGGTTTTAAAAACGTGGGCACAATCCTGACCGTCCATCTGATCTTGCTAAGATCTCGGCTACACATCGCATCCTGCGTCCAATGATATAATCTAAGCCATTCATTATCCTTGCGTTGCGTGTGGTTGAATCGGAGCCATCCAATATTTGACCAAGGGTTGTCTTCAACTTATGGCCACCTGACGCAAATCAGTGCACTGGAGAAGCTACTGAATCTCCATGATCGATTCTCTAGCCAGTGTAGAAGAACAAACCCATTGCATGCGCATCATCTGAGCAACATGATACCATGAATGCAACTACATTTGTATACATGCATCGAAATAATAAAGAACTAGCGTTGGCCGGGGCAAACAAAGTTGTCAGAGGTCGTGCCGTGTCGAGCGCTCAAGGAGAAGAGATCTGCATGCATGACTCTTCGCATAAACATGAGGATTATTACAATGTGAAATCAGAAACAATTGATAAACTAGGTGTATCTCATGGTCGTGGTTTGAAGATTTCAAAACTGCGATCTTCATGCAATATCACAAGGATTTTAGATGCGAAAAACATTTGATCTCTACTAATAAAAAGGGATCCACCGATCTGAGAAGAGGATGTTGCTCCCAAGCCTTTGAGAGCTCCTATTTTTGAGAAACAGAGTCTCTTCATTATTCTAGTATGAAAGGGTCAATCATGATCCACAAACCGTTCTAGTTCACGAGGAAGAGGAAGAACCTCAAACCATTCTGGTTCGTGAGGAAGAAGAAGAGGAACCGTGTACCGCTTGGGTACGCGAAACAGATGGAGCCACGAACCATTCTTGGTTCGCGAAGAGAGTTCCCGTGAACCATTCTGGGTTCGTGAGTAAATGGTACCTCTTACCATTCTTGTTCTGTAAAGAGAAGGTCCCACAAACCAGCTCTATTTCGGTGAAGTGGAGAACTGTGTACCACTTGGTATGCGAAGGAGTCCTGAACTCTTTGTGCGTAAGAGTTCCACACATCCCGTGCATGAGGAGGAGCTGTGAACCATCCTATTTCATGAAGGAATATTTCACACTCTATGAAAAGAAGAACTAATTACCCTCAGTGTGAAAAAGGAAAACACAAACACGATAATAAACCCAAGACAATTTGTGTGTTTAAAGAATAAGTGGATATCACATGCATGATGCACATGAGAATCATATACATGATTTGAGACTCCCAAGTGTGCAAGAATAAACCAAATAGTGGACTACCCCCATTTGGTTTTTGAAGAAGATTCATGGATAAACATATACATGACACATAAAATTTTAATGAACTAAATAAGGTTTTGGGTGTGCACTTTAGAATAAGACAAATGAAAGTGAGTACATGCATGCACTCTTCATTTGAATAAATTCAAGGAATCATGTGTGTGAATTTGTGAAGAAAGAATAATTAAAAGGTGGATAGAATTTGTATGCTTGCTTTCATATGTGAAGACATTTAAAGAAAGAGACACAGTCGTGGGTTCATGTGTGTGAAGAGTAAGAAGAAATAAAATAAAGGGAAGAGTTAATTTAAATACTACATGCATGGTCTCATGCATACATGTGAATAAGGAAGAAGAAGGGATGATTCTGATGATTCCTAGTGAACTGTTTTTTCAGTGCTTAAACAATCAAAAAAGAATTTGTGATTCTATCCAAGAAGAATAAGAAGTATTTGTACATCTGGTTGTTTCACTGGAGAAGAATATTGAACATTAAATAGCATCAACTCTAGACCTTGATACAAGAAAAGTCTCATGTTGAATATGAGACAAATACTTTCATGCCTATCCATTGAAGGGACCTTCATGTCCATAAACTGAGTGTGACTTTACCCAGGGTAGTGAGTCTGGGGGAGTCAATGGAAGTGTTCTGAGGGAAGCAGTGAGTTGTCCCTAAAATTTTGTAAAGGTGGTGTGCCTAGTACAGAGTGAATGTACCTGAACCTTGTAATCCACATCTAGTGAATAATAGTGTAATTAGGTATGACCGGTAACATGTCAGTGTATGCTCCTTGGATGTATCCCTTAGTGGTGAACTAAGTAAAAATGATGTGTTTTCTTTTTGCATGTGAATGTTTTAATTACTACACATATCCATCATACATGTTTAATTAAGTTCCTACCAATGTGGGAACAAGATCCAATAAATGGGAGAAAAATCTGACACCCCAATTCACCCCCCCCCCCCTCAGGGTGACATAGGGTCCTTCACCTACCTCAGAGTATATTACACCAGCCTTGTATCCGTATTCAAAATGAGAGGTTTCTTGATCACCAAAGTGTTGCTAGAATATTCTCCATGAGACAAACAATGAACAAGGATAAAATAGTTTCAACTTATGTCATACAGTTATTGGGTAACCATCAATAAAGGAAACACTTCCCTTTTATAATCAATCCCAATTCTCTTTATTGAATGAAGTGGATGGAGTGTCGGATTCCACCACATGTATGCTAACATGCATTACATGTAACGCATGGTTGTTTGATGGATAATGAGTGTTTTAACACTTCAAAAAATTAGGTATTCATTAATGTATCAATCCTATTTATTCAAAACTAAAGAAACCAAATGAATATGTGGTTTTTATGCACGCATGAAATCTCTTGTTAAACTTATATCATATTACCTATCATATAATACAATAGAGGAAAACAGATGTATCCCTGTGCACTTTATGATATATACATATCATAAGGTATGATATGAATCTCGTACATATCATATCTTATCAATCCTAGGGTATCATTGTCTGCTATATCCTCATTTTAGTGTGAATCCAACAATATCCTTTCCCACTAAACTCTAATTGAACCAAGTTGATATTATTTGTAACATCCTGGCCTGATTTGGTTTCTCTAACCATGAATTCAATCCAAATTGTAATTTTACTTAGCCCTTGGCAGCATCCCCCAACCATTCAAAGATAAATAAGAAGATTCAGATATTAACACATTTTGTGGGGAATGTTTAATCAACCCAACACATGATTGTCACATCCCTGTACAACGATATGTAATGAACACATTAATGTAAAGGCATATAAAAAATTCAAACAACATCAATACAAATAATCACTCGAGTATAAATACAACAATGATACCAATAACCCAAAATATAATAACCGACACACCCTCCACTATTCTTTACTATCCAACCTCCGCTACTCTATCAAATCCAATGAAGAAACAAGACCAACAACCCATAACTCTTTCTAAACATCGTATACATATACACCAAGATTCATTTATAGGGGTGAGTAAAATAATTTAATAGGATCTATTTTATGACTTCCCATGTACCCCATCTATTTGAAAATCAAATAGATTGTATGTGTTTTATAAAAACATGCCCCACCCATTACAATTTATATAACCAAACAAAACATTCCAATCATAAACAATACAATAATATTTTAATAAAACCATCAACTAAATATGACATAACATTACCCACTTATAAATCAATCATCTCCTCCAATTTCATATTTTTTTTATTTCATAATAATCTCTTTTTTAACTAGTTTTATAGGGAACCCTTACATGACCTGGAGGCCCAGAGATATAAAGGACTGAATTATATGACTCGAAGTCCCCAAGGCACAAAGAAATTTCATATTTTATTTGACCCGACTATACTGTAACAACCCCACCACATCACCTCTTCAAGTATACAATTTTCTCCCCACCTGACATTGCTAACATCTTGAAATTCCCTGATTATTGATACATGGTCCAATGGCATGTCTTCCATATTCCTCCTTTAATCATGGGTCGGGTTTTCTACACCTAGTGACTGATGCTTCTTTGATTCATCAGGGTGGGGTTACTCTAATAAGGAATATGTTATCTGCTCCATGGCCTAGAGGCCCTATTCCCTAAAGGCTTGTGATGGCCCAGAGGACCTGTAGCCTGAAATCTCAATGGTGGCCTGAAGTCCATTAATGGACCGAAGACCCTGTGGCCCGTAGGTCAAACTCTATGGCCTAAAAACCCAATTTTTGTGAATATTACTACTACTATAGTGATATTAAATTACCATATATATTAATTATATACTAAATTTGAAAATAATCCCCCACACTAATTTGAACTTGGGTTTCTGGTGTAAGATGACAAGGTGTTTACCACTCAGGTACCACCCCAATTTCCCAAAGAAATACACTCACACAACCATTCCACCAAAAAACCCCATGATACATTATGACCATATAGTACAAAAAACTAGATAACTCCTCCACCACATTCCAAATTTTCCTTACCAATAAGGACTTCTCACTAAAATAGGATTTATAGTTCATCTTCACCTAACCTGATGATACCCCATTCCCCACATTTAAGTAGGATTTCCCCAGACTATGATTAAACTGACCACCATTAATCCATAGAAATCTTCATAACCATTACATTAATAATTAAAATAAAAACACATAAAATTTCTACCCAAAGAGTAATAATCCATAGTCACAATCTCATTATTCATAATTCCCCATTTTTCTAAAAACACTCACACACATGAAAAATAAACATTTTACTTCTATTAAAATATACCCACTCAAAACTAAACATATTAATTCATAAACATATATTTATATTTAACAAAAACATTTCATTACATCCACTAACTCTAATCCATGTAAAAACAACACCCCCCCCCCCAATTCACATTTTCTAGAAAATACACACACCTGAAAAATCCATATATCTTTTCCTTAAAATTTTCAAGCACCAAAACCCACAATCTCAACACTTAAATAATAATAAATGAATCATTTTAAATACATTTAAAAAATTTATTGAAAACAAACATCAATACAAGAAATATTTTTCACACAAATATCATGTAGGAGAAGTCACTCGCTTCAATAATGATGTCATAGATAAATTAACCTTTCCTAACCAAGGTTGATCCTTCCTCCACCTTTAATCCAAGCCCAAACAAACAATCCCTAATTTAACAGCCATATTTTTATCTAAACTATAACCACCCCCCCCCCATGGTCAGGTTTCTTATAATATGATAATCGAAAAGTAAAATGAGGAGATTTACCCTAAATTTGAGTCTCCACTAACCAATAATAGAAGAAATCTACTTCAAGGGTATATGAATACTCCAAAATACCCCTAAATTTACCCAATAATCCAATTTCCTAGTTGATTTCTAAAATGAGGGATAAAGGAGAGTGTTTTGAATTAAAAATTAAATTTTGGGACATTTAAAAAAATGTACAAAAAAATCATGCTCTTGGAGAGTGTGCAGTTGCCCCTGCATTTTCCACCATTTCTCATTTAACCCCAATTCCCTTCTAAACTTCACCAAATGCCTAACCACTTCCCAAATCCTCAGTTTTAGTCTTTTTAATACATTACAAAACTTGACCATGATCCAATAATGAATCAATCCAATTCTACCAAATATTTCACTTAATACCCACTAACTTCCCTCTACACCTACCATTGGATTACCATAAACCCTCCTAAAACAAAAACACCATCCCAAAACGGTTTAACGCAATTGAAATTGAATATTTCACTTAAACCTAGAAACTTGGGCCTCACAAAATTATTATATATATTAGTAATAGTGTCATTATTATGTTAATATTGGTTTTTTTATCAGTTAGAGTTAGGTGTTTTATGTTTTTCATGAGGGTAATGTCTTGAAATTTGTGAACGTATACCATTGGTATTAGTTCCAATCCCTTTTATGTTTGAGGAATATTCGGTTTATCACCCTTTATTATTTTTCTAAATCAAGGCGATCCTCCAATAAAATCAGATTTTGACATTAAGGACCTTATCTTTATTCCAATACAAGTTAATGTTGTTTTGAACATGTTGTCCTACAGGTTTGAAACTCAAAAATCAATAAACTGCTCAACATTCAAAGAGACTTTCCTCGGTATATTAAAAGTATCATTCCCTTAAACCAAATAAATTTTCATTCAATTCATTTAAAAGACTCATTTTGAGACCCCTTGTGATGACCTTTTGACCACCATAATGTGACCTATCCAAATTTGTTTTCATTTGTGTCATGATCCTCCCCCACTAGGAACCCCTCTTGGGCTGAAATTGAATACTAGTGTGACCCCTAGTCCCACATCTATTAGTACCCTAGTTAGATACTAGCACTGATGGTATAAAACATGCGTATGGGAGTCATTGCCCTCAATATGCCCAAGGATCATAATGTGGAAAGCCATTGAACAACTCTATATAAGTAAAATGGAACCAAAATCCATCATATTCGTTCCCATAACCCAAATGTAATTACATGAAAAAAATGTAATACATCCAAAATAATTTAATCCAAACAATCATGCTTCACTCTAGCTACCCAAATAGAAGCTCCCATCTCTATTTATCTATCCTAAAAACTCTATCAAATGGTGGTTGGGTGAGCACTTGTGAGTACTAAGTAGGATCATCCCTCTAAATAGATAAAAATCTATGAGAAATAAATATAAAAGAAAAACAAGAATGTACTAATCCATGAAAAAAAATAGCAAAAACATATACATGATAAAATGAGAAGAAATGGAATAAACATGACCATTATCAAACTTAAACTACCACCAAATCCTTCCATCTCCAAAATTCACACAAGGAATATTATCAAAACCATAACCTCCTTCAGAACTACCAGTATCATACAATATCCTCAGGTCTAGGAATATATTCAACTCAGTTCCAACCTATCAACTTAGGGGATCTCCCACTCAAACTGGTAATGAGATAATAGTATCATCTCCTCGCTAAGTGTAGGTACATGAGTATGAAACAACACCAATAATTTATCATGTAACATCCCCAACCTATTTGTCCCTCACATAACTAGGTCGGGTCATTGTGATACCTTAGGTGTTCCCCCCTTATACGCTAGAGCTTACCGAATAGTAGTGAGTGTGAAAGAAATATAGTAGGGGGACTATACCCTCTATAATAGAGTGGAAATCATAATGGAAATAAGAAAAAAACATGACATGCAACTCAAAAAAATGATAGATAAAATCCAAAAAAACTAAATAGTAATAAATAACCATGTCAATCTATATTGTATGCTAAACTAAATTTCATGTTGAAAGTTATATAAGAAAACCACTAAAACATAGTTTGTAATAAAATACTCCAAAACCCCATTCCTAAAACCTATGCTTGGTCTCATATCCATGCTCCAATCCCATCTAGAAAGTAATCAGTCAATTATAGGTCCCCTTCCAACGAGCTCGTACCCGAGTGGTAAGGGCTCCTGCTTGGAATCCAAGAGACCCAGGTTCAAAATCGGGTGGAGGTGAATTTCCAGGGGTACTATGCAGTACTGTAGTAGTTATTGTAGTAGACTGTAGCAGGTACTGTTTGGAACTGTAGCAGCCGGAACTATTCACCCGATTTGGGCATACGGGTCTCAAGGGCCTTCAGGCCATCAAAGGCCTTCGGGCCATAGGGCCTTCGGGCCACAGGGCCTTCGGGCCATTGAGACCATGGAGTAGCCCAATTCACATAGAGCAGGACCCATAAGAGGATCAAATCAGCAATAATAGCAGTCACCATAAGCAGAGCTAACCGGATTGGAAGAATGAGAGGGTATGGCAACCGCCATCGGGACCAGGCATCGTGCAGCTTTGTACGAGGCAATGCTAGCCGATCAGCAATGCAAGGTGGGGATCTAGGTGATCAATTATGCAGAATCTAGGGAGGATCAGTTCTAGTGGGTTGGGCCTACGGGTTATGTATTGGGCATGGTATGCCTCTGGGCCTTCGGGTCATGTATTGCAAGTCATGTCAAGCCTTGTGTCTTGGGCCTACGGGTCATGTACGGGTTCCCCTTCAACCCTTAAAAGGGGTATTATCCATAATAAAATAAAATAAAGAAGGCCTTCGGGCCATTTGGGAAATTATAGGTCCCATTTCCCTTGTCTATACCTGAATCCATAAAGTCTATTCAGGTACCAAACAAATCCCAAATAGGGTGTGAGTACAACTCAGTAGGCCAACAACCATGGTGTCTAAATAATCCAATATGAATAAATAGTGCATGAAATAATATGATAAACAGGATTATTGATTCATAAATTAATTTAGAACATCAAATAAACATGTCAAACCTCAGGCTCCAGGTTGACACTCAGGGTCATCCAAACATGCTTTAGTATGATGTTGAATATCTCTATCAAGTGGTGGATCCTCATACTCAAGATAGATCACCCATGTCGTTGGAATATTCTCCTATATAGGATGAATCACCCATATCATGTCTCAATCAACTGGTTATCTCACTGTTAGGTATCAAGTGACCAAGAAATACTAGTCTCTATATAAATTCCCATGATAGATTTGTGTATGTGTTCCCAAGGCATAAGACCATTCCAAGGGATAAAGTAATCATATCATACATGGATCATGTGAATTAACATGCTAGAGCTACTTACATTTTCCCAGGGTGCAAGACCGTGCTAAGGGAAAAAATTATCACAATATCCAATGTGAATTCCCATGCTATGGACACCTACATGCTGAAAAGAAATCGTGCCTTATGAGAATTACGATGTTAAGGCTGATTTTACAATTCAAAACAAATGCAACAAGTGTAAGTGCATTAAAATTCATACAACATTATATATTGGTTAATTTACCAAAATTACCAATTATAAATATTTACATTCCATAAATACAAGTTACCAATTATCGAAATAAATGTAACAATTCCATTTCACGTATCAATTTATCCCAATTACCATTTTCATTCTAAGATATCCACATTTCATTATATTATCATGCCAATATGATTACATGATAATTAATCAATCCAATTTCCACAATTCACATGTTATGCTAATTTTTAATATTAATCCAATTTTCAATCAATTTCCAATTCATCATATGGATCTAGGTTCAACCAAACCAAGTTCTAACCTAAGTTCAAAGGTTGAAACACCTCTTGGGTGGCCACAAGTATCACTCTCAATGCCAATAGACCCAATGGGAACCATGGAAAGTCTAATCATATGGATTTCATCAAAATAGTGGGTTACCCATTTGGTTAATTCATGAACATGGTGTACCAGAATGATCTCACTTATTGCACATACTAGAAAAAAAACAAATGTTATGGAGTTGTTTTAGACCACCCACATGAAGAAAAGATAAGAATAGATTAAAGTTCAAGCATTGGATCAAAGTGAAACAAAAATATCCCCTATTGAAAATGAAATATCTATACCATAAAGGATATTAGAAGAGGGATCCAAGAGGAAAAAAATGATAGAAGCATCAAAATTGAGAAGAAATCTCTATTTCAAGCTGTTTTGATCAAAGAACGAATCAAAGGATTAAGAAACAACATTGGAGAAGTTTAAAGAGCTCTGGAGAACCTTCAAAAGTCACTAATCCTATATTATGGTCAAAATAGGGGATTAAAAGGATCTAAATGGGGGGTTTAGGGTGTAAAAAGACAGCATATCCCCTCACTTATATGACCTAGATCGACACCACTAGGTAGCTAGTGGTGTCCTCCAGTAAACATGTACGGATGGGAACCCCACCAGGTGGATGATGGGTTCCCTCCGGGTTGAAGGTGGGTGTCCTGTAGAAGACCCTTGTTGCCCATTCCCCACCAGATGGTTTGTTGGTATCACCAAACAGTTGGTGGGGATCATATATCATTGCTAGGATATTAAGAATCCCACCAATTGGATGATTGACTGTATCATCTAGTCGGTGGTTCTACAATTTCTCCAAACTTGCAAACCATTTCTAGTCACTGCCATCCTCCACCATTCCATATTATTTAAACCCCTAAAAACCTATGAAATAATTTATTAATCTATAAATGGGGCTCAAAATCCAAGTCTTAAATCACTTTAACAAAACTAAAGAGACTCAACCAAAAACTTAAAGAGGGTTACACCTAGAAAAATATGGAATCTTACAACCTCACCACAATATAATATCTCATCCTAGAGATGTTCTCTCAATCACCACCGTGGGGTTCTTAAACACAACTCGGGACACTAAACCCACATATCTAACTTCCACTCCTAGGTATCCTCTTGAACACGCCCATGCTGCCACAACACTTGCACAAAAGGAACAATCTTCCATCAAAGATTATTCTCACTACATCCCATAATAAATATTAGATTATCTTAAAATTATTCATAAAAATAAATCTCAACATCATCAATATATATCATTTAAGAAGGATCGGGATGATATCTGTAAAACTTTGTAATGTGAAACACATCATGCAGGGCACTATAGTACTCTAGAAGAGCTAATAACTATGCAACTGGACTGATTCACTCCACTATCTCAAATGGACCGATGAACCTAGGCACTCACTTTCCCTACTTATGGATACAGTATTTCCCCATCCTAGGAGGCACCTGAAGAAAAACTTGATAGCTAGACTCAAACTCTGGAGGTCATCTCTGATGGTCGGTGTACAATTTCTACCATCTTTTTGTGGTCACCATCTAATTTCTAATCAACTACACCTACTTTAATATCTCATGCATGAAGTTAGGTCCAACCAGAGCTAAATCGCATACCACTAACCAGTATAGAGGCAAATGGTGCAGTATTCTATACATGGACACAAAAGGAACCACTTGGATTGATGCTTGAAAGTATTTATTATAATCGAACTACATGAGTTCAAGATGCTACTCCCAATAACCACTAAAATTCAAAACACTATCTCACAATATATCCTCCAAAATATGAATCGTTTGTTCATATTATTTATCAGTCTGAGGATGATATATTGTTCTTAGGATAACCTAAAATTATAGTGTCTTTTGAAGGATCTTTCATAATTATGACGTGAAATGGGGATCATGATCATAAATGATACTCCTCAAAACATCATTAAATCAAACTATATATCGTATGCAGATACTACCCAAATCATCAATGGTGAAGGTATCCCTGATAGGTAAGAATTGGTATACCTTCATCAGTTGATCCATGATCACCCATATTACATTATTTTTCTGAGGTTTCCTGGGTAATATTGTCATGAAGACCATGGTGAAATCATCCCACTTCCATTCTGGTATGGTAAAAGGATGCAATAACCTAGCTAGCCTCCAATGCTTGGCCTTCACCTACTGACAGGTGAAACATCATTCCACAAATCATGCTACCTATTTCTCCATACATTTTCACCAGTAATTCATATAAAGATCATGATACATATTTGTCAAAACAGGATCCACCTCCCATATAGAAGCATGTAATTCCATCATCATCTCCTCATGCATGCTCATAGGAACCCATACACGACCATGGATAATAATAATGTCACTACTTCCCTGAGACCATCTTGATGGTGGATCCCCATTATATAAGATGTCCCTCAAATCTAACCCCTCTAGATTTGATAACTGCTCTCTCTTGATCTGGTCTAGGAGTACCAGAACTACTAATGTCAAAGTTAAAGTCTATCATACCTAAGGCTCCTAAACATACAAATGTATATATGTAAAGAGTGTTACCAGCTACCACTCATCACAATAATTCAGCATCGCCTTTGTCTTTGTCTTTTGAAAAAAGTCATTGGAAAAGACATTTCCCTTACCTGAAGTGTATTCCAACTCAAAGTTGAGAGACTATATATACTTGACCCACCTCCTATATTGAAGGTTCAGGACCCTCTATGAAAATTTATACTTGAGACTCTTGTGGTCTGTGTATACCATAAACCTATCACCTAAGAGATAGTGTTTCTAGTATCTCAGGGTTTGTACCACTGCAACTAAATCAAAATCATGAGTAGGATAATTCCTCTCATGTGGTCCCAATTGTCTAGATCCATAAGAAATCACTAAATCCTTATACATTAAAACTAATCTGATTATAACTCTAGATGCATCATAGTACAATATATATTCCTTTACTATATCAGATAAGTTGAGGATTGGTGATGAGGTCAACATGTTCTTCAAATTTTGGAAATACTTCTCGCAAGTATCTAACCCAACAAGCTTTACCCCTTTCTTGGTAAGTCCCAATATTGGTGTTTTTAGGTAGGAGAATTCATGGATGAAACGCCTATAATAACCTACCATACCCATAAAGGTCCAAATATTGAATATTTTCTTGGCATGTTCCCAAAATACCATGGTTTCCACCTTCTCCAAGTCAACTAGCACTCTAGTATTTGGGATAACATAACCCAATAAGTGAAATTTTTTGATCCAAAAGTGTAATTTAGATATATTGGTGTAAATATGATCCTCTATTTGTATACTTAATAAAATTTCAAGATGTTGGGAATAATCATCTATAAAATAGAAGTACACTAAGATGTTGTTAATGAAGGCCACTACAGACTGATCTATAAATGGATGGAAGATCTTATTCATCAAGTCCATGAATATCATCAGATCATTCATTAAACCAAACGAAATCACCAAAAACTCATAAAATCCATACCTTCTTTCGAAATTAGTTCAAGTTATGTCAGATGGTCTCACCCTCAACTGATGGTACCCTAACCTCATGTCAATCTTAGAGAAAATCTGGTCAACTCTTAGCTGATCGAAGAGATCATTGATTCACAAAAGGGATATCGGTTCTTAACCATCATCTAGTTCAACCTTCATTAATCCACACATAATCACAAAGTCTTGTCATCCTTCTTGGAAAAAAAATAGGAGAACCACATGGTGAAGTACCAAGCCGTATGAATCCCTTAGATTCCAAATCTTCCGACTACACTTTAAACTCTCGATTCTCCATTGGTTCCATCCTGTAAGGTGGGATAGATACTAATTCGAATACCAGCACCAAATCAATAGTGAAATATATCTTGTTATTGTATGATAAGATAGAAAAATATTTAGTAAATACATCCTAAAAATTCCCCAATACTAGATGAAAAGTATCCATTTGCATCCTAACATCATCTAGAATAAGGCCTATTATTTGAGCCATGAGAAAGTCCAATATACATTGAATTAGTCCTACATGACTAACTGAAATGCGCGGCCAATTGTCGCCTATCGACCGGTCAAAGTTCCGGTGCTCTTCTAATGTGTATAGAAGCACTCAGGTCGAATCCTTGGCGATGATACTTTGAAATAATCGTTTGTTTTTAGTTGATTGTATTTTGATTAGGGGGGTTTGTTTGCAGAGCTTAATTGAAATGATTGATTGTATATAATTGATTTAACAAATTTATAAATATTGGGGTGAGTTCATCATTAGGTAGTTAAGCTTGTGATATCCTTGAGCTTTGCTTTATATTGCATTAAATTAACACTCATGTCACAGGATGATTTTGATCGGAATTCCCAAGTGTTAAAGCTTTAATCCAAGCCATAACTTAACTTAAGTTTCTAATCATTACCATTAATTGTTTATGGTAGTGTATTTTTTGTTCCAATAATCAATGGAAACCACACGTTAAACAAAACAAGTCATTAATCCATGACATGCTAAGTCCAACATACACAATGTTAATTCAAAGAATACTCATCGAGCAAAAGCTCTCAATCGCTTAACATAACTAAATAATGACTCAGCCCAATGGAATATTTACTCAGCCATTGAAATGATTAGTAATCTGATTATAATGATTATGATGATAAATTAATAATATAAGAAAAATAAAGGGATAAGAAAAGAGCGGTGCGTCGAACACACACACGAAAGATTTTGAGAATCAAAATGGAATTTCAATTGAATGAGGAAGAAAAATGAGGGACTATAATTTAAATTGATTCAAACTATTTTAAGGCTATTAATATTATACTACATAAGGTGGATGATAATAATATATATTCAAGAAGGAACTTGCATTAAAAAGGAATTACAAAAGAAAGGACATACAAAATTACAACAAAGAAAAATGCAAAAGTAAATGAAAACAAAGAGAGGAGGAAGGGATTATAAAGTGAAAACTTGAGTTTGGAAGATCCTACCAAGACTTTTGAAAGTCCTTTTTACTTCCAATAAATCCTCCTTTGCTCTGAAATGACAACCCCTCTTAAGGAGAGAAGGGGAGAGTATTTATATCCCAAGGAGTGGACTGTTTGCATTCCCAATCTTTCCCTCCACTTGCATCTCCAATTTGGCTATACAGACAGCCTAATACTCAATTATATCCTTCTTAAAAGTTGTAGATAATAAATTTTTACGACTACTCCCAAAATTTGGATTCATTTGGACTTAAGGATCAAAAGTTATGGCCAGTTTATTAAACAAAGTTAAACTGTCCATTTCAATCCATTATTTTTGAAGTCCAGAATGTGAAAGGGTTTTTTAATATGAATATGCCTTCAAATACGAATGGGTTATTCCACAAAGTCTTCCACATATATCTCCTATTTCACAATGCAAAATATCAGCTCTATTTGATGCTTAAATCATGAGATATGTCATGCATACTATACTGATTTTAATTCTCGTTCAGAATGGTGGGCTGGACTTCAAATCTTCATTTGGGCCCCTTGTACTTGGATTTGGGCCTTGAAATTTTTATACAAGATGACATGTAGTGTCCCACGAATTATGGTGGAGATTTAATGTTTTTGGACTTCTGTATTGATCCCAGTAAATCAATATTCAAGGCTGGTCCAGTTTGTTCACAGATTCTTTGGTCTTGTTTGTGAGGACCATATGACCCTTCAAATGGAAGAATTGGCTCATGGTACCTTCTAATAAAATGTTTTATATTGAAATTAGAATCCTAAAAAATAATAACCACACAATTTGGATCAGTATATTGATAGTTATTATTAAAACATTAAACTGACTCAATTGGACTACTTCTAAAAAATGCTCAAAAATTATACTTAATATTAAAACATTAATATTTCACACAAATTATGCACATTTCATATAAAATAAGTAAAGGAGGTATGTAAAAAGATATGAAAATATTAATAACATCAACCCCCCCCCCCCCCCACACACACACACACACATATTTTTATGCATGTCCTCATGTGCAACAAATAGAAAAACATCACAAAATCATTTTCACTCACCAACAAATATTAAAATTTTGTTTTCTCCAATCAGGGGAGGTTTAGACTATTTCACTCATCCATTTTGAAATCCACCACAAGTTGTTACAGAAACAATGTTCCAAAACTAATTCATTTTTCCATACTCAAATTTAGAAATGGAAAATGTGGACACTCAAAACTCACACCTCTCAAGATGATAAAATTTATTTGTGGAGGTTCACTCTTTCACCAACCAAAAGTGAAAATATTAGAGTTTGAAAAGAGCTATCATCTTACAATACCTATCCAAAGTGAAAAATAATCAAGAGGTCTTTTTAATGGGTTTTTCAGTGGCTATGGTACGGTAGTAATATAATGTCCAAAAGGGTGGAAAGAGGGGCTAAAACACTAACATGGATAAAACAATGCACAATTTTTTGAAATGAAACATGGAAGGAAATGAAAACACATATTTACAAGAGAATTATTGTGTGAAGAAAGACACAATAGAGGAAGAAAATATGAAGTTAATGAGAAGATGGAATATTTACAAAACAAAAAAAAACTTCTCCCAATAAGAATATAATGCAAGTGTTCTTTTTTTTTCTTTTCCCTTTTTTTTCTTTTTTTTTTTAAAGTTGATCTTAGAAAAGATCTCACAATCATAACCCAACCCATGATTAATCTCCTCACGACACTAATTGTAATAGTTATAACAAGATCAAAGGTTGAGGAAGAGTTATTTTTGACCTACCCAAGACACAACCCATTTTTTTCTTTTTCTTTTTTTTTTTGATTTTTTTTTTTTTTTTGATTTTTTTTCATCATTTTTTTTTTTGAACACTTGTCAATAACATTTACAAAATTACATAAATGGAATTTCATTACATTCCCCAAAACACACTTAATGAAAACCTCTCCCCCACACTGAAATGGATGCTTGTCCTCAAGCAGATGATAACTCGTTGAAAATCAAAAATAGGGTACCCAAACAATGAAATCCATTCCCCCCCACACTTAAATTTCAAAAACTTATGCAATGAAAATCCATGTTGATATTAGGTGGGATAAGGTATTGGGATTGTAATGTGGATATCAAAGAAAAGGTTTTCATAGGCTTGAAGGGGATTTCAAAAGGAGGATTAATGTAAGGGAAATGGGAGGCTATTTGGCTATTGTGATTCTCATGTGGTTCAGAAAATGCCTCTATCATATTAATACACACTAAGGTAGGAAATTCAGCTCAAATGTCCACAAACTCAAGACTCATAAATGGGGGTGAAAAACAGACATTTTGAAAAGATGGTCATAGGTGACCTTGGCATGAAAGCAAATGTTGTTCCTCACGGTTTGGGAAAATCATTTTCCAAATAAAAAATTGAGCATTCAAAATTTGTTAATTTTGACACAAAATTCTTTATCCAATTTCATGATGAAAATACAAAATTTTTTAGATGAAAACATGTCTGTTAACTCCCCAAAATGGTTGGACAAAATTTCAAAACTCGATGGTGAGTAAGTATGACTCTTTAATTTTTTTGTATTTTTTTTAAGTGATTTTTTTCTTGGTTTTTTTTTAGTTTCTTAGGTTTTTATATTTTTTTGTTTTTTTTATAAAGATACACCCACGCAAAAGAAAAAGTGATAATAAAGGTTTTGATAAAGAAAGTGGTAAAAAAAATTAAAGAGAGAGGAAAAAGAAGAAAGGGGTAGAGAGATAAAGATATAGAGAGAGAGTTAAAGGGAAAGAGGTGCCCCCTGGTTTAGATTTGGTGGGTTGCCATCTCCATCCAGTGGTGGGTTGGCTAGAGAAGTTGGGGAGCCAGTGGAAGTCGATGTTGATCCAGGATTGTGCATCCCCTCATGGTGATTCTTTAACAGATATCCATTAACCATGAATGTCCTTTTGGAAGAGGGGTCTTGGACTTGCACTGCACCAAATGGGTAAACATTAGTAATAACAAAAGGACCTTCCCAACGAGAATTAAGCTTACCTGGGTGAAGTCGTAATCGAGAATTGAAGAGCATTACCTTTTCACCTTCATGAAATACCTTTCTCAGGATGTGTCTGTCATGGAGTACCTTATCCTTCTCTTTGTACAGATTGGAATTCTCATAGGATTCAAGTCGAAGCTCCTCCATTTCATCCAAATGCGACAATATTTCTTCACCAGATTTTTCACAATCAAAATTACAGGTTTTCACAGCCCAAAAAGACTTATGTTGAATTTCAACTGGTAAGTGACACGCTTTACCAAAAACTAGCCTAAAAGGAGACATCCCAATGGGTGTTTTATAGGCGGTTCGATAAGCCCAAAGGGCTTCACCAAGTCTCTCAGGCCAGTCTTTTCTGGTGGGATTAACAATTCTCTCAAGTACCCTTTTCACTTCTCTATTAGAGAGTTCAGCCATGCCATTTATTTGGGGGTGATATGCAGTTGAAGTTTTATGTACAACCCCATTCTTTTTCAGAAGAGCTTCCATGGTTCTATTACAAAAATGGGTTCCTAAGTCACTGATCAAGGCACGTGGTGTGCCAAATATTTGGAAGATGTGGGTATTTAGGAACTCACTAACAGTATGAGCATCATCCTTCCTAGTGGGTTTGGCCTCAACCCACCTTGAAACATAATCGACCGCAAGAAGAATGTATGAAAATCCATTAGAAGGGGGAAATGGTCCCATGAAATCGATGCCCCAAACATCGAAGATTTCACAAAAGATTAAAGGCTTTTGGGTCATTTCATTTCTTTTAGAGATTGTGCCAAACTTTTGGCAAGTGGGACATGATTGATAGAACTCATGTGAGTCCTTGAAGAGTGAAGGCCAGAATAATCCAGAGTCTAGGACCTTTCGGGAGGTCCTTTATGGTCCAAAGTGGCCACCTCCGGGAAGTGAGTGACAGTATTCTAAGATGGAAGAATGCTCATTTTCTTCAACACATCTCCTAATTACCATGTCTGCCCCAGTTTTAAAAAGTTTATTTTCTTCCCAAAAATAGTATTTTGAATCACTTTTCAACTTCATTTTTTGTTCTTTTGAAAACTTTTCAGGAAAAACACCAGAAACCAAGTAATTTACAATTGGGGCATACCATGGTATTTTTGGAGTTAGAGATGAAAGGTGCTCAGTGGGGAATTCAGGATCGATGATTTCAGATTGATAAGAATTAGAAATTCTACTCAAGTGATCAGCCACAGGGTTTTCTTTTCCTGGTCTATCTTTTATTTCAAGGCCAAATTCTTGGAGCATTAGGATCCATCTTATTAGCCTCGGTTTGGAATCACTTTTCTTGAGCAGGAACTTTATAGCAGAATGGTCTGTGAAGATGATGATTTTGGCACCTAAGAGATAGGACCGGAATTTATCTAAGGAAAAAACCACTGCTAGAAGTTCCTTTTCAGTGATAGTGTAGTGATATTGAGTTTCATCCAATGTTTTTTAGGCATAATAGATGACATGAGGAATTATTTCTCTTCTTTGACCAAGAACAGCCCCAACGGCTCTATCAGAAGCATCACACATTAATTCAAAGGGTAAGGACCAATCAGGGGGTTGGATTATCGGGGCAGATGTGAGAGCAGTTTTGAGTTCAATGAAGTCTCTCTTGCAAACCTCATCGAAATGGAAAGTGACATCATTTTGGAGAAAAAGAGTGAGTGGGAGGGAAATTTTACTGAAGTTGTGGATGAATCTCTGATAGAAATCAGCATGACCGAGGAATGAATGGATGTCTCGAACAGAAGTGGGTTCAGTTAGTGATTGGATCACTTCAATTTTGGCTGGATCAACTTCAATACCATATTTTGAAACTATGTTCCCTAGAAAAATCCCATTTGCAACCATGAAGTGACATTTTTCAAAATTTAACACAATGTTACACTGGACACACTTTTGAAGGACTAGAGAGAGTGAATGCAAGCACGACTCAAATGACTCACCATAAATGGTGAAGTCATCCATGAAGACTTCCATGTAGTGTTCAATGAATTCTGAAAAGATACTCATCATACACCTTTGGAATGTTGCAGGAGAATTGAAAAGTCCAAAAGGCATTCTTCTATATGCATATGTTCCAAAGGAGCATGTGAAAGTAATCTTTTCTTGGTCCTGAGGTGAGATTGGGATTTGAAAATAGCCAGTGTATCCATCAAGGAAGCAATAGTGTGACTTTTCGGCTAATCTTTCTAGAATTTGATCAAGGAATGGAAGAGGATAGTGATCTTTTCATGTTTCAGCATTCAATTTTCGATAATCGATGCATACACGCCATTTTTTCTTCACTCGAGTTGTGACTACCTTCCCATGTTCATTTGTGACAACAGTTATCCCACCCTTATTAGGTAAAAATTGAATTGGACTAACCCATTCACTATCAGAAATTGGGTAGATAATACCAGCTTGAAGAATCTTGGTGATCTCTTCCCTAACTACCTCAATGATGAGTGGATTGGGTCTTCTTTGTGGTTGTCTAATTAGTTTGGATGATTCCTCAAGATGGATGTGATGCATGCAAAGGGCAGGGTTGATTCCTAGTATGTCATCTAGGGTCCAACCTAAGGCCTTTTTGTTTTCCTCTAACACCTGAACAAGTTTGGACTCCTCGGTTTCAGTAAGGGTGGAAGAGATAATGACAGGATATGAGTGATCATGGAAGAGGAATGCATATTTCAGGTGTGCAGGAAGGGGTTTCAGATTAGTCTCGTCTTTTATTTGTGGGGTATACATCTCAGGAATGGATGAAGGGAGTTCAGTTGCTTCAGATTCATTCTCCTTAATACTTTCCAAGGTGGAGTAGTAGATATCAGAGTTGATGTGGGATTCAAGAGAGTTTTCAAGTTATTCTAGATTAATGGAGTCTATGAATGAGAGGTCCACATCAACTTTACCATTTATGACTTGGTTAATCATGGTGCAGATTTCACAAGATCCTTTATCATTAGAATAGGATGAACATGATGGAATGGGGTTCAATTGACTCTTAGAAGTGTCCTCAGAAGCATAGATTGAGAATGCAGAGTGGTCCTCAGATGGGTATCGCATGGCTTGGAAAATGTTGAACTTGACCAGTTGGTCACCGAATTCCATGGATAGGATGCCTGAATGGACATCAATCTTGGTTCTCGCAGTCATGAGGAATGGTCTTCCTAGAATTATGGGAGATCGAGAAGAGTTTGTCTCACCTTCCATGTCAAGGACATAGAAATCAGCAGGGATGATAAGATCATTTACTCGGACAAGGACATCCTCAATTATTCCTTCAGGACTGGTTGTGCTTCGATTGGCTAATTGAATGACAACACCCGTTGGGTGCAAGGGACCTAGACCAAGGTTGGAGAATATGGATTTGGGCATGACATTAATTGAGGCTCCTAGGTCTATGAGTGCATCATCAAAGTTGGAACTTCCAATTTGGAATGAAACCGTAAAGGTACCTGGATCTTTGCACTTAATGGGTATGGACTGCTGGGTGGAAACATTTTCAAAGGTCCTAAGTTGCCTCTTGTGGGTACACAACTCC
Organism: Viscum album; assembly: GCA_963277665.1. Classification (NCBI taxonomy): domain Eukaryota; kingdom Viridiplantae; phylum Streptophyta; class Magnoliopsida; order Santalales; family Viscaceae; genus Viscum; species Viscum album. The sequence goes on from OY728125.1 coordinate 159,916,620, forward strand.
TTGAGAAACTTGGCATACTTAGGAATTTGTTTTATGGCATCTAAGAGGGGAATGTTGAATTCAACACATCTAAACATGTCAAGCATTTCAGGATCAGGTTCAAAGGACTTCCTTGTCTTAGAAACAGCTTGAGGAAAAGGAATTGGGTTCCTAAGTGGAATGGAAGGAGGTGATGGAATGGATTCAGATTCCTTTTCAATTTTCCTTTTCTTTTTATTTTCTAGGTCAACATTCAAAGGAGGGTTTGAGGATTTATCTTGAGGCATATCAAGTTGCTTTCCTGATCTAAGTGCAATTTCACTTACATTACCCTTGGGGTTGGGTAATGGTTGAGCTAGGAGTTGGGAAGAATTTGATTGTTGTTGCTGGCTCAGGTGGGATACAAGTTGACCTATTTGAGTTTCAATGTTTTTAAGGCTAGAACGGGTGAAGGAGGAAAGATATTCCACTACACTTTCCCATGGTTTCTTGGAAGAAGAGGCTTGTCCCTGGTTGGGATTGCCTTGATTTTGGTTCTTGGGAAATTGATTGTATTGGTTTTGGAATTGGGAAGGCTCACCAGGATAATGAAATCCAGGAGGAGGATTGTTCCTTTGAGGTTGAGGAACAAAAGGATAAGGTTGATGGAAGTTACCACCACCTTGACCATATTGGAATTGGTTTGGGTTTTGAGGAGGGAATTTAGGGGGATGAGAGATGGGATTACCATACCTCAGGCCTTGGTTATATGAAGAAGAGAAGGGCTCAGAGTGAGGTTGGATGAAGTTTCTAACAAACTGACCTGATAGTTGAGGGTTGGTGTTCCGTTGAGAATATACTACATTGAGCTCCATTGGTCCAGATGAATCGGATTGATCCTCTTGAAGTTGTGGACATGTGTCAGTTGGATGAGATGGAGAGTTGCAGATTCCACAGTTTTTGACAGGTCCAGGAAACATTGATTGCGGAGAAGACGAGGTTGGGGATTTGGTAGCCACAGCTAGTTGTTGCACAAGACCTGTAAGTTCACTCATCCACTCGGTCATCTTGTTTGGCTCAATTGTTTGATTATCTTGGGCTTTCTTGACTTGAGCATGTGCTCGAGTATGGAATTGTTGTGTGTTTACAGCCATGTTACTTATGAGATCTCTTGCAGCTGCAAGATTTTTATCAACCAGAGCACCACCACTTGCGGCATCAATGAGAGTTCTCTCCATAGCCAATAACCCCTCATAGAAGTATTGGATCAAGAGTTGGTCAGGAATTTGGTGGTGTGGGCAGGTTGCAACAAGCTTTTTGAACCTCTCCTAGTACTCATGGAGTGATTCACTTGGGAACTGACGAATACCACTTATTTTCTTTCGGATAGAAGCAGTATGAGAAGCAGGAAAGAATTTCTCTAAGAAGAGTCGCTTCATGTCATTCCATGTAGTTATGGAACCAAGAGGTAGGTAGTAGAGCCATGACTTAGCAGTGTCATCTAGGGAAAAAGGGAATGCTCAGAGTTTGATTTGTTCTTCAGAAACCCCTTGAGGCTTCATGGTAGAGCACACCACTTGGAACTCTTTAAGGTGGAGATGTGGATCCTCATCGGCTAGCCCGTGAAAAGGAGGGAGAAGATGAATCAAACCCGATTTGAGTTCAAAGTCAGCCTCTATGTTTGGATATTGAATACCAAGAGGTTGGTAATTCATATCAGGGGAAGCAAGTTCTTTAATGGTTTGTTCCCTATGATTGGCCATTTCAAATTCAACTGGTTGGATGAGGACTGGTTCTTGAATGAGTTGATTATCTCTTATGTTCCTCCTAAGTTGGCAAAGTGTTCGCTCAATTTCAGGGTCAAACAAATCTGAGGGATTGTTTGGAAGGCTACAGGGAATTTAGAGAGATTTTGGAAGAAATAGGAAGATGGTTTTTTCTTTTTATTTTTTCAGTTTATGATTTTTAAGAGGAAGACGGGTTTTTCTTTGTGATTTTTTTTCAATTTTTTTTTTATTTTTTTTTTTTTGGTTTTTTTGACAATAACCAGAAACTAATGACTACTTAAAGCACCATCCCCGGTAATGGCGCCATTTGAAATGCGTGGCCGATTGTCGCATATCGACCGGTCAAAGTTCCGGTGCTCTGGTAATGTGTATAGCAGCACTCGGGTCAAATCCTCGGCGATGATACTTTGAAATAGTTGTTTGTTTTTAGTTGATTGTATTTTGATTAGGGGGGTTTGTTTGCAGAGCTTAATTGAAATGATTGATTGTATATAATTGATTTAACAAATTGATAAATATTGGGGTGAGTTCATCATTAGGTAGTTAATCTTGTGATTGTAACGACCTGAAATTTTGAATAAATCTTGTTTCCTAATTTTATGTGTTATTTTATTTTTATACTCAACAAAAATGTTTCATTTGATAACATGAGTATAATTAAAATGAGAATGTTGGGTTTTGACTATTATTTTACCATTAGTCAATATGACCGCTAGAAACTAAACGTTTTGACTATTGTCTCTAAATACAAGCAATCTTGGTTAATTAATATAGAAAGAAGATTTGATGGCCTCACCCAGTAGTCTTGGACCGATCGAAGCCCATCTAACAGAACTTGGGAAGGAGGTAGCACCACTGGGCTTTGATCTGGACCAAACCCAAGTCGAACTTCATCGTGTGAAGCTAGAACGGAATCGCCTTTGCGAGAAGTTCAAACTAATAGAAATTACTACTCGTGCGATGTTGGCCGAGCCTCCCTCGGATTCTCTCACCTTAGCACACCTTACACTTAGGTCCTATGCTGGTGTGATAAGGGGTTATGTAAGGAGACCGTAACTGCCTTGTGTAATCCTTTGTTTTAAATAAAAATTGGGATTTCTTCTTATGATGAAGTTTATGAATTTTCAAATGTCCGGATAAATATAGTATGCATATTTTTGATGAATTTTAGAAAAAGGATATTTTAAAAATGTTTATGTAAACCTTAAATAAATAAAAATGTGTAATGATTTTCAAAAAATGGTCTTCTACAATTATGTTCAGTATGAAATTTAGAGTCTAATAAGACCAACTTTATTTTTGATGAATAGTAAATTATGAATAGTGATTTTACTCTTAGGATTAGTAATGTGACCAAATAGATTAGTAATTTCACTCAAAGAAAGTTTTAATATAATTTAGACACCTAGATTAAGTAATGAGATTCAATAAAATGGGTAAATAACAGTTTCATAAATTATTATTCAAGTATTAGTTTTTTCGGGTGAATAGTGTTTTTTAATTAAAAATTTAATTAAAAATATTTAGAAAATTATTTTTATAAAATGGATTTCATTTTTGAACTCAGAGCGTCGATATTATGTTATGGTAATTTATGGGGATTTTTATGAAAAAAATGAATTTTCGGTGAATAGTGTATTTATTTAAAAATTAAATTAAAAATAATTAGAAAATTTTTTTTATAAAATGGAGTTCATTTTTGAAATCATAGCATTGATATTTGGTTAAGGTGAAATTTTGGGATCTTTCTGAGAAAGTTGAATTTTCAGTGAATAGTAAAAATACAGTTTTAGGGTTTCGGTATGTTTAATGACATCATAACTGTGTCATGATGATTTCATGAGATATTTTAAGGGTTGGCCGGAAAGGGTGATGAATTATTGTTTTTGGGGCCCCATGTGGCCTAACTCCATGGTAAATTCCAAGGGAGAGCACATGGTTTTGAGAAAAGCACTTGTGAGGTGTCCCTTGGCCATTAATGCCTTGTCCCCTCACTTTCCCTATAAATACCCACCCTTTCCTCCTTTATTTTTCACTCCCAACTCTCTCCCAACGAATTTATGGTCTCCTTACCTCCCAAGGAGTCCTCCCAAGGTTTCCCCAAGCCCTCAAGGTCCAAACCTTTGAGTTTTAAGAGTTACATTTTAAGGTAAGGGATCTGATCTCTCTCTTTATTTTCAAGTAATCTCTTTTATGTAATTTCTTTTATGCTCCATGTTATTATGTTAAAGGATGTTCTTTTATACTCCTCTTACTTTCCTTTTCATGTTCATATAATGAGAGATCCCCTCTTACTCTCATTATTTCTTTTTATGATGTTTTAAGTGGCGTCGTTAGGCTGCCGAAATTTTTGTAACGGATTCTTTCTCCCTTCTCATTTTTCAAGATCTATTTTCATGTAAAGTATTTCAAGTTCCTTTTTATTATGTTGGGGTATGATATCTAAATTTATCATACTGATCTTTTATGATTATATGATGAGATACCTCATTTGATCTCTTCAACTCAGTACTTTGAAGTTTTAAGTGGCGTCGTTAGGCTGCGGAATTTTTAAGTGGTTCTTTCACCTTTCTCCTTTTTCAAAGTTCTAATTTCATGTCAAGTCTTTCAAGTTCCTTTTTATTATGTTGGGGTATGATCTCTAAATCTATCATACTGATCTTTTATGTTCATATGATGAGGGACCCTATTTGATCTCATCAATTCATTTTTGTTGAAGTTTAAGTGGCGCCGTTAGGCTACCGAATTTCTAAGGGTTTCTTTCACCCTTCTCGTTTTCAAGATCTACTTTCATGTCAAGTCTTTCAAGTTCCTTTTTATTATGTTGGGGTATGATCTCTGTATCTATCATAATGATAATTTATGTTCATATGATGAGAGACCCTATTTGATCTCGTCAATCCATTTTTGGAAGTTTTAAGTGACGCCGTTAGGCTTCCGAATTTTTATAAGAGAAATCTTTTTTTGTCTTCCTTTCAAGTTCTTCATTTCATATCGTATATCATTAAAATTTCATTACCATGTTCTTAAATACTATATATTCTGTTCCCCTACTGTTTTATGTATCATTTTTGAGTGGGTGACCCATGCCCCCTCTCTTTTCAATATTTTCTAAAACCATGTATCATAGACGTTATGCTGCATAGTTTTCATCTCAAAATGTCTCCCTCTTTATCTCAAAATTATTTTATGTTATTAAGTGAATACTCAAAGCTATTATTTCTACAGGGGTATTCACATATATATCAAAATGTTCTATTTTAAATTCTGGGATTTACATACATGAAACCCGCTTTCCCTTTCCGTGGGTTTAAAGTGACATAAAGATCATGTATTTAAAGCAGTTTTTAAAACGTTATGATTATGAAATTAAACCCATTTCTTTTATTCCATATGGGTTGTTTATGAAATTATTGGTGATGATATATGTGGCTCACATGATAATAAAGACATGTCAAGGGTGCGCCCAGATAGCGCTCCAATGCATTGGGTAAAGACTTAATCTCTAGAGATGACTTTTTAGACTGATACCTTGGTGAATAACCTTGGTAATTTTTAATGTCACCTTGGGGATGGACCTTGGTGAAACGAAATGATTGTCAATATTAAATGTTGCAGTCACATCTTCAAGTTATGAAAAATGTTATTATGTATCTCATGATTTCTTTCTCATGCCTTAAAGTTCTTTTCATGTCCTTATTGAAGTATCTCAAGTTCACATGTAAAATGTTTCTCTTGTTTCCCTTACTGGACCTTCTTCTCACCCTTTATTTTGATGTATGTCCCCAGGTTTGAGATGCAATAATGAACCTAGGATGAACATGAGGAGAATCCTTTCAAGTGTTTAACAAGAATGTTTTATGTTTTCATGTTTTATGTTCCTGGTTTCCAAGACACTAAACCTTAAAGATCCTCAGTTTTGTGTAATGAAATGAAAGTTTATGTTATAAAAAGGCGGGATTTTATAGTGATATCCTTGATCTTTTCTTTATATTGCATTAAATTAACACTCATGTCACAGGATGATTTTGATCAGAATTCCCAAGTGTTAAAGCTTTAATCCAAGCCATAACTTAACTTAAGTTTCTAATCATTACCATTACTTTTTTATGGTAGTGTATTTTTTGTTCCAATAATCCATGTAAACCACACGTTAAACAAAACAAGTCATTAATTCATGACATGCTAAGTCCAACATACACAATGTTAATTCAAAGAATACTCATCGAGCAAAAGCTCTCAATCGCTTAACATAACTAAATAATGACTCACCCCAATGGAATAATTACTCATCCATTTAAATGATTAGTAATCTTATTATAATTATTATGATGATAAATTAATAAGATAAGAAAAAGAAAGGGATAAGAAAAGAGCGGTGCGTCGAACACACACACGAAAGATTTTGAGAATCAAAATGGAATTTCAATTGAATGAGGAAGAAAAATGAGGGACTATAATTTAAATTGATTAAAACTATTTTAAGGCTATTAATATTATACTACAGAAGGTGGATGATAATAAGATATATTCAAGAAGAAACTTGCATTAAAAAGGAATTACAAAAGAAAGGACATACAAAATTACAACAAAGAAAAATGAAAAAGTAAATGAAAACAAAGAGAGGAGGAAGGGATTATCAAGTGAAAACTTGAGTTTTTCATATCCTCCCAAGCCTTTGTAAAGGACTTGGTACTGCCAATAAATCCTCCTTTGCTCTGAAATGCCAACCCCTCTCAAGGAGAGAAGGGGAGAGTATTTATAGCCCAAGGAGTGGACTGTTTGCATTCCCAATCTGTCCCTCCACTTGCATATCCAATTTTGCTATTCAGACAGCCGAATACTCACATATATCCTTCTTAAAAGTTGTAGATAATAAAGTTTTCCGACTACTCCCAAAATTTGGAGTCATTTTTACTTAAGGATCAAAAGTTATGGCTGGTTGATTAAACAAAGTTAAACTGTCCATTTCAATCCAGTCTTTTTGAAGTCCAGAATGTGAAAGGGTTTTTGAATATGAAGATGCCTTCAAATCCGAATGGGTTCTTCAACAAAGTCGGACTCTTATATATGCTATTTCACACTGCAAAATATCAGCTCGATTTGATGCTTACATCATGAGATATTTCATTCATACTATACTGATTTTAATTCTCGTCCAGAATGGTGGTCTGGACTTCAAATCTTCATTTGGGCCCCTTTTACTTGTATTTGGGCCTTGAAATTTTTATACAATATGACATGTAGTGTCCCCAGAATTATGGTGGATATTTAATGTTTTTGGACTTCTGGATTGAGCCCAGTAAATCAATCTTCAAGGCTGGTCCAGTTTGTTCACAGATTCTTTGGTCTTGTTTGTGAGGACCATATGACCCTTCAAATGGTAGAATTGGCTCATAGAACCTTCTAATGAAATGTTTTATATTGAAATTAGAATCCTACAAAACAAGAACCACACAATTTGGATCAGTATAGTGATAGTTATTATTAAATCATTAAACTGAATTAATTGGACTACTTCTAAAAATGCTCAAAAATTATACTTAATATTAAAACATTAATATTTCACACAAATTATGCACATTTCATATAAAATCAGTAAAGGGAGTATGTAAAAAGATATGAAAATAGTAATAACATCACTAACCTAAAGATCTCATTCTCCCTGGTGAATATAGTTTCCCCCTTATGGAGATAGAAAATTCACTCTCCTCTAATATAGTCGATATGATACTGGTATATAACTAGTCAATCCATACCCAAAATCAAATTGAACCTAGCTATTTTCAACACAAATAGCTCTCGAAGGAAATAGTATTCACTAATTTCAAGATAACACTCCTTGAAACATATAATACCCTCTAATCGCATCCCTACTGGTGTTTAAATGGTCATAAACTCATATAGAATTTCCACATCCAAAGTCAAACCATTGAAAAATTAAGCAGATGTGAAGGAATGTAATTATCCTATATCAAACAAAACACATGAAAGGGTTGATGACATAAGAATTGTACCTCTGACAGTGGGTAGTACTGCATCCAAACTGGTAGGAGTAGACCATATATCATGCATCTAACTCACCCTTATTCTTAGATATCTAGTATGAATCCTCTATGATGCTCCATCTAGCTGGTATTGTTGCTCCTGTATTGGGGTTCCACATCCCATACCCCAGCCAAAGTATCCAATGGAACTCTAGATACATATATGTTGAGGGGTAGCTAAGTCCTTCCTAGGATCTAGTGTCGATCCTGATCCTCTATGACCACTCTAACTTCAGGGGTTCCTGCATGACCTTTGTAGATGTCTCATCCTACCACAATAATGGCACTCCACTCTAGGGAAAGGACATTGGAAGCACCTTTGGCTAACCCTACCACACTGAAAACAATCCCCTAGTCACAGTCCTGAGGTGGTTATCCTCTCCCCTGGATGCTCCACCCACTACTTCCCAAGAAATAACTATCATAGAATTGATTCTTGCTACCTGAAGAAGATCTACTTGATCATTCTATTAAGACTGTTTATCCTCCACTCATGGACTCCTTCAGGTTCTCTTCTATGATGAGATCCTGATTCATCACATATAAGAAATTACTTAGGAAAAAGACATTCATATATGACTTGATCTCATAAAGAATCCCATCCTAGAAGTGTTTCACCTAGGCTATCTCATTTATTACCAAATATGGAGAAAATATTTTGGAGGATGGTGAAATGTTCGGTGTAGTCCATCAGTGAAATGCTCCCCTACGTTAGGTTTATAAACTCATGAGCCCTCCTATCCCTCAAAAACTCTAGATAAAAGTGAATTAGAAACCTTTCCTCAAAAACCTTTTGGGTTATCTCCTATTTTTATCCATCTTGTTCCATAATGTCCTACCATATCTTGGATAGACCTTGTAGTATGTAAGCAGCAAGATCCACCCTCCTACATGTGGTCATCTCTAGGTGATTGAAGGTCATCTGGACTAACTCGATCCATAAATTAGCTACCTGGAGGCCTCCCACCCCAGTGAACATGGGCAGGTGATGAAGCTAGAACTCTCTAGTTAGATCATACATCAGAGGTTTTTTATAATCAGTCTCCCTCTCAATGGATCATATGACTTGTAGGAAGCTATCATGAAGTTGATCATCCATCCGGTTCCTCATATTCATAGGAAGTTCTAGCCCAACTGCATGAGGGGTGTGCTTATTACGACTCTCTTGAATCTCAACTTGAAGACAGCACCGAGGAATTTTCTCTAAAAATATCAACACACTCCTCAGATCATAGGATACACAATAAGATCAAACCCAGATGGTTGAGATATTAATAGAGAACCATTGACATAAGGTTACCCCACAACTTGGCTTAATAAGTGAATCGACATGTCATAAAAAATCCATTTATTCCTTTTTATCAAATATATCAAGGGATTTTATTTCAAATTTTAGATAGGTAGATATATCACATGTGATAAAAATGTCCCAGGAATTAACAATGCATGTCAACATATTTCCCTACATGCATACCATAATGGATGCATACTCACCTTATATTGTACCATCCTAGGAGTAAAATCTCATAAAATAGTAATATCACACAATAATTGAATCACCCAAGGTGAAATAACATCAAAAATGTAACAAGCAAACATCATGAACAAAAATACCATCCCTGGGCACTTGGGTTTTACCTCATACATAGGTGAGCTAATCCCATGTATAATCTCATTACCAAGCCCTGGCACACCCTAGTCTCTTATATAACTTCCCCATATTTTAACAAAAGGGAAAATATTTGGGTTATGATACCACTTTGTAACATCCTGGGGCCATTTCTCCCTCATATGTATGAGTCGGGTCGTTACGATATCTTAACCCCCCCTGTATGCCAGAGACTGCCGAATAGAAGCAAGGATGGAAGGAATATAGTAGGGGGATTATACCCTCTATAAAATAGTATAAATCATAGCATAAATAAGATAAAACAACCATGGAATAAAACTCAATCAGATGAAAAATAAATACCAAACAAACCAAATTATAATATGTAACCATGTCGTGTCGTATTATATTCCAAACTAAATGTTGTTCTGAAATTCATATAATTAATTCACTAAAACAAACTTTGTAATAAAATAATCCAAAACCCCGATCATGAACCCTATTCTTAGTCATGTCTCCATGCTCCAATACTATCTGAAAATAAATCAATCAAGTACAGGGCCCCTTTCTCTTTTCCATACCTGCATCCATGAAGTCTTCTCAGGTACCAAACAGTTCTTGAACAGGGTGTGAGTACAAATCAATAGGTCAGCACCCACAGAGTCTAAAAAATATAGTATGAATAAATAGTACATGTGATAGTATGATAAACAGGGGAATTAATTCATAAATTAATATAAAACATCAAATAAGCCTACTGACCCTTGAACCATAAGCTGACACTCGGGGTTAGCCAAACTTACTTCGGAATGATACCAGATATCTCTATTAAGTAGTGGGTCCTCCTACTCAGAATAGATAACCCATGTCGTTGGTGGATTCTCCTTCCTAGAGTGAATCACCCATATCATGTCTCAAGAAAACATGTATCTAAACCTTAGTAATCAAGTAACCAAGAAATATTGGGCTCTATGTGAATTATTAGGCTAGAGTTACTTACATATTTCTGGGGTGAAAGAACATAGCAAAGTAAAAAAAAAGTAACCATAACAGACTAGGATCTATGTGAATTCCAATGATAGAGTCGCTTATGTGTTCCCAGAGTACAAGACCATACCAAGGGCAAAAGTATCACGGGACTCGATGTAAATTATCATGCTAGGGCCACTTATGTCCTAAAATAACATCAGACCTTATACGAATTCCCATATCAAGGATGATTTTACATTTCATAACAAATGCAATAAGAGTAAATGCATTCCAATTCATCAAACATGCCATATTGGTTAATTTACCAAAATTACCAATTATCAACATTTAAATTCCATAAATCCAAGTTACTAATTATCACAATAATTGTAACAATTCTGTTTCACTTATCTTTTTATCCTAATTATTTTTTTTCATTCTAGGATATCCATATTTCATCATATTATCATGCCAAGATGATTACATGCCAATTAACTGATTTCATTCCAAGTGATTATATATCAATTTAATCACCACAATTCAAATTTTATGCTAATTCACAATATTAATCCAATTCTCAATCAATTTCCAATTCATTATAGGGATATAGTTTTAACCAAACCAAGTTCCAACCAAAGTTCAAAGGTTGGCACACCTCTTAGCTGGTCATAAGCCCTGATCTCAGCACCAACAGACCCAATGGGATCCATGGAAGGTTTAAGAATATGGATTTTATAAAATTAATGGGTTTAACATTTGGTTAGGTCATGCACACAATGTATCAGTGTGATCAAACTTATTGCACATATTAGAAAAATGAAACAGGAATTAAGGAGTTGTTCTAGACCACCCACCTTAAGAACAGAGAAGAAGTCATCCAAGTTTGAGCACCAAATAAAAGTGAAACACAATGATCCACTATTAGTAGTGAAAGATCTATACCTTAAAGGGTGGAAGAATAGAGATCCCAGAGAAAACAAGAGAAAAACATCAAAACTAAGAATAACTCATAGTTTCAAGCTATCTAGATCAAAGAACGGATCAATGGATTAAGAAACAGTATTGGAGAAGTTTTTGAATCTCTAAAGAACCTTCAAAATCCTCCAATAATGTATTAGGATCAAAATAGGGGATTAAGAGGAGATGAATGGGAGTTTTGGGGTGTAAAAAATACATCTCATCCCCTCACTTATTTGGCCTAGCCTGATACCACTAGGTATCCAGTGGTGTTCTCAAGCAAGAATTCATGGTTGGGAACCCCATTGAGTGGCCAATGGGTCTCATATAGGATACCCTTTCTACCTAGTTCCCACCGGTTGGCTAGTGAGTCTCACCGGTGAGTCGGTGGAGCTCCTGTAGCCATACTAGGCTACTAGGCAGTCCACTGGCTAGCCTGTGGTTTTACGATTTCTCCAAACTTGAAAAACATCACTAGTTGTTGCGATTATCCACCTATCTGGATTCTCTAAGCCCCAAAAAAACCTATAAAACAACATCTTATAATCCATGAATGGGGCTCAAAATCCAAGGATTAAAGTAGTTTAATAAAACTGAAGAGACTCGACCAAAAACTTAAAGAGGGATACACCTAAAAAAATATAGGATATTACATATCATCATCCATCATGCCATACATCAACAACCACACCACCATGTGTCTATATATCAACATCTACATCATCACACATATATAATAACATCACTATAATCATTGCAATTCCACCACTTCCCAATCATTCATCTATAGGGAAATGTAAACATAAAGGATATCAACCACATGCCCTCCTCCTTCCATATAGATCCTCCACCAACACTATCTCATTATCTATAATAGGGTATCATGAAAATGTAGAGCATCAACCTCTTTCCCTCCCCCTACCATACACGACCCCCACTATGAACCACCTCATCCTCTCATCAATCATCACCTAAAGTGCAATATAACTAAAATCCATCACAGCTTGTATATATATACTAACCTTGAGATATTATAGCCCATAGAAATTCCACTGCATCATCTCCCCTTCTACAGGTCACTTCCCCATAACCATGTCCATAATAACATCAAAATAACATAGCAATCATGCATCAACAACATATTTTACAAAATCATAGCATCATCAAACAGAACAAACAATCCTCATTAAGTTCAATAATCCAATCAAATTTTCATAGCACTCATTCATCATTTCACATACCATCTTAATCCATACATGAAATCCTCATACATCACATTAATTATCCATTTTCACACATCCAATCATTACAAGTTTCTTAATATCCCACCATTATTCATTTACAACCTTTACCATATTAATTAATAACATATTCTATTTCCAATTCCAACCCATAAACTTTATATTCTCAACCCTGATCTTATTGTCTCCTAGGCCCATAAATTGATTCGTAAAACACTTAAGAAAACACAACAAACAAACACCCCAGAAATATAAGATCCTTTAATTAAATAATTCAATATTTATATTCCCATTTCATGATAAAGTAATATAGTAGAAATAATGGTATTAAACATCAATAAATTTACCAACATCGATTCTAAGTTCTGTTTTATAGAATGTTTTTCCTCATTACATTCTTTAAGTAATTAATATACTTATAAGGGTGGAATGGTTTCCAATGACAGTAATAACAAGAAACCACAACAAAAAATATACATCATAAAAATAAATACATCACGGTAACATGGAAATCATAAGGCATGACCAGCACATTATACCTGTTTCATCATACCTATTAAATTCAAATATTTTTAGAGGTTGATTTTCCCATGTGTTATACCCTTTCCCATAAACCAAAACACCCAATGAAATAAAATCAGTATACTTGAGAGAAAACACAACAAGAATATTCAAGCATATTAATTATAGAATATAGAAGATAATTCTCAAGATCATCTACCTCAATTGGCGCTTCACGCACCATTGCGTGAAGATTACGTGAATAGAGGACACCTATAACGCTATAACCACACCAGGGTGGTATTAAAATCCTATAACACACCACTCATCATCAACCTTGAGCCATAACATCACTTAAACTAGTCATTCCAACAACTACATCCCTCTACATATGAAGAATGAGAGAGGAACCAGGAAGAAAACTAAAGAGGGGAGGGAGGGAACTCACTTATGATCACCAAAAACAAATCTCTAAGACCCAGACATCAAAATCCAATGAAATTGGTATGAAATACCTTTAAATCATACACCTTGGTTATCTAAGAGTCGGGGAAAAATATAGAAGATGTTCAAAGGGGTTCTGGAATTTATAGGTAATCTGGAAAACATAACATCATGGTGCAAAGCCCCACGCCATGGTGCAAAGAGCCCAGTGCGAGACAAAAAATATGGTGCAATGGAAGGGATCATGACGCAATTGGGAAAATAAAAACCACATTCAAGAAACATGACATGGTCCATAGTGAGATCTTATAAAACTAGAAAAGAAACTATGTCTCAACCTAGCTCCATGGTGTAGTGACCCCGAAATCAACATAAGCATCAAATAAACCACTCCAGGACTCCTCGACGTAGCCTACTCCCCATGTTTTAGAAATACCAAATCAGGAAGAACCATCCAAAATCTTCCTATATGAATCCATGCCATAGCTGAATTCTCCACACTAACATAACAACCTCCAATAGACCTCCACACTGCAAAATCCCACTCCATGGAACAACATAAGCCTCCACATTTCCACACTTCTCTACAACTAAAATTCAGCTTAATTTCCCTCCTTTCTCATTCAAGACTTCTCCTGATACTTCCAACATCTAAGAAATAAAAATTAACAGAACCATAAGGTTCGGATCATTAGAGTTTGGTCATATCTTGAGAAATTCTTCCCTCATTTGTGATATTGATTTCATTTATGTTTGTTTACTTGGAACTGATTTTATTTTTTTCATGTTAAGTTTTATACTTACCTTTTCAAACAATTTTATCTTTTGGAACTGCTAATTAGGAACTGATTTTACATGGGTACTCACTCACTCTAAATGTGAATAATTAATAAAATTTACCCATGTAAAATCAGTTCCTAATTAGAAATAGAACTGAGAGGGGAAGTTTTTTAAATGTGTTAAAATATTTCCCAATTTAAAATATGAAAGATTAAATTGTCTATATTTCCAAAATTTGTATAGGTACATCTTAGTTTTTTTTAATTCAATGCTATTATGAGTATGTAATGTGACTAATAATGTTCCACTCCATAAATTTAATGATAATATTGACTTATTAGGCATGTATTTTATAATTTATACTAATGTATAATTTTTTTCTTATTTGTGCAAGTTAACATACATGAATCACTCTCTTATTTACTATAAAATTGTGGTGGATCCAAACTCACTATAAGTACAATTTTTAACTCATGTAATTCACTACATGAGTGTTACACAAATAGTGGCACATAGATCAATCAGCATACATATATAAAGAGATAGAAATCACATAGCACGACATCACATAGAATATTTCATGCAAAATAGAGCTCTCTCTCTCTCTCTCTCTCTCTTATCTATCGAGCTCACTCTACTTTATATTTTCATTCTCTTAGTGTTTTTTATTCTCATTCATCTCATATCTATAAATGGTGAGCATGGTAGGTATTTATAGATGAGCTCCATTGCCTCTGGCCCTATGAAAATATCGATGAACCGCTTGTTCCACCAACCTACTCATAGTACCCGCAGTGCCACACTTTGCTTGGCCTCCTGCACACACCGACTCATATTTGTATGAGACAATAAAAATATTACCATCATTGTTTTGTAAAACATGACTTTATTCACAAGATTTTGTGCTCTTGGAATAAAACAAACATCTTCACAACATAATGCCATTGAATGCATGAAAACCTCATTGTCACTTTGTTTCAAGGCTCTTCTTTCATGGTAGAACACATTCTCTAGCGCATATAATCATTTTCAAGCCAATCACAATCTCATATGATTGTTCTCATCACAAACTCAATCTTTTAATGATCAAAGTATCCCGACATGAGGTTTGTGGCTCGAGCTCCTTCTCATGGTCAAGAAACCAGTAGTGTCAAAGGTTGAAGATGAACCCCTTTGCGACATTGTTTCAATCAAGTGGCGATGTTAATATCATCGCACTCCATTATTTAAATATATGCCCATCACAATTTAAAAAATGTACATTACTTTCACATAGTGATCCCACATAAATTCAGAGAATGTTCTATCTCTTCTTAATAAGCCTTGTTTCTCCTTATATCGCTTGGCCATGAAACTCAGGGAAGCTCCAAATACGCATACACACATTATATGTGGTACACACTGCCATGTGTTCCACCCATTCACACCCACCTACCCATGCATAGGATTTTCACTCTGCTCATCCAAAGTGGTTGAGCTTGGTCTTATTGGTTGTTCAATGGATGCCTATTTTTTAATAAATCCTCATAACAAGAGTTGATCCAAATTCCCATCTAAAAATGATAAGCCACATATAAATTCCAAATAAATAAGAACTCTATGGACAGCCTTCTTTAAAATACTTATTTTATAATTCTCTTAAAATTATTTATACAAAAATAATATATATATTTTCATGGGATTCACATAATATTCATCCAAATGTTGTTATTCATTTTAAATCATCAATGGATATATTCCTCTTCACTCTTTCAGTTGTGGTAAACAATGTGAATTCTTTAAAAACCACTAACACATGTTTTAAACATTATAACTAGTTCCAAAATCATCACAAATAAATGTTAAAGAAAAAATTATTTTTCTATGAACTTCTTTACCTACTTAAAAATAATTCTCAAAGAATATTAAATTGGTAGAAACTCCAATTATGAATCTCCCCCTTTCTCTAATTATTTTCATCATACTTGGGAAACTTCATTGTACTTCATTCGTTGGCTTCTTCCACTCCACCCAACGCATATTAACATTATTATAGAGAGAAAATACAACAAACACAATCCATTGGCTTCATCAGTCTCCATTAATGAAGGGAATGCTTCCTTTTTATAATCCATCCCAATTATATTCATTGAATGAAGAGGATGGAGCATTGGCTGCCATCTCATAGTTGTTGACATGCATTACATTCAATTCATGGTCTTTTAATGGAAATTTATTGTTTGAACACTTCAAACAATCGGGTTTCCATTAATGAATCAATCTTATTAATTCAACACTTAAGAAACTAAAGGAATAGATGGTTTTGATTCACACATGAAATCTCTCATGCAAGTTATATCATATTACCTATCGTACAATACGATATAGATAAAAAGATATATCCCCATGCACTTTATGATATAAACATGTCATAAGCTATGACATGCATCTCGTGCATATCATATCTTATGACTCATAAAATATCATTGGCTATGATATTCTCATTTTAGTGCACATATAATAATATTCATTCCCACCGGACTCTAATTAAACCAAATTGATAGCATTTGTAATATTCAAGACTAATTTGGCTACTCGAGCCCTAAATCCAATCCAAATTGGAATGTTACTTAGCCCTTGTAATTATCCCCTGACCATTTAAAGATAAATAATAAGATAAAAATATTAATACATTTTGTGGGTAATGGTTAATCAACCCAACAGGTGACCATCCCATTCTTATACAAAAATATGTAATGAACACATGAATGTAAACACATACAGCATCAGTACAAATAATCTCCCCAATACAAATATAATAATTATACTAATAAGCAAAAATATAGAAACTAACGCATCCTCCATTAGTCTCCACTATCCAACCTCTGCTACTTCATCCAATCTAAAGAAGTTACAAGCCGAACAACCTATAACTCATGGTAAACATCATTTTCATATGCACCAAGATGCACATGTATGGGGTGAGTAAAAGAATTTAATAGGTTTTCTTTGATTAATTCCCATGCCCCCCCCCCATCTATTTTAAAACTAAATAGATCATTTTTATTTTATAAAAACACGTACCACCCATTCTAATATATATAAGCAAAAAAATCCAATTATAAAAAATACAAAAATATTTTAATAAAACCATCAACCAAACATGTCATCACTTCACCCACTTCCAAATAAATCCACTCACACAACCTTTCCATGACAAAACTCAATGATACTGTATGACCATATAGCTCAAACATCAAGGTAACTCCTCCTCGCATTTCATCCTTGCCTCACCAACAAGGAATTTTCACCGAAACAGGATTTATTATTCATCTTCACCTAACCTAACAAGACCCTCTTCCCCATATGTAAGTGGGATTTCAATAAACTATTCTTAAACCCACCACCATTAATCCATACTAATCCTCATAACCATTACATCAATAATTAACATAATTTTCAAACCTCTATTTTTTTATGATCACAATCACTAAAGGTGTTTCTAGCCTTTTTACTTAAGGGAAAAGATGGAAGAATGATGAGGTTTGAAGGGGTTCTATTTTCCATACCCAGTTTGGAAATAAGAAGACCACGGTGAAATACTCTACACCACACTGCAAAAGGCTATAGAATAGGGACCATAGCGTAATGAGAAGGACCACACTATGGTACGGCTCGGTCCAACTTCCTCTCTAAGAATCATGGTGAAAATCCTGGAATCCACACCATAATCAAACCTCATATCCAACAAAATTAGGTAAGGCCACACTGCAAAGTGAATGATCATGCCATAGAACTTATATGCAAGTTTCATCCACAGCACAACTTAAGATACATGTCGCAACTATCTCTAAATCAACAAAACCAATAGAGATCTTGTAGGACTCCATGTTGTAGCCCAAATCCCCACACCGTAAAGACCACTTCCACGGTGCAATGAACTATAACACATCACAAGGTATTTTGATCCATAACAATCAAATGGTATTAAATGATTGGTCTAAAAGATTTGATTCATCTCATTAAAGGTTTGCCTCGACCCAAGGCTCATCCATCTCTTATAAAGGCTATAAATAGACATCAAGGGAGGTGTGGCTCTCATCAATATCATATGTGACAACTAATTTCCATAAAAAAAATTGATCAATCCATGAAAAATATTTGCAAGATATCTCCAAGAAAACTTCCTTTATCCAAAATAAATTGGGCTTCAACTTCTTCAATCCTTTTCCTTTTGTCTTTTCTCTTTGATCAATTTTATCACTTATGGTATTTCTTAAAGGATCTTCTTCTACCTTCTCTATCTATTTATTTATCTTCATCTTTCATGTTCTTATAAACCTTCTAGAGATAGTTGAGTGCTCTATAAAGGGTTTGTAAAAAAAAACCTCTATCTTCTCCATCTTCTTATTCAAGTGCTCGCCACCATAAAAGTGAGGGTTTTCAGTTCTTGGTTTCTGTTAAAACCAAGGGTATTCTTCTATGGTTCTTGGTTTCTGTTAAAACCAAGGGGTTCCTTTCTTATTCTTTGGTTCTTGGTTTTTGTTAAAACCAAGGGATCAATATAACCCTCTTAAGTCTCCTTGAGGAGAGGAGACATAGGGATCCATTCTTGAGCAATTGTTTAACTCCTTTATCAAAGTATGACTTTTTAATTTCTGCAATTTATTTTCCACTATGCTAAAAGTTGTAGTTTTTTCTACACTCGTTTTACTTTGATTTTTTTTACTTGAATCGATTGCTTTCATGAAAATCGCTTCTATTTTATAGCATCGTTTTAAAATTGATTTTAAAAGGAAATTAACCCCCACCCCCTATTTCCATTTTACTCTGTCTTACATTTGGTATTGAAGGGTGATTCTTGAATTGAAAAAAAATCTTTATTTTCAACTTATTCAAATTTTAATTATTTTTCAAAATCTTTTACTGTTTTTTTTTTTAGAAATGATTTTTTTAATAGCATTTTTTCAAACACCTATGGTGCTCCCAGAGGGAAATCTATGGTTCATGTGCCTTATTTTTATAGTTCCAAATATAATTATTAGAAGACTTGTATGTAAACCTTTCTTAGATATATTGGTTATTTCATATGGAAAATTATCGTGCATGGTTATATTCCTACTAATGAAAAAGAAGAAAAATGAACACCCGGTGATATTGTTGGTTTTGAGTTAGATGGTAAAACTATGAATGCCTTACATTGTGTATTAGAACAAAATGAATTTAATCATATATATACATGGAAAAATAATCATGAAATCTAGAAACTCCTAGAAGTTACTCGTGAAGGAACAAATAAAGTTAAAGATATTGTAGTTGATATGTATGGGAAATATTTTGAAAGTTTTAGTATGAATCCTAACAAATCTATTACTAAGATTCTTACACGTTTTATTGACATTTTCAATGTAAGAAAGTCTCTTGGTGATACTCTTACTGTGGAAACTCTAGTGAATAAAATAAATTGGGTTTTACCTAGTTCATGGGGGCCCAAGGTGATGGAAATCCAAGAAGAAAAAGACATAAAGAACATTCTGATTGAGGATCTAATTGGATATCTCATGAATTATGAGATCACAATGAAGTGATAAGGTGAGAAGGAATCTAAATAATTTAAGGAGAAAAAAGATAATTACTTTTAAAACAATTAATGATGAATCTTACGATGGTGATGAAATGACTCATCTAGACAAGAAGATGAGAAAATTATTTAAAAGAAATAAATCCAACCAATATGCCAAGAAGAATGATGATCAAACTGAACATGAAGTAACATGCTTTGAATACAAAAAGAAGGGAAACATAAGGTCGTAATTCCCCTTAACCAAAAAAACAAGGAAAAGAAGAACAAAAACAAGAAAACCTTCAAGTTTTCAGATTGGAGGTCAAGTGATGATTCTCTATCCTTAAGAGAGTCAAGCGATGAAAGCACCAAGTGTCTCATGGCCTAAGTTGAGGTTAGTAACTAAGAAAACTCTAACTCCTCTTCTTATTCCTCCTCAAGTTCCATTTCTTCCTCTTCTTCTTCCAATCACCTCAGTAATGAAGATATGAAATATGTTTGTGATCAACTTAAAGAAGGTTTTTGAAAACTGACTTAAATGTAAAAAAGAACATAAAAATAAGTATAACCAAGCTCTTAAAGAAAAGGATCAACTCACAATTGACAAAGATGAATTATCAAAAAAATTGAATGATCAATCGAATGTGCGTGAGTTACAATCAACTATCAATGATCTCAAAAAAATATCTTGTGAAATTCACCCAAGGTGAATAAAATCTAAATAAAATATTGGGTTTATAATTCAATGAAAATAATAATTTTGGAATTGGTTTTTTGAATAATGTTATTTCTTTTAAAAATATGGAATTTGTAAAAGGGGTTTCTCAAAACAAATTTTGTAATTATTATCACAAATATGGGCATTTAATTTATGAATATAATTGAAAAAATACTCAATATGGTCGACAAAAAAGTATTCATCTTCCATCCCATGTCTCATCTTAAAAATCATTTTCAAAACAAATTTGGGCACCAAAATCCCTCTTAGCTAACACATGTGGACCCAAAATTTGGGTACCAAAAAGATTGATTTCTTAATTTCGTAAGAAACATGGTTAAAGAGTAAATCTCAAAAGGCAATGTGATATATGGATAGTGGATTCTCTTGACACATGTGTGGTGACCAATCCAAATTTAATCAACTTGAAAAACTCGATGGAGGATATGTAACTTTCAGTGACAATTCAAGAAGTAAAATCATCGATATAGGTACAATCAGTTTTCTCAATTCCTCACTTATAAAGGATGTTTTATTCATTGATGGTTTAAAACAAAATTTTCTAAGAATTATCCAATTGTGTGACAATGGTTTTAACATATCTTTTTAAAATGATTTTTGCAAAGTTTTTAATTTCAAAGGAAAACTTTTGTTTACCGCTTTTTGTTTTTAAAATGTTTATATTATCGATTTAAAATATCTTTATTCTCAAAATGTTAAATGTTTAAGCATTCAAGATAGTGAGTCTTGGCTTTGGCATAGACGCCTTGGTCATTGTATCACATGAACACTCGTTAAACTCAATCGATGTTATTTACTTTGAGATTTACCAAAATTGTATTTTAAAGATAATGTTGTTTGTGAACCTTGACAACTTGGTAAGCAACTAAAAACTTCTTTTAAACCTAAAGAAGAAGTATCGACCATTAAATCCCTTGAGCTTGTTCACCTTGTTCTTTTTGGACTAACTCAATTTGAAAGTATCAAAGGAAAATCATATTCCTTTGTGATTGTTGATGATTATACAAGATTCACTTGGGTATTTTTCTTGGAACATAAAAATGAGGCTTGTAAAGTCTTCAAAAGATTTACCAATAAGTTAGAAAATGAAAAGGAGGAAAAACATTTCTATTCAAAATGATCATGGGGGAGAGTTTCATAACAAAGATTTTGATGAACTTTGTGCTTCACAAGGTTATAATTATACTTTTTCCGCTCCAAAAACACATCAACAAAATGGATTTGTCAAAAGTAGAATCAAACACTCTAATAAATCTCAATATCCCTCTTGAATGATTTCAAACTCCCTCAATATTTTTGGGTCGAGGAAGTCAATATCGCTTGTTATATCATAAATTGTGTTCTCATAAGACCCATCCTCAAAAATTACCCTCACAAAATTTAGAAAAATAAAATTCTAAAAGTTTTCTTTTTCAAAGTGTTTGGATGTAAGTGTTATATTCTTAACAATAAATAAAACCTAGGGAAATTGGATCCAAAATCCAATGAAGGGATCTTTCTTGGGTGTTTGAACTCAAAATCTAGGAGATACTGTGTTAGAATATATTAGCACGGATCTTCAATTGAAAGATACCTTCAAAAAAAGCTTACTTTGGAACATTTTAATTGTATTAAGGGAGAGTTAGGAATGGCATGCTTGTAATTCTTTTCTTGTCTCTTCTTGTCTATGTTTTCTCTTTTCAAATCTTTCTTGTTTTTTAAAACATCGTATTCAAAAAAAATTAAAATCATGTTTTTATGATCACTTTGATTATCTTATGCATGTTTTATCACTTATCCATCTAACCCTCTTTGTTTATAATCCTTTTGACTAATCACAAAAGGAGAGGTATGTATAAAGGGAAGAAAAATCTAATGTATATGGGGAGAAGTAAAATTTCAAAGAAAAAAATAATTTTTGTTTCAAAAGGAGTAAAGCTTCGTCATCAAAAGAATTTAAGGTTTGTCAAGGGAAGGGTGGTATCACATTTCACAAATTGGGGAGATCTTTTTAAAATGGGATGGTTTCAAAGGAAGAGAAGGATCTTCATTCAAGGGGGCATATGCTTTCATGGAAAATGGTATTTCCAAATCGTTTATCTTTTCACTCTTTTACATCTTCTTCTTTTCTCTATCTTCTTCACTTTTTTCTTATCTTTTATTTTAATCTTAAATGGTTGTTTGTGATCATAAAAAAAGGGAAGATTGTTGAACCTCTAATTTGTTTTTATGATCACATACACTAAAGGTATTTTTAACCTTTTTTTAAGTGAAAAGATGGAAGAATGATAGCATTCGAAGGGGTTCTGGTTTTTATACCCAATCTGGAAATAAGAAGACCATGGTGCAATACTCTACACCACGCTGTAAAAGGCTGTGGAATAGGGACCACGGTGTAATGAGAATGACCATGACGCATTATAGCTCGGTCCAACTTCTCTGAGAAGCGCGATGAAAATCCTAGAATTCATGCCATGGTCAAATCTCAAATCCTACAAACTCGGGTAAGGCCATGTTGCAAGGTAAATGGTCACGTCATAGAACTTCTATACAAGGGTCATCCACGGCGCCGCTTAAGAGCCACACCACAGCTACCTCGAGATCAACAGAACCACCAAAGATCCTATAAGACTCCATGTTGTAGCCCAAATCCCCATGTCGTAAAAACTACCTCCATAGCACAGCGAGCTCTACCACACCACAAGGAACTTTGATCCAGAACAGTCAAAGGGCATTAAATTCTTGGTCTAAAAGCTTTGATTCTGCTCATTAAAGGCTTGACTCGACCCAAGGCTCCACTGGCTCCAATGAAGGCTATAAATAGACATCAAGGGAGGCTTTAATCTCATCAACGACACCTACAACAACCAATTGCCATCAAATATTTTTTGATCGATCCACGACGAACTTTTCCAAAAGATCTCCAACAGACTTCTTTTCTCCAAAAGAAATTGGGCTTCGATTTCTTCAATCCTTTTTCTTTTGCCTTTTCTCTTTGATTCATTTTTTCCCTTGTTGTATTTCTTAAAGGCTTTTCTTTTACTTTCTCTCCCTCTCTCTCTCTCTTCATTTTTCATATTCTTCTAAATCTTCTAGAGAGAGTTGAGTGCTTTGTAAAGGGTTTGTAAAAACAAACCTTTATCTACATCACCTTATTCTTTAGGTGCTCGCCATTATTAAAGTGAGGGTTATTGGTTCTTGGTTTCTATTAAAACCAAGGGTATTCTTTTTTGGGTCTTGGTTTCCGTTAATACCAAGGGATTCCTTTCTTCTTCTCTAGTTCTTGGTTTCTGTTAAAACCAAGGGAGTAATATAACCCTCTCAAGACTTCTTAAGGAGAGGAGACATAGGGGCTCATTCTTAAGCTATTTCCAAACTCTTTTATCAAAGTGTGCCTTTTAATTTCCACAATTTATTATCCACTGCACTTAAAGTTTTAATTTCCACTACGCTCACTTTAATTGTTTTTTACTTGAATTGATCACTTACATGAAAATCGCTTTTATTTTATAACATCATTTTAAAATTGTTTTTAAAAGGCAATTCACTCTCCCCCCTTCGTGTCATTTTGCTCCAACCTACAATAACAAAAATAAATAAAATTGTCACCCAAAGAGCAATAATTCATGGTCACAATCGTATTATTCATAATTCCCCGCCAACGAGCCTGTACCCGAGTGGTAAGGGCTCTTGCTTGGCATCCAAGAGACCCAGGTTCAAAACCGGGTGGGGGCAAATTTCTGGGGGGGTACTGTAGTAGTAACTGTAGCAGTCACTGTTCAGTACTGTAGCAGCTGAAACTATTCACCCGATTTGGGTCTTTGGGCCACCGGTTTGGGCCTACGGGTCTCAAGGACCTTCGGGTCATCAAAGGCCTTCGGGCCACAGGGCCTTCAGGCCACGTAGGTCATGGAGTAGCCTAGTTCACACAGAACTGACCCCAGAAGAAGATCAAAACAACAAGAGTAACAGCCACCAGAAACAAAGCTAACCGAATTGAAAGAATGAGAGGGTATGGCAGCCGCCATCGAGACCAGGCATCGTGCAGCTTTGTACGGGGCAATGCTAATCGATCAGCAATGCAAGGTGAGGAGCTAGGTGATCAATGACGCAGAAGCTGAGGAGGGGCAGTTCAAGTGGGATGGGCCTACAGGTCATGTATTGGGCACGGTATGTCTTTAGGTCTTCGGGTCATGTATTGCGGGTCAGTCGGGCCTTGTGCCTACGGGTCATGCACGGGTTCCCCTTCAACCCTTAAAAGGGGGATTATCCATAATAAAATAAAAAAAGGTCTTCGGGCCATTCAGGCATAATTCCCCCCTTTTTTTAAAACACCCACACACGTGAAAAATACATGTTTTACTTCTATTAAAATCCACCCACTCAAAACTAAACATCCAAATTCATCAACAGATATTTATATTTAATAAATCCATTTCATTACCTCAACTAACAGTAATCCATGGCAAAACAACACCCCCCCCCAATTCATGTTTTCTAGAAAATACATAAACACCTGGAAAATCCATATCTTTTCCTTAAAATTTACACACCTAAACCCACAATCTCAACACTTCAATGACAATCAATGAATCATTTTAAATCCAATTAAAAGTCTTACTGAAACTTGCATCAATACAAGAAAGATTTATCACACAAACGTGTATGAGAAGCCACTCGCCTCAATCACAATGTCATAGCAAAATCAACCTTTACTAACCAAGGTCTAGCCTTCCTCCACCTTTAATCCAAGGCTAAACACAAAATCCCTAGTTTATCAATCATATTTCCCTCTATGACATAACCCGCCCGCCCCCCATGTTAGGTAACCTAGAAAAGAGAAGATTAGAATAGAGGAAAAGGAGGAGATCTTACCCTAAATTTGAGGCTTCACCAACCAATAATGAAAGAAATCTACTTAGAGGGTGTAGGAATGCTCCAAAATCCCCCTAAAATTTCTCAAGAATCCCCTTTCCCAAGTGAGGGCCAAAATGGGGGAGTGGGGGTGTTTGGAATTAAAAATATCCTTTTGGGACATTTAAAAAAATGTACAGTCAAAATGCATGTTCTCAGAGAGTGTGCAGCTGCCCCTGCATTTTTACCACTTCCGGTTTAACCCTAATTCCCTTCCAAACTTCACAAAATACAACCCTACTTCCCAAAACCTCATTTTTAGTCTTTTAAAGACATTTCCAACCTTAACCATGGTCCAATAATGACTCAATCCAATTCTGCCAAATATTCCACCAAACACCCACTAACCTCCCTCCACACTTACCCTCAGACTATCATGAACCTTCCTAAACCAAAAACACCTTCGCACAACAGTTCAACAAATCACTCAACATTCAAAGTGACTTTCCTCATTATATCAAAAGGTACATTCAATTCGTTTACAAGACTCACTTTGAGACCCCCATGATGACCTTTTGACCACCCTAATGTAGCCTATCTAAAGTTGTTTTCATTGGGTAATTCCTAGAGCAATTCTTCCCTCATTTGTGATATTGATTTCATTTATGTTAGCTTACTTGGAACTTATTTTATTTTATTTTTTCATACCAAGTTTTGTACTTACCTTTTTAGACGGTTTGTCTTTTGGCACTAATAATTAGGAACTAATTTTACATAGGTACTCCCTCACTCTAAATGTGAACAATTAATAAAACTACCCCATGACAAGTGAAATAGATCTAAGGGGACTTCTTTTAAATATGAC
The DNA here is from genome assembly GCA_963277665.1 of Viscum album. NCBI lineage: Eukaryota > Viridiplantae > Streptophyta > Magnoliopsida > Santalales > Viscaceae > Viscum > Viscum album. The sequence continues at coordinate 159,942,892 of OY728125.1, forward strand.
AAACTCATGCACAATTAAAAATCTAAAAGATTAAAAAAATTGGGTACAACCGCAAAAAACAGCACACGACACAAGAAAGAAAATTACATTAAATTGCAAATCTGGGGACTTGACTCCACAACCTGTCCCTCACCCCCCCCCCAACTCTTACCACCCCACCACCAACGGTGGGGCATAAAAGATTAAATTATCTCCATTTCCAAAATTGATATCGGAACATCTTAGTTTTTTTTTTTTTTTTGAATTCAATGACATTATGAAAATGACATATGAATAATAATTTTTCACCTCATAAATTTAATGATAATATTAACTTATTAGCAAGGATGACAGTAGGTGCCCATTAACCAAGTACCCGACACTATCTAATCAGGGTAAATGTTGTGGTTAAACTTGTATTTATAGGGTTAAGTTAAAAAATTCAAAACCCGATTAATAAAAAGGTAATGTTAGGATAGCACTCTTATAATACCATAAATCTAAACCCAATTATACAAAATATTATCAATTAATCAATAATAAATTTTTAAATTACAATACACCAATACAAAATATTTATTTATTTTCAATTAAGTTCATATTGTATATATAAGCTAATTTTAAATTTGAATGCATTTAAATTAATCATTACTAATTCATTGATTATGTGTTATTAAATAAAATACAATTACAAAATATGTTTGCTTGATTTTTTTGATGTTTTTATTCTAGATTTATAAATAAAATTTAAATATTTGAATTTCTAATTGAATAATTAAAAGGATGAGGGTGGTTAAATAGACATTTAAAAATATAATCAAGTAAGTCTAGGGAAGAGTTTTATTTAAAAAAAGGATTGGAGTTGAGGCACCCCAAATTTCTCAAAGTACTCAACCCATTGTCATCTGTACTAACGTAGAATTTTTTTGTTTCAACTAATTCATTTTTTAGGGGTATATGGTATTATACATTGATGTATTATTCTATTTTCTTTGGATAAATCGTATAACTCATTCATAAATTATTAATTTTCTCTATATGATCATAATAATTTAATTCCCATATTTAATTTATTATTTACTTAATATTTTTTAAATATAATAAAAGGCTCATATTTTGTTCTAAGATATGCATGCAAATATCTTGTCCTCACGTATTAACAAACCATTTTATTCACATATGCCCAAATGAGTCAATTTTAAAATGTTAATCACTTTGAACACTGAATATATTTTTTAATTTATCTTTGATTCTACACTAGTTTTACATTTGTTCAGTTTGTCTACAAAGTTAGTTAATTTTAAGTTTCCAATGCAACCCTTTTTCACAAAGCAAGGCAACAAAGACCGAATTATTATTTTGGATACATCCAATACATTCAAGAGTCAAACAAAAATTCACAAGTAAAATATAATTTCATGGTTCCTTGTCCAGATATGGTACAAAAAAATTACCACTCGTCAATTACCTTGAGAAGTGAAATTGACCTCTCATATATCCTATAAGATCTGTCCTTTTTGGATTAGTGATCTTTATTTTTTTCCATATAAAAAAAATTATTTGATTTATTTATTTTTATAAGAATTCTTTATTTTTCCTAGGAAACAACCACACAACAATTCTAGAGCCCACCTTAACATAATGCACTGTGCAAAGTTTCAATGACCAAGGAGTTAATTTTCATAATCCCAAGATACTAGGCACCAGTTAAAAATAACTAACCCAATGCAGAAGGAAAGACAACTACTTGGGCATAAATTTGAAGTCTTACTTGTTTTCTTTATATGCATTAAAATAAACTTTAGTACTTAAATTAAACATGAAAATATGATTAAAAATTCACATGAAATCCAAACCTCTCAATCAACCATCATGTTTGGCTGATTCCTGGATATCATCATCATGATTCCAAGAGTCACTATCATCCATGTATGCAGGGTAAGCACACTGCATCACCACATAATGGTTGATAATCATCATCATGATTCTAAAACAGTAAATCACTATCTTCCATGTGTGCAGGAAAGGCACTCTGCATGGCCACCATCAACAATAAGAACACCCACCCACCTGTCCGTGTCCATTGGCAGGCAATGAATCACATTCTTTATTGTCACATGAAAACAAAAAACACAAGCCAATCGTTCAACACATAATAATGAATCAAAAAACAGCTCCAATGATCATTTCAATGCATAAACTGCCGAATCGCGCATCATTGTTCACAACACAGGCAAAAAATCTTACCAGATGCACCATAATAACCACCAAAACAATACCATCACTAAGTTTTAGCACTGCCATTCCAAAGCTTCTCTTCCAGCAGAGCCAGCCACACCCACCAGGAGTCCCTGGTTATTTTGGCAGGAGTGAGGCGTTCTTTGCTGCCAGGAAAGCAATGCCGGTGCTTCCTCAACCCCATTCCCAACAGTCAGACTTCCTGTTCTCCTTCCACCGTTTTCTTCGCATAATGGCTGCTGCTTTTTTAAAACAAATCTCCCTTACACCTCTTCAGGCCTAATGAATTCATCATGGAGATCAACCAAAAAGAACTCACATCAATGGAGGAGAACGCACATCAACAGAAGATAACCCACGTTTGTGTACTCATTTAGACAACGGGAGGGATAAATTTCTGATCCAGAGGCGTGCCAGAAATCAATATGCAGTAACCCTTAAGTAAACACGGTACCCACGTAAGAAAGCCGGGGGACTAGGGTTTTCTTCCTGCCACTGCCGTCCACAAACAAGATCATCCCAACACTTCAAACAAATCAGTTCCAGACAGAACGTCTCCACATAATCACAGTCACCAATGCAGTGCCCACAGTTGGAACACCGTGGGATGCACAGTATACAGCCCCTGCATGTCTTTGCAAGGCCTTGTTTTCCTTTGCAGCCCTCAGCTGGGCAATCATAAACCAGCCTCACTTCTCGGCATATTGGACATGTCTCAATGTCAATCGGATTATCATCGTCACAGGTCACACTTGACAACTCTATATGATAGAAACGGGGCTTTTCCAATTTCAGCTGTGTGGAATCATTCATGCCCAGAAGGAACTTCAGCTCCTCAAATTGTGGGTTCGTGAAGCCAAAGATCCCACCAACTCTTAGCTGTTTTATTCCAGGAGCACCAGAAGCCTTCAAGGCTCTTAAATTGTAGAGGACCCCTTCAGCACTGAGCTTCACACACTCTGGCAGGAATAGCTGCACACAGCATACGGGTTAAAACTGAGGGAGGGGAAAGGGAGGCCCAACTCAGCATTGAATGGAACATTAAACAGAAAAATTACTTGCAATGTAATAGTAACAGCTACTACAATGCCTGCATAATACCATGCCAATCAGCAAAGCATACTTGAATTTTGATGACAGCTTTAATTATTGACAAATTACACTCACAGCTGATTTTATTATATGCACGGGGCCAGAATAGGAGATGCTGAAGTGGTGCTAATGCAAGACACAGCAGAGTACATGAACACCAAATGAAACAGCATTATACATCATGTGATGAATTGAAGAGCATCCTATTGCATGTTTGTCCAACACCCCTGATGTCTCTCAAAAACCAGAAGCTATTCATGTTGGATGCACATTAAAAGTGTAAAATCATATGATGCTGAATTGAAAAATAGCACAGAAAATTCAATGGCTAACATATTGAGGGTACAGAAAAGTGCAAGCATATGCAAACAGCCTATCTGAATCAGTAATCAACACTGGACACAAAGGTTACTCAAAAAAAATTATAAAGGAAACCTAACCTTTGACAGCCCCGGATTGCTATTGAGAACTAGCTTCAAACCACTATCGGTAACCCTTAAGCACCCCACAAGGCTCAGGCTTTTAAGGTTTCCTTGAGCCCTCTTGGTTAGCCACACCAGGGTATCATCATTGACCCTTTCACTGAATGGACGATTAATACAAATATTCCTCCATAGAAGAGGATCACTTCTAACTGCATCACGCAAAGAACGGCAAACACTTTCAACAGACAGGAGTTCTTGCACACCCATATGACCGAGTGCAAAAAACAGTGCCTCATGGGGAGCTGCAGCATCGGTCTCCTGAAAAATTTTACCACAATCCTGGAATTGTTTTGTTTCATCCAGAACAGTCCAATCTTCATCCTGACTAAAACCCATTGATGCTTCAGTATTAAGGGCTGCGAAAACACCATCATATGGTTCAATATCAGGTTCTTTGTCATCCAAAAGTCCCTTGCCATTCTCACGTGGCTGCAACACACCCCAAGAATAATTCAATCCATCCAAAGCCTCGTGATCCCAGCTCTTCACCTCGATTTCACCAGTGCTGGAAGCACAGTAATCGGAATCATTATCATAGGCAAAGTCCGCAATCCAACCTGAAATAGCTGTAAAAGTAGCAGCGATGTCCATGCCAAAGGGGTCATCAGGCAATATTGAAAGAACGTCTTCAGACATGGAATCATTTGGCGATATAGCTGAGGAGGCAGTTGGATCCATACCAAAGGGGTCGTCAGGCAGAATCGAAAGAATGACATCAGACATTGAATCATCAACACTCCCCCTATCATCCGTCTCCTTCATATGATCCCAGCACTCCCCCAAAACTCCGTAGAAATTCCACGAATCGTTTACTAAACCGTCTAAATTGGTATCTGGGTATTCTTCATTTGTTGACAAACGGAAACCCTCTCCCGAGTAAAGAGCCTGGCAGGCTGACGTATGCAGCGAGTTGTACGCCATCCGATCAATTATACAACAAATACTAGTCGAGAAAACGACGTTAAAGCACAAAAAAATATCAAATTAGGATCGAATCTACGCCATGTGTGATGGGATCCAAGAAAAAAACTTAGAATTTAGGTGGAAAACAAAAACAATCCACCAAAGATCCAAGGGTTCTTGAAAACGAGCTACACTTAGGCGCCTTTAGGGCTCAAAACAAGGAATGAAACGACACATGTCCCCGGCTACACATACATCAGTTGAACCTTCAAGCGACGCGCCTTGGAATCAGCAAGTAGGGTCGCTGGGAGGTCAGAGACGAAAACTAGGGAAAACGTTAGTTGGCGGACAAAGAAAACATAAAAGGGGTTGAAGCGCATGCGCGAAGACGTGCACAGCTCGAAGCAATATCAAAGATTCTGATGATGAGATGTGACCGGGAGGGAAGGAATTTGGGATTGGATTGCAGATCAAATTGAGCAGCCAAGCAATCGATTTTGATCCATCTGGGGACAGACAGTAGGAAAGAATGACGGAAAATGAATCGTAGAAGCACGGGAAAAATGAAACAGGCCACCGAGGGAAGGGACTGGCGGGTGTTCCCAAAATTTCCTGGAAATGTACGCGGGAGGGCATCTAATTCCCACGGCAATCTGAGTTTTTGTTTGGGGGAAGCGGATATTAAATTTTGGGGACATTGAAAATCATAATTTTTTTAAGGCACGTGATCGTGGAAGGGGATTGTATTTATTTTTATCATTTATTTTGTATTTGCATTTTCAAGATTATCATATTTATTACCGGTTGGTTTATTTTTCATTGGTGTTGTAGTGGAAGGTGCGTTGTCTAGGGACACGCATGAACTCGAAAGAATCCAATTGGGTGTTTTGTTCCCAAAATTTGAAATAAACTAAACATTCAATATGCAATAAATAAGAAAACAATAAAGAATAACATCAGGATTTAACATGTTTTAGACGATTTGGATGCATGACAAGAACACAACTCATACAGACGATTTAATAAGTTCAAAAGAACAATATTTACAACATATAAGTTTAAACCACCAAACTAATGTCAACAAAAGTTACGAAGAACTGAAGTTATGGAGACAAGAAATAGGAACGCAAAACTTACAACGTCGGATGCTCGGGTCCGACTATCCTGTTATCTCCAAGCTATCATTGGGAAGGCAATGTAGATCTATTTGTGCTCGTCGAGGAGGAAGGTCTCACCTGGTCTGGAAGTCGGATGTTTTTGGATCAAGAACTCGGCCACATCGTGAGCAGTGTACCACGGAGGATGACAGACGCTAAGATCGATCTTTGAAGAAGATGAACGCACTGAAAGCTTGGGTTTCCAAAACTCGGCCGAGAGCCAAACCAAGACTGTGAAGAGGCTGTGAATAAATCAAAGAGACAAACGACAGGGGTGATCAATTCTCCTGACAACGCCAGTTCCTTGAAATGGCTCAACCAATCAATAAGAGCCACAAAGCAAGCCCGAACATAAATGAAATGACATTAGCAGGTGAACAATGCAGATTAAACAGACGACCATAATAATCAACAACCATGAAATCACTCGTGGTGGATAGCCGATGAGGCAGGCGCGGGCCGATGAAAGATGCAAGCGGGGCGAGGCCTAACTCAACAGTCCAAAACAAAGGCTCATGCGAGAATTAAGCAGCCCAACAAACAAACAATATCCAACATATATTTGACCATAAAAGAAAATCAAATACGAACATTGCATGCATGTGAATGACAAAATTATGAACGACATATTATAAAACATGGCAATTCATTATGAAAACACCGGAATTCACAAATCTCCATCATTTTCAATTGAAATTGGCGATGTTCCTGCACCTAAGGTTGTTGAATGGAAACCAAATTCATTTTATCTAAACAGTATTTGAATTTTGATAACACCGCAGTTTTAGTCAAACTACCGGCCATGTTGTTATCAGTATGTATCTTATTGACGCATAATGCTCCATACTCAGTAACATATTTAATAAAGTGTAGTATGATATCTATGTGTTTGGATTTACCGTGACATAATAGATTTTTGGATAAATGTATGGCAAATTGTCTATCACTGTATACTGTAATAACATAATCATAAAGCTTGAGTTCAGAAGACAAACCTTTGAGCTATAACGCTTCTTTGACAGCCTCGATTAATGTTATGTATTCAACTCTCGTGGTTGAAAGAGAAACCACATACTGCATGTTACATTTCCAGGATATGGGGCCTCCGTAAGTAGTGAATACATACCCGACCAAATATTTTATGGTGTCAAACTACCAACATAGTCAACATCTACATATCTAATAATCATTTCAGAAGTATTAACCATTTTACTATAACATAAAGATAAAGTTGAAGTACGTGATAAGTACTGTAGAAGCCACTATAGGGTATGTCAACGTGGATTCCCTGGATCGACCATAAATCTGCCAAGAGTGCAGGCTGCAAAGACAACATCAGGTCATATGCATATTAAGAAGTGTAGGTTCTGGGCCCAGCTGAAGCGTGTGATGAGTTGTGCTCAACTTTGATTTTTGTTATGGTCGATGAACAATCTGAAATTTATACAACGATAAACATCGTGATCAATAGAATTGGATCAAAGAAAACATATAATAGATAATATGTCGGAACCAAAGGGAGGATCATCACATTGTATTTATAATTAATTTAATCAATTAAAGAATCACCTTCTTGGAATTCTTTCACCGTTGATGAGTTTGACAACAGATATGTGTTGCATCGTCGTTGCGTTGCAGGAATCAATAGCAAATTCCCTCTAATGGTGATCCACACATGTTCCACAAATCCCCGAATGTCGTCATAGGAATCTCCGAGTGCTAGCACGACAGATCTCATCGGTTGCGTTATCCGCATTTGATTGTCATGAGAACCGCTTCCAAAGCGTTCTCTTTGATCTCTCTTGACTTGAGAGTGAGAGGTGGAAGAAGATTGTTCTCCGTTCTTAGGAGTGTTCTTGGAGAAAAAAGCTCTTTAGGGTTTGAGAGGATTCTCCAAATTTATTGTGCACAACAAAACAAATGAATTGGTTATGTTAGAAAATAATATAACTGAGTTTATATACCATTAGGTTAAAATAAAATAATTGCACAAGTTCCCTTTATTATTTATTTAATCCATGCAGAACCCCATTTCAAATAATAATAATAATATTATTATTTCTCAACATGCACTTAACTTGCGAATTAAATTAAATATTATTTAATCAAATAATATTCAATATTTATTATTTCTCACTGGATCATTAAACTCGGTCCTCCATTCCTCCACAATATTTATCGGACCTTGAATAATTACTATTTATTTATTAAATAAATATCACCGCATTATTCACCCATAAATAAATAAATATTATATTCATTGAATAGCAAATAACTATTTATTAAATATTTTGCACACATTATATTCTCTCAAATATCTAGTGACAGAATATATTCGATCAATTAAATATAAATAATTATTAAACCACGTGCGAGGATAGTATTTATTCAACTTGTTAAATAATAAACAATAATATTACTATTTAACTGAGATTCTGTATACATTTGGTGTGTGACCCTCTATGCCTCTTTCTTAGTGACATTAGGCGAAACAACCTAAAGTTCAAGGTTAGCTTCTAGCAACACGCCAAAACACCTATAGAGAAATAAATTAATGTTGCAATGATATAATACCTCATACAAACACTTACTGTGTAACATAATCTATTTATCACGATATCTCTAATTAAGCAGGTTGCATGTTAGTGCCATCAACCTATGTGCTCGATGTCTCTTTCTTTGACTTCTCGAAAAATGAACTTCCCTATAGTACACCATGACCATGGATTTATTTAGGTTATATAATTTTCATCAAAGAGTTTGAGATATCAACTTTTGTTAAAGAACAGAAGAGAAAAATCATTTCTCTCGTTATTCATTAATGCAATATTACTCATGATGCACCTAACGTATCATACCTCGCTGCGAACTTATGTTGTCACAGTTTTTTCCAATACATCAAAGTACACGGCCCATAACACTTATTAATAATAATCTTAAAGTATAAGGATCAATACACACACCAATAGATAGAAACATCAAATGACACATAAATGTGGTTTTCCTACTGGCGGGTCTTGTTCTCATAATATCCAACACTAGATATTACCAAGGGTGTACACCATGAGAAGGTGCCTCAAAGTCCTATAAGTCTCCACCCCTGATAGCATGTATCGTTTGTGTCTCTCAAATGATATCATCCAGTTACATAACATATATTTTAAGAATATCATCGCAACACTTCTGGGTTCTCATCATAGCGGGGAACTGTTATGACCATTTAGTGCGACAACTACTCTTAGAAAATTATCACATACTATGTCATGCAGAAGAACAATAATGATGTGATAAATAGTTTATTAATATTCAAAACTATGAATATAGGTTATCATAAAGTACACATTGGTTCTAGGGCACCGACTCCAACAGACTCCCACTTGCACTGAATCCATCTGCTAACAACCTTCAGTCCGCTAGCTCTCACATGATACTCATGCTTCTGCTGAGATAAGCCTTTAGTTAAGGGGGCTACCATGTTATATTCTGTGGGTACTCTGCTCACTTCAAGTTCACCCCCTTTAATATAAATCTATCAATAGGTGATACTTCTGAAGTATATGCTTTGTCCGTTGGAGTAATCTTGACTCTTTTGAAAGAGTCACCGCTACAGTATTATCACAATGCAACGTTATAGGGTCTTTACTGCTAGGTACCACATCATGATCCTGGACAAATTTTCATATCAAAAAGGATTCCTTAGCTGCATCAGAAGCCACTATATACTCAGACTCTATTGTAGAATCAACGACAACCAATTACTTTGAACTCTTCCAACTCACAACTCCTCTGTTGAGACAGAAAACATATCCAGATTGCGACTTTAGATCATTCCAATTTGTTTGAAAACTAGCATCAGTATATCCCCTGATGACCAACTCCTCGTCTCCTCCATACACTAGGAATATATCCTTAGTTCTTCTCATATACTTACGGACAACCTTAATAGCATACTAATGATGTTCTTCTAGATCTTCTTAATATATGCCTACCATGATCAATGCATAGGCAACATCAAATCTAATACATAACATGACATACATGATTGATCTTATCGCTAAAGCGTATGATGTATTACTCATTATCTCTTTCTCCTATTGTGTCTGAGGACACATTTTTTTAGAAAGATTTAAATCATATGACATTGGAGCTAATCCCCTATAGGATTGTTCTGTACTAAATCTCTTTAGTATATGGTCAATATATATACTTTGACTTAGTACAAGCACCCTCTTGGATCTATCATGAATGATCTTGATCCCTAGAATATAGGTTACTTTGTAGGTTCTAGGCGCAACATAAGTGCAGGATGGGAGTGTACCCAACTTTTCAAATTTCCATAATCGATGATTAATCCGAGATCAATACAACAATGAATTCCAGTATCCACGGAATTGAATCAAAGATAAAAGACAAAGGAGAGAACCCGAAAATGAGAAGAGAGAATCGACATATTTTGTTTATAATTAATTTAAATAAATTATAGAATTACCTCCAAGGTGATTCTTTCTTCATTGATGTGTCTGACCACAGGTCTGAGGTGAGGCTTTGTTGCGATGTAGAATCCAAGGATAGAAATCCTCTAGCAGTGATCCACACATACTCCACGTATCTCCAGACGTCACCAAAGGAGTCTCTGAGTGCTAACGTGGAATATCCTTGCGCTTGCGATGTCCACCTTTGATCGCCTTGAGAATCACTTCCAAAGCGTTCTCCTTGATCCAGTAAAGAAGGATCTCTCTCGTTCTTGAGAGCGTTCTTGGAGTGGGAAGAGTTATTTAGGCTCGAGAGCTTTTCTCCAAGGATGTTGTGCACACAACGATTGGTTAGATGGTCTAATGACCCCTTGGATAATTTAAAGAATAATAATATAATGGGGAATTTAATTCACCAGGTAATAATAAATAATTAGCATAGGTACCATTACTTAATTTATTATTCCATGTGAAACCCCATGTCCATAATAATAACAACTCTATTATTTCCATGACATGTTCTTAACTTGAAAACTATATTTAAATATTATTTAACCAAATAATATTTAATATTATTTCTCATCGGACCCATAACTTGGTCCGCCAATCATCCACAATATTTACTAGGTCTTGAATAATGATTATTTATTTATAAAATAAATATAACTGCATTATTCACCGATAAATAAATATTCTGTCCGTAATATATTCTCTCGAATAACTAGTACTGAAATAAATGCGATCAGAAATACTTGAATAATTATTAAACCACAACTGGTAATAATATTTATTCAACTTCTTAAATAAATAAATTATTTAATTGAGATACTGGATACACTTAGTGCCTGACCCTCTATAGGACTATTTCTCGTTAGCATTAAGCGGACTTGCCTAAAGTCCAAAATTACTGTCTAGCAACGGGTCAAGACACCCAAGAGAAAGAAGTTGATTTCTCAATGACATGTCACCTCATACGAACACTTATCATGTAATATAATCCCTTTGTCCTGATATCTCCAATCAAGTGGGTTTCATGCAAGTGACATTAACCCATGTGCTCGATTTCTCATTCGTTGACTTCCCAGAATTGAAATTGCCTAGGGAACACCATGACCATAGATTTAGTTAGGCTATATCATTTACATCAAAGGTATTGAGATATATACTTCCATAGAAGTGAAAAATCATTTCTCACATTATTCATTAATGCAATATTACCCGTGACACACCCAACATATCCTACATCGATGTGAACATCTGTCATTATGGTTTTCGTAAATACATCTAAGTACACAAGTCATAATACCCATTAATAATAATCTTAAAGTCTAAAGACCAATACACACATCCGTAGATAGGAACATTCAATGATACTTATGAATGAATTTTTTTTACCAGTGGGTCTTGTTCTCATAATATCCTCCTGGATATTACCAAGGGCACACACTTTGAGAAGGTGCATCAAAGTTTCATGAGTCCCCACCCCTCATAGTTTGTATCATTTGTGTCCCTTAAAATGATATATTCTAGCCATAGAACATATATTTAAGAATAGTGTCATGGCACTTTCGGGTTCTCATCATAGCAGGGATCTACTATGACCTTTTAATGCAACAACTATCATTAGGACATTATCACATACTATGTCACGCAAAAGAACAATCATGATGTGATAAATAGTTTATTAATATTCATCCAATGAAAACAAGTTCATGATAAAGTACAAAGAAGTTGGTTTCTAGGGCACCAACTCCAACATACTTCACCTAAGTCCTTCATGGAGAAACACTTGTTTAACCAGTCCTTAACAGACTGTAAGACTCACATGTCATTTCCAATAAGTAATATGTCATCAACATATACTACTAAGATAACGACTTCATTTCCACTAAACCTCTTGTAAACACATGGCTCACATTCATTATTAACGAAACCAAATTATTTTATAGCTTCAATGAGTCAAATGTTTCATGACCTGGATGCATACTTCAATCCATAAATGGATCTATGTAACTTGAAAATCCTTTTGGAATCACCTAGAGTCACAAAACCTTTTGGTTGTGTCATATAGACATCTTACTGAAGGTTCCCATTAAGGAATGTAGTTTTGACATCCATCTTCTAAATCTCACAGCCATGGTAAACTGTTATAGAAATTAGAATTCCAATTGATTTAAACATGGAAACTGATGAAAAGGTTTCATCATAGTCAATTACTTAACACTGTTTAAACCCTTTAGCCACTAGCCTTGTTTTATAGGTATTTACTTTACCTTCCATGTCCAGTTTCCTCTTAAATACCCATTTTCATCCTATAGGCTTTACATCAACTGACACATCGATCAGAACCCAAAATTAGTTCTAATACATGGAATCTATTTCAAAATTCATGATTTCTTGTCATCTTGTAGCTTCTGATCTCTCTGCTAAATCTTTATAGGAGATATGTTCATCATTGTCAACCAATAACGAGTCACCATATCCAGTGACTAGAAAACCATATATCTCTGGTTCTCTTACCTCTATTTTTCTCATATGCAGTAATTGTGTTTAATGAACTACTTCTTCCATGGGGACCTATGGAATCTATTCATATACCAGCTCTTGTATGTCTTGAGAATCAACCTCATCGAAGTCAATCTTGCTCCCACTATCCCTTTTGAGGATGTACTCCCTCTCAAGAAAGACGTCTTGACTATCGATAATAACTTTCTTGTTTGAGGGGTTTTATAGGTAGTATCCCTTTATTTTCTTAAGATACCCTATAAAGATACACTTTGTGCCCCGGGGTACTATTTTGTTTCTTGATAAGCGCTTAACAAACTCCTCACAACCCCATACACATTTATGCGACAAATCAGGTTTTTTTACACTCCATAACTTGAAGGGAATTCCATTTTCTACTGTAGCTGGCACTCAGTTTAATGTGTATGTCACAGTTTGTAATTCATATCCCCAAAAGGATAATGAAAGATATACATGACTCATTATCTAACTTACCATATCTAACAAGGTACAATTCCTTATTTCACTAACATCATTCCACTATGGTTTATATGGTAGAGTGAGTTGAGATAGAATCCCAAACTCCCATAAGAAGTCGATAAAATCTTGGTTAAGATATTCACCACCTCGATGCAATCGAAGCTTCTTCATCTTCTTACCAAGTTGGTTCTATACTTCATTCTTGAATTCCTTGAATTTATCTAAGGACTCAGACTTATACCTCATCAAGTAGACATAACCATATATATTCAATCCATTAGTAAAAGTTATGAAGTAAGAATATCCACCTCTAGATTATACTGAAAATGGTCCACAAACATTAGTGTGTAAAAATCCTAGAATCTCTTCAGCCCTTTCACCCTGTCCACCAAATGGTGGTTTGGTCATTTTTCTTTATAAAAAAACATGGAATATTTTAAGCGGTTTTAGATCAAAAGAGTCTAAATAACCATCTTAATAGAGCTTTGTCAACTACTTCTCATTTACATGACCAAACTGGTGATGCCATAGCTGAGTGTTATATAATCCATGGGAACATGATTCGTTATCAATTTCCAATACTTGGTTTTCATAATTTAATATATAAATATCGTTATTTAAATGTTCCATACTATAACATATGTTGTATTTGTAAAAGAAACAACTTTTATTTCCAAACTTGAAAATAAACCCATCAGTATCTAGGTATGATACAAAAATTATGTTCTTGGTAACCATAGGTACATAATAACTATATTTTAAAACCAAAATCATTCCCGTTGGAAATGAAATGTGGTAGTCATCAATGTCTAGAGCATCCATTCTTGCACCATTGGTAGCTCATAGATCCACCTCTCCTCTAGAAATATTTTGGAATCTACTTGGTTCCTACAATTGGATATAGATGTGAGCACCATAAGCTGTATCTAATACCCAATGTGTAGACATTGAATGATTACAATCGATAATGAACACACCTTTAGCTTCCCCTTACTTCTGGGTGTAGTTTCTCTTCTAGCGTCCTGGCTTGCCACATGCAGAACACACCACCTCATTTTCCTTACCCTACCTCTGGATCTTCCTCTTCTTGGAAGGATAATGCTCAGTAGATTTAGAATTATTATGATTCTTGGGAACCCTTTTAATTGTTATTACTTTTCTTATTCACTATAAGAATCACAATTTTATCATGCCCCATGTCCTTATCCACTTGGTGAATCAAGTTAATAAGTTCTAAAATACTCCTATCATTATTTATCATATTATAATTAAAAATAAAAATAGAGAAGGACTTGGGAAATGATGAAAGTGTGTGATTCATACACATATAATCCAGGAATTTAATCCCTAAGATGTCTAATCATTTAATTTATCCAATAATCTTGACTACATGAGTCCCTGGTGGCACAAACTCTCTAATATTAGTTGTAAACAAAACATTGGAGATCTCGTATCTCTCTTGTCTTTCCTTCTCTTTATAGAGATCCCGAAGGTGATACATCATGTTATACACATCCATGTCCTCATATTACTCTAAGAGATCATTGGAAATGGATGATAGCATGAAACATTGAACATATGTGGAATCGTTAAAATGTTTCTCATAGAGTGATAACTCTTTATCATTTTCCTCATTACCAAGCGCATCGGGAATATGTTCTTCTAGCACATACAATTTCCTTTCACGGTGAAGGATAATGTGTAAGCACATTTTCCACTCTTAGAAATTTGTGCCAGTGATAAGGTTATCCTTATCAAGTATCGATCATAGTGATATGTTTGCAGTCATTTTAATGATATTTCTACAAAATAAGATGAGTAGAATTTTAGTACTTCATCTAATAAAATTATAACAAATAAATAAATATTATATTTATTAGTCTTCCAATATTTTATCAAAAACCAATATCCCTCACCATTGTCTTCAGAATATCCTATTTCTTAGACATTCTAGTTGAAATGATCCATATTCACCTTATCATTACCCCAACCTTTGTTGGTCAAGAAACTCGATTTTTTTAGGTACACATTCCAAATTCCAACTGCATTAACTCAAAATTCCTTGATTTGTTGAGTGGACTCCCCAATCCTTAAATCCTTAAATTTTATTTCCTCAACCCTTTCTTCTTAGTTACACTAAGTCCTGCTTTGACAGTTAACCCTTGATGTGAACTAAGTTAACTCAACCCAAAAATTCAAGTAATATTTCCCCGATAATTGAAAGCACCCTAACTTTGGCTGGTTAAGCACTATTAACTATGGTTCGATTTTAACTAAAGTAGTGGAAGGCTATACCGACTTAATATATATAATTGAGGTATTTTATCCTTTTATGCATAAATTTCCAATTATTATCTTTATTACATGATTGTTAATATTAAGTGAATTTACTTAAGTGATTAACCATGTCTTAGATAATATTTACGCATAATCCAATTTATTTTAGTTCTATCTTGCATGCTCATTAATTTTATTAATTCATGTGATCATGAAAAAACATCCATAATGAAATAACCATGCAACTTGACATAAATAAAACAATAAAGTAGTATGATCATGAGCTTTTACTAATGGTTAGTTTATCTAGCGATTAATAAACTAACCATTGGCCTAGGGGAAAAACACCTTGAACCAATTAAGGTTTGTGTTACATATTTCCACTTGTCCACCTATGTATATTTAGTAGATTGGTTTCACCTAGGATCAAAACTTGAATCACCTCCACTAGCTTGATATCTCCATCCATTACATATGCTTTTACTGACACACAAGTGAGGGAAATAAGGGGTTTACAAAAAAGAAACCATGGGTATACATACCCTTATATAATAAGATGAGAGAAGGCACACATACTAATAATTTAATTTAATAATAAATTAAATAAAACCAATCTAATACAAAGTTCTGGTCTATTCTCATGATAATTCACTTACATGCAATGAATTATGCATTTAATAAAACTAGCACTCAATTCTTAATCATTCTTATTTAAGATAAATCATGCTCGAATCAATGAATTATATTATTTAATTAATCAATTATTTTATCTTAATTATAATTTGAATTTCCTTGAGATTATCATCCATCATAATTTTAAACAAATTAAATAAATTTATTTAAAATTAACCATGTACATAAATGTAACTTGGAGACAACACAATGAATTCCCATTCGAATCCACCCAATATGTATTATACTCATATATTGTTTACTCTTGTGACATATGGAATACATGAATTACCATGTAATTTCATGAAGTATACTATCAAATTAATGATTACATGAATTGCATGATTTTTTGGTCATGTGTTATGCTTCAATGTACATAGAGTAACAACTTCAATACAACTCATACATGATATGTATATTTGAACATTATGTAGATTTTAATTAAACATTTATATATATATATATATATTAAAACCTACCGTATGGCACATCCTATCAACTTAATGAACACACACAAGAACATGTTGATAAGGTTTACACAATATAATAAATAAATTTTAATTCCACATAATTTGGTATAAGTACATGACATGTATAGGTGAGCTACACAGTGTGTACATCTCTCATTGTCTATATGAGGCACACACCTAGGGACTCGACATGTAAAATGTGCCTCAGAAAATTTGGAGTACATGGTGTGTATAAGAGACTATACGACGTGTGGTCTCCGAGTAACATGGTCACCAATCAGGTAGGCCATGTATGGAAATACATAGCCTATATGCGACTCAAAGGGACTACATTCCATGTACATGGGATACATGACGTGTACTTCGGTTGATCATGCGCCATGATGACCCAGTCAATACATGATGTAAGAAATAAATGCACCATGTTTTATCAATGCACACAGTTTGAATTAATTTCCAAATTAATTACTGATGAACTGAACATAAGTACATGGCATGTAACTCCAGTTACATAGTGTGTAAATCTAGTTACATAGTATGTACTCCTGTGTCATTTAGTCAGAATCCTCAACACCTTTGGATGAGATCTTTGATTTTATTTCATTCATAAAATTAATCATTTTTATTAGATTTATAATAAATGAAGTTGGAAGAAGAATATCTCATAATTTAGATTAAAAGAATGATTAAACTTGAATTGAAAACTAAATTTCAAATGCATAAATTATCAACCATATTTAAATAATTATAAATAATTATGTGTCCACTCTGATACCTCTTGTAGGTTCTGGGCACAATGGAAGCGTGCGATGAGTCATGCCCAACTATTATTTTTTCCATTATTGATTATCAATCTGAGATATACACAACGATAAATGTCATGATCAATAGAATAAAATCAAAGAAAATAGACAATGTATGATACACTAGAACCATAGGTGGGATCATCACATATTATTTACAATTAATTTAATCAATTAAAGAATTACCTTATTGGAATTATTTCCTCGTTGATGAGTCTGAAAATATATTTTTGTTATACGACCGTTGCATTGTAGGAATAAAGAGAAAATTCCATCTAGTGGTGATCCACACATGTTCCACAAATCCCTGAACATTGTCATATGAATCTCCGAGTGTTATCACGATAGATCCTATCACCTGCATCGTCTGACTTTGATCGCCACAAGAACTGCTTCCAAAGCGTTCTCCTTGATCTCTATTAACTCGAGAGTGGGAGGTGGATAAAGATTTATCTCCATTATTGGAGAAGAAAGCACTCCATGGATTGAGAGGATTCTCCAAATTTGTTGTGTACAAACAAACAAATGAATTGGATCTGTTAAAAATTAATATAATTGGGTTTATATACCACAAGGTTTAAAATAAAATAATTACATAAGTGCCCTTTATTATTTATTTAATCCTTGCTGAACCCAAATTCAAATAATAATAATAATAATATTATTATTATTTCTTGACATGTGCTTAACTTGCGAATTAAATAAAATATTATTTAATCAAATAATATTCAATATTTATTATTACTCACTGGACCATTAAACTCAGTCCTACATTACTTCATAATATTTATCAAGCCTTTAATAATGACTATTTATTTATTAAATAAATATCACCAAATTATTCACTAATAAATAAATAAATATTATATTCACTAAATAACAAATAAATATTTATTAAATATTCTGTACACATTATATTTTCTCGAATAACTGGTGATGGAATGTATGCAATAAATTAAACATGAATAATTATTAAACCATATGCATGAATAATATTTATTCAACTTGTTAAATAATAAATAATAATATTATTATTTAACTGAGATTTTGGATACACTTAGCGTGTGACCCTCTAGGCCTCTTTCTCAGTGGCATTAGGTGAAACGACCAAAAGTCCAAGGTTAACATCTAGTAACACACCAAGACACCCATAGAGAAATAAGTTAATACCACAATGACATAGTACCTCATATGGATGCTTACTGGGTAATATAATCCCTTTATCATGATATCTCTAATAAAGAAGGTTGTATTCAGGTTCCATCAACCTATGTGATTGATGACACTTTCTTTGACTTCCCAAAAAATGAACTTTTTTATAGTACACCATGGCCATGGGTTTATTTAGGATATATAATTTCCATAAAGGGCCTGATATATCAACTTTAATTAAATAATTGAAGTAAAAAAATTCTTTCTCACATTATTCATTAATGCAATATTACTCGTGACACACCTAATGTATCCTACCTATCCGCAAATATATGTCGTAATGGTTTTCATCAATACATAAAAGTATACGACTCATAATACTCATTAATAATAATCTTAAATTCTAAAGATCAATACAAACATCCATAGATAGGAATATCTAATGACACATATAAATTTGGATTTCCTACCAGTGGGTCATATTCTCATAATATCCTACACTGGATATCACCAAGGGCATACATCATGAGAAGGTGCCTTAAAGTCTTATGAGTCTATACCCCTGATATCCTGTATCATTTGTGTGCCTCAAATGATATCATCCAACTATAAAAAATATATTTTAATAATAGTTTCATAACACTTATGGGTTCTCATCACAACAGAGAACTATTATGACCTTCTAGTGAAACAACTACTCTTAGGAAATTATCACATACTATGTTACATAGAAGAACAATCATGATGTGATAAATAGTTTATTAATATTAAAAACTATGAATACAAGTTATTATAAAGTACACATAAGTTGGTTCTAGGGCAGAAACTCCAATAGGGAGCACATGACACTACAAAAAATGTTGGCATAGGGTATTTTAGACATATACTCTATATTAGCAGCAACAATGGGTGATTGTGTTATTGAAAGTTTAAAATGTTGTCCAAATGGTAAATTCACAAGTTTAAGAGATTAAAAATAGTACCTTTAAAAAAAATTTATAACATAATAATGCTAGGAAAGATACAAAAATTTATTGGTGTTATCCCAAACAATATCTATATCAAGGAATTGTTTTGTTGCCTCTAATCCCTTCATTTAAAAAACACCTTTTAATTGAAATTTAACAACATTAATAAAATTCATGTTATTTCATACAATAAGCATTTCATTAACATACAAAAATATATTAAGCATGTTGTTTTTTATGGACTTGAAATAAACACAAACATCATATTGAATCCTAGTGAAATGTTTATTAAGCATGAAATAATGAAACTTCTTATACCATTTTCTAGATGCTTGTTTTAAACAATACAAGGATTTATTTAAAAGGAAAATTTTATTATGTTTGAATTATTTAGAATAATAATTAGGATATTTTATATACAATTTCTCATTAAGGTCACCATGAAGGAAGACATTTGTCACAACCCACTCCCTCCAAAGATACCGCAATGAGGGGAGAGAGATAATGACCACCCGAGTCCTGCCTCCGGTAGACCTCGGGTTGACGACTAACATCGAGGGTATAAAAATATCATGAAATGGGAGGAATTGTCCTATATAATAATATAATATTGGGAGATAAGATGAATCATCCATAAGCAACTCTATGACATAATATAAAAAGAAACCAAAATCATCCCATTATGCATGAATAAATAAAACCAATATAGATGACAAGTCTCTAAAAGTAAATAACCAAAAGAAAAGTTAAAACAGTGAAAAAACAACTATCCAAAAATTTATAATCTAGTACTATCCATCACGATCCACATAATCCTCCTAGAAACCTAAAAATCAGTTATATATGTAGGGTGAGCATACAAGCACACTCAGTAGGGAAAAAATTTTCTTGTGCACATGAGAAAGAAGCATACTAATGCACACATGAGAAAACAACAGAACCAACAACACTTAAACAAGCCAACTATATATCCCAAACTCACTAAGGCATTCTCACTAAATAATGCAAACCAAGTATAATAGCATAATAAGAAGTGTATTGATAAAAGGAACCCCCACCACTTTCCGATTGATTTTACACTCTCACACCCCAAAGTTGTACATCTTGGTGATACCATATATTACAAATAAACTATACCACTTACCCACAAAAAAATCACATAACATCATTCCCACAGACACCTAGGAAACCACCCTACAACATAGTTATATCTCATCTCACCCGGAAGACACATGGGACTTCACATCACAACCACAGCCATAACTAGAGTAGTAGGGTACCGTAAACCAGAAGTACATCAACCTCATGTCCTACTACCACCATGCATGAACCCAACTATAAGCCTCCAAATAACATTATCATATCACATCTCACCCAAAAAAACTCAGTTCACCACCCCATAATACAGTCATATCACATCTCACCCGAAAACACTTAGACCACCACCCCACAACATGATCACATCACATATCACCTGAAGACACCTGGTCCATCACCTAGTTCAATAACAAACCTCCATCCACCAAATAATATGAATATATACTTACCTAGAAGAGAGATCAAGGAAGAGTGGGTGTCCAACCATCCATCCCCATCACCAGGATGTTGAGAAAAAATACCCCTGTGTGAAAATATGGGTGTCGACATATAATGCTCAACGTGGGTGGAGTGCATATAAAAATCACAAATAATATATAATTATATACATATATCCACACATAATCCCAAACCATGGGTTCAAAATAAAACACTAACTAATTCACAACATCCCCACTTTCGCTGCCACCTCTAAATGCATAACACCACACAAACCACAAGACACATCTCACACCACCAACCAATTTAATTATTCAGACCATTTGTTTCATTATTTACCAAAAATTTAATTTAAACACACAATCCATCATTTATTTTTTCATTAATAATTTCCATCCCATTAACCAAACCAAACCCTAACCATTTCAATCATTATTAAATAATTATTTCATCATTACCTAAGCTTCTAGCACAACACAAACATTCTCACAAGTATATCATCATGCCCATCAAACCATAACCTCACCACCCTACAAGCACAAAAAAATAAACCATCACCTCACCACCCCAAAAGTACATCCAAACAAACAATAGCCTCACCACCCCAAAAGCACGACCAAACAAACCATCACATCACCACTCGAAAAGAAAAACCAAACAAACCACCAACTCATCGCTCCAAAAGCATGAATAAATAAACCACCACCTCACATCCCCCAAATCACAACCAAACAAACCACACATCACCCACACTTCATCACAAATACACATCACTTCACCACAACATGACCACACAACACAACACATCAAGGATCATTTTACATATTTTAAAAGGGGATTTTATCACATTTCACTTTATTTTAGGGTTGTTATCACACAAGCTATAAATCCAGGGGAAACCATTTTATTAACCAAATATTAGTGGTTATCCAATTTATATTTTAGGTTAATATCACAAAAACTAAACAACAAGGTCTATACAACACATATCAAACTAGTGCAAATAAATCCCCTAATAGCTACAATTTTCATCCGGGCATTCGTCTTGTACAATCACAAGATCACAAAATATAAAATTTGTAAAAGCATATGAAACCTCCCCCTTTCCCCCTTAAATTTCAATTAGCCAATTTTTTTTCTTTAATTAAGCCAAAAAACCATACCTCATAGATTAATAAGAGCAAAAACCTCTCACATGATACAAAAAAGTGATAAATAAGGGATTCCTTTTATCAAAGAAGCTTTTACAACTCAATGTGCACCGCAGGGTGAAGGAGAAACACTCAAAAACCACCACTGTATGAAAAACCCACAGATCAATCTACATCACATCAAGGGTTATAAAAAACGCAACCCAAATCACAACCAAAACCAAAACCACACCACCATAGTAGATCTCTGAATAAGAACATAAGTAAAACCATGGGGAAGATAAAAAAAATCACCATGGATCACCAAAAAGCATACACCAGAACAAAAATATCAAGAAGAGGGAAGGAGGGATGAAAGATCATCTAAAATCAC
This sequence comes from Viscum album, assembly GCA_963277665.1. NCBI lineage: Eukaryota > Viridiplantae > Streptophyta > Magnoliopsida > Santalales > Viscaceae > Viscum > Viscum album. The sequence continues at coordinate 159,965,605 of OY728125.1, forward strand.
CTAAGGTTCACTCAGAAACAATAGATAAATATAGATAGGTAGAGACGAATGAATAAAAATCATCTAACCAAAAGGATTTAAAACCTGGAATCCCAACACTTTCATGTTGTGTAACCCATTCAATATGTCAATTACATGATAATTATCTAAAAACAAACTTTCTCTAAAATTTATGTCACCTCATATTTTATTTAATTACATGTTGTGAATTTCTTTCATGATGTGAATTTGTTTCATGGGTTCTCCCCTCATCCACATAAAATCTGTGAAACCAACTAAATATAAAATTTTCAAATCACTAATTCGCACCGTGTAAACCTTTCATAATGAGAATATATCGTAGCAGCTCTGAAGCACCTCTAACCCCCACAAAACCTCCTCAAGCCTCCTCTAAAACACCACAAACACCTAAAACCAACAAAGCAATGGACCAGAAATGCACGATCCATTAAAATAATTTTCATATCTATCTATTTAATGTGATGGTCATTATAGGAAACAAAATAAAGAAGCAACCTTATAGAATAATACCTTACAAATAGTGAAAAAATTTTCAGAATAGTATATTCCCTCTATTTGGAGGAATCCCTTGGTGACTAATATAGATTTAAATTTGATATTATTTTAAGTTGTATTGTCCTCCTTTAATTTATAAATCCACTTAAAACCAATTACTTTAGCATTGGGAGGTTTATCAATGACAAACCAAGTGTGTTTTTTTTATTTAAGGGGTAAATTTCTTCATCCATGGTAGATATACACTATTTTGAATCTTTTTCATTAAGGTATTTCTTATAAGTCTGAGGATCATCATAAAAAATATCTTGGTCATCATGAAAGGAAAATGAATCCATATCATGTTGGATAAAATGAGAAGGAGGTTTAAGGGCCCTTTTAATTCTATCATGGGTTAACTAGTAATCTACATTGTCATAAGGAGGTTAATTTTCATAATTTGAATCTTAACTAGAGATATATTCAGTTTCGGTTACAGGTTGAGGATTAGGTGGAGGAGGCTATTCAAAATCCCCAAATTGGGTTGATTATTGAGTATCAATATCCCCATAAATGGTTTCACCATCATTGTCTTGTGTGATAAGTTTAGATTTAGGAGAAAAAGACCAATTAAACATCACATCTCTACTAATTATGCATTTTTTGTAACTGGGTTTATCAACAAATAGTTTATATCCTTTAACAACATTGGGGTACCCAACAAAAATACACTTAAGTTCTTGAGGTTCAAGCTTATTAGTCTTAACATGGGCATATGTTATGAAATCGAAGACTCTTAGGAGATTATAAGAAGGTTTTTTATTATTCTATAGTTATTTTGGGGATTTAAAATGATTATTAGAGGATGGGAACCTATTTATGAGGTACATTGTCATAGTGGTAACCTCTTCCTAGAAGGATCTAGGGAGACCTGATCATACAAGCATGCTTTATACTCTCTCAAGAATAGTTTTATTCATTATTTCAGTAAGTCCATTATGTTGGGGGGTTTTACCTAATAGTTTGGTGTCTTATAATTCCATTATATTGATAAAAATGAATGAAATTAGTAGAGAGGTATTCTAATCCATTATCATTTATCACAGATTTAATTTTATTTTCAACCCGATTTTCAAAAAGTATTTTCTAGGTTCTAAAGGTTTCAAAAATATCAGAATTATTCTTGACTGTGTAAATCCAAACCTTTCTAGATAATTCATCAATAAAGGTAACAAAATAGGATCCTTCTCCATGGGAGGAATTCCTAGCTGGTACCCATAAATCAGAATGAATATATTCTTAGAGGAAACCAGCTTTGAAACCAGACCCATTGAAACTGATTCTATTAGCTTTACCCATTACACAATCTTCACAAAAGGGAAGGTTACTAGGTGTATTTTCAGTTAATAAACCTTATTTTTTAAGTACCTCAATACCCTTAGAGCTTACATGCCCCAATATCCTATGTCATAACAATGTGTTATCAGTATTAGTTACATAAAAACTACCCAATTATCTAGAACGAGTCTTCCCATTCAAGAAATACAACCCATTTAAAAGGGAACCCTTGATGATAGTTCTAGAGACTGGAGTTTTTCAAGCATCCTAATTCATACCTAAAGGTGAAACCCTTTTGGTCTATCATTCCTAAGGATATAAAATTTCTATGTAGGTTAGGGACCCACCTAACATCTAACAAAGTAATGATAGAGTGTACGTCTAATTATATTAAAACAATACCTCTTCCTATGAATTGACACCTCCTATCATTTCCTAAAACAACATCTACCATTTATACCAAATCAAGGAAGGATTCCATAAAGGGACACATATGGAATGAGCAGCTAGAATCCAAGACCTACTCATGGGTGATTGCAAGAATAAACACATTCAAAACTTCGGTAATTTCATAACCAAAATCTACTAAAAGGGACCAGTGAGTAAGTTCTTTAGTCTCAAGATCTTTTTTTTAGAATTATATACCTGTGTTTAGTGTGCTCGATCTTACCACATCGAAATAAAACAATTTTTCTTTCCCTAGACTTAGACCTAAACTTGGGATGGTTATTGTTCTTTCCTTTATCCTTATTATACCTTTTCTTCTTACCCCTAAACTCTGGTATGTATATTATAAGAATACTTTCTGCCACACCTTTAACTCCAGATTTAGAAAGTAATTCCTTAGAGATAAAGGTAGATTTAACCTCTTATAGGGTTATAGAGTCATGACCATACAACATTGTTTCTACTAATGTGTTGTAGACATTTTATAAGAAAATTAAAAGAATCATGTCCTGATCTTCATCATTAAAAATCACATTTATCTTGGATAAATCTAGCGTGTCATTATTAAATTCATCAAATTTGGCTTTAATTGATATACTAGATCTCATTTTAAATGTAAACATGCGATGTTTCTTATAAATTCTGCTAACAAGTGAAGTTTTCATATAAAATCTCTCTAACTTAAGACATATACCAACAACAATAGTTTCAAAATAAACTTATCTAATCACTTTATCACATAAATAAATAAGCATAGACCTGTGGGCCTTAACAATAACATCAAGAGATACATCTTGATAAATAGTAAAGGTTTGTCCAATATCAGACATGCTAGAAATGGGTTTCTTAGGGCCATGCATGACATTAATTAACCCCTTTTGAACCAATAGTTATCTCATATTAATATGCTATAAATTGAAATCATCGTCACCATCAATTTTTTTGATTTCAAACCTAGTTGTTGTCATGTTTATCCAAGATATCAAATATCGATTTTTTGGGGACAACGAGAGTGTACACCCCCAAGAAACTTCCAAGACCAATGGATATAAACTATTGTATAATTAGTTTTATGAATTCAAATAATATATGAGGTTACCATGATTCTAATTTCACATAGAAAAGGTCATAGGTAAATTAAGATGAGATTGAAAAGCATAGTTAAAATAGAAACCAAATTCAAATAATAAAAAGATTCAAAAACAAAAGAATACCCAATGATTCTATGATACCACTTTTTAGGGGGAAGGTGTACTACCTAGGGATAGTCTGCACAAAACTAAAAGGACTGGGTTGGGTGTTTTGTTCACAAAATTCAAATCCAATGGAAATATAACACTTAATATTTAATAAAAAAGAAATAAGTAAAAATAACACTAGGATTTAATGTGCTTCAGTCAATTTTGGGCCTACATTCATGGAAATAATTCAAACCACACACATGATTTATTAATATCAAAATAATAAGATTTAAATCATACAATATTAACCACCAAACTAAAAATAGTATAACATTTTAAGAACTAAAGCTAAAAAACCAAGAAATAAGAACGTAAAACTTACAATGCTATATACTCAGGTTCGATTGTCCTATTATCTTCAAGGTGTCATTGTGAAGCCAATGTAGATTTATTTTTAATCACCATGGAGGAAGGTATCACCTAGTCTAGAATTTGAATGTTCTTGGATCAAGAACTCAACAACACATCTTCGCAATAAAGGATGTCATAAAAAATACACCATAATAAGCACACCAGTGGTGTATTATGGAGGACGTCAAGCACTGAGAATGATCTCTGAAGAAGATGAACACACTAAAATCTTAGGTTTCCAAAACTAGAGTGGGATCCAAACAAGGATGATTGGGAGGGTGTGAATGAATCAAAGAGATGGGTGACATGGGTGATTAATTTCCCCTGACAATGCTAGTACCTCGAAATGGCCCAACCAATCAACAAGAGCCATAGAGTAATGCCAAAAAAAATTAAAAAACACCAAAAGATAAGAATAAACAAGCATATGATGAAGATCAAACATGAATCAATAATAATAAATGACCAGGAAATCACCCATGGTGCATCGCTGATGAGGTAGGCGTGGGCTGATGAAAGGAACAAGTGGGCCAAAGAAAAACAAATAGCCAAAATCAACGACCCAAAACAAAGGACCATGTAGGAATTAAGAATCCCAAAAAAATAATAATATCCAACATATATTTTAGCATAAAAGAAAATCAATATTAATATTTCATGCCTTTAAGTGACATGATTATGAATGAAGGATTATAAAAATTGGAAATTCAATATGAAAACACCAAAAATTCACTGGTATGATATTCAAAATTTAAAAAAGTATGATTTATAATATAAAAACATTTTCAGGATCCTATCATACATGTTTTGTTCATAATAATAAAATAAAGTGAGGAGAAAATTCACTCAAATATCATAGGGGTTTATGTAACATAATCAGGACTATCATCTCGACCTGAGATAAATCTGTACATATTATAACCTTAAGTCATTATGACCTATAAAAATATGTACTTATTGTTACCTTGAGTAATTACAACCCATTAATATATATATACATGCAACACACTTAAATCTATAACATCTCATCCATGTATATAAGTGCATATCACATCCACAAGCCATTACATCCTATTGATTTTTTACTAGTGTTCATGAAAATTGGTCGTGTCAAGGAACAAAAGTGGTTACATAAAATGATACAAGTAACTATGCATAAGGACATGAACAATCATGCAAATGAACATAGTTGAACTTTTGTAAGAACACATGTGATTGTATTTTACATTTGCAGTGATCATGAGAATTTTCAATGTTTCGTTAAATTTTCAACAAAGGATATTGATTATGCTTACATGAAAAATGTGTGGAAAAAACATGGTTTTCCATAATCTAAGTATTGGAGGAACATATAATGTCAAATTTATATTGTATAATATAACATGATTTAGTGGATACACAATGTTGGATAAAACATATCACGGTAGATGTAAAATTTTGGGCACAACATAATCCACTATACACAAATTGTTTAAAAAAAACCTTATGTTAAGCACAGATAATTTATATTAATAGGACTGTGTTTCCAACAAGGTTTTTTCTATTTAATTCATATCTATTTAGTAGGGAGTGTTGAGATATATCACAAGAAATATTTAAAGTTAAATATTCTAGTTAATTAAAGACCTTTAACCTATTATTTTGATTTAGAATGTCAAAGAATTTGTTCTTTGTGGTTGCTGTAATTATTGAAATTTACGATTCGTTCAAATAGATATTTTGATTAAAGATTGTGGATTATAGAATAATGTTTTGATGTTAATGTTGAGGCATTTGTTAAGGATAGTTTGTAAGGGTTGTTGAATTTTTTATCATGATAATAAATTGAAATGAATAGATTTGACTATAATATTGAATATGGAAGATATTTTTTTGAGAATGATTTTTCTTAATATAAAAAATGATATAGAGAAATTAAAAAAAGGAATAGGAATTTTGATGAGCTTGTGAAGGTTTTTGGTTCAATCAAAAGTTTCATCAAAGGTAAGTTCTTTTTGTTGTTGTGATTACAATAGACTGGTATAAACAATCAATTGTGTTGTTGAATTATTGAAATGAATGATATAACCTTCATCAAAAGACATAGATAAAAAGATTCATCATTTATAAGAATTTTATTTTTATGATTTTATTTATTTATTTTATTTAACCGTGTTTTAATATAATTTTTAACTTCAATCTATTTATATAATTTTTTTAAGTGCAAAATATTTCTAATTTTTATGAGATTTTAGGTGTAAGGTGTTAATAATGATGAATTTTGATTTCAAGTTCTGATTAGTTGATTGGAAGGAGAATCATTAGAAGATACAATTCATCCTGATGAATATATTCATAGTGGAAATTCTAGTGGTGGTAGGTTATTTTGGATGATATGTTCCAAAACTGGTGTGTGGAAACATCAGTTAGGAATTCAGGTGAACAAAAGTTACAATAACATGTAAGGGTTGTAGGTTTTAGATGCAACATAAGTGCTCACTGGACCCATGACCAACTTATATTTTTTCAAATTCAATGAATAATCTATAATCACTAGTACAAAAAGGCCTTTAACATCGATTTTTTTAGGTTTAACATTGGTTTTTGAGGTTACATCTTTGAGAGTGGTATTGTAAATATATTTTTAACATCAGTTTTAATAAACGATGTTAAAATATCATTTATTTTTGGAAAAAAATAAAAAATATAATTTTATATAACTTTTAACATATTTTTTTAAAAAAAGTTGACGCTAAAAGTGGTCTTTTTCGTCAGTTTTTTTAAACCGACATGAAAAATGTCCTTTCACAACAATTTTTCAAAAAACTGATGTCAAAATTATAGTTAAAAAAACCAAGAAAGAAACCATAAACCTGCACATTTATTTCATATAATTAATGAATAAATTACAACTCAAAAACAATTATCACTTGGAATATTAAATTTCATATTGAAATAATAAAAAAATTAGTTTACAATCATAAAACTAAAAAAAATCATTCATGAAATTATTATAATAAATGAATATATTATAAATGAAGGAAATAAAAAATAAAATGAGAGTAAAAGAGATTGATCAATTTTTTTTACCTCTATAAAATATCATCAATGACAATCATTTCTTTCATCGTTGGTTCCATTCTCCAAATCATTGTATTCAATATAGAAAAATATATTTCATGGATATTTTATCATGATCTATAATATATAAATGAGGAACAATGTGAGAACTAAAACTTGGGATAGAAATCATATGAGCATGATAAATTAGAAGATGGTGGATGAGATGAATGTTTGTGATGGAAAAAAAAGAGGTTCTAGAATGATTAAATTCTATATATAAAGAAAAAATCATGGGGTCATGATCTAAACATTTAAAATATTCATATGTTACATGATACATTATATGAGTTAAAGTAAATTCATGTGGATTTGGGGTGAAAATTTTAAGTTTGATAAAAAACAGGGGTTTTCATACCTATTATTTTAATAACTGACATTAAAAACCCATTGAGTGAAGGGTTTCGATGTCAATTTTATATATAACTGAAGTTAAAACCCTCTAGGGATGGGTTTTCAACATCAGTTATTAAAATAACCAACTTCGAAACATTTTTAACATCGATTATATGAAAAACTATGTTAAAACCCCAACACAAAATCTATATTTTCTACTAGTTAATGTACATGGTGATGAATGTCAAGACCATTTTTTTTTCTAAATAATATTGACAAATGTTTTTTCTAGAAATAAAAGAGGGGATTTTTTTCAAGTTAATTTATAATTAATTTAATAACAATAATAAATATTTTGGTCTTGAGTTATTTCTTCGATGCGGATATTGATCGTCCAAACATCATTTGGTTATATTTTCATCGAGTTGACAAGGAATCAAAGTAAAACCCGTCTAATATTGATCCAAACATGCTCCTTTGATCTCAGAACATCACCGATGGTACTCTGAGTTCTAGAACAATGATATTGATTATCTTGCACCACCCCCTTGATTACTACCATGATCCCTTCAGTCCAGAAGGACCGTCTCAGAATCTCTCTAGTTTGAAAAGAATTGAATGAGGAAGAGAGAATCTATCGAGCTTAATTGAAAATGATAGAAACATTCTTCATTGAGAGAGAATTATCCAAGGAGGGGAATGTTGTGTATAATGACCGACCTCTCAAAATTACCATAACAATTTATTTATAGAACCAAGGTTAGGGTTTCACATTAATTAATTTCATAAAAACCCTTAATAATATATTAAACCCATAATAAACTACATTGCATAAAATAATAATAATATTATTTTATTCCATGGCGTTTGCTAACCCAGACAATGATAAATATTATTTAAAATTTGGTAAATAAATATTTATCACTGGACCAATGACCATGTCTTCTCATCCTCCTTGACATTTGTTTAATTCCTAGATAAATATTTAAATATCATAAACAAATATTACGTTCATAGTCTGAAGAATAAAAATATTTATTTCAATATTCACATAATTAAATAAATTATTTATTAATAAATAATCATTTATTACATTGTGAATAATAAGAGATAAATATTATACATTCAATAAATAAATAAATATTATATTCATAGTACAAAGAATACTATATTTATTTTATTATTAATGTATTTAATAAAATTATTTATTAATCAATAAATAATTATTTATTACATTGTGAATCATAAGAGATAAATAAATATTATATTTATTAGTGTAATCAAACAATTACCCTATGAATAAACATTTATTTAATATTTGTAATCATTAAATACTGAATAAATATCACTTCTTAGTCTAGAGAATAATATTTATTCTAACCTTTAAATATAAATAATATTCAACTGAGATCAATGGAAACACTTTATGCGTGAACTTCTAGGCTTCTTCCTTAGCGACATTAGGTGGGCTTGCCTAAAGTCCATGATTGTTGTCTATCAATGGGTCAAGGAACCTATAAAGGAAGAATATTTTCTATAATGAAAACAACCATATATGAACACTCACTATTTAATATAATCCATTTATCATGATATCTCATCAATCAAGTTCCACACTTGTGTCATCAACTCATGTGTTTGACACATCTTTCTTTGACTATTTGTAATAAACCCATAGTTACACCATGGATATGGAATTTAATGTGACAATTTCATTTCAATAAAAGTGATGAGATATCAACTTCCATAAATATGGAAGGAATAGATCTTTCCTCGACTTATTCATTGATAATACATCATCCATGAAACACCCAATGTACCCAACTTCACCGTGAAAATATGTTGTCACAATTTATGAAAATACATCAAAGTGAACGAGTCATGAAATTTATAATAATAATATTAAATTATATGGATCATTACTATTGACACTACTTGAGAAAGTAACCCAAAGTACTATGAAGAGAAATCCAGATCTTTCATATCCCAAAGCAAGGTTCGAAGAGTACAAAGGAAAAATCAAAATTTTCCCAAAGAGCTGCGCGACTGACCTACGCGGCGGAGCTGCGCGACTGACCTACGCGGCGGAGCTGCGCGACTGACCTACGCGGCGGAGCTCCGCGCCAGAGGATGCTTTATGCACCTATGCGAAATACCTGCACGGAAAAGCTGTGAAAAATACCTAAGCGGGAAACATATCTTCGACTAGGCCCATCCGTGCCTATAAATAGAGCCCTTGGGCTCCCCATTTCAGGACTGAAAAAATTGAAAGACTCTCTGAAGCTTCCATTGTGTAGCTCTTTCGCCCAAATCCCTCAAATTTTCTCAGGTAACTCTCTAAACCATTAGAGAAGAGATAATTAAATAGGATAAGCATGTTTTGAATGTCTTCACATTCTTCAGTCATCATTTATACCTGCGCGCCATACCTGGGCGCCATACCTGCGCGCCATACCTGCGCGCCATACCTGTTCGCCATAACTCCGCACCATACCTACGCACCATACCTACGTGCCATACCTACGCGCCATACCTGCATGCCATACCTGCGCGCCATACCTATGCACCATACTTGCACGCCATACCTACGCGGTATACCTGCGCGCCATACCTGCACGATATGCCTGTGCGAGGGACCTATGCGACCAACTCAAGTAACCTTTTTTAAAATCCATTCATGGTAGGGTACCTACTTCCTTGGTTCCATTATATGAAAGGGACTAAGTTGAAGCCTCCACTGAAACCTCCTGACTTATCAAACCTTTGGGAAAGGCACATCAACATGTCTCCTTTTTGTGTTTGTATATACATAGTTAGAGGTTTCCCACATTCATTTCACAATAGGGTTAGGATTCATGAGATGTTTGTGGGTTTGTATATCCACAGTCACATGGACCTTTCTCCCATAAATAGTGTTGAGAAGTTCCCGGTTTGAAGGAGGGTTGGGTCCTGGCCTCTCCTTTCTCAAAGAGGTGACCCGGAACCTCGGGTCTCTGGTAGGGAAGGTACAGTTCACACTTACTTTTCCACACAAGAAAAGGAGAAGTCTCCCTTTCCTACCAGAACCAATTTCCAGGTAGCCATCCCGGTATAATACCATCACCTTCATCCCTTCCTCCTTACATTGGACCCTTGTCTAATGTAAATAGAATAGAGGGAAGGCTCGTCGCCTCGCCCTCTTCCACAGTTGACGCACCCTATTCCATCAGCGGAGGAGGAAAAGTGTGAAGTGTAATTGTTGAATATTTCATATCCTCTTGTTTCTCACACCGAGCATGACTCACGTGGGATTAGAGATATGTGATGGTTACAAAATGTGCACAAACACTCATTTTAAGGAACTACGAGAACTCTGATTCCTGTTCAAACCAGGATATGTAGGAAGCTATTTCAGGGCCTGAGCTCATTTGATATTCTCCTCAGGAATCCAACCTTAATTCCTCCAATTTGGGCATCTTTCTTAGGAAGTAAGCCCCAAATTCAATCCTCAAATCATCAAGGAATCCTTTTTAGGAAGTAATCCCAAAATCATCTCTCTTAGAGGACTATACTCTCCTATGAGATTTATCGAACTACGTGGGATTTGATTCCCATTAATATGGGATACATAGGAAGACTCCTTTAGGTTCAAAACCAACACTTCAAATCAACCATGTTCTCCTTAGGCCATATTCAAAATAAGGTCTAATCCTACTTTGAAACCTACATCCTTTCCAAATTTCCTTGGGCTGCTTCAGCATAAGTCCCACACTAAGTTTTGACTAACCACATTTTGCTTAGAGGTCCTTATCACATGAACTTAAAAGGTATGATGTGTACTATTAAGTGACACAAAAATACAAGGGTTTTGATTCCTTTCACAAGGATATATAGGTAGCCCATTTTATGGGCATAATTCCAAGATCAAAACAAACCTGCGTATTCCTGGATGACAATAAATTCCAGAGTGCCCCACTGAGTGGCTTAAAAACCAGTATCATCACAACAATGATTAAAAGAATCTCTAATTGGTATATTAGAGGATACCATTGATGAAAAGACTCGAATACATATAGATGTTTCCATTGATGAAGAACCTTGAATGCATACTGATGATTCTAAATTTTACACATGTTAATAAGTGATTGTAAATTCCAAGGGATAATTATGATATAATTGGTTAATTAATAAGGATTCATGAAAATATCTTAAATTTTCAAAGAGAGACCCGGAGTAGACAATAATTCCCCCCAAAAAGGGTGTGATGAGTCTGACCTCCCATCTTTTCGACCAATGCACGTTCTTAAGTATTGTAAAGTTCAAACTTAACGAACACCTACCTTTAGAAAGCAGTCCCCCTTTGGATAAATAATTGTTGGAAGTTTTTGGTTCCATAAATAAATCCAATGGAAATCTCCTGGAAATAGTGATTCTTAAAACTAGAACACATGTTTCAAGGAACTACAGAACAAAAAATGGTGAACCCGATGTGAATCCTTAACCAAGTTAATAATGTTACCCACATGTTAGGCCCCTATCAATTGATAAATGAAGGCCAGAAAAAGAAATAAATCACACATGTATCTATCTAAAAATATGTTGATTTAATGGAGTCTGTTTTGTCTTAGTTTTTCTTCATAGAACTCCCTTGAATCCAAATAATGGCTTTCTCCAAGACAACATCTGTGAACTTCCCGACCACTGCTCAAGCTGGATCTTCATCCATGGGAAGGATGTCATCACCAAACCAAGGTCTTCAATTCTGGGTCTCTAATGTGCTGGTAAAGGAATATCACTAGTATGGTACAATCCCGACTCTTGAGGATGCTCGACAGGCCCTCCAGGTCAACAATAATCCTCGATCATCTGGACAATGACAACCAATGATCAAGAAGAAAACAGTGCCAACCACCCTCTCCAACAGTTTCAGGTCTTTATCCCTGGAACTCAACAATCAATCCCTTATATACTACAAGTAAGTGGATAAAGAGGTCACTCAAGGCCTAGATTCAAGAATGTAGGAGTCTTTCTTGAGGACTCCCATCAGCAATCGCTGCCAGCAGAATCATGCAGTAGTGAACCCCCAACATGATGGGGGTGTTGCCTCTGGACATTCGGCCTAGGTCTCCCAGACTCGGGCATGCGAGACGAATTGCCAGGGACAACATCCGGTCAATAGGGAGCAGGTTCTCACCTCTTCCTCTTCCAGAGAAGTCCATCGACCAAAATTGATGGAAAACAACGAGCGGGCACATACACCCGTCCGTCCTATTTTTTTGCTCAGCAGGATCATCTGAAAAAACCCACCAATCCCACCAGATAAACCTGGTGGAGTACCATGAACATGAACATACACCTACTCACAAGTTATCAGCCATCCAACAAGCTCATTTGACTACATTTAAAGAGGCCCACCAATATAATATGGTGGCAACTGGTAAACAGGAACATACACCTGTTTACAATCACCAATTCTATCATAAGTCTCGTCTGCCAGTATTGAAGGAAGTCCTTCAACCATACTTGATGGAAAACAGCTAGAATGCACATACACCTACCAATGTTCATCAATCCTGCCAACAATCTTGTTTGGTAGTACCCAGAGAAGTCAGTCAGAAAGCTCCGACGACAAATTTGGGGCAGACCCAATTCTCTTTCCCCATGTGTGAGTACTGTCAATATCCATTGACAGGAAAAGGAGGAAAAGAGTAAAAACATACACCTACTCCAGATACGGAATGGACTTATATTCCCGTTCCAGCCGCTGAAGTCACCAAACACATCTTATCAATGGTGAAAGGGAAGATGCATATCCCTTCCCATATTCTGGAAGCATGCTAGGATATTTTAACAACTACTTCAGCAGTATCAGGGGAACAAATATATAAATCTATCTCTACACATGAGATGACACATCGACATGCCATCCCAGAGCAGATACACACCTCTTTTCTAGTCCATGAGGGTCATGGGGCATATTCCCCCATATCATACAGACAACAGGATCAGGAACATACACCCTTTCTAATTGGAGTTAATTGGTATGTTCCAGTAACTACTCCAAGGTAGGCACATACACATGCCCATTATAACCACTTCTCCTAGTAGGTGTCTCCAACTAAGTATAAGAGAACATCCAAGAAGAAGTCTCACCAAGCATTGTTGGAAAATCAAGAATCAAGCTGTGATTTGGTTTCTATTAATGCTGGAGTTATTGAAGCCCTCAAACATTTATCTATTGCTGATCAAGATCCTACCATCTCATTACTAAATTTTGGGAGTGGTAGTTTTAATTATGAAGTTCTTCATCGGACACTTCATCATGAAGGCTTGATTCATGAAAATTCGGTCAATACAGAGTGTCTATCTCTGGATGAGAGCCACAGAAACCCTCCGTGTGGCCAGAAGACTAAGGAGTAAGAAGATTTATCCCTTGCTGTAATCCACCATGGGGATCCTCCCTATGATGGAATTCGCTGTGAAAGTTCTATCTGCAATAGTATTTCACATTGTCAAAATGATTCCATAATTGACAATGTAGCGATGAGAAAGCCCTCCTATCTCGAGGCACTTGAAAACACAAGGCCAATCATGTCTGATGCCTTGTCATTGATGGGTGAAACACTTTCTCAACCAGAAGATGTCTTAAGGGAACAGTCATTCTCCGAACCTTATTTAGGTCATTTATCTTCTAATACAGAGCATCCACTCTGGTCAGATCAAGTGGAGAAACCTCTTGTGAAAGATGATGAATATGTGTTAAACATGAGGAAACAATTAGCTAAAGGAGAAATCCTAGTCATGTTCTAGCCTTCGACAAATTCTCAGTTTGATATTCCAGAATTGATGACAGAAGATTGTATTCATGACATTCATCTCAACTTATAGAAAACTCTTCGTAATTTGAAAACTAAAGTATTACCATATCATAAATATCAAAATCATGTAAAGGTAATAGAAGGGTTTCAATGCCAAATTGACTTGTCATCTCTCTCAGTTTCCCAACATCCAAAGGTTGAAAAACAGTAGAGAATCCTTCAATGCGCATGTCTCAATGCTCTAAAGAGACTACGCCAATTAATTTCTGATTCCCCATCTAGTGTTCTCATCAAAGGATGGGGTGCATACAACGCATTGCATTTCACTGCACTCCAAAATCCACAAGGTCCGCCAAAAGTGGTCTCATGAAATGTTATTGCCCACGGTCAGACACAATCAATAGGTTTTTTATGTAATCAAATGTATGCTCAAGAACAATACTCAACTAGTTCTTATCAGAATCAGGCCCAAAGAAAAGAGGTTTTTGAGTTACTTTTACATCAAGCCTATGAGGATCTTGAACAAGCACCCCGTTTAGAGGATGTCAGGCGTCAGAGGATGAAAATGTCTGAAATAGCACATCGATCTACTGAAACAGGTGATTTAAGTGATTGTCGGATAATTCACCCAACTAATGTCCAAACCAAAATATGCAAAATCAGAAAAGCAGTTGCATGGATTTCATCCATAGAAGTTCAAGATTCACCCAATCTTGCAAGGATGGGGGCTCATTTAATTAAAACTTCCAAATTCATTAAACAATGTTCAAAGATTTTAAGAAGAAGAACAGGATCAACCCTAGCCTGCAAGGCTGGGGGCCTTTTCACATCTACAATCCCCTCCTCAACGGAAGTCAGTTTTCTCCCAATTAGGGAAGAAGACACAAGGAAAGCATACAACTGAACTATCCATTGATTCCCTTCATGTTACTGTCTGCCAAACAGTTCTATGAATTCTTCATATAGAAGAATGGAGTCTTGTGAAAAACACAAAGGGAGACGATCTAGCAGAAACACTGACAGAATGCCATCAATGCATTATACGTTAGTGAATGTTATTAACACCATTGCAAAAGATCCTCCAGAAAATAAGTCCAGTTCAGGGGAATCAGAAGATGAAGTTATTTTCTATAATACGGTACACACTGAGGGAAATGAAGAAGGTGTTCATACTCAAAGTCAGAGGCTTACCCAGAATCTAGGTTTGCCTTCAAATAACCAACCCCCCCTCTCCGAAAGGCATCTAACAAGGGGAAAGTAAAAAGTCAGATTGAATCTCACTTTTCCACTGAAGAAGTTCAATCTATTTCACTTGAAGAGATATTTGTATAGTAAGAAGAGGAAATGAAGGAGTTAAAAAGACTCAATACAGAGTTACTTCGAAACAACATTTCTGCTAGACGTACTTCCCAGCCAAGTCCTCAACTTGAAAATCCTGCAGGAGCTCCTTAGAAAAGGGGATTTGTAGTAACTACAGATGTGGATAATGAATTCCCTACATTGGGTATACAACCAAGGTTTCTATCAGCACCACCATCAGTGGTTTTACTAGTTGTTTCACCAGCTCAAGCTCCAGTTGCTATACCTGCACAAAATCCAGCTCATCCGGATATTCCCCAAATGCTTATAAACACAATTGAGGCATTAATGACTCGATTAGAATCTATGGAGGAACAACGTACACCAGTTCATCCAGAAAAAAAGAGCTTACCCTGAATGGGTGGATGCAATCCCCCCCACCAAATTTTGTGAATACAACATTCCCAATCATTAATGGTTCGGGAGATCTAGAACAACACTTAACACATTTCGTTTCTCATTGTGATCCTATGATGGGAACTTCTCAACAACAAGAATCAGTTAAGCTTAGGTGTTTTGTGCAGTCATTACAAGGACCATCTTTTTTCCGGTATACAAGTTTTCAATCTTGATCAATTACTAGTGGGAAGATCCCCGTCAGAAATTCCTTCTTTAATTTAGCTCAACACTACTAAAGACGACATTTTTTGATCTTACCAATTAATAACAAAGGGAGAATAAAAGAGTTTAATATTTCATTTCTATATAGAAGGGATTAACATATTCCTTAAGTTTAGCACTCCCTCAAGAAGAGTTACTGCCAATTTTTGTAGAAAATCTGCGTGATGAATTACTCACACCATTGATCCCTATGAAATACACAGGAGGGTTTAGAGACCTTACTTAAATTGATCAGAAGATAGAATAATCTATTATATAAACTAAGTCTAAAACTCATGTAATTCCATCACTTCCAGGAAGGAGAATAGGAAAGGTAGAAGCTGCTACGGTCACACTCAAATAGGCACCTGTACCTGCTTCTACTTCAATACCTTCATCATACCGAAGGGCTTTACCTCCTGAGTATCAACAACAATGACTACCTCGTCAAGATGATCAAAGAGATTAAAGGTGGAAACCATTTTAGGAATTAAAGAATAAAGTTTATTCTTTCAGGAATGAGCAAGTTCCTGACTACTTCATCTCAGACTTAGAAAACAATTTGGTTCAGTTGACAAGGCCGAAGAATCCAAATAAAGATGGAGATGAAGATCGTCTGAATTATTGTCCCTTTCATCAGATATTGGGACACCCCATTCAGGAGTGCTTTGTTTTCAAAAACCTTTTGCAAAATATGGTAGACTTTGGAAAAGTGAAATTGAAAAATTCATCAGCTCAAGTAGCATGTGTTATTGCTACCAATCTAGAGGAAGAGGGAGAATGGAAAGATCTTAAAAGTAAAATTGTGCAAAAATATGATGATTGGATGATCAGGAAAATGATCAACCAGACTCATGCTATTTTATGAACACATTTGAAACAACCAATTGTTTCTTCTACCACTTTTTCTACAGCAAAACCATCTTTATCAAAAGGCCATTCGTCAAATAATCAAAGTGATGATAAAGAAAAAGAGCAGTCAGAAGAAGATGATCTCGTGTCAAGGACAAAGTTTTCCTTGACCCTAGAAGATTTTATTCCATCTATTTCAAAAGCACGGGCATTTCCCTACCAAACAGTACAACCAGAACTAAGCTTTCAAGAAGAATCTTTGTCATATGAAGAATTAATCTTTGGTTCTATTAATGTTATCCATTTAACGGATCCTTATTCCAATGGTGAATCTGATTGTAGTGAGCCATAATTCCTTGTGCCTAATTGGGGAATGAGGGGAAGGGGCCAAGGTCAAGGATACAGGGGAAGATGTAGGAATTCCAGAAACCACCAATTTAATTCTACACCTATTTGAACCATATATGCGGTAGAAACTAGTGGAAGATCCATTCAACGAGCTCAACAGAAACAAGGAGTTTCTTCTATGAAATACATGCTCAGTTCTAACACAATTATTTTGGAAGACTGATTAAAAGCTATACCATCTTCCTCTCAGAAAGTGAATAGACCTAGTCAGTCTAATCTTCCAAAGTTAGGAATATCTCCCACTTCTGCTTCAATACAGAATACGACTACAACAAAAGAATCAACTTCCAAAGCACCTACAAAACCACATCTCCATGCTGGGAAATGCAGACCTTTGGATCAAAAGTATGATGTTTTGAAACAATTGGCCCAAGTACCAGCCAAGTTTTCAATTCTGGATGCTTTGAATCTATCAAAATATATTCGAGAGACACTCATTGAGGCTTTGTCAAGTCCACAAGATTTTGAAACCGAAGTTGCTGCTGCTGAGGTTTACCATATAGAGAATGATTCTGCAGAATTTCATGCAGTCATATCTTTTATGGATGAAGATGAAGACCATATGGTACATGGGAATATTAGACCTTTGTATCTATTTGGAAAGACCAATGACATAGATATCTGAAGAGCCTTCATTGATAATGGCTTCAGGGTCAACCTCATTCCCGTTCATACACTTCGTCGATTGGGCCTGACTAAATCTGATTTATCTCCTTCGACTTTAATGTTGCAAGGATATGACAAGCATGAACAAGAACCTCTGGGTGAAATTACACTCAGAACTCAGTTTTGAGATCTTGTGTCTAATTCAGATTTCATGGTTGTTCGTTAGGACACAACCTTAAATATTATACTTGGAAGGCCTTGGTTGCATCAACATGCAGTCATACCTTCATCATACCACCAATGTCTGAAATACTATTTCAATGGTCAAATCGGGAAATTGTATGGTGACAAGGCTCTATTGAAAACATGTGAATCTCAATACATTGAGGCAGAGTTTTATCACACAAAAGGAATAAAGCCCATGATGAAGGAAATAACTAGAGTTAATGCTCCAAATGGATTGGAAAAGATTATAGAAAATCCATTCATGAATTTGAGTACAGATTATGTGCTACCCATCAATAGAATTGAAAGGGTAAAACCAAATCCATGTACTTATCCAGTAATTTCCATAATGTCAATTGCAGAAATTGAGCCTGACAACATGGGAGAAATTATTGATACACCAAGAAATGATTGAAGCCTAAATGGAGATGTTTTCATTTCATCTACTGAACTATAATAAGCCTCTACTTCGTCAATAAGAGTAGAAGAAATTGTAGAAATTCTAGGGGAATACAAAGATGTTAATTTTCAATCCATAAATCCCTCTTTATTACTATAGGAAGACCCTTCGCCATCAGTAGGGTCAGATATGGTGGCCTCTTCTTCGAAATGTTCAAATAATGACTCCTCCCCTAACTCTGGGAGTTTTGTCTTGTCATCTACTATGCAAATGGAAACAGAAGAGGTAACACATAATGAAGAAGAATAGGATGATCTCAGGGATTCTCCTCTAGGATTTGAAGAAGGTGTCTCTACCACTGTGGATGAACTCGGAGAAATAAATCTGGGTATATAAGAAGATCCACGCCCCACTCTAATTAGTGCATCCATGACCTCTGAAGAGAAAGAGGTGTATACTTCCTTTCTAAAACAACATCAAGATATATTTGCTCGGAATTATATAGAAATTCTAGGACTTAATCCTGATTTATCCACCCATCATTTGGGTTTTCCAGAAGAACATCGTGGATTTAAGCAAGCGGCAAGGAGGACACACCCAACTCATGCCTATAAAATTGAAGCTGAAGTTGATAAACTTATAAAGGATAACTTTGTTAGGGAAGTTCAGTATCCCAAATGGCTGGCCAATATTGTCCCAGTGAAAAAGAAGAATGGGAAAATTAGAGTCTGCATTGATTTCAGAGATTTTAACCAACATTGTCCTAAAGATGATTTTCCAGTCCCAATTACAGAACTTCTAATTGATGCAACAACTGGATATGAAGCTCTTTCCTTCATGGATGGATACTCTGGGTATAATCAAATCTGAATGGCCCTATAGGATGAAGAATATACAGCCTTTAGAGCCCCTCAAGGTGTGTTTTTATACTAGGTAATTCCCTTTGGCTTAAAGAATGCAGGCACAACATACCAAGGTGCCATGCACCATATCTTTAAACCCTTCTTAGGGAAATTTGTTGAATCTTATGTGGATGATTTTGTAGTCAAATCCAGACAAAATTCCAATCATTTGGCTGATTTGGAAACCATATTCAATAAACTTCAGCAACACAGTTTGAAGATGAACCCATTGAAATGTGCTTTCAGGGTAACCTCAGAAAAATTCCTTAGCTTTTTTGTATGCTATCGTGGTATTGAAGTTGATCCAGAGAAAACAAAATCTATCCTTGGTATGTAACCTCCTTGAAATTTAAAAGAATTAAGAGGACTCTAAGGACACTTGGCCTATATTTGGTGCTTTATCGCCAATTTGGCAGGCAAGTGTTTACCCTTCACTAGATTAATGAAGAAGAGATTCACTTACCAATAGACTGAATATTTCCAAGAAGCATTTAATACCCTAAAGAAATATCTCTTGAGTCCACCAGTATTGATGCCAGCTGTTGAAGCAAGACCACTTATTCTCTATGTGACAACTTTAGAACGATCACTAGGTACCTTCCTCGCCCAAAAGAATAATGCTGGGAATGAAAATAGCCTTTAATATCTCAATCAAACTATGCTTGATGCGGAAACTCGATATTCAAGTATTGATAAGTGATGCCTGGCATTAATCTTTGTAGTTCAGAAATTAAGGCACTACCTGCAACATCATGAGGTCCAATTGGTGTCTCGTAATAACCGGCTCAAATTTATCCTCAGTCGTCCTATGATTAAAGGGCATCTAGCACAGTGGGCGGTTATTTTACAACAATTTGATATCCATTTTGTGCCTCAAAAGGTAATAAAATGCCAATTTGTAACACCCCAAGCTTCCATGGTACGCTTCTCTTTGAATAATACAGTAGCGTGTGTTGTACGCAACCCCGAGTTCTAACACACCGTGACCAATCAAAGTAGCCGTTATGAATATTAATACCCACTTTTTGAATTATATAAATTTTATATTTCAAAATGGATTTCATTTTTGGATTCTGAATATCAAAATTATCCTAATTTGAATTTTTGGTATTTTTCTGAGAACATCCAATTTTTTATGAATAGTGAAAAATACTTAAAAACAAATTTTTAAATAAAAATAATTTATAGTGATAAATTATAATACTGAGTGGTTTTAAAGTATAATTAGAATATAATTTTACCATTTTATCCAATGGTGGTCTTTAGAATTAATTTCACTTTGAAATTGGACATAAACAATTATCAATCTTTTGATTGATATTGTTTCTTAAAAACACGCTATTTGTTCTGACAATGGGAATTAATTATAAAATTAATTTATGAAACTTTTATGATTTTAATTTTTTAAAATAGACATCATTTTTGAATTTGGAATATCAATTATAGCTTAGGGTGAATTTTTGGTATTGTTCTGAAAAACTTCAATTTTTGATGAATAGTGAAACCACTAAGTGATAGTTAAAAAAACTATTTTTTTGTTTAAATGAAACTTTACTGCTTCTATGAATTGAATCTCAAAAATATGACATACATGGTTGTAATTAGTAAGTAAAATTTGGTTCAATGGGATGAAAATAATTTTTTGTGAATAGTAACTTTTGAGTTTTATTAACCGCGATTAGAGGTAATTAGGGTAATTTAAGGTAAAAATGATATTATAAGAATATAAAAATATCTTGACACATTTCCTACTCTTATTGGATGAGTCATGGCTGACCAAGACAAACCATGGGATGATTTTTGGGACCCCATGGAGCCACTTGGGTAAGATAATGACATTAATACCTTTTATTTAAAGTAAAAATAAAAATGTCACAAACATGTATTGTTTTACTAAAACAATTTTTACAAGGGGTTATACAAGTTATATTTTCGACAATAAATATTAATTGGAAATATAAAAAGATTTCCTACATCATGGTAATTTTTTTATAATTTTTAGACATTAAATAAATAAATTTATTTATGACACCATGATGATGCAACGATTACCTCATTAATGAACGATTTAAATAAAATGAAAAGATAAGGTAAACTCTAAGACTTAAAATTGTCAAAATACTATTGGATGGGTGGATTTAGAAACATTATCACCTTATCTTAGAAATATATCATTGTGGGACCTTTATAAACCGAAAACTATTTTATAATAAAATAATATTTTCAATCTTTCCAAAAGAGACCCTCCTCTCCTCTTATAAAAGGACCCCACCTATACCACCTTATTCACACCTTAAAAGTAATTTGTCTCAGCTAAACTCTGCCCAAATACCCTCTAAACTTTCCTAAATTCATCCTAGATGCCTTACCTTAGGCAGAAAACACTTCAAGAGTCCTTTTGGTTCAAACCAAAGGGAGTTACACAAACTAAAGGTAACGATTTCTCTTAACTTCTTTTCTTTTATTTTACTTCTACAACCCCTAAACTCTTTTAATTATTTTATTTTGTAACAACAACAGTATCTTCAATATACATGGATGTTTTTATGAGAAGGATTCTAACTACACTTACACACACCTCCATCTAATGGTTAAAGAACATACTGTTTCTGTGGGTGACGAATTACTGCCTCATGAAATGATGATTGTTCAATCTTATTTTAACACCTCTCATGGTGGCCATTAAGATTTCACTATATTTATATATGATATATATTATGTTTATGTTTTAATTATGCTTCTGTATTTTTCATTTATGACATACCTTTATGATTTCCATTATGGGTAAACGCGATAATTTCATTTTAGGAAGTGCGGACTACCGCCCCCTCAAAGTGATTTGAATCGTTAATGCCATATGTGGGATATATAAAGGATGGAGTTAATGATATTATATATGATATTATACTATAATAATAATATACCTTTATATCATTATGATTTAATTCTATTAAATACGAAATAGAAATGAAAGTAGCGTTCATGCGTACGTACGACTTACCGTCTCCATGAACGGTGCATTTCATTTCTTACCTCTAAATGTTATGTAATATTATAAATGCATGTATATACTGAATATATATGATATATATGATATCTACATCATGAATATAATTCTGGAGATAATGGATATTTTACCACATAAACAACTTGTAATTATAAGAAGTTTATTTTTGACTCAAGTACCAAGGATCGACAAAATGACCGTTATTAAATTAAATGATTACATAATGTTCATAACATGGTAATAAGTGATGTAAAAGGAATAATGAACTTGAAAAAGGTTCTTAATCAAATAGAAATTAACTATAGTTTATTATTCAGGATATTAAAGAACGATCGAGTCAAGTTAGACATGAGGTAAGGGACTTCATCTCAATCTCCTTTCATTGAGGCATATTTTGTTTTATACACAACTTTATTTTATACGGTGTATAAACCCCTTTGACTTTTACTTTTATTCAAAAGGAATCTTTTTATACGAATCATTTTTACTAAACGAAAAAAGGAATGTTTTGTCTTACGTATGCAGCGACAATGACTTCTCCGCCACCGTGACCATTATTTGAGTTTCAGATTCCTCTACAAGCCATAACTTTTTTTAAATGAAAAATAAATACCATGCTATACTTTTATTTTATTTTGGTATTGAAAATGGTTTTGATAATGTTTTGATTATATCAATGTGTTGTATTGATATCTTGTGATTGAAATGTGGAAATGTTATGTTTTATTTATGCATGTTTTATGTGATACGATTATGTTATGGTTCTTGGGCATTGTTTATGATATGTTTAAACCTTTTCATATAAGGAATTAATTGGACTTAGTAAGTGACGGGTGGAGCCCGCTATAGCTCCTCGATGCATCGGTAGGTCTCATGAGACAAACTAGTGTCTTGGCACAAGGCCTTGACAAAATCTTATTTGTAGTCTTGGCACAAGGCCTTGACTATGTGGTTATGATAGTCTGGCATTATGCATTCCATCATTATGAAAGTGGTTATTGATATTGCATGTGAATATTCGACTAGTAGAATATACATGTGAATAAGTAAATGGAATTATTTAATTTTATTTTTTCCATGTTATTCTGAAGTTCAAGTTTAAAAGGATTTTGTTTTAGTTATACAATTGCCTTAAATGTTTATGCTTGTTTATGAAAGTTTCCGCTATATTGTTATCCTTAATGAGCATCTGATCTCACCCTTTCTATGTTTTATTTTTCCCAGGATGTGAAGTAGTGTATTATGATTGATATGTAGGGATAGTCTAAGGGGTAAGTGTGTTCAAATGGGAAAATATGTTGTTGTTGTTTTTATTTCATGATGTAATGTAAAACTTATGAATGTATCTAGTGTTTCATGGCTACTAAACTAATCGGTCTTTCCAGACTTGATCTTTTGTGATCATGCCAATGTTATGTAATAATGCACCGACTCTGGGTAACTAGGGTCGGGGTGTTATAGTTAGTATCAGAGGCAGTTTAGTACTAACCTTGGAAGCTAGAATTAGATAAACTCTGATTAGAGCACATATCCCTAAGATAGACTTTGAGGATTAATATAGAAGAACATCCTAGAATTTTTGTAAAGTATAGATTTTGTGTATTTTCTGAGCAATACATCCCTGTCTAGATACGAGCAGGTAGAGGTGGCTCTGGCACAGATGTACCTAGGGGTAAAACCCAAAAACAAAACTTTGAGCTAGATTCGAACGGGAACTGGTGCACGACAACGGGCCTTGCTGCACTCTTGGTTATGACACTCCTGGGGGATATGCTTAGGATAATTATAATTTTCTTTACAAACAATTATGAAGGGTTTATGATTATATAATTCCTCAAAGAAATTTTTTTTATATGATTATGGATTATATCTACAAATAGTTCAATTTATGTTAAGTGTTTTACAAGTATGGAATTATGTATTCTGATTCATGAACTGATCTAGTTTATTCCATTGTTTAGAAATGGTTCCTAGTGGAAGGAATGGAAACCATATCAATACACGCACTCCATGTAGGGATTTCCCTCCTGATCAAGATAATTATAGTGGAGCTGGTGATACAACTGGTGCTGATCAGCTTATCACCATACTGGGACAACTCACTCAGATTATGAATAATAACCTTACTCGTATGGAACACCCTGATCCGCAACATGGAGGATCAATGTTAGACCGCTTAATGAAAAAAAAACCACCAAAATTTAATGTGGGTACAAATCCATTAGTAGCTAAGCAATGGATAAACTCCTTAGAGAAAATATTCCACGCCTTGGGGAGTAGCGAAAGGGAGAAAGTTGTCATGGAAGTTTACCGCCTCACTGGAGATGCCGATCAATGGTGGTCACTGATTCAAAACACAAAGGAAGATGATGAAGTATCAAATATGGAATGGAGGGAGTTTAAAGAAATTTTCTTAGAAAAATACTTTCCTCATGACCATCGAGCAGATATGGAAAGGCAATTTCTCAGTCTGAGGAAAAAGGAGGATGAGAACGTTGCGAAGTATGAGTCTAACTTTACAAGTTCAGGGAGGCATGCTTCAGATTATATACGTAACCCAAGAAGTAATATTGATCGTTTCTTTGATGGGTTAAAACCATTTCTACATCAAGATTTAGTATCACAATCCTTCTCATCGTACGAATATATTGTCTCGTGTGCTATCAAGATAGAAAAGGAATTCTCTAAGTCTTATGACTTTAAAGCAAAGCACACTAGTGGAAATAAAGGTTTTAACATCGTCGTAATAACGTCAGTTTTTTAAAAACTGACGCGAATAGTATGTGCGGGAAATTTATGGCGTTGGTTTTATCTAAAACCGACACCGAAAACTGGTTGGATAGAGTTTTAGTGTCAGTTTTACTGAAAAACGACGCCGAAGACCCGATTTTTGGCATCGGTTTTATAGAAAAGCAACACCGAAAAGCACGTCTAAATGAAGTTTTGGTGTTGGTTTTATAGAAAACTGACGCCGAAACTCATAAGAAAATTATTTTTGGCGTCAGTTTTTGAAAAACCGGCGCCGAAAATAAAAAAAAAATAAAAAATTTGCGTCGGTTTTTTGGAAAATCGACGCCATAAGATATATTTTCGGCATCAGTTTTCTCTAAAACTGACGCAAAAAGTCTTTTAAAATTATCCGGGGACCGAAACCCTCATTTTGTTCGATTGTCGAAATCAAGTTCCGCTGTGGAGCTTTGGACTCCCGACGACCTTCGAACCTGATTTGTGATCTTGGATGGCCATTGTTGAAGGTTTTGTGCTATTTGCACGATTTCAGGTATGCGTTCTTCCTCTTTATCTCTTGTTTCATCTCCCATTGTTTATTTCTTCTTCAAGAACCCTATTTTGCACGATTTTCATTATTGGTTTGATTTTAGTTGTAGTTTATCATTATTTTTGGTTTGTATTATCATTGTTGGTATAGATTTTATACTGTTTGTTTTTTGAAGTCATTATACCGGTCGCGGTTTGGATTTAACATCTCCATTCGGGTTGAACTTCAAATTTTTTGTTTGTATTATCATTATTTCAGTTTAAAATGATGTTTCATTACATTATGAAGTACTATATTTTTAATTCCATTTCCATTTTAATTAATTATTCTTCAAAAAAATAATTTTATTGTGTTATTTATTGATGAACTTAGTGTGGTTTGGTTGTAGTTTGTCTTGTTTTTTTGTATCTATATTTATCATTTAGGTCATGCTGTGTTATCTGGGATTAACATGTGAATATTTTATTTCATCAATGACTTTGAATTAAATGTGATTGAAGTTATAAAATTACATTACACCCATTTTGATTGATATTTTACATTTTAAAACAACCAATTATATTTTTTACTTTCAATAAATAATTGAGATTTATTAATAATTAACTACCCATGTCTGTGGCTTGCATTTCACACCAACATTTATTAATTATTTGTTGGTTTATTTTTTTTCTATACATTGTATGAATGTATTGTTTAGATAATGGTGTTTTGTCTTCCAACATTGTTGACATTATAAGGACTCAAATTAAAGAAACATTGATTCCTTTGACTACATATCTAGCACATTAAAATTGATATTTAATTAATCATATAATTAAATATGAAAATGATAACAAGAGTAAATTTTTAATTATTGTAAGATCTATTTCAATGGATTTAGTAGAATCTATTATGTATTCTATAGGATGTGCATTATCTATAATAGTGTAACCACTATATTGATTCTCCGCTACATGGTTGCCTCTATGGTAGCTTGATTGGCTATAGCTCGTATCCTTGTTGATCATTCTCTCCCAAGAAAATTTCCCCATCCCGACCCTCCTCCATAATCCCACCTCTCCACCTATCCATACTCTCCACCTCACCACCTCTCTACCTCTCCCTCCCAATCCCTTTCCGAGCCTCTCCACTACACACCCATCTCCCACTGGGACTCTACCATCCCCCTACCAACCTTTAACTCAACATTCATGTTTCCGCCTTCATTCCCATTGCCAACTTCATTTCCATAATTGACTTAATTACTGTGTTCCCTTCAGATCTACCTCCCAAATTCTCATTCTCATTTTTTCCGCGATGTCCATCCATCCTCTCGAATAACATCATCTGTATCACTAAACCCTATAATGGGTTCATCCTCTATCTAGAACTGCTACTATATTCACCTTCATATTAATATCGATACATATATTTGTTAGTACATAGGTATAGATCATACCACAAAATCTTCAATAATTTATACATATTTCCATGTACTCCCACATTTCACTTATTGCTTCCTTTAAATTAATGTACTCTTCAATATTTTTGACACATGCAACATCGAAATATTGAAACTATGTAAAATGAACTAATAAATTTTAAAATAATGATATTATAATTAAATTATAATATCAATATAACACACATGTATATAATATGAAAATAAACTTCAACCTTTTCTTGTTTTAATCAAAAAAAAATATAATATGAAAATAAACTGTTTACTCTATGTTTCATATCTGATGTCTTTTATCTGATTATCAATAGTTTTTATTGAATATATTTTTTGTTTACAATTTATCTGATAGATATTTAAATGTTTATATATTTTAATATATTCATCAATTATATTGTGATATCAGGTATTAATGGATCGTAATTGGATTTATTTACGAAGAACCACTAGTGAATATGAAAAAGGAGTTGATAATTTTTTGGAATTTGCTAAACGACATCTTCAAAATATTGATTTGATTTTCTGTCCATGTGTGAAGTGTGTAAATATGTGAAAGTTAAACTCCAAAGAAATCAAGGATCATCTCATTTGTTATGGTTTTATCTTTAATTATACACGTTGGATCTTGCATGGTGAAAGAACTGAAAATTCAACATCCAATGTTGATGACGATATTCATAATGAGACAGAGGATCGTATTGAAGAATTAATTCATGATTTAGGTGTTGAAACCATCGAAAAAACACCAACTATTGAACGATTGTATGGAGATTCTGAGAAACCATTATTCCCAGGTTGCAGTAAATATACAGTGTTATCAGCAGTTTTGAGATTAGTTAACTTAAAAGCAAAAAATGGGTGGAGTGATAAAAGTTTCTCCAGTTTACTTGAGCTTTTAAAAGAGCTACTTCCAGAAGGAAATGGGCTTACGGATTCCAATTATGAGGTGAAGAAAATATTATGCCCAATGGGATTGGGGTATAAAAAGATAAATGCTTGCCCCAATGATTGTGTACTGTATAGGAAATAAAATGAACATTTATCAAGTTGTCCTACATGTGGGACATTGCGCTATAAGATGGATGAGAAAGTCAACTCAGATTCATTCTCAGGTGATGTCATGTAACATTATGAAAAATCAATTTTTTACTTTCCAATGATATCATCCAATATTTTTTGCATACAATTCTAATAATTCAATTCTGATTTTTTTTAGGTACCAGAATCAAAACTCCAGCTAAATAAATTTGGTACCTTCCAATAATTCCTTGTTTGAAGCATCTATTTGCAAATTCAATTGATGAAAAAAGGTTAAGATGGCATTTAGATGAGCACATATCTGATGGTAACTTACGTCACTCTGCGGATTCACCACAGTGGAAGAGTTTTGATAAAAAATTTCATGATTTTGGAAGTGAAGTTAGAAATCTCAGAATGGGATTGTGTACTGATGGAATGAATCCATATCGGAGCCTCAGTAGCCAACATAGTTCATGACCTGTTTTGCTGGTACTTTACAACTTGTCCCCACATCTATGTATGAAGAAAAAATATGTTATGATGATCTTGATGATTTCTGGACCAAAACAACCGGGAAATGATATTGATGTGTATCTTACACCATTGATTGATGATTTGAAACTGCTATGGGAGGAAGGTGTTAAAGTTTTCGATGCACACAAGAAAGAGTATTTTCTTTTGCGTGCCATGATAATGTTCACTATAAATGACTTTCATGCATATGGAAACTTATCTGGATATAGTGTTAAGGGACATAAAGCATGTCCAATTTGTGAAGAACAAACTTCATATTATCAATTGCAGAATGGAAGAAAGACAGTGTACATGGGACATCGAAGATTTTTGCGAATTGATCATACTTATCGTATATTGAAAAAAGTATTTAATGGTTTACAAGAATACAACCTCCCCCCTCGACCATTGTCAACTGAAAAATATTATGATAGAGTGAAAGATATTGATTCGACATTTGTAAAGAGAAAAAGTTCTGGTTTACAAAAACATATCTGGAAGAAGCAGTCTATTTTTTTCGAACTACCTTATTGGAGATTTTTAGAGATAAAACATAACATTGATGTTATGAATGTTGAGAAAAACATATGTGATAGTTTGATTGGAACTTTGTTAGACATAAAAGGAAAGACAAAAGATGGATTACATGCTAGATTGGATTTGATATTAATGAGAATACATTTGGAGTTAGCTCCTGCTGTGAAAGGAAACAAAACATATTTACCTCTGGTTTGTCACACATTAAGCAAGATTGAAAAGATGAATTTTTTTCAGTGTCTTCATGGTATTAAAGTACCCATCGTTTTTTCTTCAAATGTGAATAATTTTGTGTCATTGAAGGATTGTAAATTAATAGGTATGAAATCACATGATTTCCATGTGTTGATGCAAAAAATTCTACCAGTAGCAGTGCGTTGTATATTACCAAAAGCTGTCAGAAAGACAATCATCAGGTTATGTAATTTCTTTAAATCCATTTGTAGCAAAGTCGTTGATCCAAATTTGTTAGATGTGTTGGATAATGAAGCAACTCTTATTCTTTGTCAACTAGAAATGTATTTCCCAGCCAATTTTTTTGATATAATGGTTCATCTATTGATTAATTTGGTGCGTGAGATAAGAATATGTGGGCCTGTTTATTTAAGATGGATGTATCCTTTTGAAAGATATATGAAAATTTTGAAAGGATATATTAAAAATCCTTATCGACCAGAGGCCTCTATTGTTCAAAAATATGTATCAGAAGAGGTGATTGAGTTCTGTACTGATTATTTGAATGAGGTGGAGCATATTGGTCTCCCTGTATCTCGACATATGATAGTTGATAGAGAAGGTAGAGGGGTTCAAGGCTTAAAGGTAAAGTTCATTCCACGTGATGAAGTGATGCAATCACATTTATACATTTTGAACAACACAGATGAGGTTCAACCACATATATCCTCACATATTGCTGAATTAAAGTTACGATATCAGAAAATAAATGAAAATTGGTTGATGATTGAGAATAAGAAGACATTTGTTTCATGGTTTAAAGAGAAAGTCACCCCAGATATATCTGTATCAGAAACATTGAAGTGGTTAGCAGGGGGACCATCTCTTAATGTGATCACTTGGTCTGGTTTTGATATCAATGGCTACACATTTTACACAAAAAACCTGGATGACAAGAGTACAGTTCAGAATAGTGGTGTGATGGCATTCGCTGAAACAGTGCATTTTTCGAGTGCCAAAGATAAAAACCCAATTTCTGTATCAACATCATATTTTGGAGTTATTGAAGAAATATGGGAAATTTATTATATTAAATTTCGAGTCACTGTTTTTAAGTGTAATTGGGTTGATAGTAATAGTGGCGTGAAACATGATGAATATGGGTTTAAACTGGTTGATTTGAAAAGATTTAATCACAATGAGGAACTATTTATCATGGCGACACATGCAAAACAAGTATTTTATGTCATTGATCCATCGAATGATCAGTGGTCAGTTGTTTTGCAAGGGAAAAGATACCATTTGGGTGATGAGGATGATTCTGATGATGCTAGTGATTTACATGAGCCTTATTCATCTATTACGCAATTTTCATATGATTACAATGAATATAAGACAAACATAGTGCATGCAGTACGTACCGATCATGATGAAGGCATGTGGAAAAACACTAAATTATTCTCCTAATTTTTCTGGTAAATATTTATATTTTGTGTCTATTTTTAAAACTTACAAATGCATGCCTCTATTTTTACATATTTATTTTTGTCTTCCTTGTTTCTAATTATTCAGTTTTCTAATGATATGCAGGTACACAAAATTTCATTACACTTTCTAGTAGCAATGTCAGATACAGATAGAGAGGAGCAGTTACTGAGGTATATCTATTTTGACATATTATTAAATATTCAGTAATATACTTATTTAATGAAATAAAACTATTAATTTACAATTTTTTTTGCAGGACTACTTATGCGTCCTCGGCAGAGGAGACTTCTCCAGTTACTACTCAAAAATCAAGTTATCTAGTTGGTAAACGTGGTATTACACATTTACCAAAACTATCACTTGATCGTGATGATAACAAAGTACACATCCATTTTGATGATAATAATAACGCGGTTGGACCAAATGCAGTTCAGTTTGTCAGTTATATAGCGATGTAGAGCCGTTGTAGGATTAGTATTTTATATCCTGATTGGAAGTCAGTGGACAGGACGACGAAGCAACAGCTTTGGGAGGCCGTGAAGGTAAAATATCTTTATTTATTTATTTTATCTCATTTTTTTAATATTATATAGTTTAAATGACATATTTAATTTTTTCAATTACAGATGACATTCAATTTTGAGGAAACCAAAGAAATTAGGAAAATACATCTCTCTTTAGCGGTGGTTCGATGGAGAGATTTTAAAACCAAACTGACAAAAAATTATGTTTTTGGAAAGAGAAGGTTTGAAATCCCATGTCTTAAGTATCCATATATAGACGAAGAAACATGGAAGCGATTTGTTGACAGTCGTCAGGAAGATAAATTTTAGGTATTGTAATTGTTTTATATTTTAAAATTTATGCTATATTTTCCTTATTACTTAGTAGTTTATTTTTATGTAACAGGCCTCTAGGAGATCTCATCAGAAGATCCAGTTGTAAAATGTATACCCTCATACTTTATCACGTGGAGGGTACTCGTATTTGGAGCATAAAATGATTGAAGAAAAATTTGAAGCATTAAGATCTCGATCAAGTAGTGGTTCAGAAGAGGTCCAGTATGGTCCTCCATCTCCTCCCACTCGCCATGAGAAATGGAAACGAGCAAGAAGAAAAAAAAAGAACAATATCTTACAGAGGAAGCTCATCAAGTGGCTGATAGAATTGTAAGTAAATATTATTTATTTGTTAACAATTTTTCTTTTTTATAATTTATAAACACTAATATAACTTTTTTATTTTTCATTTCAGGATGAACTTCAGGAGCAAGAGACACAGGGCTCTTTTATCCCTGAGGGTAGGATGGATATCCTAGCCACTGCTTTGGGAAAGGCAGAACACCCCGACCGTGTTAGAGGATATCAGGCGGGTGTTAGTATTTGGAAGGTTTTTGGTAAGAGTAAGCAATCAAGAGACCCAGAAATCGAATCCTTAAAAGAAGAGCTACAGGATATGAAACGGTTTATGGGTGATCAAATTCAAGTAGCAGTACAGAAGGCTTTATTAGAACACTTGGCAAGACAGTCACAGTCTGCACAGCCTTCCGAGGTATATTATTTACTTGTCATCAATTTTTCTTTTTTATAAATTATAAACACTGATATAAATTTTTCATTTTTCAACATTCTCAGCCTACTCACCTGGACTACCCTGCCTCATCTGCTTACCTAGCCCCGTCTGGGTAGCCTTCCGAGGTATATTATTTACTTGTCATCAATTTTTCTATTTTATAAATTATAAACAATAATATAACTTTTTCATTTTTCAACATTCTCAGCCTACTCACCCGGACTACCTTGCCCCATCTACTTACCCTTCCCCGTTTGCGCAACCTTTTGAGGCATATTATTTTATTTAATTTTTAATCAATTTTTCTATGTTATAAATTTTAAACACTAATATACCCTTTTCATTTTTCTGCCTTCTCAGCCTGCTCACCCGGACTACCCTGCCCCACCTGCTAACTTTGAGCCTCCACCTCCTCCCTCGGATCAAGCCTTATATTGTGAGTTGTTTGCGGGAGATCCTCATGTACATATTATTGCGTTAGGATAGGTCTATTTTTTGGGGGACTCGGTACATCATCAGCCTATGTAGATGGGTCAGGTTAGAGTATCAGTACTTGTTATTATAGATCCTACTGCTCTACTACCATTTCCTACTATGGAGATCACCAGTGTTGGGGAATGTATGGGCCATTTTTTACTTTGGCCAACTGCCCTTCTTCGTTATATTTCACATGAGGTATGCGTTTTTTAAATATTAATTAAAAATTATTCCAAATTACTTATAATTTTTTCTGACATTTAACTTATATAGGATTATCTGAAAGCAAAAGAAACTGTACAAATGCAACAAAATGTTCAGGAATAGTCGGCTGTAGATACTTCTGATATTTCTTATGGGTTGAAAAGATTATCCGAGTCCTCTTCTTCCTTGAATTTTATCTATGAGTTTCGGATGACGCCTGATATGTGTGGAAGAAATTATCAATTGAGAATACTGAAAGAATATAACATGAATTTAGTTAATTTTGAAGAGATCGGGCTGAATGTGGGGCAGTTGTTTTCCATGTAAGTAAATTGACGTTTGAATTGCTATTTCTTTAATAAAAGATTGTTATGTCATTGACTAACTATATTTTCTTTTTAAATTAGGTATCTACATAGGATTCTTTTACAAAATGAAACTACAAGAATTTACAGCTTTATAGATCCAGAGTACATTTCCTTGGAAGTCAAACATGTGAAGAATGATGAAAGAGTTCAATATATATCCGAGATATTATCACAAACAGAGATTCAGTGCTAGTTTTTTCCATTTCTTGATAAGTAAGAACATCAAAATAATTTTGAACTAATGATCATTATAATGTCATTAATTGTGAACTTTTTGTATTGTAGGGGGCATTGGATGTTAGGTGTATTTTTCCCAAATGAATGCACCTTATATTGGTTTTTCTCTTTATTAGGAAAAGTGCGTAAACCATTTTCTAACTTATCAAACAGGTAAGTTGTTTTTTATTTTTATAAGTTTGTTATGTTTAATTTTCATTGTTTACACAAGTTTTATTAGTTCTTTTATAAAAAAAATGCAGTTCATGGAAACATTTTACAAAGGAAAAGAAACTAACGAAAATCAAATATGTGGACGTACAAGTAATTAGTTTTTATATTTTTATTATATATTGGTTTTTATTATTAGTTAAATGTTTTATAACTGCAGTTTCATCATCAAAATGGACATGTTGAATGTGGTTATTATATTCTACGATTCATGTACGAGATAATCACAACTGGGGAAACTACTGATTTTCATAAGGTTAGTTGTATTAATTTTTTTATATATTTTCTACCACTTTTTTCTATTTATTAATTTCATATCATTCAATATTATTGTAGGTATTCAATGATTCACAGTCTTATTCCCAATCTGATATGATCCATATTCAATCTACTTTTGCGAACTTTTTGTTAAGTCTGATTAAGATTTGAGGTATGTATATTCTAATATTAATAAATAATAATACATATGGGTTTAAAAAACTAACTATTATGACATATTAGGTGTTTGAACCTACTAATAATCAAATTAATGCTTTAACAATAACCAACAATGAGCATGTCGTATATTTCAGGTATGTGTATTTTAATTCTACTTTACTTTGAGTTCTCTTAAGTGCCTCTGCAAAAACTGTTTGATTGTTTTTGTATACTGTGTTTTTTTTCAGGGGTTTCAATTTTTTTGGAAGTGAAATTGTAATTATTTTATAAAAAAAAATTTATTTATGGCATCGGTTATTTTAAAAACCGACGTCGAAAGTTTTTTTTAAAAAAAATTGACTTATGGCGTCGGTTTTATCTAAAACCGATGCCGAAAACTGGTTGGATGGAGTTTCGGCATCGGTTTTACTGAAAACCGATGCCGAAGACCCGATTTTCGACGTCAGTTTTCTATAAAACCGACGCTGAAATCCAGTCGACTTAGTTTTCGGTGTCGGTTTTATAGAAAACCGACGCCGAAACTCATAAGCAAATTATTTTTGGCGTCGGTTTTTCAAAAACCGACGCGAAAACTATATTTTTAATGTTGTCTTTAAAGACTTTGGTTTATAAACGACATCAAAAATCAATAAAAACCGATGTTAATAAGTGTTTTTGCACTAGTGGCAAGAGAAGAAGATATCTGCTAATCAATCTAGAAATGGAAATAAGGGGAATAAGGGAAAAGTTGAATATCCATCCTGTAGTAAATATGGGAAGAAACACCCTGGTACTTGCTTGAAGGGAATGAGAGTCTGTTATAAGTGTGGTGAAAAGGGCCACCAAGCTCGTGATTTCAAGGGGAAGAAAGAAGCTACCGATGTTCAATTCTACAATTTCAGGGAGATGGGACATTATGCAAATGAATGTCCTAAGCATCAGGGAAACTTACCTCAGAAAAGGCCAAGGGATCAAGGCCAAGCTTATGCGATCACTACTGCTAAGGTTGAAGCTCCGAAAGATGTGGTGGTAGGTAATTTAATGGTTTTCTCAAGTTTAGCAAATGCTTTATTTGATTCTGGATCATCGCATTATTTCATATCTTCCCAGTTTGCTAAGAAAATTAGATATTTCCAATTTGATTTAACAAGTGAGTTTTCAGTCAAAAATCCTAAGGGAAGTATCATTGCAACAAATTTTTGTGAATCAGTCCCCATTAGAGCACATAAATGTTCTTTATCTGCTGATCTCATTGTCATACCCATGATTGAATTTGATATAATCCTTGGTATGGATTGGATTTCGGACCATGATGTGAAGATTTATTGTAAGAAGAAAGAGGTTACGATTTTTGATGATGATGATAAGGAACACCTTATCATTAGAGCAGAATCGTCACCACCGAATTATTATCTAGATCCACCCCCAGTAGATCAACTAAATTCACTTATTGGGGTGGAAGAGAATGAAATAACTATGGTTGAGGAAGAGAATGTTCAAATAGAGGATGTACCTATTGTGAGAGAATATTTTGATGTGTTTCCATAAGATTTACCTGGGTATCCTCCAGAACGAGAAGTTGAGTTTTCTATTGACCTAATGCCTGGTTCAAGGCCCATATCGAAGACCCCATATAGAATGGCCACTTTTGAATTAGTGGTACTAAAGAAAAAACTAGAGGAATTGAGTTATAAGGGATTTATTCACCCTAGTGTTTCTACATGGGGAGCTCCTGTTCTTTTTGTTAAGAAGAAAGATAGATCTATGAGGTTGTGCATTGACTACAGGGAGATCAATGCTATAACAATAAAGAACAAGTATCCCCTACCTCACATCGATGATTTATTTGACCAACTGCATGGAGCTCAATACTTTTCAAAGATTTACCTTCGATCTGGATATCATCAGTTGTGTGTGAAGAAGGAAGACATTCCGAAGACAGCATTTCGAACCAGGTACGGGCATTACGAGTTTACAGTAATGCCTTTTGGATTGACCAATGCACCCTCTGTATTCATGAATCTAATGAATAGAGTTTTCAAGAAATATCTTGATGACTTCATAGTGGTATTTATTGATAATAACTTGGTATACTCCAAAAGCTATGAAGATCATGAAAATCACTTGCGCATTATTCTAAAGACTCTTAGAAGACACGAATTATATGGGAAGTTTAGCAAGTGTGAATTCTGGCTTCATGAGATTTCTTTTCTTGGCCATATTGTCTCTAAGGATGAAATATCTGTTGATCCTTCTAAGACAAGAGCGATCCAAGAAAGTCTAGCACTGATGAGTATAACTGAGGTATGCAGTTTTATTGGTTTACCAAGTTATTATTGACGTTTTGTCCATAATTTTGCCCCATTGGATAACCTATTAACAAAGCTGTCACTTAAAGGGGTTAAATTTGTTTGGACAAAAGAATGTGAAGAATGTTTTGAATAACTGAAAAGAAGATTCGTCAATGCTCCTATATTGACTCTACCATTGGGGAATGATGGGTTTGTTATTTATAGTGATTCTTCAAAGAAAGGACTTGGTTGTGTCCTAATGAAGAATGATAGGGTTATTTCCTATGCATCACGACAACTAAAAATTCATGAGAAAAAATATCCTACTCATGATCTTGAGTTAGCAGCTGTAATCTATGCATTGAATATATGGAGACATTATCTCTATGGTGAAAAATGTGAGATATATAACGATCATAAGAGTTTGAAGTATATTTTCTCACAGAAAGAACTCGACATGAGGAAAAGAAGATGACTTGAACTACTCAAGGATTATGATTGCACTATACACTACCACCTGGAGAAAGTAAATAAGGTGGCAGATGCTTTGAGAAGAAAGGATCATGGAGTTTTGAACATGATGAGAGTTGAAAGGGGTCCTATTATCATGGATCTAGTAAACATGGATATCAGAATAACCATGGAAGGTGGATCATCAATAAATTTTCAAATGGTTTCCAAACCATATTTATTAGAAAGGATAAAAAGTTCTCAAGCTGATGATGAGGGGTTTCAAAAGAATATTAAAGATGTAAATGATAGGAGATTGAGTGACTTTGTGTATGAAGATGGAATTTTGAAATTTGGGAAGAGACTTTGTGTTCCCGATATAGCTGGTCTAAAAAGGGAATTATTGGATGATGCTCATAGTTCCAATTTCTCTACACACCCTGGTAGCACTAAGATGTATAGATATTTGAAGGAACATTTTTAGTGGGACAACATGAATAGTGATATTGTTGATTTTGTGTCAAGATTCTTGGTTTGTCAACAAGTGAAAGCTGGGAGGAAACTTCCTGGAGGAGTAATGCAACCTCTTCCCATACCTCAGTGGAAATGGGATAATATTATGATGGACTTTGTCATGGGACTACCAAAGACTCCTAGAAGGAATGATGCAATATGGGTCATTGTTGATCGTCTTACCAAGTCAGCACATTTTCTTGCTATAAGAGAATATTTACCACTTGAATGTTTAGCAAGAATGTATATTAACGAAGTTGTAAGACTCCATGGTGTACCCCTATTGATTGTTTCTGATCGTGATCCCCATTTCACATCAAGATTCTGGAAAAGTCTTCAGAAAGCTATGAATACAGAACTTCATTTGAGAACTGCCTACCACCCTCAAACTGATGGACAATCAGAATGGACTATTCAAACCTTAGAAGACATGTTGAGGTCTTGCTCACTTGACTTTCAAGGTATGTGGGATCAATATTTACCTCTGGTAGAATTTTCTTATAACAATAGCTTCCATTCAAGTATTCATATGGCACCATATGAAGCGTTATATGAAAAGAGATGTCGCACACCAACCTGTTGGGATGATGTTGGTGAAAGAAAACTCGTAGGCCCAAAACTTATTGAGGAAACAATGGAAAAGGTGAAGGTAATCCAAAACCACATCAAAGCATCTCAAAGTAGGCAGAAGAGCTTTGCCGATAACCGAAGGAAGGATTTGGAATTTCAGGTAGGAGATCACATTTTCTTGAAGGTATCTCCATGGAAGGGAGTTATACGATTCGGTAAGAAGGGAAAATTAAGTCCCAGGTACATCGAACCATTCGAAATTCTAGAACGAATTGGGGTTATAGCTTAACATTTGACAATGCCTCCAAGTCTTTCTAAAGTTCATGATGTGTTCCATGTATCACTATTGAGAAAATACATGCCTGACCCAATGCATGTACTCACCTATGAGGAATTAGATCTAGAACCCGATCTGACTTATTGCGAAGAGCCTGTCAAGGTTCTTGAAACAAGAGAACAAGTGCTGAGAAACTGGACGACTCGTTTGGTAAAAGTTCTATGGAGAAACTATAAGATGGAAGAGGCAACGTGGGAACCCGAGGAACTTATGATGAAGAACCACCCGAGTATTTTTATGCAGTAATATTCTAGAAATTTCTAGGACAAAATTATTTGAATTAGGGGAGAATGTAACACCCCAAGCTTCCATGGTACGCTTCTCTTTGAATAATACAACAGCGTGTGTTGTATGCAACCTCGAGTTCTAACACACCGCGACCAATCAAAGTAGCTGTTATGAATATTAATACCCACTTTTTGAATTATATAAATTTTATATTTCAAAATGGACTTCATTTTTGGATTTGGAATATCAAAATTAGCCTAAGTTGAATTTTTGGTATTTTTCTGAGAACATCCAATTTTCGATGAATAGTAAAAAATACTTAAAAACAACTTTTTTAATCAAAATAATTTATAGTGATAAATTATAATATTTACTGTTTTTAAAGTATAATTAGAATATAATTTTACCATTTTATCCAATGGTGGTCATTATAATTAATTTCACTTTGAAATTGGACATAAACAATTGTCAATCTTTTGATTGATATTGTTTCTTAAAAACACGCTATTTGTTCTGACAATGGGAATTAATTATAAAATTAATTAATGAAACTTATATGTTTTCAATTTTTTAAAATAGAAATCATTTTTTAATTTGTAATATCAATTATAGCTTAGGGTGAATTTTTGGTATTGTTCTGAAAAACTTCAATTTTTGATGAATAGTGAAACCACTAAGTGGTAGTTAAAAAAACTGATTTTTGTTTAAATGAAACTTTACTGCTTCTATGAATTGAATTTAAAAAATATGACATACATGGTTGTAATTAGTAAGTAAAATGTGGTTCAATGGGATGAAAATAATTTTTGGTGAATAGTAACTTTTGAGTTTTATTAACTGCGATTAGAGGTAATTAGGGTAATTTAAGGTAAAAATGATATTATAAGAATATAAAAATATCTTGACACATGTCTTACTCTTATTGGATGAGTCATGTCCGACCAAGAAAAACCATGGGACGATTTTTGGGACCCCATGTATCCACTTGGGTAAGATAATGACATTAATACCTTTTATTTAAAGTAAAAATAAAAATGTCACAAACATGTATTATTTTAATAAAAATTTTTTTATAAGAGGTTATACAAGTTATATTTTCGACTATAAATATTCATTGGAAAGATAAAAATATTTCCTACATCATGGTAATTTTTTAATAATTTTTATACATTAAATAAATAAATTTATTTATGACACCATGATGATGCAACGATTACCTCATTAATGAAAGATTTAAATAAAATGAAAAGATAAGGTAAAATCTAAGACTTACACTTGTAAAAAACCTATTGGATGGGTGGATTTAGAACCCTTATCACCTTATATTTGAAATATATCATTTTGGGACCTTTATAAACCGAAAACCATTTTATAATAAAATAATATTTTCAATCTTTCCAAAAGAGCCCCTCCTCTCCTCTTATAAAATCTCCCCACCTCTACCACATTATTCACACCTTCAAATCCATTTGTCTCATAAAATATCTGCCAAAATACCCTCTCAAATTTCATCCCTTCATCCTAGAATCATAACCATATGCATAAGGCACTTCAAGAGTCCTTTTGGTTCAAACCAAACAGAGTTGAACTAACTAAAGGTAACAATTTCTCTTAACTTCTTTTATTTTATTTTACTTCTACAACCCCTAAACTCTTTTTATTATTTTCTTTTATAACAACACCAGTATCATCAATATACTTGGATGTTTTTACGAGAAGGATTCGAAATACACTTACACACACCTCCATCTAATGGTTAAAGAACATACTGTTTCTGTGGGTGGTGAATTACTGCCTCATGAAACGATGATTGTTCAATCTTCTTTTAACACCTCTCATGGTGGCCATTAATATGTCACTATATTTATATATGATATATATTATGTTTATGTTTTCATTATGCTTCTGTATTTTTCATTTATGTCATACCTTTATGATTTCCATTATGGGTAAACACGATAATTTCATTTTAGGAAGTGCGGACTACCGCCCCCTCAAAGTGATTTGAATAGTTAATGCCATATTTGGGACGTATAAAGGATGGAGTTAATGATATTATATATGATATTATACTAGAATAATAATATACCTTTATATAATTAAGATTTAATTCCATTAAATTCGAAATATAAATGAAAGTAGTGTTTATGCATACGTACGGCTTACCGTCTCCATGAACGGTGCATTTCAGTTCTTACCTCTAAATGTTATGTAATATTATAAATGCATGTATATACTGGATATATATTATATATATGATATCTAAATCATGAATATAATTCTGGATATAATGTATATTTTACCACATAAACAACTTGTAATTATAAGAAGTTTATTTTTGACTCAAGTACCAAGGATCGACAAAACGACCATTATTAAATTAAATGATTACATAATGTTCATAACATGGTAATAAGTGATGTAAAGGGAATAATTAACCTGAAAAGGGTTCTTAAGAAAATATAAATTAACTATAGTTTATTATTCAGGAGATTAAAGAACGACCGAGTCAAGTCAGACACGAGGTAAGGGACTTCGTCTCAATCTCCTTTCATTGAGGCATATTTTGTTTTATACACAACTTTATTTTATATGGTGTATAAACAACTTTGAATTTTACTTTTATTCAAAAGGAATCTTTTTATACGAAGCGTTTTTACTAAATGACAAAAGGAATTTTTTGTCTTACGTATGCGGTGACAACAACTTCTCCGCCGCCGTGACCATTATTTGAGTTTCAGCTTCCTCTACAAGCCATAACTTTTTTTAAATGAAAAATAAATACCATGCTATACTTTTATTTTATTTTGGTATTGAAAATGGTTTTGATAATGTTTTGATTATATCAATGTGTTGTATTGATATCTTGTGATTGAAATGTGGAAATGTTATGTTTCCTTTATGCATGTTTTATGTGATACGATTATGTTATGGTTCTTGGGCATTGTTTATGATATGTTTAAACCTTTTCATATAAGGAATGCATTGGACTTAGTAAGTGACGGGTGGAGCCCACTATAGCTCCTCGATGCATCAGTTGGTCTCATGAGACAAACTAGTGTCTTGGCACAAGGCCTTGAAAAAATCTTATTTGTAGTCTTGGCACAAGGCCTTGACTATGTGGTTATGATAGTTTGGCATTATGAATTACATCATTATGAAAGTGGTTATTGATATTTCATGTGAATATTCGACTAGTAGAATATCCATGTGAATAATTAAATGTCATTATTTCATTTTATTTTTTCCATGTTATTCTGAAGTTCAAGTTTAAAAGGATTTTGTTTTAGTTATACAATTGCCTTAAATGTTTATGCTTGTTTATGAAAGTTTCCGCTATATTGTTATCCTTACTGAGCATCTGAGCTCACCCCTTTCTATGTTTTATTTTTACCAGGATGTGAAGAAGTGTATTATGATTGACCTACAGGTATAGTCTAAGGGATAAGTGTGTTCAAAGGGGACAAGATGTTGTTGTTGTTTTTATTTCATGATGTAATTTAAAACTTATGAATGTATCTAGTGTTTTAAGGCTACTAAACTAATCGGTCTTTTGAGACTTGATCTTTTGTGATCATGCCAATGTTATGTAATAATTCACCGACTCTGGGTAACTAGGGTTGGGGCGTTACACAATCTCTGGCTGATTTCCTTGCTGATCATCCATCTACAGAAGATACATCATTTAATACCAAACTTCCTGATGAAGAGGTATTCTCTTTTCAAGATAATTCCCAAACATGGGAAATGTATTTTGATGGTGATTCCAGAAGTCCAATAGGGAAGAGACTGGAAAACCCTAAACTCAACAAGGTTGGATTAGGAATTGTCCTTATTTCCCCAGAAAAGGAAGTATTGCCCTATTTTTTCCTATTATCATAAGGTGGTACCAACAATGAAGCATAGTATCATGCTCTCATCGTAGGTTTGGAATTGTCCCTTCAGGTGAAAATATATCATTTAAGGGTAAAAGGTGATTCAAAATTGGTAATCAAACAAATAAATGGGGGGAATAATGTATCAAAAAATAAGAGTTAATCCCTTTGTGTGATTAAGTTAGAAAGTTAACGGCTGAATTTCCCTCAGAGCCGACATTTTCCTATGTCCTGCGATAAAAAAATTCCCAATTAGATACACTGGATAATGCAGCTACAGCCTTGGAAGATCCAAATCTGGATGAGACAATTATCAACATAACCCATCGCCATGTGGTTTCACCTTTTTTTCAAACCAGAAGGGAGGAAATTAATGAAATTAGCTCTATATCTGAATCGTATGGTCATACAACGGGATGGAGAACATCCATCATGAAATATCTTCAAAATGGGATACTTACACCAAATAGGGATGAGAAGGAGAAGATCCGGTGATGAGCAGACAATTTTACTCTTTATGATAGTTCAGACCACCAAAAGATTCTTTACAAGCAAGGCTTTGATGTAATTCTCTTCAGATGTATTGATGGAGAAGAGACCACAACTATCATGAAAGAAGTATATTTAGGAGCTTGCATT
The DNA here is from genome assembly GCA_963277665.1 of Viscum album. Lineage (NCBI taxonomy): Eukaryota > Viridiplantae > Streptophyta > Magnoliopsida > Santalales > Viscaceae > Viscum > Viscum album. Next base: position 160,008,903 of record OY728125.1, read on the forward strand.
GCCCATCAATCTGGGCACAAACTCTCTAATCAGATCCGAAGGCTTGGATACTTTTGGCCTTCAATGACACATGATTGTACAAATTTCACTAAAAAATGTCATCCATGTCAAGTGCATGCCAAATTCATTCATCAACCCACAAAGTTGCTACATACAGCTAAATACTCCTGGCCATTTTCTACATGGGGAATGGATGTAGTAGGGCCTTATCCTCCAGCCACGGTTAAGAAGTTCAAGTATATTCTCACTGCTACTGACTTATTCTCTAAATGGGATTAGGAAATACCTCTCAAGGAAGTCGGATCCAAAATCATTTTTAGTTTTTTCAAAACTAATATCATCACTAGATTTGGCATCCCTCATACTATTTTGATGGACAATGGAACCAAATTTTGTTCTGCTGAAGTAAAAAGGTTGTATCAGGAACATAATATCAAGTCCAACCACTCATCTCTCTATCATGCAATGGACAATGGAAAGATAAAGGCATTCAATAAGTATTTGTCAAATATAATTCAGAAGATAGTGGATAAATATAAGAAGTCATGGCCTGATAAACTTTTGAATGCTTTATGGGATTATCAGACAACTACCCATACTGCTACCCAAGCAACTCCTTATTCATTGGTATATGGAACTAAATTAGTTTTGAAAATTGAAATACAATTTCCTTCACTTAGGGTTGCAATCTGTGATCAGTTGTCTACAGATGAAAGATATCAGAAATAGTTCGATGAGTTGGAAAGATTAAACGAGAGAAGATTGCATACTTTGCATCATTTAGAAGTCTATCAGAACAGAATAACACGAGCTTTTAATAAGAGAGTTCACTTTCGTTCATTCCTTCAAGGAGAATTGGTATTGGTCCTTAGGACTCCAATGATACTAGGGAAGAAACCTCAAAAACTTGAACCAAAGTGGGAAGGAACTTATTCCATACATAAGGTCTATTCAAATAGAGCCTATGCTTTAATCTCAATGGATGGAGAGCTCATTACACCTCCATCCAATGCATGATTCTTGAAGAAATACTTTGTGTAATTATACACATTCGTCCTCACTGCAAGACTTTAAGCTGCACAATACCGTGTCCTTGCTGCAAGACTTAAAACTGCACAACCCCCATGTCCTAGTTGCAAGAGATTAAACTGCACAACAACCATAAGCATCCATGCTGCATGACGTTAAAGTGCGTAGAATCTTCGTCCTTGTCCCATGACGTTAAAATGCATGACATCATTTGTACAACTAATGTTTTCTCTATAAGACGTTATAAGTTTCCATAAGAAAACACCATTGACGTCATCACTACTCCTTAGTAGTACATGAGTCCCTATCTTTCTTATGTCGGAGTCAGATCTGCATAGAGACCAGGTTTCAAGAACTACATATGGCTTGATTCTCATTTTCAATGAGATATGTAGAGATGCCTAAATCTCCAATTTTGGGCCCAGCCAAAATCACAAAATCTTATTATTTTCATTTCTCCTCCTGTGTATGAATCGGATCTATACAAAGTGTTTCCTTAAGATATATAATTTGGTCCTTATACCATTTTATGTCTTAAAGATTTACCGTTCTCTCAGAACGTGTTAAAATCCCCCATTCTTCATGTCAAACTTAGCGTGAGGAATGATTGTTTAAATAAATACATAGGGCTTGATTCTCATTTATTTTGAGATACGTAGAGATGCCTAGATCTCCAATCTTGGGCCCAACTGTGATAACCTTCCCTTTATTTCTTGTATAAGAATCAAATCTGCATAGGAAATGTTTTAAGAATTATGCATGACTTGATCCTTTCCCCAACAAGACATATAGTGACACTTGGGTGTTATCCATTAACCTAGTTACAATATGTCTTTTAATTTCACATTGGTTTATCTTCGTCCTTACCGCATGACGTTAAACTGCATGGAAATCTAATACACCTATTCTTCATTTGCATCACCTTTGAATTATAAAAGAAACCGTTACTCCTCCTTATTTCTCACACCGAGCATAGCTCACGTGAGCTTAGGAATTGGGTAAATGGATTCTTTATATAAGGTGTTTTAATTTCTTATGGGGTTAATAATGTCCTCACTGCATGACTTAAAACCACATAGTATAATGTCCTCACTGCATGACTTAAAACTTCATAGTATAATGTCCTCACTGCATGACCTAAAACTGCATAGTATAATGTCCTCACTGCATGAAATAAAACTACAGATTATAATGTCCACATTGCATGAATTAAAACTACACATCACCATATTCATTCAAAGGAAACAAAGAAAGTCTCCATTTTACATATGAGTCAGATCTATGTAAAGGACATCAAACTCATGGTCAATATTGATTCAAATATTTCTCATAAACATTGAACATAAACCCTCATCCATAATTCACACTCTTAAAATTGAATATTTCTAAATCCTCATAATATTTCTTACGGTTCCTGGTGATAGGATTTCTAATACCTACGAGCTCTTTTGCCTGACTATGCAGCATGTTCCCTTAGGCAGCCTTGTATAAGTTTCCTACATAACAGGCTTGTCAATCAAAAGATGCCATTATTTGGCTATGCAGCATATTCCCTAGTTGGCTCTGCATAATACAACCCCTATAACAGGTTTTTCAAGTAATGGCAACTTCATTATTAGTTATAGTATCTTTTCCCCCTTTAATCTTTGATGACAATATACAAGAATATGTATTTTAAAATAGTCATTCAAGTATATTTATCCCATTATTTTTCTCACAATATGAAAATATTAAAAACCATGATTTACACATTTCTTTCACCATGTGTTCGATGCACTAGGGAATAACATTGAAATCACTTGGCCACATGTTATATATTTTTTCTATTTCTAGTTCCAGTTGTATGACCTAAAACTACAGACACCATATCTTTTACATTTGGGTTAGAGCTTCGTAAAAGTAATATTCCTCCGATTCTTTAGATATCTTGATTGGAAATAACCTTTCCATATTCAGGTACCTTTCTCTATAAACCAAACTCTATGCTTCAGAAAATATGAATCTCCATAAACTTTCTTCGACTTTTAGCAATAGAACATCAAACTTCTGAGAGCTCTTTTGCCTGATTATGTAGCACGTGCCCTTAGGCAACCTTGCATAAGTTGCCTACATAACATGCCTGTCAGTCAAAAGATGCCCCTATTTGTCTATGAAACATATTCCCCAGTTGGCCCTGCATAATACAGCCCCCATAACGAGTTTGTTAAGTAATGGTAACTTCGTTCTTAGAAAATACTTCCTCTAATGCTTTTATCCCTTTTCCCATATCATTCCTCAGTTCTAGAAATTCCTAAATCATAGTTTACAATTTTCCCTTCCATACCTAAATATGATAGTATGTTTTCAAACAAATTATCAAGAAATTGGGAGAGTTTTCTCGTACCTTTGGTCAGAGATAAAGACCTTAAATTAAAGCCACCCAATGTCCTCACTGCATGACTTAAAACTGAACACTACAATGTCCTCACTGCATGACTTAAAACTGCATAGTACAATGTCCTCACTGCATGGCTTAAAACTACACAGTACAATGTCCTCACTGCATGGCTTAAAACTTCACAGTACAATGTTCTCACTGCATGACTTAAAACCGCACAGTACAATGTCCTCACTGCATGACTTAAAATTGCACAGTACCAATGTACTCACTACATGACTTAAAACTGCATAGTATAATATCATAAATATCCCCTTTTCTGATAAATTTTTATCCATTAATCATACACCGAATTTGTATAAAAATGTTTTTCCTATTCATGACATATGTCAGTATAAAATAGCCCATTTTCATTCTTTAAATTCCTTTTGTGGTCTAGAGTTACCCGAATCTTATCTTATTTCCCCTATCTATCAACAACAAAACGTTAAATTTCTAAGAGATCTTTTGCCTGACTATGCATCACGTTACCTTAGGCGGCCTTACATAAGTTTCCTATATAACAGGCCTATCAGTCAAAAGATGCCACTATTTGGCTATGCAGCATATTCCCTAGTTGGCCCTACATAATACAGCCCCCATAAAGGGTTTTTCAAGTAATGGTAACTTCGTTCCTGTAAAAGACACCCCTTATGTTGATATAGGTTTCAAATTTGGTGACCATAAAAATATTGGCTCATGATTCCCCTTGGAAATATTTAAATAATATTAAACTAATTCTTAGCCACAAAGTTTTGTTTAGGATTTATTCAAAATTTATGGTCAAAGCTATTCGAACCTAAATATTATCCCTTTATAGTCCAACATACATGACTCTAAACTTCCAAACAACAAAAGACTTGGTAATCATTAGATTGAGAACCTGTGAAGGTTACTCTGAACAAAAGTCGAGTCCTAGATCACTAAACATACATTTTTTTGTATGATTTAGGTAATATTGAGCAATAAAAAAAAGAGGTCAAAAGATACAAAATTTGTGGGGTTATCCATATAACCCTAGAAACAATCAAATTATGCTCATTAGGTCCCTCGACTTAATAAGAAAATTTTGAGCACTTCATTCTTGTTATTATAATAATGATTGTTTAACATAAAGGAATCATTATCATCATTTACCTTTCATATTGCAATCATGAAAAGCAGGAATGAAGATTTATATGATTGAATTTTTTTTTATTTCATTCATATGAAAATAGAGAGTCATCCACAAAATGGAGCCTCTATATAATGTTTTAGAATAAACTCTCAACATGAATTTTCATTTGTTAGACCGCTTCATAAGCTCTATTAGCTGCCTGTTGAAGTTGAGATAGTTGAGAAACTCCAGTCTCCTCAGCCTAACGAAGTGCTTCTTTTATAGTTGAAATGGTTATTATTCCCTCTAATTAGGTTTCTACCAATGTATGATTCAACTGATCATGCTTGTTATGAACAACATCCAATTATTGTTGAAGATATAACAACTCCTTCGTGGTCTCTTTGATTTGTTGGCTAATTTCGAGCGATTTCTTATTATGATTTGCCTCTGCCTTAGCTACTGCAGCTTGAAATCCATCAATATTGATGAGTTGTTTAGCCTCTTCAAAATCTTGTTGCAACTTATGATCCTGCTCCCGTTGGTGAATAGTCTATTTCATGGCATCATAGACTGGACGATAATTAAATCCACCAAATCCCAATACGCAGAATAATGATGGGAGTTTTGAAAAATGGGACAAAAATTCATCTAAAGGATTTTTGGAAATTATGCTCCAGATATTCCTCCATGTCTTCTTATGTGCCATGCCAAGAGCATATTGCATCTCTAAGTCTGAATCTGAGTCACTACCATAAGGTAAAATGTACTCTGGAAATAGGTCTCTTAAAGAATTGCCTTGTTATACTTATCTTGGGACGGTAGAAGCTTCAACTTCTGATCTAGGAATTGATAAACCTATATGATAAATCAAGGTCATTATTAATTTCAAATGTAGGAAACAAATATGATTCAAACAACTGATTATATTTACCCAATAATAAGTCAGCTACTTGATTGGATTCATTCCCCGTATTCTCAACCTTAGTGTTTTGAGCAGATGTTTCTTGAGAAGGGGAATTTCCTTGAATTTTCTCAGTTATGACATTTGATAAAGGATACTCTGTAGGTATTTCTCTAGCCCCAGTGGAAGGGTAAAGTGGAAAATCCTATTCTTAAAGAGCCTTTGCAACATTTTCTGTAGATAAAGCTGCATAAGGTAAACTTTGATGTAAAGAATCAAGTTAAAGAACAAATTATGTATGTAAAATGCAAGAATAGGGACTTACGCCCTTGAAATTCCTCATGAAAATCCCCAAACTACTTTATGGAACCTGGAATATTAATATTTGGATTAAGGGTGTCCATCATTTCAGTGTATACGACCTGAAATGTTACAGTATCCTCACCATTTAAGGTATCCAAAAAAATGTTGGTTGATGCCCAAATTGGCTCCACTGACATTTTGTTCCTTTATCTCTTCAATTGGTACAGTAGAATCAGGTCTTTTCAAGTTTGGGTCAACATCAGTATTTGTCTTAGATTGTCCTGGATCTTCATTCCTTTCCCCTAAAGTAATAGGAATATCAGTGTTGACTATTTCAGGATCCTTTGACAAAAGAAACTGAGGAATGTATTTAATCTTTCCATGGATTTCCTCTCTCTCAGAAGATCTAGGAGCAGGTATAGCTGAATCCTTTGACGATTTATCTACTAAAATTGCAGATTCGTCAGCATGAACCAAGGTTTCCCCTGGGGATTCTTTTTCTGGTCTTGAAGAATCATCTCTTAATCCCTTGAGAGAGGAGAGATACATAGATCCTATAAGAGGATAAAACGTGGTTACCAGAATATATTGAGCAAGTTATATTCCCTAAGGATCATATAAGTACTTAATCCTTTGGCGAACACTTCGAATCAATCTCATTTCTCTCTTTCATTTTTGTTCAAAAGCTTGGGGAGAGATTGAAACACTCCTATTATCATGAGAAACTTAAGGTAATGGTTGAGGATTATCTGTCACCATTACCCCAGTCATTATTCTTGCTCCTGGAGAAAGTTCTGGTGACTTGGGAGGATCATTTGTTGTATCGATAGGAGAGCCTGTAGGACCATACTGAGGTGATTCAAGAATTGTTCTGGAGCTTCCTTCTCTACATTCAAGCTGCACAAATACATTTTTTTATCAAGATTAATGATTATAAATGGTAAAGAATAGTTGAGACAAAAGAAAAAGGGAAATACATTCTCAGTATTAACATAAATATCCCACTCCTCCTTAGAGTCAATAATTACCCCTTCGCAGACTCCTAAGTCCAGCATATGTGATACTCGTTTAGAGGCTCGAATTTGTTCATCAGTTTAATATATAAAAACCTCCATCTCCGCAATATACTTTTGTACTTCAACCAAGTTATTGTCCGGATTTCAATCAGAAGGTGCCTTGATGTCACCAATATCTAGTATTCTAATTCCATGATGGAGAAATTCCCAGGAGTCCCTAAGATCATGGGTTACACTCTTCTAATGATGAATGGATGAAGGTCGCACATAATTCAATATTAGTATGGTTGACTATGGAGGAGATTCAACACCTTCTGATTGGGGAACTTCTTCAAGCCTCCTTTCTTTAGAAAGTTCAACAGATGGAATAGGAATCTCTGTTTGATGGTGGTGACTGGATCTCCTTTGCATTGGAGGTTTTGCTTCTCTAGCCCTGTTCTTCCCGGTATACCTCCTATGAAGATGTTTTGAGGGCTCTTAAACCTCTAAAACTTATGTATCATCTCTGGCTTTGGACCTCTTACCACGATTTCCACATGAAACAATCGTTGTAGCTACCACTCGATATATTCCTTTTGTCAAATCCCCTTGAGGATATGAAGAATCCCAAGCTTTGGCATACCTAGCTTCTAAACCGATCGATGCATCTGATGGAGGTAATGTAATCGACAATTTGGATACCTCTAAATCTATTAGAATCCATAATTTCCGCACTACCATTGGGTGTTTTTCATGTTTGACATACATGGGTGGAAAAGTATTTGATTTTTGAAGACACTTGAACTGATGAGAAAATCTATAGGGGACGTAGGCCTCACAAATAATTTCACCATCAATCCTGATTGATAATGTGCCATCACTGAATGCCATCATATAAGATCTTAGCTCATAATTCTTTTCTTTACCATCATCAATAAATGTTCCAACTGGTGGGTTACCAAAAGGAAATAATCTGAATTCTCCTGAGACATTCAATACCTTCAACACCTCGTCGGGTCTCAAATTCAAAGGCTTAATACCAGAAACTTTCTATAAAAATGGGGTGAATCAACCATTGGGAACTCTGACTAAATTAAACACTGAGTATAAAGAAAAATGTGCTGCAATCCAGCCCCACAACACTTGGAATGACCTTATAATCTTAAATGGAGCCTTCCCATTGTATAAATGTATTAGGAGATGGTAAATTTTTGCTAATACAGGGGTTTCTAGCCCAATATACTTCCCTTCTACCAATTTAGCTACAATTATGAAAGTCCCTAATCTTACACCACCTCCGGATTCATGGACTGGAAGCAAATAAATGCTTAGCCACATAGCAAGGAAGGCATCTAAGCGTACTTTTGAATCTATATCGGGTTGGACTTTATATCCCCAGTGCTTATAATCGCCTCTTTCCAGTATAGGACAATATGTGCCTGAACTGCCTCGGTTATCTGGAGAAGGACAAACAGTAGGACATCCACAGGTTGAACCTTCCTCTGTTGTGGGTTATAAGAAGGCTTCCATACACACTCTAGCATGGATATATTTATTGTCCTTAGGTAAATTCTTTTCTATCTTAAATAATTCATGATCTAACAGTGGTGTTATAGAATCATCACCCCATGTTGTAGTAGGTGGAATGAATTCATCATACATTTCCCCAAGAATGGGAATTCCAGCTATTTGGTAAATATCCTAGAGACTAATACCAACTTCAGCGTGCATTAAATGAAAGGAATTCATTTGTGGACTCCTTTGGCTTAGTAATTCAGGAATGAATTCATTTTTATAAAAATAAGTTTTCCCCATCCAGATAGCTTCATAGATATAAACGTCTGATAACTCTTTTCTGAATTCTGTACAAGTCCGACGTACTCAGAATGCCCACATTCACTTGGGCTTTACACCCCCTCTAGAACGAAGGTACCAATCTTCTTTCCAACCATTAGATTGATCTGTTTGAGAATCCTGAAAAGTGGAATCATAACAATGTGGTCTTGGCTCTACAACATGATCCTTCATATCGGGAGTGAAACCACTGTGATGAAGGATGCAACTAATAGGGACAGTTCCTTCTTGTACTGGAACCCCCCTTGCACTAATATTCATACATTTATAGTTGGAATACTGAAGAAACCAATTCTTTGGAAAGTACATTTTAACAGATGGAACATGGGCATCTTGCAAAATCCCTTGCCCGTACAAGGGTAAATAAGGACTTTGTGCATAGTCATGTTGGTACAGAATTATACCCTTCCATAGCCCAGAAAGAGTACTCTCAACAATTTCATAATAGTCTGGTCTGACGATCTTCATCATTTCATTTTATAGAGCCTTAGCTTCTTCAATATGAGTCATCAAATGAGTCATTCTTTCCTGCAAAAGAATTACTAAACTTCTGGGTCAGAATTTTAAAGAGTAAATAAAAAATTTGGCAAAGGACACTGTTTGCGTAGGTTCTTCGACGAGGCTTGTCACGTAGGTTCTTTGATGAGATCCACTGCGTAGGTCCTTCGCTAAGGGTCCTAGTGAAAATCATTTGATTATGTTTTTTGGTTTAGCTCCATCATTTAAAATAATTTTACCTTGAATAAATTTCAAGGAAATCACGCGAGAGCACAACGCAATAGTAGTTGGGAGAATGAGCTATGCAATGAGAGCTACAAAATTTCAGAGAAAGCACAGATGAATATGGGATATTAAAGTGTTTATGAGCCCCTATGTCTCCCACCCCAAATTGATTGAGGGTTTATAAATTAATAGACCTTAAATTTAGTAGTATCCAAGAAACCCAAAAATAGAACAAACATTGAATTTAACAGCAGTCAAGAAACCCTAAAAAAGAGATTATTTTTAGTTGTTTTCCAAGAACCTGAGGAGAATGATTTTGGTTTTAGTAGTTTTCCAAGAACCCGAAAAAGAGATAAAAATGAGATTTTTTAGGTGGAATAATTTGAAGAAAAGAACCCAATTCTCAAGAATTATAGAGAAAATGTAATTTAGATAATGATAGAGATAAATATGGGATATTAAAGTGTTTATAGAAATAAATACAAAGGGATATCAAGAGGAAGCAATTTTATAGTCAATGCTTGTTGTCACCTACTATAGATAGATGATGTTCAAAATTGATCAAGATTATAGATTTATAAGCCCCACATGGGTGATATTTATAGCCTACAAGGGTATAAGGGTAGATTTGGAGGTGTAATGGGGTCAATAGATATGTTGAAGACCATAATAAATTCACCATTTGACTTGCTGACTCGATACCACTGACTAGCTGGTGGGATTATTGTATCCTTCCAAATTGATGAAAACTCCACCGGGTAGCCATTTTCTTCCACCGAGTAGCTTCTGGATTCCATCGGGTAGCTGATGAGCTACCTAGAGTTTTGGTTCTTCCATACAGTTCCACTAGGTGGCTAGTGAGCTCCGTTATGTAGTCGATGATATTCCAATAGACCTGGTGGTTCTATCCAATTCCACTGGCTAATTGGTGATGCTCCACCGAGTATTCGATGGTTACTGAATGCATGACACCTAGTTTTGGTCTTCTTAATTAAATTTGTATCCTTTGTTTGGTCCATTGAAAACATATCTCCATGATCAAACATAAATACTAAAATACACTCCACTAAAAAGGTTAGAACACCAAAAGACATTTGTGGTCATTAAAACACATATAAGAGAGTGATGTATAATAATATCCCTCTTTTGATGATCACAAAAACTATGAATATACTAATAAAATTTTCAAAATGAATTTCAATATTTTATAATGAAATTTAAATGATATGATACAATCATTTTCAATTCTAAAGTGATTAAAACAATTGAATTTTAAAATGATTGAACACAATACAAGTTCAAAACAATTTATACTTATAAGATATTTAAACAATAAATAAAACTTTAAAATCATAAAGCAACTTTACTAGCAATATTTACCATAAATTTCTCCATTTCTCCCCTAATTTTAAAGATATTAAAACAATGAAAATTATAAAAAATTACAATGATACCATAAATTTATTCATCGATTTAATATATATTAAAATAATTAATTTCTACACCTTTATGATTATTAAAAAAGAACATATAAACATGTTTAGATAAATAAAAAATAAAAATAAATTACATTACTCATCATTAATGACATTTTAAAGAGAAAAAAATAGATTTTTAAATAAAATTTGATAAGTGTAAATAGAGTTTTTAAAATTAAAGGCTTTAAATTTTCCAAAACCAAATAATCAGTGCATTCTCAAAGTATCAAAATATTTTTTTGAAACTAAATTTTCAATAAGATCCAGATTTTTTTTATAAAAACAATCTCAGTATTTAAATAGGTTGTATCCTCTCAAAATATTTCAATATTAACAAGCTAATATCCCCCTTAATTTATTCATAAAAAAATATAGGGAGCCATAAAATAATGAAATTCAAGAGATAAAAGAAAAACATAATAAATTTTAAGATCAAGAAAATGTTTTGAATCTATAATTATGGTTTTTATGGTTATATTAATTATCCAAAACATATTCCCTTAGAGTGTCAAACCTAGTGTATAATAAAGCCCCACCACTCATCCCAAGGTGAAGATCAGATTAAAAGTCCAACCATCCCTTTTTGAGGTTATAAACTCTAGGTGTATCTACATCAGAACCACATCTAATTATTTGTATCCAAATAGGAGTTTATTTTCTAGGAAGATTAGACTCAATTTAATTTAATAAAATTAATGGTTTGAATGTCTTAAAATATTACCATATTTAAAATGAAATTTTTAATAGATTAAAACATTTAGAACATTTGAAACAACTCAAGATTTCCAAAGTTAAAGAATAATTGTCATGAGAATCCAATATCTAACTCACCCTTAATAAAGTCAAAACTATATAGTTCAATGGGATTGGTAAATATATCATCCAATTAAATATTGGTGTTAATGAACTCTATAAGGATATCACCTTTTTGGAAGTGATCTCTCAAGAAGTGGTGTCAAAGGTCAATGTGCTTAGTGAAGTAGTGTTCAATAGGATTTCTAGAAATACTAATGGAACAAGTGTTACTATAATTAATAGGGAAAATATTTTAATTTTAACCAATAATTTAAGAAAGTGTGTTTCAACCAAATATTTTGGATAAAATAACTCCCAATAGCTATATATTTAACTATAATTGTTGGGATTTTCTAATTCGGTGATAAGTGAAGGTTCTGGGAACAACAAAAGCATGTGATGGGCCATTCCCAACATTTATTTTTTCCATGATCAATTATTAATATGATATTTACATGATTATATAATTTGTGATCAATGAAAGTGAATCAAATAATATATAAAATGGATAAAATTCTAGAACCAAAGCGCAGAATAATCACATATTATTTATAATTAATTTAATCAATTAAAGAATTACTATTTTTGATGCTTTCTTCCGGGGCGCGCGCACGCATCCGTCACGCGGGGGAGGATGCGCGGCTTGTTGCCCCGTATTCCCGCTTTCCAAAGGCAGGCGACATCCGTTCCTTGTACAGGGACGTCTGCTCCTTGATCGAAACCGGGATGATGGGATGTCGGTTCTTCCTTTCGTGGAATCCTCCTCAGAGCTCGTCACCTAGTCTGGGTCTCCCTCATAGATTTAAGATGTATTCGTGAATCTCGTTCCCAGTGTCATATCTTCATGGACACCAGTTAATTACGCTGCTTCCGTCGAGACGCTCCAAGGGGTCTGGTCGGGGCAGCAACCTTCGGTGAGGAGAATGGTCACGCTGGGGCGTCGTTGGCGTGTCTTGACGCTGGGGGATTGGCATTTTTGTCTTCTGTACCTTATTATAGGGCTTCTCGAGGGCGCAGAAGCCCAAGGCATCCCACATCGAATGTGGGGAATTGGAATGTCGTAGGCATGTATCTGAGGTTTTCCTCAGCTTCCCATGTTTAACACTGGGTATGCAGTGAGTTTAACGTCCAACGGGGACGGATCAGACTGATCGGAACACTGAGAGTGGATCAGATAAAAGAACCCCCTAAAGGGAACTCCGATGTTGGGGCCAGCACGTGGGTGGCTTCTCGGATACTGTGGAGTGGAATGATGTGGCATGATCCCACTGGGATGTGGTGGACTGGGTAAGAATCAGGATGGGTGATGAAGTGAAGCGGCTTGAACCTCGTGGAGGCTTCCTACGCACCATGCCTTGACATGGATCAAAGTTCCCGTAGTTCTGGTATACAGTTTAACATCATGCGGGATGAGGGCATTTGGGGCTTACACTCTGAGGCGGCCCATAATGGATGGATATGGGACTTACGCTCTGAGGAGGCCCACAATGGATGGAGAACCAATGCGAAGGGGTCAGAATGACTGGGTGGTGGTATTGAACCTCATGGAGGCTTCCTACGTACCATGCCTTAGCACAGATCAAAGTCCACGTAGTTCGGGTGGTGCAGTTTAAAATAATGCGGGACGAGGCAGACAGTTTAACGTCGTGCTGGACGGCATACAATTTAACTTCATGCGGGATGAGGTCATACAGTTTAACATCGTGCTATACGACATACAGTTTAACGTCATGCGGTACGACATTTGAGGCTTATACTCTAAGGCGGCCCAAGGAGTTGGTGAACCGACACGAAGGGGTCAGAACAACCGGGTGGTGGGCTTGAACCTCATAGAGGATTCCTACATACCATGCCTTAACACAGATCAAAGTCCCCGTAGTTCTCCGGGATGGGGCTTACGCTCTGAGGCATCCCATAATGGGATGTCATGGTCGATGCTCACTCTAAGCTCACGCGAGTCATGCTCAGTGTGAGAAACAAGAGGCAGCACGGACCAGACGATCACATCACAAAGGGTGCGTTCGTGAGAAGCGGAGAGGGGATTACACATTGAGCGGCCCTTAGTGTTGGGACTTACTCCAGGATGGAGGCCTGATATGTGACAAGGCACATAGGGAGAGGGATTTGGGACTGAGCAAAGGAGGTGCCTCATTCCCTATCACGCCCTCCACTGGCCTTGGCAGTAGGGAAGTACGGAGGTGCATGGGTGCTACCTTCCGCAAGAGAGTCTAGGGGCTTACGCTCTGAGGAATCCCTTCCCTCGTGGACAAACACCACTCCGATAGGGAGGATATCATTCCATGTGAGGAATATTCCATTCCCGTGGAGACGAGCGGCATAAAGAATGTCCGAGCTGAGGGGACCCTGCGTGCGAGGCACGATGTCGGATCACATTTTAACGTCATGTGTTGAGGACGAGGTGCTTGACAGTTTAACGTACTACAGCTAGGACGAGGTGGGTTCGCTCCACACCCCTAGGGCTTACATGACCGGCACCCTCTACCCCTTTTGGGAGGGAAGGCATCGACACGGCCTTAGTGAAGGGGGGCCGCAGGGCGAACCATCGAGGGGTCCACGTTAGCATGGTTATGTGAAGAAGCAATAGCCGTTAGCGTGCCTATGAGAAGGAGCATGAGGCAAAGAAACGCAATGGGAAACACCGCCCAAGGGACCTTGAGGTTACTTCATACGAGCCTGGAAGGCCGTACAGAAAAACAGCGCATGGCGCACATGCCCGGTATGGAGGAAATCGGGCGCCTACGCAAGGAGGCACCTGAGGGGCGTCAAGGCGAGGAGTCCTAGGGATTGCGCGCAAAGAGAAGATTTGCGTGCAAAACACCGGGATGGCACGCAATTGGGGCAGAGGAATTGCGCGCGGCTAGGGTGATTGCGCGCAAGGGATGTGAATTGCATGCGAGCGGCAACGGTGGAACCCTAAGGCATGACCACACTCGATGAAGGGGTTGCGCGCAATTAGACTTCTTTGCGTGCAATGGAAGGGATTGCGTGCAAAGGAGGAACCCTGAGGAGTTTGAAATTTTATTGAAGCCAGTGGGATTTCACGCAAATGCGGATCCCGGGGCAAGGTTGTGCGAAAAGAGTCAATACCTGAATGTCATATTGCGTGCACGGGAGTCCTACTTCACTCATGAGAGACGATTGAAATTACGCAACCCAGAAATGGAAGGGGTCTCCTTCTATTTATAGGCTCCTGGCATCGCGAAATCCTGATAGCGCGTGAAAATTTTCATTCCAGGGAAGGCGGCGTGCAAAAGGGACCCGCACGGGTGCAGACATGCTAAATTTCGCGCCGGATCTGGGGTCCTTTCGCGAATCCCAGACTCCTTTCGTGCGGCCAACACTTTTTCGCGCAATGCATCCTTAATTTCACGCAACACTTCCAGGCCCTCCGAACCGGGCCTCTGGGTCCAAATATGACTTTGCTTCATCATTTCGAAACTTCCTTTAGGAGTTACGGACTTTTTCGGCGTCTACAAATGCCCCCTCTCAGAATTGGATCGGCGAGAGGTCGCAATGATCGGATTCCGAGGGAAACGCCGAAACGCCGAAGTGGAGGATTTCATGGGCACTTTGTGCGCAAAAGTCAACGGGGCACACAAAACTCCAGTTCGGTGCGGAATTTGCTTTCCGCGCAGCGCGGAACCCTGACCTCGCCTATAAAAAGGGGCCCTAGGTCCCATGTTCCGTACTCAAACTTTTCCGCGCGATAGGCTCCGATCTCTCGTGTGAAAAATTTCCTCGGTGACGGCGCGGAAAACACGCGGTGTTCGCGCGTAATTCCTTTCGAATTTCGGCCTCCCTTACGCGCAAACTCAGGATATTTCACGCCGACTGTTCTGATTTCGCACCTTACTCCGGAATTGTACGCCACAGATCCAAATTTCACGCAACTCTTTCTGATTTCGCGCAACCCATCCGGATTTCGTACAACTCTCAAAGAACTCAAGATGGACGCAAACCAAGTCGATGAGGGGGAAGCCGCCGCTCATAGAGCTGAAATGGAGGCCAATGAAGAGGTTTATGGCGCCAAAGTGGTTGTTTCTGACAACCTTACCTTGTTCAACCTACTGACCCTTTCCCAGAAGGAGTATCCTCTGTCCAATAACCTCCCGCTTTGGAACTTCAGCATCCTGGAGGAGGTTCCACTGCCGGGCTTCGAGGTGGACACACCGCGGTCATGGGTGACTCGGGAGGACAACCTTCCCTGTTACAACATCACCAACAATGGTCATCCTGCTAGAGAGACCAGACACATGGATGTGTATGTCCTGAACCCGAGGACCAGGACCATTGATGGGGGTGATCCTGTTGCGGAGAGCTTCCCGAACCTCTATGCGAGCACATTCCGTCAGAGCATCACAGACAATACTAAGGGCTGACTGCAAGATTGGGACTTATGGTCCGGAGTTAAATTCACCAGTGAGTGGGCCTAGGTGTACTGGGTTCGCCATAAGTGTGACCAATTCAGGGATGAGCTACGGCACATTAGTCTGTTCGAGGCGGTGTGGACGTTGCAGTTTCACTTCCACCGTCAACCTGAACTCAGGCCGGAGCTGTTCACCCGGTGGTCCCCTGACACCAACACATTCCACCTTCACCATGGGGAAGTTGGAATCAGCCTCTGGGACGTTCACTGCATCGATGGTATCCCACTGGAGGGCTACCAATACGAGGAGTTCATTCCTCCAATGAACACCTGGGAAGACAGATCACGGACCCCCATGCTGACATGGCATCTGTTGGACCTAGCCAAGGAGAGGCTGCATGTCAAGTATTTCTTGAAGGACATCGCCTACAAGGACTGGTTCATCCTATTCCTAGAGAAGAACCTGACGGTTAAGATGCCGGGACGGGGAAAACGATGCCCAACCATGGCTCAGAGGAGAAAGAATGGATCGTACTGGAGGACCCTAGAGGCGGGGAAATACCAATCATGGGGCTACCGTGTTATCGAGGCCTAGGACCCGAACGTCCGATACGCCGGGTTCCTTTCCACCTTCCTGAGCGGGTGGCTCCTGCCGGTGCGGGACGCGAGGATGGGTGTCCGTCCAGCAACTCTAGTGATGGAGGGCACCATGGCTGCCAACAAAAGGTTCAATCTAGGGGTCCCTGTACTGGATAGGCTGTATGCCATCTTGGGACGCATCTCACGAGGGGGGTCACCTCGGAGGGTGTGTGGCCCCTTTCAGATCCTTCACGGCTGGGTGGTGGCTCATCTTGGTGGATACACCTTCCCAAATGTCGTTCGTCCTCCGGGAAATGGCCTGTGGACATCTCTCTTGAATATTGCTGGGGTTGCACCGATGACGCTCAACGAGGAGGGCGTAAGGATCCGAATTGGTAACCACGCCAATTTCAACTTCATCCCATCCCACACCCCGGTTGGCCAGATGTTGGACAATGGGAAAGGCTTGCTGGAGCAGCAAGAATACTTCTAGAGCATTCGAGGCGGGGTGCTTGTAGCTCGGATTGACGAGAAGATCATCTGTGAGCCTTACATGCCGTCCCAATTCGCCAGGCAGTTCGGGTGCCTCCAGTGAATGCCAAAGAAGGTATTCACAGATATCTGGGAGGAGAAGAATCCCTGTGTCCTTTTCCAAATGTGGTTAATGTTCACCACCTATGGATCTGGTGATGTCATTACCCTTCCTCCTACTGGGGTCGACGCTGGCCTATCAACTGAGTATGCCGAGCATTGGACTGTCGCGTACCCTGAGGGGCTTTTATGCAAGCGAGTTCGACAAATCGAGACTACCCACGTGGAAACTGGGTGATGGGGGAACATGCAAGGTGCTACTAGAAGGGGGGAACTAGGGGCGTGCCAGGCAGTGAGGCATGCGTAGGCCAGGACCTCAGCAGCGGGGACATCGCATGGTGTCGCTGCGACCTCATTGCCCAGAATGGGGTCACATGAGGTGGCCAGAGAGCTGCCCAGGAAGCAGATAAGATACCTTCTCAAACCTTCCCATGATTCAATCTTTCTGGCATTGTGGATGTACTGGATGACTCTGCGACAATCAATGAGTGTTGAAGCCATCTGAAAGAAGATAATACATGATGGGATCCAGCTGCCAGAGGTCGGGCTCATTCAGGTTACCGACAGAATAAACTTCCATCAGTGGAATGCATATCTAATGACCATGGACACATATGCATGCCAAAGGGGTCGGCGCGCGGAGCCATTTTTCCTAGTGAAAGTGATGCTCATCCAAGAGCATGATCCGAAAGTGATGCCGCCGGGAGAAGGCGACAATGATGAGGAGTCGGAGGGGGAGGAGGAAACATGAGAAGATGAAGGTGAAGGGGAAGATGAAGGATAAGGTGAAAAAGAAGGAGAAACCGAAGGTGAGGGATCTCAAGGGTCGTCCTACCAAGGGAGTCTCCGGGAGAGCGGCGAGATTGTCAGCTCTGATCTAGACATAACCAAGATACTCGAGGTCTGTCACTATCCTTGTTCACCTTCCTTCTTCGCCCATTGTCTTCTACAATTTCTAATTCATTACCTACCTCGCTCAGGAGCACATAGGCACTGATCATGCATCCCCAATAGAGGAAGGAGGAGAGGCTCCAGTAGGACAGGATGGGGCTTCGACACCCATTATTGAACTAACAAGCGTAGAGGGGTCTCCTACCACGACAACTCCTATAGCGGATAGAACACTGGAGGCTGACGCCCTGGGTTCTTGTAAGTTTCCTGCTTCGCTACTGGTGATTTATATCAGAAAACCCACCTAATCAGGATACTCCTTGTACAGTGATCTTGGCGCTGGAGGCTCGTCGGGCTGCTGAGCCCGGGCCGTCCATGAGTGGACTAGTGGCGGACATACCACCTCCTCCAGAACATACTTCCCAAACTGAGTCGGCCCCGGAAACTGGTGAGCAGGGGGCGGAAAACATCAGCGGTGATGTCATTGGAGTGAGCCCGGAATCTGTCGAAGGCACAGCCATGGTCGGGGTGAGAGAGGAAGGTCGCCCAGATGTCGAGGATCACATTTCTTGTAAAGGCATCCCTGAGGAAGATCCAATTGCTGACCTGCTGGATGCCTTTACTGCATACCGGCCCACTGATCCCGAGGAGATAGATGATTCAGACTCAGAAGCGGCCGAGGAGAGCTGGATGACACGACGCAAAGGGTGGAAGTGTATCCAACGCTTTCTCATGCAGCCTCAGACGGATTGACTGAGACAGATGGGATTACTCCAGACCTGGATGCATTTCCTGTGTGCCGGAGGGGTTGAAGCTCAACGCCTTCATCTAACGGTCTATGATTACATGGTCGAGAAGATACGTGAAAGCGGCCGGTGCACCGACTTTGCCTAGTGTTAGGAAAGAGCGGTGAGCACCCAAGCATTTCTGAGGGTGGAGCAGGAAGTTCGGCGCCTTGAAGGGCAGGCGACAGAGAAGGAGGTCTTCATTGCAACGTGCTCTGAGCTCGTAGAGCAACTGACGGCCCAGCTGGATGATGCCCAAGAACAATTGATGGAGGTGAGTTACCAGATGACCGTACTTCAAACCGAGCGGGCGCAGGCACAAGCTAGGATTGGCGAACTGCGCTCTGTGGCTGCTGACGAGGAGAGAGTCTTCAGGGAGAGAGAAGCAGTCCTGGAGGCTACCAACCAAAGGGTAGCAACATTGGAAAGATCCATCCAGCACACTGATCTTTAAGGGCCCTGTTTTGGCCATCTCATAAACTTTTTTCTTTCACTGCTCAATATTTCGATCCAATGTATGGACCAATCTACTTATCTGTACCTTTGGTTTAATATGCTCACCATAATCCTGAAATGAATAACAAATCACCCCTAAGCTCATGTGGGTCTCACCCAATGTGAGAAATAAAGGATGCCCGTGTTATCATTTCGTCTGACTGTGGGGCGTCAACCAAGCTTCAGGCATCCGAAATCAGGCCTGGACTTCTGAGGAGAAGAGGGAGGTCCAGCCGAAGGGAGGGGACCTCAGACCGATCGATGTATCGTCTCCTCAAAGTTCTCTAACACACAAGCGGGGAAATACCGAGGGCATTGAAATCCATCCGAACATAGGGAGATGAAAAAGGTGAATCACGTTTCCCAAATTTGGAACACTATGGGGGGTGCGACGATGGAGGATAATTGTTAACCGTGGAGGAAACACAACATCCATATCTCATTGGCCTAAAATAGGGACAAAAAATGAGGGCTGACCGCTAACCATGTTTGCAACATGGGGCCTAACTCAAATATCGCCGATCAGTCTTCCGGAACATTGGCCCAGGACAGCAGGCGGACCATGGGTCAATCATCCATATTGTTACAATAGGCGGACCAAAGGTCTATCATCCATATTGTTACAGTAGGCGGACCACAGGTCAGACATCTATACTGTTAGGGGGTCCCATCGAACATGACTAGTCTTCCAAAATGTTGGCCCAAAACAGCAGAAGAACTGTAGGTCAATCATCCATACTATTACAATAGGCGGACCAAAGGTCTATTATCCATATTTTTACAGCAGGCGGACCACAGGTCGAGTATCTATACTATTAGGGGATCCCATTGAACATGAAAAATCTTCCGAAACGTTGGCCCAGAACAGCAGGTGGACCATAGTTCAATCATCCATACTGTTAGGGGGTCCCATCGAACATGACCAGTCTTTCGGAATGTTGGCCTAGAACAGCAGGCGGACCATAGGTTAATCAGCCATACTGTTAGGGGGTCCCATCAAACATGAAAGAGTATGAGGGTCCGAATAAAGGGGCACAAAAATCATGGAAAGTGGGGTGGTGGTTTGTTCAAACAGAATCCAACACTCCCAAAATTGTGCCACCGTGGTGGAGGCGCATTGGGCAGACGCATCAATCTGGTCACGAATCATCCCAATTTTTAGACAGGACCTCTCTGATGAGAGAACTGTCACTTCCCAACACCACTATGGGGAATCCCGAAATTATTCAAGGTAGATGATGCAGTTACACGACTCCCCAAAAAGTCAGGCCAAGGGGTCTATAGTGAGGAGGGATGGGATTTGGTAATCTCTGGGGCTGGACCCAAGACTAAATGTCCGGGCATTCCTACTTACCTCATAAGGATGAGAATCAAGACACACGTAGTTCTAGAAAGGATCTTAGTTTAAGGTCTTACAGCTCGGAAAAAAGAGTAAGGGGAGTGGGAGACACATGGTAAAGCGGTTACGAAACCCGATGTGAATGAGGACGAGATCCTTCTTACCATGTGCTCCTTAGAGAAGTGTTTAGGCTAAGGGACCGAACACGAAAGTTAGGCTGGGCCTGTGGGGAAGTGCCTAGGCGCTCCTACGTATCTCATAAGGATGAGAATCAAGCCATACGTAGTTCTTGAGGGCACCTTTTAACATCATGCAGGACAAGAAACAGGAGGGATAATTCTCATAACAGGGTGTACATAGAGTGGCTATTGCAAACCCGATGTGAATGAGGATGAGGTCCTGCTCACCACGCCACGCAGTCCTTCAGTCAAGGTCCCAAAGGCGAGAAAAACACGATGAATTAGCAGACCTCACGCTGGACCCAAAGAACAGAGGTCTGGGTGTTCTTACGTACCCCATGATAACGGGGATCAAGCTGCACATAGTTCTTGAAGGGTGGCACGACACGACATGGTACCTGTGCAAAGGATGAAGGAGGTGTGCAGGTCTAGCTCTCACACCAAAAGAAGCATCATTTGATATATCTTGTTTTTCCTTGAAGGTGAATGGTTTTTCTTCTGTGGAGTGACCGACCTAGGGTAGAAATTCCTAGAATCGACACAATAATCAAGCCGTAATAGGCGTTGACAAATGGTATGGTAATTGACCGATACCCGACATGATGTCCCCTATGGAGAGGTTACCACAATGCAGTGCCATTTTTCATCGTGCAGCCGGGATGATATCATCACAGTTTATGGTCATGTGGTGGGACCAAACAGCATAGTTTAAGGTCATATGGCTTGGACCTGGGGGAACATGCACGATGCGATAAGGCATACCCAATGTAGATGAGGACACATCCTCATACCATCACCGCGCGTGATTCTAGGAGAGGGGCCTCGGGCCAAGAAGCCTACGAGGGTCCAACAATTAGGGAGCAGGAGATGCTAGCTTCTAGCTGAGATGGGCCCGAAACGCAATGTATGGGAGACTCCTCATTTCCCATGGGGATGAAGGTCAAGCTGCGTATGGTCCTTAGAGAAAACCCAAGCATATAATCTTAGCGCTCAGATCGCGGGAGCCCCGAGAGACGCCGTCACGCAGCTTTGTCCGCCTGACGTGTGGAGGTGCACTGAGGGTTAGTGCAAGGAGTGTCGAGATTCCACCTTGACATGATGGGGTGGATCATGATGTGAATCATGCAACCAACATTCAGGTCCTGAAGGAGCCGGCATGGCGACCGAGGATTACTGCTGACCATGTTCGCAACACAACATCCTGTCGCGTTAGCCTAAAATGGGGACAAACAAATGAGCATCGACCACTGACCATGTTCACAACATGGGATTTGTATCAATTTGTTGTCTGAAACCCTCGGGGGCATTGGCCCGTGACGGTAGGAGATCCCTTATGTGTTGTATCCAAGCCGTTCTTGGGGGTCCCTCCGAGTGTGGATGATATCGGGGGCCCGAATGAAAGGGAGAATGAAGCTTGACAAGTGGACAAAAACTTGCCTAAGTCAAATCTGACACTCCAGGTCCCAGACCAGAGTACTCTGAACACATTAGCAGACCACTGGAAAGGGTTGAAAGGCTCAGTTTGAGAGCAGACAAAAGATGGAAGATTCCCGGGAGAAGGGGGCATGGTGCCAAAAACCCTATACCACACCTATATATCCCCCTGTGGGGAGGGATAGGCCAAGTGACCGAGGTGACCAGGAGATTGTGGGATCTCCTAAGAGATGGGGCTGGACCTGAAACCTAAATGTTCAGGCGGTCCTATGTATCCCATAAGGATGGGAATCAAGCCGCATGTAGTTCTAGAAGCACAGTTTAACGTCATGTAGGATGATGAGAGGCATTTCTTCCAGGAATGTGTACGGTGTGGCGGGTAACCCATCATGAATGAGGACATAATCCTACACCACACCGAACACTCTGGGTAAAGACTGGGGTTAAGGGGCTTGAGAAGGCCAAGTGGCCTGAGGCAGGGCCTCGGTCAGGAAGGCCTAACCAGCTTGCAATTTAACGTCTTGTAGTGAGGACGAGCATGCAGTTTAAGGTCATGATGGACCACAAGTATCTTAGTTTAAGGTCTTAGAACTCAGACCAAAGGGTCCCATATACAGGGCCAAATTCAGTTTAAGGTTGTGTTGGACCAAATGCAATTTAGGTTCATGCAGGACCAGGTGCAGTTTAGGGTCATGCGGGACCGGGTGCAGTTTAGGGTCATGCGGGACCGTTATCCAGTTTAAGGTCATGGGGGACCCTGTAGGGTCAGGAAAAATACTGCTTGAGGAACTTGGCGTTGGTGGGAGGAGTGACACACTCTCCATCCATAGTCACCAGGGAATACGCGCCATTGGGTTAGACCTTATGGACGATGAAAGTCCGCTCCCATTTGGGCTCCAACTTGAGTGGTTTCCTGCCAGGAATCATTAGCGCCATGAGGGCCACTACCAGGTCACCTTGTAGGAAAGAGCGGAGGCAAACCTTCTTGTTGAAAGCTCGAGCCATCCTGCTCTGATGCCTCTCCAGGTTGTGCAAAGCGTGAAACCTATTCTCATCCAGTGCTTCTAATTTAGCCAGATGGATTTCAACAACTCTATTCGGCGCTTGCTGGTCATAAACTACCATGAACAATGAGGGAAACTGAATCTCGATGGGTAAGATGGCCTCAGCTCCATACACTAGGGAATACGGGGTCACCTGGGTGGAATTATGAGTCGTCGTCCGATAATCCCAGAGGGCGTTGGGGAGCTTGTCCGGCCAACTTTTCTTGTTCTGACCAACCATTTTTGCAGAATTCTAGAGAGGGTTTTGTTAAATGACTCGATCTGTCTATTCGCCTGCGCATGATAGTGGGAGGTATGGTTATAGCGAATGTTGTACTTGGCGTACAATTTCTTCAGCTCGGCTGCTCGGAAGTTGGTTCCGTTATCCATGAGGATAGTGTGAGTCACTCCAAATCGATAGATGATGTTGGAACTCACGAAGTCAGTGATAGAATAGGCTTTGACTTCCTAGAGCAGAATTGCCTCTGCCCACTTGGAAAAGAAATCCGTAGTGGTCAGGATGAACCGACATTGGCGAGCCATCACCGGTGGGTAAGGTCCTACGACATCCAACCCCCAGACTGCAAAGGGCCAAGAATACTTGGTAGTGTGGAGAGGCTCCGGTGGCCGATGCACAAAGTTAGCATGAGCTTGGAACGCATGAAACCTCTCGGAAAACTCGATGCAGTCATAGATCGTGGAGGGCCAGAAGTACCCCAACCTCTGAATCTGGTGAGACAACTTCGACCTGGCCTGATGGGCGCCACAAGAACCAGCATGAACCTCTTGCATGACCTATGGGATCTCGACTCCTTGAAGGAAACAGAGGAGAAGACCATCAAATCCGCGTCTGTAAAGGATCTTCTCAAGGCTGGGACCGCTCTGAAGGGTAAACTACAGCGCGCGGTGTCGGATTCGCTCACGCTCGGCCCGGTCTGACGGAAGATTACCGCATTGGAGGTATTCAACCAAGGGTGTCCTCCAATCAGGAACTATTTTTATCACCACATCTAAAGTACCTGGGGCTCCTGACGTAGGGGAACCAGCGGTGAGATGGTTCACCCATGGTCCATGATCATCCTTCGGGGTAACGGGAGAAATGACTCTCTGATGCGCTACGTGGATAATCAGGTTGTCCTGTTCGGGCTCCGCAAGCGATGCGGCCAAGCTGGCCAAAGCACCTGCTTGATTTTTCTACGACTGGGGAATATGAACGACCTCTGGCCGAGAAGGGAACTGAGCCATTAGATGGAGGGTGCATTCCAACAATGGCACTAGTTCTGGATTTCTGACAACATAGTCACCATTGACCTGCTTGATGACCAGCTCGGAGTCCCCTTTCACATGTTGATGGGGAACGTCGATCTCTAGGGCTAGCTCAAGTCCAGTGATGAGGGCCTGATATTTTGCCTCATTGTTGGTGCATCCCTCTAACAATAGGACTGAATATGGAAGAACGGCTTTCTCCGGGGTGATGAAGACGATACCCAGACCCACTATGTTGAGCCTAGGATTGTTGAGTCTTCTACCAGTGGGGCTCCGGGAGGCACCGTCAAAGTTCATATGCCAGCATGGGACGTCATGATCGACTGAGAGGACTACCTCACCAGGAAAACCTAGATCTAGTGGCTGATCCGCGGAGGTTGGGTGGACAGCTAGAAAGTCTTCCAATACTTGTCCTTTAATAGCCTTCCGAGGCATGAAACTATTGTCAAACTGTTGGAGGATCACCACCCACCGCTCTAGTCAGTCAGTCAACATGGGTCGGTTCAGGATGTACTTCAATGGATCTACCCGAGAGACTAGATGTACCTCGTGGTGCTACAAGTAGTGCCGCAATTTATGTACGGAAAATACGAGCACCAGACAGCTCTTCTCAATGGGATAATATCTAATTTCCGTATCGAGGAGCATGCGGTTGAGGTAGTAGAGGCTGTTCTCTGTTCCCTCGTTGTTCTTATGGGTGAGAAGTGTGCCGAGGGACCATTCCAGGGCGGTCACGTAAAGGACCAGCGGCTTCCTGGAGACCGGTGGCATCAAGACCGGAGGTTGGAGCAGATACTGCTTGATTTACTCAAAGGCAGTCTGACACTCTTCATCCCATTCATAGGTGGAACCTTTCTTCATGAGCTGGGAAAAGGGCTTACACTTGTCGGCCATATTCGCAATGAATCGGCGTATGTAGGATAAGTGGCCTTGGAGACCTCAAAGTTCCCGAATATTTCTTGGGGGAGGCATCTGGCTGATGGACTTGATCTTCTTTGGGTCGATCTCGATGCCTTGGTATCTGACAAAAAAGCTAAGAAACTTCCCGAAGGTGACCCCGAAGGCACACTTCAGCGGGTTCATCTTCAGGTGGCGGGAACAGAGGAAACCGAACACTTTCTCAAGGTCCTTGAGATGGTCCTGGCGCTGGTGATATTTAACTACCAGGTCATCCACGTAGCACTCCACTAGCGTCTATATAATTGGCTTGAATATGCGATGCATGGACCGTTGATAGGTGGCACCCGCATTCTTCAGACCGAAGGGCATAACCTGGTAACAGAAAGTACCTTGGGGGGCCCTGAAGGCAGTTAACTCTTCATCCTCGGGGGCCATCCAGATCTGGTTGTACCCAGAATACCCATCCATAAAGGAGAGAGCTTGGAACCCGGCCGTGGCATCAATCAACAATTCTGTCATTGGAAGGGGAAAATCATCCTTCGGACAGTGGCGATTGAGATCGCGGAAGTCGATGCAGACCCTGATTTGTCCGTTATTCTTCCTGACTGGCACAATGTTGGCTAGCCACCTAGGGTAATGAACTTCCTTAATGAATTTGGCTTTGATAATCTTGTCAACTTTGGCCTCAACCATGACACCGTGGGAAGGGTGTATCTTTCTGGGAGGCTACTTGAACACGTGATGGTTTTCCAGAAGGCCAATGCGGTGGACGACTACCTGAGGATCTAGTCCTGGAATCTCATCGTAACTCCAACCGAACACATCACGGTGCTGTATAAGAAAGTCTATGTACTGTTGCTTCCCCTCAGGGGGCATAGCGGTGCTAACCAATGTGGGTCTTGGGTCCTCCTCGCTACCGAGGTTCACCTGCACTAACTCATCGATCGTGGTGGAGAAGCCCTACTCAAAGGAGGGGTGTGCATCTTCTATGTCCTCCTCTCCACTTGTGGAGGGATCATCCGCTGGGGGAGCTGATTTGGGGCTACCAGACCTTGGTGGGAAGCTGGTGCCAGCTTGGGCAGCAGTGGTCATCATATAGGGAGACTCATACGCCACTGAGACCATAGCAATGAAGGCAGTCGATCCAATCCCATCTGGCCTTCGTCCCAAGGGTCCATGCTTGATGACATCAAAATAGTAGTGGCGCATCGGCTTGAGCCGGTTAATTCTAGCCCGGTGGAAGAAACATGTATGGCGTACCGTCGTTGCCATGAGCCTGACGTCCCGATACCGTATAGGGGTAGGAGGTTTGGGAATCACCTGGGACTGGTTGGTGTAGGAGTATGAGGTGATTTTCTGCCGTCGCTTGGACCTGGGAACATGCCTTCCTCTTATACCCGAAATGACAAAGCATTGTCCCATGTCGAGGGTTGTGGCCTCTAATCGATGGATTGGGAAGACTTAAGCGTCATCCAAACCTGCCCAGGGATCACTTGTGACAGCGGCGGGCTCGACCTCACCTTCTAGGATCTGCTTATCATTTCTCTTGTAATAGTCGGCATCCAGATAACGGGATTCACAAGAGGAAAAAGGAGACGCATCTCCTTGGAGCATGCCTACTCGACCATTAAGGGAGTATTTGAGGCATTGGTGATATGATGAAGGGACCGCTGCATGCAGATGGAGCCACGACCTTCACATCAATGCGTTGTAGGCGGTGTCCTGAGAGACAACCATGAATTCGGTGCTGGAAATTAGGCCACCGAACTTGGTCTTCAAGTGAATCTTGCTGACTGGAGTTTTCTCGGTCCTATCATACCCCTGGATCCTGAGGTCGGAGGGAGTTAAATCATCCTCAGACAACCCCAGCTTCCGCAGCGTCCGAGTTGGGATTAGGTTAATCCCAGAACCCGTGTCGATAAGACAACATCAGAATTCCACGCCATTGAACTAGCTAGTGATGTACAGTGGGAGAATGTTCCCCTGTATGGGAGGGTATTCATCTTCATCGGAGAATGAGATAACTGCCTGGAATTCGGAGTTCTCAATTTCCTCAGCGTGGAAGGATTCTGCAGCTGCTACCTCCGTCTCAAACTGGAGGGGACTCCTGAGGGCCTTGGAGAGTGCCTCGCGCATTTCAGACGATAGGCGAAGAGCCTCAAGGATAGAGAGCCTTACTGGAATGCCAGCCAGGTGCTTCAGTACATCATACTTTTGGGCTAAACGCGAGCCTCTGCTTACAGGAGGCCGCTCTGCGATTGGAGGCATGACAGGCCCTACTGGCTGGACCGATGGCTGACTGGTACTAGGCACGTCTCTCTGTTCACTAGTCGAAGCCCGGAGAGTGGCTATCGTATTAGGACCAGAAGGCTGGGGTCAGCTGGTGGCAGGGCAGAGTTGGTCGCGGCATGACCGAGGTGGTTTTGCCTGATCCAGCAACACAAACGGTGGTAGAGGCGAACCTGTCGACACCGGGTGAAGGGGCCACGTGTGCTGAGCTCTGTATTGGGCCTGCTTCCTGGTCTTAGTGGCATGCATGTCCTGGATGGAGGTGCCAACTACCATGCCCCGACGATTCATGTAGCCACGGCTCCGCTGACGTTGACGACAGCTGGGGACATTGGGAAGGTCCACCTGGCGCTACTCATCGTCAGGAGTCAAAAAGGGATTTACCAACTCTATGGTGTTAATCGAAGCATACCCCTGATTTTCACTCGAGGAGTCATCCACTACCGGGCGGAGTCTCGGAGGGATCCCCATTTCTGGGGGTATGAATTCACCAAGAGTGCGGGATGGAGACGACATTGGCAGGGCACGTTCTTTCTTCTTGCGCCGCTGCCTCTTGATCTTCTGGGAAGAGGTAGGATGGGACGACGATGCCGAGGTAGCACCCGCAGCTTCTGAGGGATCTGGATGATTCATGCGTGCACGAATGATGCCATGGGCGTGGGCGACCATCTTGCAGGCCATCCAGTCGCTATAATTCTGGGACCCATGGTCGGAAACTTGCTGCCATTCATCCTCGTCGCTACTACTGCCATCTGATCTCACAAAGACACCTGCCACTTGTGCCGGGGTTGGGCCCAACCTGACTATATTGTTGTCAATATGGTCTTGGAGATAGTCCTTGAACACGTAGCATCGCTGAATGGTATTCCCCAGGGTCCGGTGATAAGGGCAGTAGTTGGGGTGATCAGTGAGATGCGCCTCTTCTGGCTTCCGGCACTCAGGTAGCCGCATGATTCTCTGCTCAAAGGCACTACGGAAGTAACCGGGGACCTAGGCCTCATCAAAAGAGTAGGTCTGATTACTTCTATCAGAAAAGGGGGATCTTGGAGGCTATCCTTGATGAGGGGACAGAGGAGTATGCCGAGGAGGTGGAACCTGATTATCTCACCTAGGTGGTGGCGGTGCGTTACGCGGAGGCGCTTGCCGATTCTGAGGCAGTCGCTGTTGGGATGGAAGCTATGCCCGTGGAGGAAGACCCCTATGGGGCTATGGAGCTGGCCTCACTGGTAGAAACTCTAGATGCATGGGGGCCTCTATCTGGGCCACAATAGTGGGCTTGGCTCTGGCGGCTCTCCTTGCAGGGATTACAGGAGGCAGCGGGCGTGTCTGACTGGCCTGTTGCAGGGCTTCTTCGAGGTACTGAGCCTTGTCTGAGAAGTCCCGGAACCCTCCAAGGTAATTCTGAGTGATCAGAGAAGGAACCAGCTCTGCCTTGATGTTCCCTATGCACATTTTCAGTAATTTCTCCTGAGTTAATGGCATGTCAAGGGAGTATGTGATCCCCTTCCACCGGGCGACGAAGTCCGCGACTCACTCATCGGGTCTTTGCTTGCACCTGAAGAGGTCTTCAATGTTTTTCTTTCAGGTTGTGGAAATGAACTGGTAGAGGAATTTCCTACAAAGGTCCTCCCATCTAGTCATAGATCCGATAGGGATCTGGTTGTACCAGACGAATGCCAGACCTTCTAGTGTCTGAACAAAGCAACGGATCTTGGTGGCCTCTTGCTGCGCCGGAGTTCCCAACATAGGCCCACACCTCGAGTTGAAGTGGGCTAGGTGCTGTGGCGGGTCTCCTGTCCCATTAAAGGGGGAAAAAGTGGGGTTACCAAATCCCAGAGGTGCCGGCATATCATCCACCCATGCTGGGTATGGCTTACCATCCGGTGGGATTTCTACCTGCCGAGTTTCCAAGGCCTCTAAGCGGGCGATGAGTGCTACCATCGGATCGTCTGGACCCAGGTTCCTATCCTGGCGGGGATCCCTAACCACAAGCGCATTACCTGGCTCTTCAATCTGGTAGTCAAGCTCAGTAGCTCGTGTGGTGGCTGGTGGAACAACCCTTAGGGCAGTGGGAGGAACCCGAGTGGGGTCTCTTGGGTGATCACGCCACTCAGGAGGGTTTGGCGAAACATATCGTGCCCTCTTTCCATGAGCTCTGACCTCTTCTCTTTTGACGAACATAGCATGACCGCGGTTGCCCGGGAGAATCTCGTCGAGGGTCATTTGTTCCTGCCCTTTTTGTCCTGGCCTAGGATCACAGTATTTAGGCCGCCGCTCTGCAATGCATTCGGCTAGGAGCTCATCAACCAGCCTCTTCTGCTCAGCAAGCTATTGGCGCATCGTGGCCTTCTCGGGATCTTCCTCTGCCTTCTGCACTAAGGAAGATGGGTTGGCGAGCTTGACAATACCAACATGCTCTTTACCCTTGCCGATATTTCGGCTTAGTGTTAATGCCTCAGTGGGTGTGGGGAGACCTAGGAGGTTTCTCTGTTGGCGAGTAATCCTCCCAGATGGGTCCAGTAGCGGCTTTTCCTCAGGGGGTGAGTCCCCGTTGAGAAGTTCCAAACCGTTCCCCTCTCCCAACAGGTCGGCCATATTGACCATCACTTCCCTTGGGGGAATACCCTCAAAGCCGCCCAGTGAGTCGGGTTGTCGGTGAATCACACTGAAAAGAAGGGAAACATACTACCCCCCATCCACGGACGTGCGCATGGGGGGTGGCCTCCTTGATAACCTTGCGAAGTACTTGAAAACTCTAAACACATTGTTGTTGGAGGGCCCCATGGTGGCCAAGTGAATCGGGGTGCCAAACCATGGGGAGCATGGCCAGGTCGACCTGACGACATTGCTCCTCGATATCCTCAAGATGTGCTTGACTCTCGGGATAAGGCGCTTGCTGATGGAGAAGACAGGAGTGAGTCACCCGAAGAGTCTAGCGGAAACATTCAAACTCTCCTGGGGTGAACGATTCTGGTATATCAAAATCCGATCCTGCGACCGACCAAAACTTCTAGGGGAAATTTCCTGCTGTGGGGATGGTCCAGAGGCTCCACGACTCAGGTTCGGGATCCAGCCCTTGCTGGCCCCTCTCATCAATCGGGAATGGCTGGGGAACTGGCAGCGGTGCCGAGGTAGGCCGCTGGGCCGGTGGGCTAGCCGGCGGAGAATACGACGAGCATGCCGATTGGCCACCGAATCCTAAGTCGTCCTCCAAGGGTTGCAGTGTCCTGGATGCCACATCACGATAGGACGGGCCGACGAACGGGCCTCCTGTCACAATGTCAGTGCTTGTCGAGGGTGTTCCATGTCGCGACTCTTCTGTCGGTCCCCAGAAAAGTTCTCCACCCTCTCTAACCGAGGTGGAAGGTGCTTCCGAAGAGGCCAGTGGTAACTGCAAGTTTGATCCCTAAGGGTACACCAAGTCCTCGTCCTCCTGGATATACCTTCGAAGGGAGGTGGGGATCATACGGATCTCGCATTCAGGGAGTACGAGGCTGACGCGCCACATCCCTATCCCTGCCCTTGACTCATAGGACCAGGGGGAGGGCTCCATCACCGAGTCATACTCCACCTCAGTTTCATGACCCCCTCCCACCAAATATGCCCCTCCTGAGCTGGCAATGGTGAAAGGGAGATAATGACCCCCGAGTCCCGCCTCCAGTAGGCCCCGGGTTGGCGACTAGCACCAAGGGTATGAGTTTTCACAAATATGGGAGGCATTACCCTTTTATTATTTTAAGACCGGAAAATAGGACAAGTCAACCACCAAAAAGGAAAAGAACAAGTGTATAGAAATAAACCCAAACCAAGCCCACATGCATGTTTACACAATTTTACAACATGGTGCAAGTACAAGAAATCTCAAAGTATAATACCAAAAGAAACAAGTTTACATCAACAACAACAACTCCAACTGCCTGACTAGTAGGGTCCCGCACGGCCCTGGTAGTCCTCCTGGAAACCTAAAAGTAAACGTAGGGTGAGCATACAAGTATACTCAGTAGGGAAACCTAAATCCCTCGTGCACAAGTAGGGAGACATCCTAATGTCCCGTGAGAACAATAGAAGAAACCTAGCAAGGAATTCTATCCACCCAACCTCACCAGCCATACTCACCAAAAACACAATCACAATAGGTAGTAGTATATAAGAAACAAGAGTATTGGGTACCCCGCACAATTTCCCAGTAGTTAGCTACTCTTCCTAACAGCGAACGTCCTCACGCTGCCACACTCTCCTCGCCCGCACACACCTGGGCCTCACAAACCACACATCACGCCTGCACACAACTGGGCCTCACAACCACGTATCCCACCTGCACACACCTGGGCCTCACAACCACGTATCTCACCCGCACACACCTGGGCCTCAAAACCACGTATCCCGCCCGCACACACCTGGGCCTCATCCCGATTATTCTTGGGAAACAGTAAAACCTGCCTGAAGAGTCTTGGGCTAAATCCACCCCAATCGAAACCTACCCGAAGAGTCTTAGGTGTAAGGTCGCCTCAATCCATCACATCCTAGGAGAGAAGGAGTAGGAAGGAGCTAGTAACTATGGGAAAACACCCTCTCCCATGAAATGAGAGTGTTCAACACTAAGTGCTCAACATGGGTGGGGTGCGATAAAACACAAAAGATACAGATATATATATATATATATATACCAAACACACAGCCCAACCTATGGCTTATAAACAGAGAAACTGAGCATGTGCCTCGGCACTGCTACTACGAAGCATGCATACAACAAACAACCCCAACCCCATTTAGGTTTTCACATTTTAGCATAATTAGTTTATTAGTTCCTTAACTACTGGGCAACTATCCACAACCAACCACATCGATCGTTCGTAAAACATATCCCTGCCATCCAAAAATCAAGTTAGGAAAACACAAGCAGCATAACAAATCCATTCTTATCAACCAACCAACCCTTTTATTATTAATCCCGTTCCATTACCATGCCCCACCATTCATTAACTCTTCCACATTTTATTTATTATTCACAACCCATAGTTCGTTCACATTCAAGCCCATCCCCACAGCCCCGCTTCCAACCACCATAACCACAAACACACCAAAACCCGTACATCATTATCCCTTTAATACCACTTATCGCAGGCCCACTGCCCGTCACCAACATAACATTCACACCAACCCACAACCAAGTCAACCGCAGCCCCGCTGTTCACCCGATCCACAACAACCCACAAAACACCCCCACCACATGCCACGTATCTAAGCCAACATCCACATGTTCATTATTCCATTTTGTTCAACCGGGGTGATCACACAAGGGTTCCAGATTTTAAATCAGCCAACTTTACGCGATTAACCAAATTTCCACATTCCACAAAGTTTCCATCCACAAAAAGGTCTAGAAAGATGGGGAAACATTTAATTGCGCAAGCAAAGGCCCCCAACGACCGTGATTTTTAGTAGGCATAAGCCTATTCAATTCATAACATATCAATAGGATAAACAAAGATAAACACAACAACTTTCCCTCCCCCATTATTTAACCAGTCATTATCTTTATTTAATGGTTCAACTATTTCATATGAAAACAAGAGGATACCCACCCCGCATGATGTACAAATTAGAGAGACGAAGGTAAGATCCATACCTCAATAGGTTCCGATCACAACGCTCCCCCGGATCAACCTTAGAAGACGTCCGTCGGCGTCCGTCACTTCTGTCAGGTCCCGGAAAAACCTCCTCAGGTGGAATTCGGAAAGGAAAGGCCGAAGTAAAGACAACGAATCCAAGCTTGGAAGTTCCGCCTCATCGTTACGATCCCTTGGACACTGACAGATCGTAAATTGGAGCTCGGACAAAGAAGTTATGGAAGAAAGAGCCTTCGAGTCTCTTGGGAGAACTCTGCTCAGAGGAAAGGGGAGGAGAGGGGTGAGTTGAAAAGGAGGAGGGGACCCCTCCTTTTATAGGCAAGAAAATAAAAAGTACACGATGTGTACTTTATGGTACACGGTGTGTACTCGGTTATTTCACATGGTCTCCACGCGGATTCCAACAGGGCTCCGAGACCGTTGACTGGTCAACACACGGTTTGTGGGTAACACATACACGGGGAAGGACTACACGGCGTGTAGTTTGGACACACGATGTGTACTCATTTATTTCACATGGCTCCAACATGGCACACGACCGTTGACTGGTCAATACACGGTAACGCGTACGCGGGGAGGGACTACACGGCATGTAGTATTGGATACACGACTTGTACCCATTTATTTCACATGGTAAGGACACGGCCTTCAACATGGGGTATACCCGGCAAGGGGTACACAGCGTGTACTGAAACTACATGACGTGTAGTTTCAAAATTCTGGAAAGTGTGGGAAAAGTCCATTTTACCCTCCAGAACACTTCATGGCCTTCTTTTGACAAAGGAATGGACCGAAGAGGTCCATGCCATTACATCAGATGCCTCTTAAAACATTCTCGTCCCCGAGAATTCAAAAACCAACCCAGAGGAACCCAACAAGATACCTCTTAGGGTTCTCGTTATAACAAAAACCCAACCAACAACCCTAATCATAGGTGTTAGGAATTCCCCCTTCTATGTCGAGATATTATCCGCTTTAGGTGGCACTGACTCTCCTGCATGAGTTTAATCACATCCTAATTAATGCATCTCGATTAAGAATTGGGTCTTCCCACCTTCATACATTAGGATTTTTCCAACTTACACTGCCCCCAACACCGCACAACCCACACATTGCCCAAACACGTGGTTTGGGGAAAATTCCTTCTTCTATGTCGAGATATTATCCGCTTTAGGCGGCACTGAATCGACCAAACGGGTTCAATCACATCCTCATTAATGCGTCTCGATTAAGAGTCAGGTTTTTTCCTTTCCCCACACATCCGGACATGCTACACACTTCCAGAGAACACAGAAACAAAAGGTCTCATAACCGACTAGCCAAGCATTCTATATATCAAAGGTATAGAGTATAACATCAACAAAAAGCTTAGAAGAACAAGGGAAACACAAGTAAAAACAACTCTGGGTACTGAGAGTGCATCTGGACCTCTCACTTCCAAGTGCTCTCCTCGAGGCCGCCATGCCTCCACAACACACGAACCAACAGAATGGTTTGTCCATAGAGCACCTTATCTTTACGATCCTTGATTATGACTGGTCTTTCCTCGAAGGTCGCGTCATCTCCCATATCTAACTCTCCCCAGTCGATAACGTGAGAGTCGTCGTGTAAGTAACGACGAAGCTGGGAGACATGGAAGACGCCATGAACCTTCTCCAACTGAGGTGGCAGGGCCAGCTGATATTCCACCTCGCCGACTCGCCTCAGCACCTCAAAAGGTCCGATGAACCTAGGTGAGAGCTTGCTCCCTTTCCCAAACCTCCACTGCCCCCATCGAGGGGAAACCTTCAAGAACACATGATCTCCCACCTCGAACTCCAAGGGCCTCCTCCGACGATCAGCATAAGACTTCTATCAGTCCTGAGCCACTTTCATCCTCTCACGTACAAGCTATACTTTCTCTGTGGTGCTCTGCACTATCTCTGGCCCAAGAGCACCTGTCTCACCAACCTCTGCCCAACAAATGGGTGAACGACATGGCCTTCCATACAAAGCCTCAAACGGTGCCATGCCAATAGTAGAGTGGAAGCTGTTGTTGTAGGAAAACTCTACTAAAGGCAAGTGTCGTACCCATGATCCTCCGAAATCCAGAATGCATGCTCGCAGCATGTCCTCCAACGTCTGGATAGTCCGCTATGTCTGCCCATCAGTCTGGGGGTGGAAAGTAGTGCTAAGGTGTAGCTGGGTGCCAAAAGCATACTGTAACCCCCTCCATACTCGTGAGGTAAACCAAGTATATCGATATGAGATGATAGTCTTCGGAACTCCATGAATATGCACAACCTCGTCTACGTACCTCTGTACTAAGGTACTCACCAGGCCTGACTCCTTAATTGCTAAGAAGTGATCTGATTTCATCAGTCGATCCACCACTACCCAGATAGCATCATGACCACCCTGAGCTCTGGGTAGTCCTGTGACAAATTCCATTGAGATGTCATCCCACTTCCACTCGGGGACATCTAAAGGATGAAACAAACCACTGGGAACATGGTGTTCAGCCTTCACTTGCTGACACACCAGGAATTTAGCCACAAACTCCGCCACTGCCCATTTCACCCCGGGCCACCAAAACTGTTCCCTCAGGCCTCAGTACATTTTTGAAACTCCTGGATGTACCGCCAAGGCTGAGCTATGGAACTCACGGAGAACTCCCTCACGCATTGTCTCCGGGACAAACAACCTTCCATGGAAAAGCATCCGATGTCGGTTGTCCTCTGACCATCCTTCTGGAGCATTACCCTGATCGACACGATCCTGCATCACTTCCGCCTCGGAGTCCCCCCACTGAGACTCTTCCACCTGCTGCAACAAGGAGGACTGCACTGTCATCTGAAACAAACAGCCTCTAACACCTTCTACTCTTGCATCCAAGTGCAAGGCGACCAACTCTCCCATATCTTTCCAAGCATTAGTGGATTCCCGAACCACTTCCTTATGTGACTTCCTACTCAGGGCATCAGCCACAACGTTGCACTTACCTTCTGTGTAAGAGATCTCGAAGTCATAGTCTTGGAGAAACTAGACCCATCTCCACTACTGTAAGTTCAGGTCACGCTGTGAGAAGATATAACGTAGGCTGTTGTGATCTGAGAAGGCCACAAAGTGATCCCCAAAGAGGTAATGTCGCCACAACTTCAGTGCAAACACTACTGCTTCAAGCTCTAGTTCATGGGTGGCATAGTTACGCTCGTGAGGGCGTAATGGCCTAGACCCATAACAGATCACTCCCTTCTTCTGTATTAGCATGCACCCTAGACCAAGGCCAGAAGCATCACAAAACACCTCATACAACAACCTTTCCTCTGGTAACCTGAGTACGGGAGCACTGACCAACTTCTACTTCAGGTAATCGAAATATTTCTGTCACTTCTCGCTCCATAGGAAGACCTGATTCTTCCTCGTCAAAGCTGTCAATGAAGCAGCAACTCGAGAGAAGTCCGAAACGAACCTCCAATAGTAACCTACTAACCCCAGGAAACTACGAACTTCTGCCACGCTCTTGGGTGCTGCCCAAGAAACAACTTCCTCCACCTTCGACGGGTCCACTGACACTCCATGCTGATACACTATGTGCCCAAGTAAGTGTACTTCTTGTGTCAAGAACTTACACTTCGACAATTTCCCGTAAAGCTGGTGGTGTTGAAGGACTTCCAAGACTGCCCTGAGATTCTCAACGTGTTCCTTCTCTGATCTTGAGTAGATCTGGATGTCATCGATAAACACAATGATGAACCGGTCTAGAAACTCTCGGAAGACAAAGTTCATAAGTCCCATGAACACAGCCGGTGCATTTGTAACTCCAAACGACATCACTAAAAACTCTAAGTGCCCATACCTTCACCTGAAAGCCGTCTTCAAGATTTCACTGTCCTTTACCCTCAGCTGATGATATCCAGATCGTAGATCAATATTAGAAAACCAACCTGCTCCCCTCAGTTGGTCGAAGAGATCATCTATCCTTGGAAGGGGGTAACGGTTCTTGACCGTTACCTAGTTCAACCTTCGATAGTCTATGCATAGCCTGAGTCCACCATCTGCCTTCTTCACGAACAAAACTGGAGCACCCCATGGCGATACGCTGGGTCGAACAAAACCTTTCTCCATCAGATCATCAATCTGAATCCACAACTCCCGCAACTCTGAAGGTGCCATCTGATAAGGGGCCCTCGAAATAGTATGGGCACCAGGCTGTAAGTCTATCCTGAACTCAACGTCACGTCGGGGGGGGGGGGGGTAGAGTCACAACCTCCATAGGAAAAACATCGAGTAACTCCCCAAAAACCTATGGGACATCCATCGTCTCTGTATCAGCTAGAACCACTGATAACCTGCCTAACAAGGAAAGGAGAGACTTCACATGTCGGCTTCCCACCTGATAGCTCCTCTCGCCAACAAAAGATACACACTGCCCATCCACTTCGGAGAACATGACTCTTCTCTGGAAGCAGTCGATAATGGAACTAACAGAAAACAACCAGTCGATGCCTAGGATGACATCGTATGGCTGCATCTGTAATAGAAGATGGTCCCCACTAGATCGATGTGGTCCCAACGTCAGCCCACATCCCCAGAAAACACAAGATACGCTGGTCTGGCCTCCAACTGGTGTACTCAGAACCAGTGGTACGAAAAGTCTCTCTACGTCTAGTCCCAAAGAATGGGCTAGACCAGGTGCAACAAAGAAGTGCGAAGCTCCTGAATCAAACAAAGCAGAAAAAAGAGTGCTGAACAAACAAATCGTACCTCGCACCACCTCTGGTCCTGCTAGAGCTGTCAAATTTGCTGCATCAACTATCCACGCCCAGCTCCTCTGCCTCTCTGATGTCATCCACCTCCCCGACCACGCCCTGGCCGAGGTCCCTGAGGGGAACCCTGAGGTCGAACTCCTCCTGCAAAGTCTGCCCTCGGAGGAGCATGGTCCTGCTGCTGCTGGAAGGGCCTTGTTGGAAAATGGTGCTACTGAGGTGGGCACTGAACTTGCCCACCTCCACCGTACTGATCTTGGGTCGAGCAC
The DNA here is from genome assembly GCA_963277665.1 of Viscum album. Lineage (NCBI taxonomy): Eukaryota > Viridiplantae > Streptophyta > Magnoliopsida > Santalales > Viscaceae > Viscum > Viscum album. The sequence continues at coordinate 160,047,321 of OY728125.1, forward strand.
CAACTCTGAACGTGACCGAAACCTCCACAAGAAAAACAATTTGGTCATGGGCTCATGAAAAAGGGTCGAGGACCCGAAGATCTAAACTGGAACTGCTGCGGCCTACTCCCCACTGGCTTGAACCTAGAAGGTCCCATCACAGGAGACCTGCTGCTGACTGCCTTCCCCTTCGACGAGCCCAGCTGGATCCCCTATCGGGGTTCACCTCCCAGCGAGTGCATCCTCTCTACAACCTCTGCCTTATTCTATACCGCCAAGTACGTCGGAAGGGTGAAGGGGGTGACAACATACTAGAGCGAAGGACGAAGCGCCTCCTCCAAACGTCTCGCCCAAGACTCCTCATCCGAAAAGAGATCCAGAGCAAAGCGCAGGAGATCCTTGAACTTGATCCCCAACTCTCGTACAGACATACTCCCCTGCTGAAGGGAGAGTAACTAATGCCGCTTATCCTCCTTGATCATGGAAGAAAGGAATTCCTTCTCAAAGTCAGCCCATGGAACCTCTGCCTCTATCCTCTCTCTGAGGTAGAGCGTCCACCACTGTCGCGCCACACCTCTTAGCTGATTGACTGCTAGGGGAACCCAGTACTCCCTCGGAGCATGAATCAAGGTAAAAGCGATCCCTAGCTTCTCAAGCCACCCCTCCGTCTCTGTATCTGAAGTACTACCCCTGTACTTCTTGAGGGTTTGCCGCTGGAAAGAACGGAGAGTCTTCTGCCACTGGCTATCTTCCTCCTCTCGGTCAATCCTCAACTGATCGACCGCCTGAATCTGCTGGGCCTCGGCCGTCTGAGCCACCCGGGGACGACGTCTAGGTGCCATAGCTACACAATAAACAAGGATCTCCTAAGCCCAAGTAGTAAGGAAATTCTCAAGGTTTTATTTTATCATTTTATTTCAATTTCTTTCCTAGAACACCCAAATCAAGTAAAACACAATCATGATGATTCATGTACCTTCCATAGGGTCTCTACCCTGCAATCAATGTAGTATCACTTGGTCATTCGGTAGGCTCAGAGTCCTTGCATCGGATCACGGGGGGCCCTAAAATCCCGTGTCCTAGCCAGTCTTCCCTGGCCTATGTCACGCACCAAGATTAACTAACACTGTTTCCCTACCATCCCATGCAATCCTCACTATGCCTAACTCCAGACTCCATCCTATCTCTCAACCATAACCTCTTATACCATTCTGTCATGACCCCCTCCCACCAAAGATGCCCCTCCTGAGCTGGTAATGGTGAAGGGGAGATAATGACCCCCGAGTCCCGCCTCCAGTAGGCCCCGGGTTGGCGACTAGCACCAAGGGTATGAGTTTTCACAAATATGGGAGGCATTACCCTTTTATTATTTTAAGATCGGGAAATAGTACAAGTCAACCACCAAAAAGGAAAAGAACAAGTGTATATAAATAAACCCAAACCAAGCCCACATGCATGTTTAAACAATTTTATAAAAAGGTGAAAGTACAAGAAATATCAAAGTACAATACCCAAAGAAACAAGTGTACAACAATAACAACAACTCCAATTGACTAACTAGTAGGGTCCCGCACGGCCCTAGTAGTCCTCCTGGAAACCTGAAAGTAAGCGTAGTGTGAGCATACAAGTATACTCAGTAGGGAAACCTAAAGCTCTCGTGTACAAGTGGGGAGACATCCTAATGTCCTATGAGAACAACAGAAGAAACCTAGCAAGGAATTCTATCCACCCAACCTCACCAGCCATACTCACCAAAAACACAATCACAACAGGTAGTAGTATATAAGAAACAAGAGTATTGGGTACCCCGCACCATTTCCCAGTAGTTAGCTGCTCTTCCTAATGGCGAACGTCCTGACGTTGCCACACTCTCCCCGCCCGCACACACCTGGGCCTCACAAACCACACATCCCGCCCGCACACACCTGGGCCTCATAACCATGTATCCCGCCCGCACACACCTGGGCCTCACAACCACGTATCCCGCCCGTACACACCTGGGCCTCACAACCACGTATCCCACCCACACACACCTGGGCCTCATCCCGATGATTCTTGGGAAATAGTAAAACCTGCCCGAAGAGTCTTGGGCTAAAGCCACCCCAATCAAAACCTACCCGAAGAGTCTTAGGTGTAAGGTCACCTCAAGCCATCACAGCCTAGGGGAGAAGGAGCAGGAAAAATCTAGTAACTATGGGAAAACACCCTCTCCCATGAAATGGGAGTGTTTGGCACTAAGTTCTCAACATGGGTGGGGTGCGATAAAACACAAAAGATACAGATATATATATATATATATATACCAAACACACAGCCCAACTTATGGCTTCTAAATAGAGAAACTGAGCATGTGCCTCGGCACTGCTACTACGAAGCATGCATACAACAAACAACCCCAACCCCATTTAGGTTTTCACATTTTAGCATAATTAGTTTATTAGTTCCTTAACTACTGGGCAACTATCCACAACCAACCACATCGATCGTTCGTAAAACATATCCCTGCCATCCACAAATCAAGTTAGGAAAACACAAGCAGCATAACAAATCCATTCTTATCAACCAACCAACCCTTTTATTATTAATCCCGTTCCATTACCATGCCCCACCATTCATTAACTCTTCCACATTTTATTTATTATTCACAACCCATAGTTCGTTCACATTCAAGCCCATCCCCACAGCCCCGCTTCCAACCACCATAACCAAAAACACACCAAAACTCGTACAACATTATCCATTTAATACCACTTATCGCAGCCCCACTGCCCGTCAGCAACATAACATTCACACCAACCCACAACCAAGTCAACCGCAGCCCCGCTGTTCACCCGATCCAAAACAACCCACAAAACACCCCCACCACATGCCACGTATCCAAGCCAACATCCACATGTTCATTATTCCATTTTGTTCAACCGGGGTGATCACACAAGGGTTCTAGATTTTAAATCATCCAAATTTACGTGATTAACCAAATTTCCACATTCCACAAAGTTTCCATCCACAAAAACGGTCTAGAAAGATAGGGAAACATTTAATTGCGCAAGAAAAGGCCCCCAACGACCGTGATTTTCAATAGGAATAAGCCTATTCAATTCATGACATATCAATAGGATAAACAAAGATAAACATAACAACTTTCTCATCCCTATTATTTAACCAGTTATTATCTTTATTTAATGGTTCAACTGTTTCTCATGAGAAAAAGAGGATACCCACCCCGCATGATGCACAAATTAGAGAGACGAAGGTAATATCCCTACCTCAATAGGTTCTGATCACAACGCTCCCCCAGATCAGCCTTAGAAGACATCCGTCGGCGTCCGTCACTTCTTTCAGGTCCCGGAAAAACCTCCTCGGGTGGAAGTCGGAAAGGAAAGTCCGAAGGAAAGAAAACAGATCCAAGCTTCTGCCTCGTCGTTACGATCCCGTGGCCGCTGACGGATCGTAAATCAGAGCTCGGACGAAGAAGTTATGGAAGAAAGAGGTTTCGAGTCTCTTGGGAGAACTCTGCTCAGAGGAAAGGGGAGGAGAGGGGTGAGTTGAAAAGGAGGAGGGGACCCCTCCTTTTATAGGCGAGAAAAGAAAAAGTACACAGCATGTACTTTATGGCACACGGTGTGTACTCGTTTATTTCACACGATCTCCATGCGGCTTCCAACATGGCTCCACGGCCGTTGACTGGTCAACACACGGTTTGAGGGTAACGCATACGCGGGGAAGGACTACACGACGTGTACTCATTTATTTCACATGGCTCCAAAATGGCACACGACCGTTGACTGGTCAACACATGGTAACGCGTATGCGGGGAGGGACTACATGACGTGTAGTATTGGATACACGGCGTGTACCCATTTATTTCACATGGAAAAGACACAGCCTTCAACACGGGGTATACCCGACAAGTGGGTACACGGTGTGTGCTGAAACTACACGGCGTGTAGTTTTAAAATTCTAGAAAGTGTGGGAAAAGTCCATTTTACCATCCAGAACACTTCGTGGCCTTCTTTTGAAAAATGAATAGACCAGAGAGGTCCGGTCCATTACACTCAGAGTCCGAGAAACGGACTGGTCTGATTTATGTCTGGCCTTCCCTGACATTTCTCTTAAGGCGACGACGTCCCGCCTTCCTGCCCCTAGGTGGCTCTTCGGGGTAGGGATTATTTCCATCATGGAGTCCTCTGGCCGCAATAGTGCTGGGGTGGAGAGGACCAAAGGCCGGGGTGCAATGAGCACTAGGGAAGATGTCGAAAGGGACATGGGGAGGACCTCCATGTGGGCGAGCGACCGAATATGTAATGGCTCAATAATCGCGGCCAGAGGTAGGGGAAGTTCCCCCGTACCCAGTGCAGTGAGCGCCGGAAAGAGCCCCACCTAGAGTTTAGCTGTCACGGGAAAGCCTTTTTCTTTCCAGAATGGTGGCACGGAGTAGGCCTTCACGCTGGATGGCACTACCGTGAATTGGTCCGCGGTGGCCATTTCCAGTGCCAGCGACCGGGAGAGTTGACCCAAACTACCTGTGGGGCGGTCGGGGCCTCGATCTAGGTTAGGCATGTAACTTACCCTACTCAACGTGTGCAGGGGTTCGATGACAAGATTCAACAGTGGCTCGGGCCATAGTGGCTGCTGACGTTGATGCCCCAGGGCGGGCATCCTCTTCCGCTCGCGCCCGACACTAGCGTTGGGTCAGATGGGTTGAAGCCGGTGGTGTGGGCACATGGATTTCCTGCTCCTCAGCTTGGGGAGTCGGGAGGCAGTGTCGACGCGGCCCATCAGGGGCCCTTACTGTGAACCCCTGGAGCGGGTCCCCGATCGGGCGAACCCGGACATCCCCTACCTCATCGGCGTAGGGAAGGGAGGTGTTGAGGCGTTCTGAGGATAAACTCCCGAAACATTTGAACGTCGGGGTGGGAGGCGGTGGCTCCCTACGCGGCCCTCGGGGGCGGCGTTGGTGATGAGGCGCAGCTGCCTCGAGGTCCAAATGGGCCATGTCCCTGGTGGGGATGACCCGTTCCTCCTTGTACCTACACACAAGGTCATTGATCACCCTTCGTTGGATAATCTCTGACGGGGAGAGGGGGCTTGAGCGCCCGACAATCGCGGTGGTCGGAGCAGCTGTGGAAAAGGCGGGACCACGTGGGGTGGTCGCATCGGTACTGCCCCTACCCCTGCGCCGGTGGGCAGGTGGTGATCGAGCTCCGGATGTAGCGATCTGATTCCTGAAAGCAGGGAGATGAACCCATTAACACTAACATGAAAAGGAATCGACAACCAATAGTACAACACCATTCCACCTTCCGTGGTCGGAAAGAGGGATCCATGCCGACAACGTCGCAGAATGGAGTGTTCAACATCCTGGCTACCCCAACCCCTGGCGGGTTTCACGTCCTGATGCTGGGTGCCTGGACCTGGTGACATGCTAATCTTTCGACACCCCAAATGCTACCAGTCTCCATATTCAGGAGAAGAGATTCATGTTGGGTTCACCATTTTCTGTTTCCGACGCTTTCCGCTGGGGCGCGCGTGCGCATCCGTCACGCGGGGGAGGACGCGCGGCTTTTTTCCCCACATTCCGTCTTTCCAAAGGCGGGCGACATCCATTCCTTGTGCAGGGACATCTGCTCCTTGATCGAAATTGGGATGATGGGATGTCGGTTCTTCCTTCCGTGGATTCCTCCTCGGATCTCGTCACCTAGTCTGAGTCCCCCTCATAGATTTAAGACGTATTTGTGAATCTCGTTCTCAGTGCCATATCTTCATGGACACCAGTTAATTACGCTGCTTCCATCGAGACACTCCAAGGGGTCTGGTCGGGGCAGCAACCTTTGGTCAGGAGAATGGTCACGCTGGGGCATCGTTGGCGTGTCTTGACGCTGTGGGATTGGCATTTCTGTCTTCTATCCCTTATTATAGGGCTTTTCTAGGGCGCGTAAGCCCGAGGCATCCCACATCGAATGTGGGTAATTGTAATGCCGTAGGCATGTATCTGAGGTTTTCCTCAGCTTCCCATGTTTAACATGGGGTATACCACGAGTTTAACGTCCAGCGGGGACGTATCGGACTGATCGAAACACTTAGAGTGGATCAGATAAAATAACCCCCTAAAGGGAACTCCGATGTTGGGGCCAGCACGTGGGTGGCTTCCCGGATACTGTGGAGTGGAATGAGGTGGCATGATCCCACCGGGATGTGGCGTCCCGGGTAAGAATCAGGATGGGTGATGAAGTGAAGGGTCTTGAACCTCATGGAGGCTTTCGATGTACCATGCCTTGACATGGATCAAAGTTCCCGTAGTTCGGGTATACAGTTTAATGTCATGCGGGACGGGGGAATTTGGGTCTTACACTCTGAGGCGGCCCATAATGGATGGATATGGGGCTTACGCTCTGAGGCGTCCCACAATGGATGGTGAACTGACACGAAGGGGTTGGAACGACTGGGTGGTGGGCTTGAACCTCGTGGAGGCTTCCTACGTACCATGCCTTAGCACGGATCAAAGTCCACATAGTCCGGGTGGTGCAGTTTAACATCATGTGGGACGAGGCAGACAGTTTAACGTCGTGCTGGACGACATACAATTTAACGTCATGCGGGATGAGGGCATACAGTTTAATGTCTTGCTGTATGGCATACAGTTTAACATAATGTAGGACGACATTTGGGACTTACACTCTGAGGCGGCCCAAGGAGTTGGTGAACCGACGCGAAGGGGTCGGAAAAACCGGGTGGTGGGCTTGAACCTCGTAGAGGCTTCCTACGTACCATGCCTTAACATGGATCAAAGTCCCCGTAGTTCTCCGAGACGGGGCTTATGCTCTGAGGCGGACCATAATGGGATGTCATGGTTGATGCTCACTCTAAGCCCACATGAGTCATGCTCGGTGTGAGAAACAAGAGGCAGTAGGGACCAGACGATCATGTCGCAAAGGGTGCGTCCGTGAGAAGCGGAGGGGGGATTACGCATTGAGCGGCCCTTAGTGCTGGGACTTACTCCAGGATGGAGGCCTGAGATGCGACAAGGTGCAGAGGGAGAGGGATTTGGGACCGAGCAAAGGAGGTTCCTCATTCCCTATCATGCCCTCCACTGGACTTGGCAATGGGGAAGTACGGAGGTGCATGGGTGCTACCTTCCGCAAGAGAGGATAGGGGCTTACGCTCTGAGGCAGCCCTTCCCCCGTGGGCAAACGCCACTCAGAGAGGGAGGATATCATTCAATGTGAGGAAGATTCCATTCCTGTGGAGACGAGCGACGTAAAGAATGTCCGAGCCGGGGGGACCCTACGTGCGAGGCATGAGGTCGGATCACAGTTTAATATCATATGTTGAGGACGAGGTGCTTGGCAGTTTAACGTCCTGCAGCTCAGACGAGGTGGGTTCTCTCTACACCCCTATGGCTTACATGACCGGTACCCTCTACCCCTTGTGGGAGGGAAGGCATCGACAAGTCCGTAGTGAAGGGGGGTCGTAGGGAGAACCATCGAGGTGTCCACATTAGCGTGGTTATGCGAAGAATCAATAGCCGTTAGCGTGCCCATGAAAAGGAGCATGGGGAAAAGTAACACAATGGGAAACACCACCCAAGGGACCTTGAGGTTACTTCATACGAGCCTGGAAGGCCGTACGAGAAAACAGCGCATGGTGCACATGCCAGGTATGGAGGACATCGGGCACCTACGCAGGGAGGCACCTGAGGGGCGTCAAGGCAAGGAGTCCCAGGGATTGCACGCAAAGAGAAGATTTGGGTGCAAAACACCGGGATGACATGCAATTTGGGCAGAGGAATTGTGCGCGGCTAGGGTGATTGCATGCAAGGGGTGTGAATTGCGCGCGAGCGGCAACGGTGGAACCCTAAGGCACGACCACACCCGACAAAGGGGTTGCACTCAATTAGACCGCTTTGCGTGCATCGAAAGGGATTGCGCGCAAAGGAGGAACCCTGAGGAGTTTTTAATTTTATTTAAGCCAATGGGATTGCGTGCAAAGGAGGATCCCAGGGCAAGGTTGCGCGAAAAGAGTCAATACCTGAATGTCATATTGCACGCGTGGGAGTTCTACTTCACGCACGAGAGACGGTTGAAATTATGCAACCCAGAAATGGAAGGGGTCTCCTTCTATTTATAGGCTCATGGCATTGCGGAATCCTGATGGTGTGTGAAATTTTGCACTCCAGGAAAGGCGGTGCGCAAAAGGGACCCGCACGAGTGCGGGCGCGCTAAATTGCGCGCCAGAGCCGGGGTCCTTTCGCGAATCCTGGACTCCTTTCGCGCAACCAAAACTTTTTCGCACAATGTATCCTTAATTTCGCACAACACTTCCGGGTCCTCCAGACCGGGCCTCTGGGTCCAAATATGACTTCGCTTCGTCATTTCGAAACTTCCTTTAGGAGTTATGAACTTTTTCAGTGTCTAAAATTACCTTGCAAAAAATTATTTATTTTTTGATAGATCTGATAATAGATCTATGTCATACCATCATTTAATTTGTAGGAATAAATATTAGATTCCCTTTAGAAGTTATCCACACATATTCCATAAATCTACGAACATTTTCAAAGGAATATCCAGGTGCTACCATAGAAGATTAAATTTCTTATGTCATTAGACTTATCTATTGACTCGAGAGTGGAAGGAGAATGAAGATCACTCTCCATTCTTGGGAGAATTCTTGGAGAAGGGAGATCTCTATGGATTTGAAAGGATTTTATGGATTTAATTGCACACAACCAAATGACTCGGATCTCTTGAAAAATAATAGAATTGGGTTTATATAACGCTAGAGTTATAAATAAATAATTTCACAAGTTCCCTTTAATATTTATTTAATCCTTGTGGAACCCCATGCATATAATAATAATAATATTATTATTATTTATCGACATATGCTTAACTAGTGAATTAAATTAAATATTATTTAACAAAATAATATTAACTACATATATTATTTCTCACCGAACCTATAAACCCAGTCCTCCATTCCTCTAAAATATTTATCAAACCTTGAATAATTAATATTTTTTAATAAATAAATATCATTGAATTATTCTCCAATAAATAAAAAAATACTATACTCACTAAATTGAAAATAGATATTTATTAAATATTCCGCTCACATGACATTCTCTTAAATAACTGGTGATGAAATATATGCGATCAAGAAAAAATGAATAATTATTAAACCACATGTGGTAATAATATTTATTCAACTTATTAAATAATAAATAATAATATATTATTTAACTGAGATTTTGGATACACTCAGTGTGCAACCCTAGCCTAAAGTCCAAGGTTTGAATCTAGAAACACTCCAAGGCACCCATAGAGAAAGAAGTTAATGATGTAATGGAATAATACCTCATACAAATACTTACTATGTAATGCAATCCCTTTACCATGATCTCTAATCAAGCAGGTTGAATGTTGGTGCCATCAACCTATGTGCTCATTGTCCTTTTTTTAACTTTTTAGAAATCAAACTTGTAACATCCCGCCCCTCCCCATTGGATGGTAAAGGTGATACTAGGCCTTAGGTGACATCCCCAAGACACCAAAGTTTGACAATAAATGCTAAGGGCTTTAAGACAATCATGGGACAATTTTACCTTTGAAAATAAAATAATCACAACTGATTATACCATAATACAAAAACACTATATTATGCATGAGAACAAATTATACAACTCAAGTAATACCAACTAACAACAATACCAAACTACAACCAATCATTATATTAGAGTATAACACAGAAACCAAGACCAGTATCAGAGTATAAATCAGAAGACAAAACTGACAAACTCAAAGACCCCAAATACACCAACTACACAACTCCCAATGTTATCCAAACTAAAAATCCATAATCCCTACTCAAATTATCATGATTCATCACTAAATAAATTAGATACTTCACCTTTACCTATGTCTCGATAAATGATATCTACAAACGAACCAAAGTTCCCAAGCAGTGGGTGAGTAATGAACTCAGTAGGTTTTCCCCAAATGACTTTCCTAATCACTCCACTAGGATAGAACATGTTATAAAATTTATATAAAAAAATTTATATAAAACAATTGAAAATAGTTTATATCAAATCATAAAATAAGTTTTCCAAAACCAAAACCATTTATATAGAAAGAAACCAAACAATTTTCGAACCATTTCTCAAATCCCATTTTGGAATAACCCATTCCATTACATACAACCACACACACACACACACACACAAGATTGATGTTACCATTGATGGTTGAACTTTAAATCCATACCCCATCCCTTTTATGGTGGTACTTCACGACCATTATTCATCCAATTCAACTCACACCCAACCATAATTCTAATAACCATGCCAAACGATTTTTCCAAAATATTTCAACAAAACACCATTTTATTGAAAAAACTTTTCCAACCAATTTCCATGCATTAAAAATAAACAACCATTTTAAAATCACCATTTTAGAATCATGAAACCAATTTCACTTTACTCAAAACAACCAATTTCCACAATTCCAAAAACCATTACTAAAGAGGGTTTCCAACAAGATTTTCACAACAATTTCACATTTCAATTCAAGAAATTAAATAAATTTTAAATCAATCCTTCAAGTTATAATAAGAGGAGTCAATAGTGAAGCCACCAACCTTAAAACTTTAGGGAAAAATGAAGAATGACATAAATTCTTCACCAAAACCTGATTGAAACCCCCAAAAACCGCATTAGATCTTGATACCTAACATCAATACAACCATATATCATCATGGTTGGAATAAAAAAACATGTATCTATCCCCAAAAAATTATATACATGAATCCAAGATAGGTAATAATATTAAATATAAGGAAGAAAACCAAGAATGTGAACTTATCCTAGAATCTGAGCTTCCAACACACTAAGAATTGCCAAAAGATTTCTCCCGAATCAAGAGGAAAGGTCTCCACAACCTTTGGGAGGAGAGGAAATCAATTTAGGATCTTTTTAGGGAAAAAATTATAGTTTTAGAGGAAAATTCAAATTAGATCTACAATTTTCAGATCTTGTTTTTAACAGTTCATGGTTTAGGCTCACGGTTTGGAAAATCGTATGCAAACCATGCACCAGCCAATGCCCAAAAACACCCCTTGAATGGTTAGATCACATAGTTAAACAAAATGTATACTAACCATGATTTTCCCTATGTCCATAAAATTCACATTTACTCTTGGGTGGCTATACAGTTTGTCCAAAATATGCACCTACCCAGAGCCCACTACCTCCCTTTACACGATTTTCTAGAGGTGTTGCATGGTTTCTACTAACTATGCTAAAGCCTTTCACCTTTATAAAAACCTCAAAACTTTCGAAAAATCCTCCAAACCCTCCCAAACTTAACCTAATTACTTTACATACTTAAAATACATAAAAAAATGGTTACTTAAAATATAGGTCACTATATTCTCCACACCATTAGTATTTCTATCCTCAGAATGTAGAAAACTACCATTTCCCTAAAAGAGTTCAGGCCATTTCTCAACCATTTCCTTTTCTCATTCCCACATTTCTTCCTGAATCTGACCATGTTTCCAAAAAACTCACACAAGAATGACACTTTTCCCATGTAAGACTTTCTCTTGCCTATCCACAATCTGTACTGGCATATGAACCAATGAAGCATCTGTCTCTAGGTTAATGTGATCTTATTGACTCACATAGTCAAGATCAGGATGATACTTTTTCAACTAAGATACATGAAACATATTATACTCCAAAATAAACTTGGGTGGAAATGCCAACCAATATATCACCTCACCAACCCGTTCAATTATCTCAAAAGGGCCTATGTATTTGGGAGATAAATTTCCCTAATTCCCAAAATGATAATTCCCAAGACTCATATAGATTATCAATAGTAGATTATCACTCAACTCAAATGACAATGTCTATCGATGATGATCCACATATGATTTTTTAAGACTCTGATCCATCTCCATCCTTTTCCTAATCAACTAAATCTTCTCTATTGTCCTTACACAAGGTTTGGTCCAACCATTGAAGTCTCGCCTATTTCCACCAAAAAAAGAGATGAAAAAAGGTTCCCATATAATGATTCAAAAGAAGCCATATATATCAAGGTTTGATAATTGTTGTTATATGATAACTCCACCAATGGTATGTGCTCCTCCCATGATCCACCAAAATAAATTACACAATACTGAAGAATTTTTTCCAATGTTTGTATCATCCATTCGGATTAAGGATGATATGCCATGCTCATGGTCAACCAAGTCCCAAGGGACTGATGTAAGGATTTCTAGAAACGAGTCATAAAAATAAGATCTTAGTCTGATACTATTGAAATTGTTATACCATATACCTCTTTACCACTTATCGAATATTGATCTTGGATAAGCCTCTACCATATGAGATTCATGAATAGGGATAAAATGGGTTGACTTTTTGAGTTGATCCACTATTACCCATATGGAATCATGTTTCCAAACCATTCTTGGGATACATTCCATGAAATCCATGGATATATTCTCCAATTTACAAACATGAATAGGTAAATATTTCAACATACTCATTGGCTATTGGTGCTCCGCCTTAACCTGCTGACAAGTGATTCATCTCAAAATAAAATCATCCACCTTTATTTTCATACCAACCCACCAAAATTGTGCTTTAAATGCCTTAGACATATTTTTTTATTCTAGGATGAACAAACCATCTCAAATGGTGGTAAGCATGAAAAATTTGTTCTTGAAAATCTATAGGTATGACCATCTGATCTCGAAACCAAAAAACTGAACTCTCATATATCTTCCATCCATCAATGGTTTCCCCACCATTGAGTTTTGAGATCATCACAACACATTTTGAATCAGATGTCTGTGACTCTTTAACCTTATAAACCAAACCAGTAACAAAAGAAACCAAAAATAAAACCACAACACTACCTTGGTCTTCACAGTCCAAGTGCATATCGACTATCACTAACATCAACTACCACTGATTTGAAGCTAGTTTTTCTAACCAACTGTATGAATTCCTACTTAATGAATCTACCACTGAATTTCCTTTACCTAGTGTATAAATCAAGTCAAAGTCAAAAATTTGGATATACTCCATCCATATTATTAATATGAGGTTCAAATATCTTTGTGGGAAAATGTGTTTCAATCTCTTATGATCCGTAAACACCATGAATTTATCACAAAAGAGTTAATGATGCCAAGTCTTCAAAGCGTGGACTATAATAGCTAAATCCAAGTCATGTGTCGAGTAGTTATTCTCTTGAAAACATAATTTACATGAGCCATAATAAATAACATGATCTCCCTTAATGAGAAAACATCCCAACCCAGATCCCAAATCATCACAATACACCATTTACCCTTGTCCTGATTTAGAAAATATCAATATTGGCATTGATGCATGAAAAAATTTAAGCTCTTTAAAAGACTTATGACATTCATAGTTACATTGAAATGGAACATTTTTCCTTTTCAAAACTATCATAGGTGAAGCTAGTCATGAAAAGTCATGAACAAACCATCAATAATAACCATCCAATCCAAGTAAACTACATATCTCGAAGACATCATTTGGTGGTTTCCATGAGAGCACCGCCTCTATCTTTTCCATATCCATAGAAAAAACTTTTTCATAGATTACATGTATAAGGAAACATACTTCTTGTTTCCAAAAATCATAATTTGATAAATTTTTGATACAAACAATCTGTAAAATCCCCAACACTATCTCCAAGTGTGGCTCATTCTAAACCCTTGTCCTTGAATACACCAATATTTCATCCACAAGCACTACCACAAAATAATCCAAATATCTCTGAAATACCAATTCATCAATTCCATTAAGACCTTTAGTGCATTAATAAGGCCAAAAGTCATAACCACATACTCACAATGCCCATATCTATTTCTGAAATCTACTTTCAAAATATCCTCTATCTAAACCTACAATTGGTGATATCCCAATCGCAAGTCAATCTTAGAGAACCATTGAGACCCCCTCAATTGATCGTACATATCATTAATTAATTAAAGTGGATACCAATTCTTTATCATAACTTGGTTAATCTTACAATAATCTACACAAAGCCTTAGAGTTCTATCCACCTTTTTCACAAACAAGACTAGCATTGCCTATATAGATGTACTAGGTCAAATGAACCCTTTTATTTCTAACTATTATAACTAGACTTTCAATTCCCTTAATTCTATCGGTGCCATTATATAATATGGAAGTGAGATAGTACTAGTTCCTGGTAAGAGATCAATTATAAACTCCATTTCTTGTATGGGTGGAAACCCTGATAATTTCTTGAGAAAACATCTAGAAACTGATAAACTATTGCAGGAAAACCACTATTCCCAATCTCATCCACTAATGCTAAGTTCAATGCTAAAAAATGGTATGAGATCGTTCTAACCTCTGGCGACAAAAATTTTGTTGTACCAGTCTTTACATTCTGTTCTTCTCTAAAGATATTCTCGATGCCATTATCTATTATAAGACTAATCATTTGGGTATAGTAGTCAATATGATATTTGAACATTATCAAATAATCCATACCTAGGATTATGTCATGGACATCCATCTCAATCATAAAGAAATCCAAACTCAATTCAGCTCTATAAAGTTTTATTGAACATTATTTGCACATAAAGTCTTGACATTCTCTTTGGACAAGAGGAGTTTGAAGTTTCAAAACAGAAGGCATCATATCAACATGTAAACCCAGAAGTTCAACAACACTAGAAGAAATAAATGGATGGTATGAACCTGTATCAAACAAAGCCTGTATAAGAGTAGAATTCAAAGAATCATACCTATCACTGTCGATGGTCAATATTGATCGTCCACAATCACTTGTTTAGATCCATATTACTACTTACTCATCACACTTTGGTCTTTATTACCTTGTTGAGATTTCCCTTGTTGAGAAGTCATGGTATTCCTAGAATCAACATGGATAACTTGGCTCCACTGATAAGAGGAATTCTACTGCCCTCACCCCATTAATGCATATGACATCTATGAAACTTGAGATGTATCCTGAGCACCCGACCTTGGATTACTATGATAATAGTGATAATTATTACTTATATGGATGAAGTTGTGGAATACTCTGGGTGGTGTTGTACAATCTCGCTTCATATGGTCCAAATAACCACACTAAAAATATTTAGGTTTTCACTTTGGTTTTGGAGGAAGATTCACTATTCCGATCATCTGATTTTGAGTCATTCCACTACCTTGTAAATAGGTGTACCTATTTATCTTATTACCATAATTAGAGTTCCCAAAATTTACCATAGGTATCAACATGTTTCCTCCACCAGTACTTCTTGAGACTACCCTTTCTTCCACTGTAATTATATTGACCATTTCCGTAAAATCCATTTTAAAAAACATGAAAATCATAGAGAGAATATCCCGCCTCACCCCTAATTCAAAAATAAATTCCTTTAAGGATTCACATGCATAAAATTTAGGTGAAATTTAGAATAAATTCATAAATTTAGCTACATAATATATCTCTAAGAGATTATACTACTTCGAGCTGAAAAAGTTTATCATTCTAACAATTATAACCATTTGAGGATAGAATTTCTTGTTGATTTTTTTTCAAAATCCTCTCATGCAATGCCTTGGTCTAATTTAGCCTGAATTTATAAATATCACTACTATAATGAAAGATCCTCCAACTTATATATTGCCAACTTAACTTTAATCTCTACTAGTGTGCTAAGGAAATCAAAGATTTGATTCATTTTATTTAGGCACACCTCTACTTTTTAGGGTTCTGAATCACCCTGAAAAATGGGTGGATTCTACTTCTATAACTAAACTAAATGATCCACTTTACTTGGTTAATATCTCTCATTATCTCTATACATATCCTGAAATTCTTGGACTATACTCTGAACCAACTATTGGTTCGCCTGTGGCTCAGGTGCAACCACATTCTCAGCAGCCTCTTTCGGTTGGTTTCTTCTATGCATACCGAGTGCCATTTTCTATAACAAAAAAACAACATTAAGTATCACTCACTAGTAACTAAAGACTTATCAATTTAAAATTCACCATATCACACATATCACAACAATTTATTAAAAAAATCAACATTTTCCACGTTCAACCCATTTTTTAAAATTCCATCCTTCTTTTGAAAATAAAACCAATTTCAAAATTTCATTACCATGCCTTTTCAAAATTTTATATTTGAAAAAAATTTCAACACATTTTTAAAAATAAACTCTTTTTAATCAAGTCATAAATAATTATTGAAAATGAAATATGCACTCCTAGTGGGAAGTCATTTCTATCAATACATGTCATGCTCTTCTCATTGGATAAATCCACGATGATGAGGTTATAACTCCTATAAGTGTCTCAAAATAATTATTTACCCAAATACTTGGTAACTTGAGGTACATTATAAATAGCTTAGCTACACATTTTTGTGCTCTATATTTAAATTCCCAACCATCCTATTACTTTATACCATCCAAAATCAAGGACTAATCAAGAATTATTTTTCAACTCCAAGACTAATCAACCAATACCATTATCCCAAAATGAACGAAGGACTAGACAATACTGATACCATTTGTAACATACCACCTCTCCCCATTAGCTTGGAAAGGTAGTATGATATTACTAGGCCTTAGGTGACATCCCCAAGTCACAAAAGGATGGAAATAAATGCCAAGGTATTCAAGAAAATTGGGGGATGATTTGTCCTTTGAAAATAAAACAACCATAACCAAGTATACCATAACCAAACAACCCCTATATTATACATGAGAAAAAGTATATAACTTAAGTAATACCAAATAAAAATAATTCTAAACTACAACCAATCACCATATAAGAGTAAAATGTAGAAACCAAGACCAATATCAAAGTATAAGGTGGAATACAAAACCAACAAACTCAAAGAATCCAAAGACACCAACTCCACACCTCCCAACATGATACAAACTCCAACTCCATAGGACATGCTCAAAGTATCATGATGCATCACTAAATAAATAAGATACTTTTCCTTTACTCGTGTCTCGATAAACAATATCTTCTAATGCACCAAAGTTCCCAAGAAGGGGGTGAGTAATGAAACTCAGTAGGTTTTCCCCAAATAACTTCCCTACTCACACCACTAGGATAGAACATGTTAGCACATTTATATAAAAAATTTATATAAAACAATTGAAAATATTTTATATCAAATCATATAAGAATTTTTCCAAACCAAAACCATTTTTATAGAAAGAAAACAAACAATTCTTGAACCATTTATCAAATCCCAATTTAGCATAACAAATTGCATTCCATACAACCACACACACACACATACATACAAGATTTGTGTTACCATTGATAATGGAACTTCACATCTATACCACAACCCTTTGATGGTGGTACTTCACGTCCATTATCCATCCCATTTCCAACTAATTATGCCAAAATATTTCAATAAAACACCATTTTATTGAAAAAACTTTTCTAAAAAATTTCCATGCATTAAAACCAAACATAAATTTTAAAATCATCATTTTAAAATCATGAAACCAATTGAATTTTTCAAAAAACAACAAATTTCTACAATTCCAAAAACTATCACTAAAGAGGGTTTCCAGTAAGATTTGAAAAAAATTTCACAATTAAATTTAAGTAATTCAATAAATTTGAAATCAATCCTTCATGTTATAATAACAGGAGTCAATAGTGAAGCCACCTACCTCTCAAATTTAGGTGAAAATGAAGAACGACATAAATTCTTCAACAAAATTGGATTGAAACCCCCAAAACCTGCCTTAGATCTTGTTCCCTAACATCAATACAACTATATATCATCATGTTTGGAATCTAATAACATAGATCTATCCCCAATAGATTATATTCATGAATCAAAGAGAGGTAATAAGATGAAATCTAAGGAAAACAACCAAGAATGGGTACTTACTAAGGAATCCGGGATTCCAACGCACCAAGAATCACCAACATATTTCTCTAGGATCAAGAGTAAAGGTCTCCACAACCTTTTGGAGGGGAGGAAATCGAGTTGGGTTCTGTTTTGGGAAAAAGTGAGAGTTTTAGAGGAAAATATAAATTAGATCCATAATTTTTGGATCTTGTTTTTAATAGTGCACGGTTTATGTGCACAGTTAGGAAAAACGTTCACAAATTGTGCACCATCCACTTCCAAAAAACACCCCTCACACAGTTGGATCACATGATTTGACAAACCATGCACCAATCCTGATTTTCTCTCTATCCATAGCATATAAAGTTACTCCTAGGTTAACACATGGTTTGTCCAAACCGTGCGCCTACCTAGAGTCCACTACCTCCCTTTGAATGATTTCTTAGAGGTGTTTCATAGTTTCTACTAACTGTTATCAAACCATAAACCTATATAAAATGCTAATTTGTTTCCAAAACTGCTACAAGACCTCCCAAACTTAACCCAATTTCTTTACATACTTAAAATACATAAATAAATGGTTACTTACTTGAAAACAAGGGTGATATAGAAGTTTCCTATAGAACACCATGACTATAGATTTATTTAGGATATATAATTTCCATCCAAGGGAATATGATATCAAATTACATTAAATAACAGAAGGTTCAAATAATTTCTTTCATTATTCATTAATGAAATATTACTTATGATGCACCTAATATATCCTATCTCTCTGTGAACATATGTCGTCACAGTTTTCATCAATACATAAAAGTATGTGGCTTATAACACTCATTAATTATAATATCAAAGTATAAGGGTCAAAACCATCATCCACAGATAAGAAAATATAATGAAAAATATAAATGTAGATTTCCTATTGGCAGGTTTTGTTCTTATAATATCCTACATTGGATATTACTAAGGTATTACACCATGTGAAGGTGCCTAAAAGACTTATGAGTTCCCACCCTTGATATCCTCTATCATTTTTGTCCCTCAAATGATATCATCTAGCTATAGAGTATATATTTAATAATACTATCATATCACTTTTTAGTTCTCATTATAACAGGGAACTAATATGACCTTTTAGTGAGAAATGTACTATTAGGATATTATCACACACTATGTTATAGATAAGAATAATAATAATGTGATAAATAGTTTATTAATATTCAAAATTATGAATACAGGTTATCATAAAGTACACAAAATTTGTTTCCAAGGCATCGACTCCAATAGACTCCCACTTTCACTAAAGACAACTACTAACAAACTTCAGTCTGCTAGCTCTCATATGATACTCATGCTCTAATGAGATAGGACTTTAGTCAAGGGGTCCACCATGTTTTATTATGTGAGAAATATTCTTACTACAACTTCACCCCTCTAGAAAAATCCCTCAAGAGGTGACACTTACAGAGTATGTGCTTTTTCCATTGGTGTGACCTTATCTCTTTTTTAGAGCCACCACTGTAGTATTATCATAATACAATGTTATAGGGTCTTTACTTTTAGGCACCATATCAAGATCTTGAAAAAAAAATCATATCTAAAAAACTTCCTTCTCTAAATCAGAAGTCGTTATATACTTGGAATCTACTATAGAATCAATGAAAACTGGATACTTGAACTCTTTTGACTCATAACTCTTCAGTTGAGATAGAAAACATATCACGACTATGAATTCAGATCATTATAATCTATCTAAAAACTAGCATTGGTATAACCCCTGAAGACCAACTCTTCATATTCTCCATACACCAGGAACATATCATTATTTCCTCTCAGATACTTAAGGGTATCCTTAACAACAAAACAATGTTGTTCTCTTAGATCATATTGATATCCGGTTACCATTATCAATATATAGGAAAAATTAATTCTAGTATATAACATGGCATACATGATTGATCCCATCACTAAAGTGTATGGGATCTTACTCATTCTCTTTTTCTCCTGTTGTTTCTGAGGAAACATTTTCTTAGAAATATGTATACCATGTGATACTAGAACCAATCCCCTTTTTAATTGTTCAATACTAAATCTCTTTAGTATATGGTCAATGTATATAATTTTACTTAGTCTAAGCATAATCTTAGATCTATTACTAATGATCTTGATCCCTAGAATATAGGCTGCTTCACTTAAGTTCTTCATGGAGAAACACTTGTTCAAATAGTCCTTAACAGACTGTAAGATTGGTATTTTGTTTCCAATAAGCAACATTTCATCAACATATACTACTAGAATAACAACTAAATTCCCACTAAACCTTTTTTAAACAAATGGATAACATTCATTCTTAATGAAACAAAATTATTTTAAAGCTTCATTGAATCAAATGTTCCATGAATTGGATGCTTGCTTCAATCCATAAATGGATCTATGTAACTTGAAAATCTGTTTGACATCACTTGTAGTCACAAACCTTTATGGTTGTTTCATGTATAAATCTTTATGAAGGTTCCCATTAAGGAAATCTATTTTGACATCCATATGCTAAATCTTATAGTCATAGTAATATTTTATACCAAGTATAATTCTGATGGATTTAAACATGGAAAATGGTTAAAAGGTATCATCACAGTCAATTCCTTGATTTTGTTTAAACCCTTTATACACTAGACTTTCTTTATAGGTATTTACTTTACCTTCCATGTCTAGTTTTCTCTTGAATACCCATTTTCACCCTATGGAATTTACATAAACTAGCGCATAAAAAAGAACCCAAAATTGGTTATGATACATGGAATCCATTTAAAAATTCATGGATTATTACCATTATGAATCTTTTGAGATATCTAATTATTATTTAAAATATAGAGTTTCATCATTATTAACCAATAATGATTCACCGTCTTCGGTAAGTAGAAAACAATATCTTTATGGTTCTATTACCTCTCTAGTGCTCCTATGCAGTACTTGTGTTTCAGTAACTACTTCTTCCATGGGGACCTGTGGAATCTATTCCTGTACCAACTCTTGTGTATCTTGAGCATAAACTCCATCAAATTCAATCTTTCTCCCACTGTATTTTTAATTATTTTATCCCTCTCAAGAAATATTGATTGTATGGTGACAATAACTTTCTTTCCTGAGGATTTGTTTCGTTAGTATCTATTTATTTTCTTAGGACACCCTATAAAGGTACACTTTGTGCCCCGAGGTGATAGTTTGTTTCCCGATAATGCCTTAACAAATGCCTCACAACCCTATATATGTGTATGTGAAAAATAAGTTTCTTTACAATCCATAAATCAAATGGAATTCCATTTCCACTTTAGTTGGTACTCGGTTTAATTTATATTCCACAGTTTATAATGCATATCCCCAAAAGGATAATGGAATATCTTCATGAATCATCATCAACCTTACTGTGTCTAACAAGGTATGATTCTTACTTTCACTAACACCATTCCACCATGGTGTGTAAGGTAGATTAAGTTTATATATAATCCCAATCTCCTATAAAAATTCGATAAAATCTTGGTTAATATATTCACCACCTTGATCCGATCAAAGCTTCTTCATCTTCTTTGCAAGTTGATTCTCTACTTCATTATTGAATTAATTTAATTTATCAAAGTATTCAAACTTATACCTCATTAATTATACATATCCATATATAATAAATTCATCAGTAAAAGTTATGAAGTAAGAATACCCACCTCTATATTTTACTAGAAATGGTCCACATACATCAGTGTGTACCAATTCTATAAGCTCGATGACCCTTTCACCCTATCCACCGAATAGTGGTTTGGTCATTTTTACTTGTAAACAAGTATAACATCTTTCATGTGGGTTTAGATCAGAATAATCTAAATAACCATCTTGACATAACTTTGTCAAACACTTCTCATTTACATGACTAAGACAATGATGCCATAGTTGGGTGTTATATGAGTTGTGTGAACATGATTTTTTATCTATTATTAATACCTAGTTTTCATAATTTAATACATAAATAACATTATTTAAATTCACCACACCACACCATATGTTATCTTTATAAAATAAAAAAATTTATTTCAAAACTTGAAAATAAAACTATCTACATCTAAGCATGACACAAAAATTATATTCTTGGTAATGGTTGGTACATAATAAAAATCCTTTAAAACCAATATAATTCATATTGGAAAATAAATTTGGTAGTCACCAATGTCTAGAGAATTCAACCTCAAACCATTGGTAGCTCACAAATCTACCTATCCTCTAGTAATATTTCATAATCTAATTGGTTCTTTCATTTATATACAGATGTGAGAACCAAAAGCTATATCTAGTACCCAATGTGTATATATTGGAAGATTACACTAGATAACAATAACACCTTTAGATTTCTCTTGATTCTAGGTGTATTTATTCTTCTAGTGGACTTTATTTCCACATGTAAAACATACTGCCTCCTTTTCCCTGCCCTGCCTCTCGATCTTCCTCTTCTTGGAAGGATAGTTCTTGAGAGATTTAAACTTATTATGAGTCTTGGGCCCCTTTTCCTTATTTTTACTTTTCTTATTCACTATAAGGACTACTAGTTTTTTATGACCCATGTCCTTATATACTTAGAGAATCATAGCAAGAAATTTTGAAAGTCTCTTCTCATTATTTCTCATGTTATAATTAATAATAAAACTGGAGAAGGTCTTGGGTAGTGAGGAATGTATGAGATCTGTGCACAACTCATATGGGAATTTAATCCCTAAGATATATAAGCATTAAATTTAGAAAATAATATTGACTAAATGAGGCCCATATGGTTCCAAATATCCAAGATTAGTTATAAAAAAATCATTATATATCTCATATATTTATTTTCTCACATTCTATTAGTAGATATCCCAAATGCGAGACATCAGGCTATATGCATCCATGCCCTCATGTTGCTTCAAAATATCATTGGCCCTAGATGATAACATGAAACAATGAACATTTATAGCATCGTTCAAATGTTTCTCACAGAGAGTCAACTCTTCCTCACTAGACTCATTACCAAGCACATTAGGAATAGATTATTCCAGCACATTCAATTTCCTTTCATGGCGTAGGATGACACATAATTACCTTTTCCACTCTTGAAAATTTGTGGTGATGATAAGGTTATCCTTATCAAGTATGGATCATAGTGATATGTTTTAAGTCATTTTATTATTGTTTTTACAAATAATATGACCATATTTTTAGTACTTTATATAATAAAATTTATAAAAATAAATAAATAAATATTATATTTATTAATCTCCCACTATTTTATCAAAACCCAATATCCATAAACATTGGATTTGGAATATCCTATCTCTTGGACATTATAGTGTAAAGGATCTATATTTCC
The DNA here is from genome assembly GCA_963277665.1 of Viscum album. Lineage (NCBI taxonomy): Eukaryota > Viridiplantae > Streptophyta > Magnoliopsida > Santalales > Viscaceae > Viscum > Viscum album. The sequence goes on from OY728125.1 coordinate 160,070,610, forward strand.
CTTATCACCACCCCAACTTTGGTTGTTCAAGCAATTTTAAGGGTTTTGGGTAGGCATTCCAAATTCCAACTACATTAACTCACAGTTCCTTGATCTGCTGAGTAGACTTCCAAATACTGAAATACTTAAATTATATTTCCTCAACCCTTTCATCATAGTTACACCAATTTATACTTTGGGTTTCAACCCTTGATGTGAATTAATTTAAGTCAACCCAAAACTTTAAGTTAGAATTCATCGATAATTGAAATCACCCCAACTTTGGATGGTCAATAACTTTGAACTATGGTTTGATTTTAACTGAAGAAGTGGAATACTATACCAACTTAATATATATAATTGAGGGATTTTATATTTTATGATTAAATTTCTAATTATTATCTTTATTACATTATAGTTAATATTAAGTGGATTTACTTAAGTGATTAACTATTTCATAGATAATATTTACGCATAAACCAAATTATTTTAGTTCTATCCTGCATGCTTGTTAATTCATTAATTCATGTGATCGTGGAAAAAATCCATAATGAAATAACCATGAAACTTGATAGAAATAAAATAATAAAGTGGTATAATAATAATATTTTGCTAATGGTTAGTTTATCTAGTAGATAATAAACTAACCATTAACCTAGGGGAAAAAACCTTAAACTAATCAAGGTTCGTGTTGTAGCTTTCCACATGTCCACCTATGCATATCTCTTGGATTGGTTTCACCTTGGCTCCAAACTTGAAGCACATCCACTATCTTGGGATCTCCTTCCATTACATATTCTTTTACTCACACATAGGTGAGGGGAACCAAAGGATTGGTTAAGGGTTTACATAAAAGAAACCATGGGCACACGGTCCCTTACATAATGAAAGGAGAGATGAAAATCATTCCAAAAATTTAATTTAATAATAAATTCAATGATTCCAATCACATAAAAAGGTCTGTTATAGGCTCATGATCATCCACATGCATACAATGAATTATGAATTTAATAAAATTAACATTCAATTCTAATCATTCTTATTTAAGATAAATCACACTCGAATCAATTAATTATCTTCTTTAATTAATCAATTATTTTATATTAGTTCTCATTTTAATTTCCTTGATATTCTCATCCATCTTAATTTTAAACAAATTAAATTAATATATTTAAAAATTAATTGTGTACAAAAATGTACCTTGGAGGCAACATGGTGAGTACCCGTTCAAACTACCCAATATGTATTATACTCATATACTATTCACTATTGCGACATGTGGCATACATTACTTATCACATAATATAATTATGTGTTCTATCAACTTAATGATCACACAATTTACATGATTTTCATTTTTATACCTAGCATTTAATGCTTCAATGCGCACATAGAGTAATAACTGTAATATGACATATAAATGATATGTAGATCCAAACATTACACAAAAATTAATTTAATATATATATATATATAACCTATCACATGTGTATCCTATCAACTTAATGGACACATGTAATAAAATGTTTATAAGGTTTGGAAAATATAATAAATTAATTTTAATTCTGCGTAATTTGATAAAGTACATGGAATGTACATTGGAGATACATAGAGTGTATATTTTTCTCACTATGTATCCAAAAAACACGCCCAAGGACTCAGAGTGTAACTGTTCCTTGGAAAATATTTAAGTATACGACATGTACATAGGCTACACAGTGTGTGTTATTTGAGTTACATATCCACTAATCATATAGGTTGTGTAAGAAGATACATGACCCATCTGTGACTAAAGGACTACACACACTGTGTATAGAAGTTACAAAACATGTACTCTAGCTGAATGTGTGCCAGGATGGCCCAGTAAACATGTGGTGTATAATTAAATTCACCATGTTTAATAAATGAACACACAATAAATTAATTATAAATTAATTCTTGGTGCATTAAACACTAGCACATGGTGTGTACCTCCGAGTTACACGATGTGTACTCTTGTGCTATCCTGCTAAACTTTTTGAAACCTCTGGATGAGCTCTTCGAATTTATTTCATACATAAAATTAATCAGTTTGATTATATTTATGAGAAACAAAGAGTAATAAATCATATCTCATAATCCAAGTTAAATAAAGATTAAACTAGAATTGAAAACCAATAATAAATGCGCAAATCAATCAATAATTTTAAATAATTTTAATAATTATGTGACCCACTCTGATACCACTAGTAGATTCTGGGAACAGAAGAAGCATGTGATAGGTCATGCCCAATGTTTCTTTTTATCATGATCAATGATTAATACTATATTTACACAATAATAAATTCCATGATCAACAGAATTGAATCAAATAATATAGAGAATGGAAAGAATGTCAGAACCAAAGTGTAAGATCATCAAATATTATTTATAATTAATTTAATCAATTAAATAATTATCTTGTGAGAAATTATTTCTTTGTTGATGGATTTGAAAATGGATCTATGTCGTACCATATTTTCATTTTTAGGAATCAATATTAGATTTCCTATAGCAGTGATCCACATGTGTTCTGAAAATCTCTAAACATCACCATAGGAATCTCTAGGTGCTAGTATGAAAAATCCAATCACGTGAGTCGTTCATCTTTTATCACCATGAGAATCACTTCCAAGGTATTCTCTTTGATCTCTCTTGAATCGAGAGTGGAAGGTGGAGGAAGACCGCTATCCATTATTGGGAGTGTTCTTGGAGAAGGGAGATATGTAGGGCTTCAAGAGGATTCTCCCGATTTCATTGTGCACAATCAAATGAATTGGATATCTTGAAAAATAATATAATTGGTTTTATATGCCATTGGAGTTAGAAATAAATAATTTCACAAGTTCCCTTTAATATTTATTTAATCCATCTGAAACCCCAAGTCTATAATAATAATAATATTATTTATTGACATTCACTTAAGTTGAAAATTAAATTAAATATTATTTAATCAAATAATATTCAATATATATGTTATTTCTCACCGGACCTATAAACTGAGTTCGCTATTCATACACAATATTTTTTCGAGCCTTTAATAATGACTATTTATTTAATAAATAAATATCACTACATTATGTGACAATAAATAAATAAATATTATATTCACTAAATAGTAAATAAATATTTATTAAATATTCTGATCACATAATATTCTCTTGAATAATTGGAGATGAAATATATGTGATCAAACAAACATGTATTATTATTAAACCACATGTGGGAATAATATTTAATGAACTTGTTAAATAATAAATAATAAAATATTATTTAACTAATATTTTGGATACACTTCATGTGTGACCCTCTAGGCCTCTTTCTCAGTGGCGTTAGGTAAAACAGCCTAAAATCCAATGTTAGCATCCAACAACATGCCAAGACACCCATAGAGAAAAAATTTAATTACAAAATTAAATAATACCTCATAAAAACAATTACTCTGTAATATAATATCTTTATCATGATATATCCAATCAAGTAGTTTTCATACTGGTATCATCAACCTATATGTTTAATGCCTCTTTCTTTGAATTTCTAAAGATCGAACTTTTCTATAGAACACCATGACCATGGATTTATTTAGGCTATATCATTTCCATGGAAGGCATTGAGATATCAACTTATGTTAAAGAACAGAAGGGACAAATACTTTCTCACATTATTCATTAATGAAATATTACTTGTGATGCACCCAAAGTATCCTACCTCACTGTGAACATATTTCATCACAGTTTTTATTAATACATAAAATTACATGACTTATAACAATCATTAATGTAACGCCCCGACCCCAGTTACCAGAGTCGGTGCATTAATACATAACATTGGCATGATCACAAGAAAGATCAAATCTCGAAAGACCGATTGGTTTAGTATCCTTGGAAACACTAGATATATTCATAAGTTTTACATTACATCATAAAATGAAAAACTAATACAACAACAAAATGTTTCCACAATCCACACTATTAACCCCTCATAAAATCCCTGCAGGTCATTCATAACTTACTTCTTCACATCCTGGGAAAAATAAAACATAGAAAAGGGGTGAGCTCAAATGCCCAGTAAGGATAACAATATAGCGGAAACTTTCATAAATAAGAATAAACATTTAAGGCAATGCATTACTAAAACAAAAGCCTTTTAAACTTTAACTTCAACATGGTATGGAAAAAGTAAAATGAAATAATTCCATTTACTTATTCACATGGATATTCTACTAATCGAATAATCACATGCAAAAATCAATAACCACTTTCATAATGTTGGAATGCATAATGCCAGACTATCATTACCACATAGTCAAGACCTCGTGCCAAGACTACAAATACGATTTTGTCAAGGCCTTGTGCCAAGACACTAGTTTGTCTCATGAGACCTACCGATGCATCGAGGAGCTATAGCGGGCTCCACCCGTCACTTATTAAGTCCAATGCATTCCCATATGAAAAGGTTTAAACATAACATAAACATTCGTATTAAAACTAGCATACGAAATGTCAATAATTTCACCATAAACTATGAATGGTATAAAAATAGCACATCCATAGTCAAACATATCACAAAACCTTCAATACAATATATAAGTTTTGTATCATAATAAATCAACTTCAAATAATCTTAAAATCCGTCAAAGGATGTTGACATAGATGAAATCAAAATTCTTTTTAAAGAAATATCTCCTTTTATTTTGAAATCATTTAAGATCCATATAAAATAAAACATTTTCTTTTGAAAATATTCTTATAAGCTTCTAAGTAAAGCTTTGAAGATTTTATAACGGCGTAAAATAACCGCACCCGCCGTATAAGTTAAAAAAAACATTCTTACCTCAATTCTGTCGAAAAGGTTAAAAAGGACCTTGTTTGGAAAACGACGGAAAGATTCCCTTATAAACCTCTTATAAAAAGTAAAACAAGGGTATAAATGACTTTAACCCATATTCTTTTAAATATTAAAAATGTTTTGAAATACATTTTGAAGAAACATGGATGTGGATGATAACGAGATCCCAGTAGATTATTACGTATAAACAACCTCGGATAATGAAGAGATTGTGAAATAACCATTACCAGTTTGGTAACTTATGAAACATACAACCCATGAAAGAGGTATCATACAATGAATATGTAAGTACACATAAATTAGAGTGTATTACACAAAGAATATAATTATGGGCAGTACATACACCACACAAAAGGTAATGGTGGCAATATGGCATGAATCTCACGGGAATAAGGAGTGAGATGAAAACCCCTTACCACGTTAATCAACTGAGTCGTATGGCCAAAAGTTAATAACCACCAAATTATTTACATAATAACATGAATATGATAATATATATCAAATTCCAGTACACAATACACCACTTTCAATAATTTAGTGGCGAATAATGGAAATCTCACGGAATTGAATGTGAGATAAGAAAATCCCTTACCTTGTACTTTTCCTTTGTTGGGGTCGGTTAACCTCCTGTATAATGGTGAAATAATTGTTATTAAATTATACAATAATCATATACATTAATATGATATCATATATGATCTTTTAACATTGCTTTATTAATAATATCTTAGTATTATCGTCGTTTCAGGTGATAATCGATTCGTTCTTCTTAAATGTTTGGTTACGTAAGACATGTTTGTAATGGATAGATTAAATCTTATTCATAATCAGAATGATACTAACATTATTTTTAACCCTAAAATGAGAATAAGACTTGAATGGATACGATGGAGGATGGATCTCACCGCGTTCGTGGAGACGGTAGTCCGTACGTACGCACGAACGCTACTTCCATTTAATTTTTATTTTAAAAGAATTGAATCCAAATGATACATAGGTATATTACTATTCCAGTATAATATAATATTTTATATATGTTACTTAAGTTCATTAACACCATCCTTTATACGTTCCATGTGTGGTATGAACGAGTCATATCATTTTAAGGGGGCGGTAGTCCGCACTTCCTCAAATGAAATTATCGTATGTATATACAACATGAAACGAATAATGGTATGAAATAAAATGGAATTACAGAAGCTTATATATAAAATATATATCATTAATATCATATTTAATTACAGTGCCATCATAATGGCCACCATGAGAGGCGGTAATATGTATTTGAACAATCATCGTTTCGTGAGGCGTTAGTTTGCCATCCACAGAAACATTATGTTCATCATCCATTAGATGGAGTTGTGTGTATGTGTAGTTTTAATCCTTCTTATAACAACATCCTAGTATATTTAGGATACTGGTGTTGTTACAAAAGAAAGTAAATAAAAAGAGTTTGGGGGTTGGAGAAGCAAAATAAAGGAAAATAATTTAAGAGAAATCGTTACCTTTAATTTAGGTAACTCACTTTGGTTGGAACCAAAGGACTTCTTGAAATGATTTATGCCTAAGGGGAAGCTTCAAGGAGGAGGAGAGGGATGTGGGGAGCTTAGTTGGGCAGAGTTTGGACGAGCCAAGTGGCTTGAGAGGTGTGAGGAATGAGTAGAAGTGGTCTCCTTTTATAAGGGATAAGAGGGGCTCTTTAGGAAAGAGTGAAAGTATTACTTTATAATATAATTATATTCGGTTTATAATGGTCCAAAAATCATTGAGGTCAAAGATAAGATGACTAATATTCTAAATAACATCAACCAATAATAATTGGACAGGTTTTAGATAATATTTTAATCATTATAATATTATTTATTTCAATGATTTATTAATGAGGTAAACATTGAATCATTATTGTGTCATTAATAATTTAACTTATTTGATGTCTAAAAATTATAAATAAAATATCATCATGTAGGAAATCGTTTTAGCTTTCTAATGAATATTTATAATCGAAAATCCAACATGTATAACCCTATGTAAAAATTGTTCTTCTAAAAGATGTAAGCTTATGCCATTTTTATTTTTATTTTAACTTTATTAATATAATGTGTCCCTACCACATACAAGTGGCTCCAAGGGGTCCCCAAATTGACCCAAGGATGCCCATGGTCGGGTATGTGTCCACCAATAAGGTTAGGACACGTTTTAGGGTAATTTTTTATTATTATAATATTATTTTTTAACCCTTATTTACCGGATTTACCCTTTAACTATGGTAAATAAAATATTTACCGCAGTAATTATTCAAAATGTGTAAAAATAAAAGTTACCTATTTACATAATTTGGACATCCTGATTCCAAATATGGAATCCATTTTCCTAAATTCAAAACACAGAAGTGGCAGAAATTAATTTAAAATTAATTCCCGCTGTCAAAACAAAAAGCGTGTTTTTAAGAGGTAATAACTATCAAAAGATTGACACTTGTTTATGTTCGGTTTAATTGTAAAATTATGTCCAATGACCAACATTATATTAAATGGTAAAAATATATTCTAAATATACTTTAAAACCACTCAAATTCACAATTTATCACTATTAATTATTTTGATTAAAAAAGTTGTTTTTAATTAAAATTTAGTAATTTTCACTATTCATCAAAATATGAAAGTTATCCGAAATGTACCAAAATTTCACCCTAGGCTAATTTTGATATTCCGAATCCAAAAATGAAGTCCATTTTCAAATATAAAATATATATAATTTCAAAAAGTAGGTATTAGTATTCACAACGGCTAGTTTAATTAGTTGTGGTGTGTGTTAGAACTCGAGGTTGCGTACAACACACGCTATCGCATTATTCGAAGGGAAACGTACCGTGGAAGCTTGGGGTGTTACAATTAATAATAATATTAAATTATAATGATAAAAAAAATTGTTGATAGGAAAATCCAATGACACGTATAAAGGTGGATTTCCTACCGACAGGTCTTATTCTCATAATATCCTACACTGGATATTACCAAGGGCATACACCTTGAAAAGGTGCTTCAAATTCTTATGAGTATCCACCCCTAATAGTTTATATCATTTGTGTACCTAAAATGATATCATATAGATATATAACATATATTTAAGAATACTATCATGACACTTCCAGGTTCTCATCATAATGGGGAATTACTATGACCTTTTAGAGAGACAACTACTCTTAAGACATTATCAAATACTATGTTACAAAAAAAATCATGATGTGATAAATTTTTTATTATTATTAGAAACTATGAATATAGGTTATCATAAAGCATACAGAAGTTAGTACTAAGATACCAACTACAATAATAAGTACCACTTGTACTTTTCCTATCTAGATGGAATCCTCCAAAATCAGCATAAGAAAAACTCATAAGTTCAAAAGAGGTGTCTTTTGGATAAAATAAACCAATATTTTTATAACCTTTTAAATATATAAAAATTATTTTAAGATATTTCAAATGAAATTCATTTGGATTTTATTGAAAATGAGTAGAAAGGTATATGATGAACATGTTTCTAGCCGAGTTGTAGTAAGGTAAAGAAGGCTCTCCATCATACCTCTGTATATATTGTTATCAACTAGTTTACTAGATTTATCCAACATTATTTTATAGTAATTACTCATAGGTGTAATTATTTACATTACTTGATCTATTTTGAAATGCTTTAAAATTTCATCATTTTATTTTCTTTAACTTAGAAATATTCTGTCATTATTTTGAGAAATTTGAATACCAATATTTTTTTTCTCCCATAAAATTCATCTCAAATTATTTTATTATCAAACAAAAAAATTCATTAAAAATATATTATTTAGTAAAAAAATAAATAACATCAATTATATAAATTTTAACAATTAATAAATAATTTGAAATAGATTTTAAAAACAAAGTTAAATAAATTTTTCCTATTTTAAAATAATTTTCTAAGAGAAATTTAGTTAATAATTCATACCAAGTGTTATGGGATTATTTTAAAAAATAAATATACTTGGTTAATTTAAAAATATTATTAGACTCCTCTAGTTTTAATGCTCACAAATCATACTTAACTATGCTAATTTTGATTTCTTAAGATATACTGTGTTTAATCATGTTCAATTACAATCTTAACCTCTAGTGTTCATGTTTAAATCATAAAATAGCATTATAGATTTTGGTTAAGTATGAGCTACTGATACTTATACTACCAATAGACAAGTCACTGATACATGAGCTACCGACGCCTAACCGACTGATGCCTAACCCACCAATGACTGACCCACCAACGCCTGACCCACCGACGCCTGACCCATCGATAAAGACCCCTCAACACTTAGAAAAGTGCTGATAAAGACCCTTTTATCAGCGCTAAAAAAAGTGCTGATAAAAGACCCCTTTTATCAGTGCTAAAAAAAAGCAATGATAAAAGGGGTCTTTTATCAGCTCTAAACAAAAAGCACTGATAAAAGGGGTCTTTTATCATCACTTTTTTTAGGGCTGATAAAATGGGTGTTTTATGAGTGATTTTTAAAAGCACGGATAAAAGTAAAAATAAAAAAACAAAAAAATAAAAATTTATATTCAGGGGGGATTTTAATAGTGCCTGACCCCCCCTTTATCAGCGCTAGGCGGCCCCTCCCACTCCCGTGCGCTACCCTTGCCCACGCGTCCCACACATGCGTGCGCAATTCCTTGCTTCCCCCCAAACTCGAACCCGCGACCTCCCCCTGTTGCACCTGCACCTTTACCACTAAGCCATTTCGTTTTTTTATTTATTGATACATCTATTTATTTATATATATAGTTATATTTATTTGTATATTAATATAGATTCATATTAATATAAATATATTTAGTTATATTAATACATATATGTTTATTCATATATTAGTATATATATATTCATTCGTATATTAATATATATTTATATCTATTTAAATATATATTTTCAGTTACAATTTTTATCCGTATATTTATTTTGTATATTAATATATATTTATAAGATTAGTTTTAAATACATTTATAAAATATGTTTTTTATGTGTGTTTATAAATAAATAAATAAATACATATATACATATATACAACACACACACAAAGACACACACACACACACATATTTATGAATAAATACATATATATGTGTATTTAAAAATCCATAGAATGTTAAAACTACCATAACTTCTAATCCAGAAGCCTTTTTCAACTCCACAACCAGTCAAAGCGAAGAAAATGAAACAATCTTCAATATGATATGTGGTACAAGCATAACAAACATCCAGATCAGAAGTTATACTTGTTTGAATGTTAACAAATCAGGGTATTCCGACTAAAAACTCAGTTTTGGAGGCCTTCTAGGCCTTTTTTGGACTTGAAAAATGTGACTGAAGATTTTCTTCACTCATACATGTGTATATCTTATCGCAGGCTTCGATTTTATATGATGTAGAGCTCAAACGGACACCCGGATAAAAAGTTATGGTAGTTTGAAGTTTGAGTTACATTTTCAACTTATTTTAGATCTTTTATTAATTATTTTGATTTTTTGTGTCCTCAAATTGTTATTAAATGATTTTTAATTGATAATAATTAGCAAATTATTAATTTATTATATTTTTTAAAATATTTTAAATCCATTTTCACTAAATTTCTTATATATTAAATGTAATAGTCTATTTATACGTATATTTAAAAAATATATATTATATTTATATCAATATAAATATACTTATATAACAATATATTATTTTTCATGATTTTTTTTAAAATATAAAATTTATCAGTGCTAGGAAAAAGTGCTGATAAAGCCCCCCTTTATCAGCACTACTAAAAAAAGCACTGATAAAGGGGTCCCCTTTAACAGTGCTAAAAAAGCACTGATAAAGGTGGGGCCTTTATCAGCGCTTAAAAAAGCACTGATAAAGGGTCACTTTTAACAGCGCTTTTTTTTAGTGCTGTTAAAGGCCCCCCTTTATCATCATTTTTTAGCACTGATAAAGGCCCCCTTTATCAGCGCTTTTTTAGCCCTGGTAAAAGGGTAGCGCTTCCCTTGCCCGTTTTTGTAGTAGTGAAACTACCGATGCCTCACCTACCAACAAACTGAGATACTGATGGTCTGACCTACTGATAGAAATGAGCTACCCATGAAATGTGCTACTAACAGAAAGACCTACAGACAGACTAAGTCACCAATGATCTGTCTTAAATTCAAAATTAATTCTAACGACCATATTTATGAAACTTAGTAATTATTATTATATTAATAGCCTTTATGTCTTTTATAGACAACATTTAATAATGTCAGAGACCAGTACAAGGTACCTACACATGATAGAGAACATGCTCCTTATCGACTTGTAATATATAAAGAAAGCAACTGAGAGAAATAAAGTAATAGAGAATAGAGAGAAGTTGTTGAAAAAAAAGCCACACGACTATGCAACAAGATCAATCCAACAACTGTGCATATCAAGAGAAATGGATGAGAACCAAAAATACCACAAAACTCTGTAGCAACAACATGGAAGATAGAAACACTTTAAGAAATATTCTACCCTACTGGAACTAAACACAGTAGAAAAAAACAACTCTCTATTTTGCTGTTTATTTCCAGCAGTCGACTCTAGCTTCAATTCTACCATCTTGAAGGAGTCCAAAAACTTCATAGAACATCACACAAATAATTATAAACTATTATTATCATTTTCACTGTTTGTGTACATTATTCACATTTCGAGAAGTGTGTGTGTGTCTGTTTTATAAACACACACTAACTCCTATGCTAAACTGGAAGATACATAGATATATTCTCCAACCTATCTTTATACACATTACACTCCCAAGTATAATAGTGGAAGAGGTCCCTACGTGGCTTGTATATTTGTTTTACACTCCCATGAATACTGTGGAAGAGGTCTAGTGACCTAGATAGTTTGTATACTGTTGTTACCTCGATCCAGCATGTGGATCAATTTTATTTAATATAAAATGATTGGTGTTAGGTGATCACTAAGTGGAGAGTATTAGGTATCATATTGAGAATGAGCCTCTTGTTTACTTCTTCTTTGTAATTTAAAGTTTTGTTTTCTCTATTATTATTATTATTTCAGAAAACTTAACCTCGATTTGATAGTTAATCTCATATAGTGTTTATATTAAATTTTTTTTTAGTAGATTGATTTTAAAAGTTAGAATAATAACATATATTATTTTAATTGATAATTAATCATTATTTGAGAAATATTTGAAACAAAAAAAAAACATTTATAAATATGCTACATTGGTTTACTAGCCTATATTTGTTTTGAAATTGGGGGATTTTTAAACAATATTTTTTTGACCTAAATTTTATAGGAACTCAATTCAACCCCTTCTTGAGTGTCATACTTCAACCAACATTTGGTATCAAAGGCTATTTTAAAAGTGTTTTAAACAATATTTTTCAACTGTGATTTTAGTTGTGTTTTAAATATATCTAAATTTCTATCAGTTCTAAAATTTTAGTTCTTTAAAATAGTATTTTATTCTTTAAAATGGAAAATAAACAAAAAGGTGCTACTACCAACAAACCTCCCTATTTCAATGGTACTAATTATGGAAAGTGGAAAATAAAAATGAAAATTCACTTAGAACATACGAGGTTTGATATTTGGACTGTAATAGAATACAAATATGAAATACCATAAACTCTAAGAACTACCTGGAGTGAAGCTACAAAAGCTACTCACAATAATAATTGTAAAGCTATGAATGCACTATTTTGTTCTTTAGGCGATGAAGAATTTAATAGAATATCTTCTTGTAAAATTTCTTATGAAATTTGGGATACTTTAGCTATTTCACATGAAGAAACCACTAATGTTAAGAAAATGATAGTTAATACATATTCTATTAAATATGATAATTTAAAAATGAAGCCCAGTGAACCCATTTATGATATGTATCTCAGGTTCAATGAGATAGTCAATACAATGAGATCTCTTGGAAATCTCGTGGATGCTAAAGAAAAAGTCATGCAGCTACTTAGATGTCTACCAGAAAGATGGATAAGAACCTCAGTGTCAATTAGAGAATCCTGTGATATTAGTAAGTTTCTAGTCAAGGAGATGATAGGTAATCTAATTATATATGAGGAAGAGTTAAAGGTAAATAGAGAAGAGTAAAATGAACCCAAAATAAAGTTAGTGGATTTCAAGACCACTTCATCCAAGAAAAAAGAGAAAGTACAAGTTCATACTGAAAATTATAGTAATGAATACTCACCAAGTGACAATGATGAGGAAATGTTTTAGTTATCCAGAAGATTCAAAAAGTTTTACAGAAGAAATAAGTTCTTTAGAAATCCCAGTTACAAAGGAAAATATGATAATAAGGGAAATTGGAAAGAGGATTGGATGAAAACTAAAAATTCTAATGAAATAGTCTGATATGATTATAAGAGAAGAGGACATGTAAAGGCTGATTGTACTAAATTAAAATTCAAAAAAGAAATATGAAAATAATGATAGAAAGTAAAAAAAGGTAATGAAGTCCACCTAGAGTGCTTCTGAGGAAATCTCAAGTGACTCAGAGTCATCACATGATGAAAAATATGACAAAGCTAACATGTGTTTCATGAAAAACACATCCTAGGTAACTTTATAATATCCTGTATAGAATTCATATTATTCTAGAGATGAAGATGAATTTTATTATGAAAATATAAAAAATTAAGAAATGTTTGAATATTGAAAAATGCTTTAAGACACATGCAATTAACTAAAGGATGAGTATAAATCTCTGAAGAAATAACATTCTCTTACTATTTCTGTTGAATATGAACTTACTATTAAAAAAGAAAAGAATGATCAACTGCTCAATGGGAATAATGAACTCAAAATTTTTAATGAGCAATTAAAGAAGGATCTTGAGAAGTTAAAAAATTGTAAATATACCCTAGTTAAAATGATTGGAAAATAGGTTGCTCATAAATACACTACTATTATTGGATATCAACTTGGAAAAATAAATTTTATTAAAAACAATTTTGTATCAAAATCTATAAAATTTGGTTTCATTCCCAAAATTGAAAAATTTGCTGCAAGTTCAAGCACTGAAAATGTCTTTATTGCTTCTAGTTTTTCTTGACCCAATAGAGTTTATTTTTATAATATTTAGAAGACGCTTATAGGAAACCCATGAAGAAAATGTGGGTTCTCAAAGCTTTAATGACTAATATTACTAGACCCAAGAAAGTCTGGGTACCAAAATATTTTCTTGGTTAAATTGTTTTGTAGGAAACCTAATTAAAGAGATCCTATAATATCATATGGTACTTGGACAGTGGATTTTCAAGACACATGACAGGGGACTACTCGAGGTTCAATAACCTTTTCAATATTGATGGTGGGAATGACACCTTTGGTGACAATGCAAAATGAAAAATAATTTTCCTTGACCAAATTGGTACCACTAACTCAATTTTAATTTCTAAAGTTATTTTTGTTGATAGTCTTAAGTATAATATGCTTATAATTTCACAATTATGTGATGATGTATTTCATGGTAAATTCTAAAATGATGCTTGTAATGTTTTTAATTCTAAAAATGATTTAGTATTAACTGCTTTTAGAAATGAAAATGTTTATGCTATGAATTTAGATTATTTAGTTTCTCAAAATGTTTCACACTTGAGTGATTTTCATAAAGAGTCTTGTCCCTATAATAGAAGATTAGGCCACTGAAATATTCACTCCCTTAGAAAGATTACTAGAAAAGTCTTAGTCAAGGGTCTACCTAAACTTGAGTTTTCAAATGACAAAGTCTGTAATCCTTGTCAAAAGGGGAAACAACACAAAATATATTTCAAACAAAATAAAGAAGTTTCAACTTATCAACCACTTGAGTTGGTTCACATGGATTTGTTTGGACCTTTTAGAGTTTCTAGTTTAAATGGGAATCATTATTTCTATGTTCTAGTAGATGACTTTTCTAGATATAATTGGACATTATTTTTAGCTCACAAGAGTGAAGCTTGTTCCCACTTCACCAAGTATGCTAGAACTGTAGAGAACCTAAGTAGTCTTAGAATTAAATCCTTAAGAAGTGACTATGTCACGACCCGTCCTCGGGGCCCATACTGTGACTACCCCAAGCCTGCCTCCCATAGGACAAGGGCTGGTGACTAGAACCAAGGCGTAAATCCTGACAAAAAGGGGAAGGCATTGCCTTTATAAAGTAAACAAACACCACAGAGTAAGCCAAAAGAAGTAAACACCAAGTAAAACTGGGTACAAAAGTAAGTGCGGAAAGTAAATGGGCCAGAATACAAACCCAAACTGAAAGTAAAGTAAAACTGGAAAGAAAGTACAACAACTGAAATTAAAGCAACAATGTCGAGCCGTCAACTGGAAGTCTCACCTGAAGGGTGGGTACAGATAGCCACCTCAGCTCCTCGGTCTAGCCGTCCGCTCCGTGTAAGTCCCGCCCAGTGGTCCACCACCAGGTACCGACTGCTCCACTAGCCTCAACCACAATCAGCGCTGTCCGTCGTCTGCATCCAACACAACATAGTGCGGGCATAGCCCGTGTAGGGGTGAGTATACGCTACTCAGTAGGGACCCCAAGACCCCCGAAGCTCTCCCAGAATCCACAAAGGATAAACCACAAAGGAAAGATACAATCACGAAGTAACAACAAACACTACTTATGTATATGCCCATACATATACCTAAGTCATCAATTCCCGTTCGGCTCCAACATCCGAGCCCAAGTTCGATCACGTCCACACAGGATAGCACAACCCAATCCACATAGGAAGGCAAGTCAATCATATCGAATATATTGATTGAAGTCAAGACTCATCTCACACAGGTATACTTCTTCGGTAATAGAGATGATCAGATATTGCCACTGATTCATCTAAGCTGGGACCCATGTAGGATACTAAACCAGCTAAGCTGTCGAACCCACATAGGATTTCAGTGCAGTCTTCATTGCCATCGAACCCACGGAGGATTTCAGTACGGTCTTCATCGTTGCCGAACCCACATAGGATTTCAGTGCAGTCTTCATCACCGTCGAACCCACATAGGATTTCAGTACGGTCTTCATCGTTGCCGAACCCACATAGGATTTCAGTGCAGTCTTCATCGCCGTCGAACCCACATAGGATTTCAGTACGGTCTTCATCGCTGCCGAACCCACATAGGATTTTAGTCCAGTCTTCATCTCCGTCGAACCCACAAAGGATTTCAGTATGGTTTTCATCGCTGCCGAACCCACATAGGATTTCAGTGCAGTCTTCATCACCGTCGAACCCACATAGTATTTCAGTACGGTCTTCATCGCTGCCGAACCCACATAGGATTTCAGTGCAGTCTTCATCGCCGTCGAACCCACATAGGATTTCAGTACGGTCTTCATTGCTGCCAAACCCACATAGGATTTTAGTGTAGTCTTCATCGCCGTCGAACCCACATAGGATTTCATTACGGTCTTCACAGTCGCAGTCGCAGTCACAACCAGCTCTAGGGTTCCCGCACACAGCATGCTCGTTCCGGGAGGGTCCACTCCACGAGCCAAGGGGTCGATACATCAACTGACACGTAGTCCTGAGTTGATTTATCTCAATGTTTCGTCTCGACAAGAGGAACTCAACGTGACAGACGACGCGTCAATCGGACGCCCGGTCTGAGAGTTATTGGCTTTTTTGTTCTAGGGGCCCGGTTGGATTTTAAGTCAAAACCAACCTGACTGCACTCCAAATACGTCCAAACCTCGATCGGAGTAAGCCAAAATGTCTGTCTCACTAAGAGGAATCCAACAAAGTTGACGGCAGGTCAATCGGACATCCGAAGATCAAGTTATAAGCGTTTCCGCTCCGAGGGCCCAGTTGGTTTCGTGTTTGAACCAACCTGGCCATACACAAAGTTCTCCAAAACCTTGAGTGTAGTATACCAAAACGACCGTCTCGGTCCAAGTATCGCAACGCAACTGACGGCGCATTGATCGGAGGTCCGTATCCCAAGATACGGGCGTTTGAACGGAACTGTCTGGAAATAGGGGGTTTTGGGCCCGGACCGACCCGGCCCAAGACCCCCCTGGGTCGGCCCAAACCGGGGAGACCCGAAACAGGTCCGGGTCCGGCCTATTAGGGTGTGACCCGACCCGGTGGGCGCGGCTCGGCCCAGCCGGCGCGGCCCTGCCCGACCCGGTGCGGCCGGTCCGGCCCGGGGTGGCTCGGCGCTGGCCGAGCGGGGTCGGCTCGGCGCGGGCCGAGCGGACGCGCAAGGGGGCGGCTGCCCCCTTGGTTGAAGTTGCGACCCTGCATGGGGGCCGCTTCCTTCAGTAAATGGACGCGGCGCTGGGCACCACGTCTCCCCCGGGTCCCACGCGGCCGCGGGGACCGCTCGCCTGCCGCCGCGGCTTCAGCCGCGGCGGTCCCTCCTGGCGGCGTGTTGGGACGCCGCCGCCTCCGACCACCGGCGCTGCCGCGCCGACGACCCGCGCCGCCGGTGTAGTCCGCGGGCCACCAGAGTTTCTCCGGTGGTCTGTTTTCAAATCCGTCTGCGCCGGTGTTCATCTCAGGTCCCGTACTTTACTGCGGAATCATCAAACTGCCTCTGCAGCCCATTCTGTCATCGCCCGTCAATCCACTGTCTAATAAACAATCTGCGGAGTCTTCAAATCACCTCAATGGCGCGGCGCGATGGCGCCACGCTTCTTTGCCCGTTCTTCATTGTTTCCACGCGGTGCCGTTGCACCGCGCCGCCTTTGCTCGTACCACAACAAGTACAATCAACAAAAGGGGAGGAGGGTCGGACATGTTCGTGCGGCCCGACCTCCTCCCGTTATTACGATAACAGGCGGCCCAAATAGAAGTCGATGAACGACAATGAAATAATTCATGGGTAAAAAAATTAACCCCTACCTCAAGTGTTGTTGAACGAAGGTTCGTCGCGGGGAAGGGACGTCGCGGAAGACGACATCGCAGACGGAGGATCGTCAGCATCGCAGTACACGGCGTCGCGTTGTCGATCTCCGGGGAACTAGCATTCTTCGTCGTCCTTCGTCGGAGGCCGGCGTTCTTCGTCGGCGATGGTGCGTTCTTCACGTTCTTTAAGGAGGAAGATGAGGATTCCAAGGCTTGAGCAATTCCTCCCAATCCTTCTCGTACAACGAAACAATAACAATAAAATAAGGCGTTGCCTTATTTTATCTCTCATTCCAACCCTTAATTGAAATTCAAAATTAATACACGGTTTAATTAACGTGCATTGACCAATTAATGAGGCATTTAACAATCCAATTAAACGAGAGAGTTGACTTGGCATTTAATAGGGGGTGCGGGTGAGTTACCATATTAAATGATCGTGGGAGGTGAAAAGGAAATAAAGGGGTGGGGCTCGTGTAGGCCCCACTTCACTAATATCCTACCTAGGGTAGTTAGGAACTAGTGGGTCCCACCCCAACCTCCAATTATAGGTTTAAGATACCTTAAATAAAAATAAAATTGGTTGCACAAATTTTATTTTTATTCTTTAGTTAACCCAATTAATTAATAACCTCACTCGAGCAAACGCAACTCTGGAAAAGGTGTTCTTAAGCAATTACCGGCGTTGCGGTTCCATCGGTGCCCTCATATTTCGATTCCGAGCACCGGTTAAAAAGTTAGGAAAACCCGCTCGTTCGTTTACTGAATGTACCCGAGCTAAACATCGGAAATTGATTCCGGGCACACCGGGCCTCGGAATCAGGTGCCGTCAGAAACTGCGTTCTTGTAAAATCTCAAAGAAAATTAAGAAAAAAAATTTCACTTGAATTTTATGGGTCTTTACATTACTCCCACCTCAGGGCTTTACGTCCCCGTAAAGATACATCATAAACTAGGGGAACAAATGTGGGTATTGAGCACGCATCTGAGCCTCCCGCTCCTAAGTGCTCTCCTAGAGGTTCCCGTGCTGCCATCTGATGCACACTAAAGGAATCGACCGCCCACATAGGACCCGCTCCTGTCGATCCTCGATCTCCACTGGGACCTCCACAAAGGTCGCCCCATCATCAAGGTCTAGCTCCCCATGGTCGATGATATGCCTCGGGTCGTGCATGTATCTCCTCAGCTAAGATACGTGGAAGACGTTGTGCACCCGGTGCAACTGAGGTGGTAGAGCCAGGCGGTAAGCCACCTCGCCTACCCTGTTGAGGACCTGGAATGGTCCAATTAAGCACGGAGATAACTTGCCACCTTGACCAAATATCCATAATCCACGTCGAGGTGAGACCCGCAAGAAGACATGGTCGCCATCCTCGAACTCCAGTGGCCTCTGCCTCCTGTCAGCATAAGACTTTTTCCGGATCTGAGCTATCCTCATCCACTCCTGGATGACCTGGATCTTCTCTATCATGGCCTGGACCATCTCCGGTCCCACAAGTGCTGACTCCCCAGGGTCTGTCTAGCACAGAGGTGATCTGCAAGGCCAGCCTTACAATGCCTCGTATGGTTCCATCCCGATGGTGGAGTAGTAGCTGTTGTTGTACGCGAACTTCACCAAGGGTAGATGGTCCTCCCAGCTGCGACCAAAGTCGAGGACACATGCACGGAGCATGTCCTCGAGAGTCTGAATGGTCCTCTCTATCTGACCATCTGTCTGAGGGTGAAAGGCGGTGCTCAGACATAGCTGCGTCCCGAATGCCTCCTGCAACCCCTTCCAAAGACGGGAAGTAAAGCGATCATCTCGATCAGAGACGATAGATGATGGAACAACATGAAGCCGTACGATCTCCTAAATGTAGAGGCGCCCCAAGCTCTCCACTGAGCCCTACTCTCTGATGGGTAAGAAGTGGGCCGACTTGGTGAGTCGGTCGACAATCACCCAAATGGAGTCGTGACCTCTGGAAGTACATGGAAGTCCAGTCACGAAATCCATAAATATCCCATCCCACTTCCACTCCAGGACCTCCAAGGGCTGTACCAAGCCTGCTGGTACCTGGTGCTCTGCCTTCACATGCTGGTAGGTGAGACATCGAGAAATGAACTATACCACAACCTTCTTCATACCCGACCACCAGTGCTGTCGTCTGATATCCTGGTACATCTTCACCACCCCTGGATGTACCGCTAAAGGGAAAGTGTGAAACTCTCTCAGCACCTCCTCCTGTAAAGAAACTGGTACCATGGTACGTCCTCTGAAAATGACGACATGCTCTCCTCCTAAAGAGAATCCATCAGGTGCCTGTCCTGAGGATATCTACGCACGCCGAGTCTCACAGTCAGCGTCCCCACATTGTGCCTCTCTGACCCGCTGTAGTAGTGAAGGAGTGACTGTGAGTGACTGAAGAAAGGCTGCTCCATCTCTATCCATGAAGGATATCTGCAAAGTGGATAGCTGCTCCATCGCCTCCCCAAGTAGCTGAATGACCGTACTCCTACTGAGAGCATCAGCTACTACGTTCCCCTTTCCATGAGTATATAATATCTCAAAGTCATAGTCCTAGAGGAACTCGAGCCATCACCGCTGTCTCAGATTCAGGTCCTTCTGTGATAAGATGTACCTGAGACTCTGGTGGTTAGAGTAGACTGTAAAGCGCTTGCCAATCAGATAGTGTCGCCACATCTTTAGAGCGAAGACCACTACTGCTAACTCCAGGTCATGGGTAGCGTAGTTCTTCTCATGCTGCCTCAGCTGATGTGATCCATAGGCGATCACGGCCCGCTCCTGCATTAGGACACATCCGAGTCTAGTCCCTGATGCATCGCAGTAGACTCCGTACCCTACTCCCTCCTCCGGTATCCTCAAGATAGGCGCGCTGGTCAATCTCTGTCTCAGCTCCTGGAAGCTCTGCTGACATCTGTCTGACCACACAAAGGGTTTCCCCTTATTCGTCAATGCTGAGAGTGGTGACACAACTCTGGAGAAGTCTAGCACAAACCTCCGGTAGTACCTAGCTAGCCCCAAGAAACTCCGCACCTCCGTCACGCTCCTGGGTGGCTCCCAAGCTAGCACTGCCTCGATCTTCGTAGGATCCACCGCAACTCCCGCCTCAGAGATGACGTGTCCCAAGAAGGGTACCTCACGTAACCAGGACTGACACTTCGAGAGCTTTCCATAAAGCTGGTTCTCTCGGAGTGTGTTTAGTATGACCCGCAAGTGGTAGGCATGCTCCTCCTCAGTGGTCGAGTATATCAATATGTCATCGATGAAGACCATGAAAAATCAATCGAGGTATGGCTGAAAGATCCTGTTCATGAGACTCATGAACACTGCTGGAGCATTGGTTACACCAAAAGGCATAACCAAGAACTCGTAGTGGCCATACCGACATCTGAAGGCCATCTTCTGCACATCCTCGTCTCGAACTCTGAGCTGATGATAGCCTGATCTAAGGTCTATCTTTGAGAACCACCGTGCTCCCTTGAGCTGATCGAAGAGGTCTTCAATCCTCGGTAGTGGATAATTGTTCCTCACGGTCACCTAGTTCAGGCGACGATAGTCGAAACAAAGTCGCAAGCTCCCGTCCGCCTTCTTGGCGAACAATATCGGGGAAGCCCAGGGTGAAACACTGGGTCGGATGAATCCCTTGCTCTGTAAGTCCTCCAGCTGTACCCGTATCTCTAGAAGCTCATCGGGAGCCATCCGATATGCTGGAGTGGATATCGGGGTTGTCCTGGGGTACATGTCAATATAAAAGTCTACCTCTCTGTGAGGAGGTAGTCCTGGAACGTCGTCAGGGAAAACGTCTGGATACTGATCCACCACTACAGGAAAACTAGGACTCTGCACGTCAAATGATCCTAGGATGAGTCTATCCAACTGATGAGTGATGGTCTGTCCTCTCCTCTGCGTGAGTCCATCCTGTGTTGCAAAGGTTCCCTTCTCACCGGTGAAGGTGAACCTGCTCCCGTCGGTGCGTACACACCGCACCTTGCGCATAATACAGTCAATCTGAGCATGGACTGTAGATAACCAATCCATGCCCAAGATGACGTCGTAAGGCCTCGACGCTGCTATGAGAAGATCCCAGCCAAATATCTCGCCTCCTAGAGTAAGCTCACACTGCCGGCACCAATGGGTAATCGTCGAGTCTGCTCCCGTAGGAGTCTCTAGCCGTAAGGATCGAGCCAATGGATCCATCGGAATCTCCGAGCTCTGAACAAGGGTTGCGAAAATAAAAGAATGACTCACTTATGTGTCTATAAGAACTGAAGCAAGGGTTGAGTAGACACAGATAGTACCTCGAATCATCTCGGGCGAGCCGTAGTCGTAGGCCTCCGCTGCCTGAAGCTGAGCTTGTCTTTGCCCGCCAGCTCCCTGTGGTCGGGGTGGACCTCCTGGTGGTGGTGGTGGTAAAGCCTCAAAGCGTTTCCCACCACTTGCTGCTCGGCCAGCTCCCCTGCCTCGTCCGCCTGCTCTCGGCGGACCGCCACAGTCGACCCTCTGCCTCTATCTGGGTGTCCCCTATACCGTCTGCTGCTCCTGTGTCGGAATGCTGAGGGAGATCATCGATGCAATGATCTCATGCCTCAGCCCCTGCTCGAAGGTCTGGGCCCGGAAGAATGGGTCCCATACCATGTCCATCGAATATCGCGAGAGATCGGTAAATCTCACCGAGTACTGGGCGAACGTCATGCTGCCCTACCGCAGCTGTAAAATCTCCTGGATGCGCACCACACGGAGGGTGGCTGGGACGAACTCCGAGCGGAAGAGGATCTCAAAGTCTGTCCAGAGGAGTGATGCCTCGTCGTGCACCTGGATCATCAATCTCCACCATCTTCCTGCTGCCGCGTGCAGGAGGCTCGCTGCGAGGATCACCATGAGGTCAGCTGGTGTCCCCACTAACCTGAAAACTCACACAACCGCCTCCAGCCAATCCTCGGCTGCCTAAGGGTCCGTCTCCCCGTAGAACCTAGGCGGTCTCTGACACTAAAACTTGTGTAGTACACTAAGGAGACATGCACTATCAGCGGCTGGGGCTGGTAGCATCGATGGCTCGACGGTTAGAGGTACCGCCGGTACCTCCACTTTCAAAGGACCCTGCACCGAGGCCTCGTCGCTCGGTGGGCTGTCATCTCGCACAACGCTCAGAACCCTAGCTGGCTGCTGTCATGGGGCCATCCTAAAAAGAAATAGGTGCGTCACGGTCAAACAGTATACTTGGTGAGCTGACACAAAGTAATCACAAAGAAATTTTTTGAAACACATATGCAATCAATGTTTCCGTGCATTGAGTCGGAAATCAGAAGTCAGGGTCCGGGTGTTTGGATACGTCGGCCGCCGCACCAACATTGGACTCCCTAGACTGATAACCACACTCAATACCCTTAACACTATTGCTTCACATAGAATAAAGATCAGAGTCCTGAGTTCTGTGGTAGAACTGAACTCCTCTGATACCAATTTGTCATGACCCGTCCTCGAGACCCGTTCCGTGACTACCCCAAGACCGCCTCCCATAGGCCAGGGGCTGGTGACTAGTACCAAGGCGTAAATCCCGACAAAAAGGGGAAGGCATTGCCTTTATAAAGTAAAAAAACACCACAGAGTAAGCCATCAGAAGTAAACACCAAGTAAAACTGGGTACAAAAGTAAGTGCGGGAAGTAAATGGGCCAGAATATAAACCCAAACTGAAAGTAAAGTACAACTGGAAAGAAAGTACAACAACTAAAAGTAAAGTAGCAGCGTCGAGCCATCCACTGGAAGTCCCACCTGAAGGGTGGGTACAGATAGCCACCTCATCTCCTCAGTCCAACCGTCCGCTCCGTGTAAGTCCCGCCCAGTGGTCCACCACCAGGTACCGACTGCTCCACTAGCCTCAACCACGATCAACGTTGTCCGTCTTTTTCATCCAACACAACATAGTGCGGGCATAGCCCATGCAGGGGGGAGTATACACTACTCAGTAGGGACCCTGAGACCCCTGAAGGTATCCCAGAATCTACAAAGGATAAACCACAAAGGAAAGATACAATCACGAAGTAACAACCAACACTACTTAGGTATATGCCCATACATATACCTATGTCATCAATTCCCGTTCGGCTCCAACATCCGAGCCCAAGTTCAATCACATCCACACAGGATAGCACAACCCAATCCACATAGGAAGGCAAGTCAATAATATCGAAGATATTGATTGAAGTCAAGAATCAGCTCACACAGGTATACTTCTTCGATAATAGAGATGATCAGATATTGCCACTGATTCATCTAAGCTGGGACCCACGTAGGATACTAAACCAGCTAAGCTGCCGAACCCACATAGGATTTTAGTGCAATGTTCATTGTCATCGAAACCACGGAGGATTTCAGTACGGTCTTCATCGCTGCCGAACCTACATAGGATTTCAGTGCAGTCTTCATCACCGTTGAACCCACATAGGATTTCAGTATGGTCTTCATCGTTGCCAAACCCACATAGGATTTCAGTGCAGTCTTCATCGCCATCGAACCCACATAGGATTTCAGTACGGTCTTTATCGCTGTCGAACCCACATAGGATTTCAGTGCAGTCTTCATCACCGTCGAACCCACATAGGATTTTAGTACGATCTTCATCGCTGCGGAACCCACATAGGATTTCAGTGCAGTCTTCATCGTCGTCGAACCCACATAGGATTTCAGTACGGTCTTCATCGCTGCCGAACCCACATAGGATTTCAGTGCAGTCTTCATCGCCGTCGAACCCACATAGGATTTCAGTACGGTCTTCATCGCTGCCGAACCCACATAGGATTTCAGTGCAGTCTTCATCGCCGTCGAACCCACATAGGATTTCAGTATGGTCTTCACAGTCACAGTCGTAGTCGCAGCCAGCTCTAGGGTTCCCGCGCACAACATGCTCGTTCTGGGAGGGTCCGATCCACGAGCCACGGGGTCGATACGTCAACTAACACGTAGTCCGGAGTTGATGTATCTCAAAGTTCCATCTCGACAAGAGGAACTCAACGTGACAGACGGTGCGTCAATCGGACGCCCGGTCTGAGAGTTATTGGCTTTTTCGTTCCAGGGGCCCGGTTGGTTTTTATGTCAAAACCAACCTAACCACACTCCAACTACGTCCAAACCTCAAGCGGAGTAAGCCAAAAGGTCCGTCTCACTAAGAGGAATCCAACAAAGTTGACGGCACGTCAATCGGACGTCCAGAGCTCAAGTTATAAGCGTTTCCTCTCCGAGGGCCCGATTGGTTTTGTGTTCGAACCAACCTGGCCATATACAAAGTTCCTTGAAACCTTGAGTTTAATATATAGAAATGACCATCTCGATCCAAGTATCTCAACTCAACTGATGGCACGTTGATCGGAGGTCCGTAGCCCAAGATACGAGTGTTTGAACGGAACTGTCCGGAAATAGGGGGTTTTGGGCCCGGACCGACCCGGCCTAAGACCCCCTGGGTCGGCCCGAACCGGGTCGACCCGAACAGGGTCCGGGTCTGGCCCATTAGGGTGCGGCCCGACTCGATGGGTGCGGCTCGGCCCGGCCTGGGCGGCCAGGCCCGGTGCGGTCGGTCCGGCCCGGGGCGGCTCAGTGCTGGCCGAGCGGGGTCGACTCGACGCTGGCCGAGCGGACGCGCAAGGGGGTGGCTATAAGGCCCCGATCGTAAACATTACTTAATATTGAATTAAATGAATAATTCCCATTGAGTATCTTTTCAGGTTTAGAGTTTTAGAGAATTAGATCATAACTATTACATCTCAAAAGATTACAAAGTAGACACTTCTACTATGTTTCCATAAAAATAAAAACTCTTAAAAAGAAACATGTCTAGTTCCACATTTTATATAGCACGAATTTTCCTTGATCCCATCCTTGACCCTACTCCACATTAATTCCTGTGAAAAACATTTCAAAAAAACTTGGGGTGAGCATAAAAAGCTCAGTAAGGGATACACAAGGAATGAAAACTGTTAGTTTTTTCAAAACCACAAATAAACCATGTATACTTTATCAAAGTAATACTTTTCACCTTTATGAAGTAGTAAAAACTCTTCACTGGATAAAAGATCATTACTTACCCTTTTGTAACCAAAAGATTACCATAAAATCCATATAAAGAACACATAACATATAAAGGTAACTTGGGACATAAACATACTTAAATAGAATAACCATACGGTCGACTTCCACACATATCACTTAATGGAATAGCCATACGGCCGACTTCCATACCCAATGCATTGGATGTTATAACGTAACCACCCGTCCTGGTATTCACGGCACCACCCGTCATATGGTTTATCACATAACCACCTTTCAAATGTCCAAGTACCATTATAAAATCATAAGACATAAAACAAATATAATGGAAAGAAAACATTTCCACACTTTGATCACAATATATCACTTAAATATATTGACATAACAAATACATTATAAAAATCATTTTCAATACCAAAATACATAAAAGAGTATATGGTATTTATTTCATTTTAAAAACATTACGGCTTATTGAGGAATCCAAAGACCAAATAATACTCCTGGCGGCGGAAAAGGGTCGTTGTCACCACGTACGTTAAAATAAACATTCCTTTTTGTCGTTTAGTAAAACTCTTCATAGAAAAAGATTTCTTTTGAATAAATGTAAAAGTCAAAGGGTTTTATACACTGTATAAAATAATGTTGTGTATAAAACAAAATATGCCTCAATGAAAGGAGATTGAGACGAAGTCCCTTACAAAGATCATTATTTTTAAATAAAATAGATCTATTATGTGTATTCACTATAAGTACACATAATGAAAGTACAAATACAAGATAGTACATAATAATATCATGACATAATTTGAAAGTAGGAGATTAACCCAAAGAACGGAAATTGGGTTAAGAAGTTCCCTTACCTCGTGTCCGACGTGACTCGATTGCTCTTTAATCTCCTGAATAATAAACTAGTGTTAATTTCTACTTGCTTAAGAACATTTTTAAAGTTCATTATTCCTTTTATATCACTTAGTACCATGTTATGAACACTATGTAATTATTTAAGTTAATAATGGTCATTTTGTTGATCATTGCTACTTGAGTCAAAAATAAACTCTTTATAATTACAAGTTTGTTCATGGGGTAAAATATCCATTATATCCAGAATTATATTCATTATGTAGATATCATATATATCATATATATCCATTATATACATGCATTTATAATATTACATAACATTTAGAGGTAAGAAATGAAATGCACCGTTCATGGAGACGGTAAGCCGTACGTACGCATGAACGCTACTTTCATTTCTATGTCATATTAATGGAATTAAAACTAAATGAGAGATATGTATATTTTAATTCCAGAATTATATTAATCATTTAGATTTAACATAAATCATATATATCCATTATATATATGTACTTATAATATTACATTACATTTAGGGATAAGAAATGAAATGCACCATTCATGGAGACGGTAAGTCGTACGTACGCATGAACCCTACTTTCATTTCTATCTCATACTTTAATGGAAAGAAATAATAATTATATAAAGGTATATTATAATTCCAGTATAATATCATATATAATATCATTAAATCTATCCTTTATATGTACCACATATGGTATTAATGAATCAAATCACTTTGAGGGGGCAGTAGTCCGCACTTCCTAAAATGAAGATATCGCGTTTACCCATAATGGAAACCATAAAGGTATGCCATAAATTAAAAATACATAAGCTTAAGGAAAACATAAACATATTATATATTATATATAAATATAGTGACATATTAATGGCCACCTTTGAAGGTGTTAAAAGAATATTGAACAATCATCATTTCGTGAGGCAGAAATTCACCATCCACAGAAACAGTATGTTCTTTAACCATTAGATGTAGGTGTGTGTAAGTGTAGCTCAAATACTTCTTATAAAAACATCCTAGTATATTTAAGATACTGTATTTGTTACAAAATAAATGAATAAAAAGAGTTTAGGGGGTTGGAGAAGCAAAATAAAATAAAAGAACATTAGAGAAGACTTTACCTTAAAATCGGGTAACTCTTTTTGATTTGAACCAAAAGGGTTCCTTGAAGAGATTTCTTCCCAAGGTAAGGCTTCAAGGATGAAGGGAGGTATTTGGAGAGATAAAATGAGAAGATATTGGCCGAGCCAAAGGCTTGAGAGGTGTGGTTAAGGAGGTAGAGGTGGGGACCTTTTATAAGAGGAGAGGAGGGGCACTCTTGGAAAGGTATAAAATGTTACTTTATTTTTAAATGAGTTTAGGATTTTAATGGTCCCACAATGATGTGTTTCGAGGATAAGGTAATAATGGTTCTAAATCCACCCATATAATAGGTTTTTGACATGTTTAGGTCTTAGATTTTACATTATCTTTCCATTTTATTTAAATCGTTAAATAATGAGATAATCGCTGTATCATCATGGTGTCATAAATAATTTAATTTATTTAATGTCTAAAAATTATAAAAAAAATACTATGATGTATGAAATATTTTTATCTTTTTAATGACTATTTATAGTCAAGACTATGACTTTTATAACCCCATGTAAAAATTGTTTTAGTAAAACAATACATGTTTGTGTCATTTTTACTTTTACTTTAAATAAAAGGCATTAATGTCATTATCTTACCCAAGTGGCTCCATGGGGTCCCAAAAATAGACCCATGGGTTGTATCGGTCGTCCATGACTCATCCAATAGGGTTAGTACAAGTGTCAATATATTTTCATTTTGTTATAATATCATTTTTACCTTAAATCACACTAATTACCTTTAATCGCGATTAATAAAACTTAAAAGTTACTTTTCATCAAAAATTATTTTCATCCCATTGAACCAAATTTTACTTAATAATGAAAATCATTTATATTGGATTTTTTAAATTCAAATCACAGAAGTGGTAAAGTTCCATTTAAACGAAAAATCAGTTTTTGTAACTACCACTTTGTGGTTTCACTATTCATCAAAATTAAGGGTTTTCAGAAAAATACCAAAACTTCACCCTAAGCTATATTTGATATTCCGAATTTAAAAATGATTTCTATTTTACCAAATTCAAAACATGTAAGTTTCATTAATTAATTTAATAATTAATTCCCATTGTCAAATCAAATAGCGTGTTTTTAAGAAACAATATGTATCAAAAGATTGACACTAGTTTAAGTCCAATTTCAAAGTGAAAATAATTCCAATGACCACCATTGGATTAAATGGTAAAAATATATTCTAATTGAACTTTAAAACCAATTAAAAATATAATCTAATCACATAAATAAATTATATTAAAAAGAGTTTTTTAATTAAAATACAACATTTTTCACTATTCATTAAAAAATAAACTTTATCAGAAAAATACCAAAAATTTACAAAAAGTAAATTTTGATGTCCCAATTCTAAAGAAGAGTTTTATTTGATCCAATAGAATGTATAAGAGTGACCAAAACTATATTTAAAGAGGGTTTTCCATCAAAAGGCGATATTTCGACCTTTTAGTGAAAATTAGAGTATATATGCCTAAAATTGAATTCTTTTCTTATTTTAAGCCTTTATCTTTTATTGGATAAATATAAAAACATTTAAAAACCATATATAATCATATTTTAGTTATTTATATTCATTCCTACCAATACAACGCCTACGTGTTAACTACCATTTAAAATAATATTATTTTATTACTAGTGTGCAACGTAAGATTTCAAAGAAACTCTTTGTTGCGTATCGGGTATGCTATCGAACATAGAAACCCCTTTAAAGTAAAATTAATATTTAATTCGAAAATATTAATAAATATGAAAATGTTTTATTCTTTATTTACCTGGGATGTTACATCCTTCCCTCCTTTTGGGAATTGCGTCCTCGCAATTTTATTCACTTATCAAAATAAGTGGGGGTATTTATCCCTCATAGCATTTTAAGATTCCCACGCTGCCTATTCAACCATATGGTTTTTCTACAAAACCTTTACCTGGTGAATTACCTTATTTTGCAACACTTTCTCTCTTCAGTCAAGAATCTGGACTGGTTGTTCTTCATAAGAGAGATTCTCTTCCAACTGAACTACCTCTAGGCTCAAAACATGAGATAGATCTGGCATATACTTTCTCAACATCGAAACATGAAAAACATTTTGTACCTGAGATAAACTCAGGGGTAAAGCCACTCGGTAAGCAACTGATCCAACTTTCTCCAGAATTTCATATGGTCCAATGAACCCTGGACTCAGCTTTCCTTTCTTACCAAATCGCATCACACTTTTCCATGGTAAAACTTTAAGAAAAACATGATCACCTACCTCGAAAGAAAGATCCTTCCTCTGGTAATCTGCATAACTTTTCTGTCTGCTCTGAGCTGTTCTCATGTGTTTCTGAATCAACTGAACTTTTTCTGCCATCTCTTCTACCAATTCTGGTCCCATCATCTTCCTTTCACCCACTTCATCCCAAAAAACTGGAGTTCGACACCGCTTCCCATATAATGCCTCAAACAGAGCCATCTGTATACTAGAATGAAAACTGTTATTATAAGAAAACTCAACCAAAGAAAGATGTTGGTCCCAACTTCCCTGATAATCCATCGAACATGCACGTAGCATATCCTCCAAAGTCTGAATCATTCGTTCTGACTGCCCATCTGATTGAGGATGAAAAGCTGTACTAAAATTTAATTCAGTACCCAACGACTTTTGAAGGCCTTTCTAAAAGTTAGAAGTGAACTTGGGATCACGGTCAGATACAATGGAGAGAGGAACTCCATGTAACCTGACTATCTCTTTAAGATACAAACGGTAAAGTTGATCTAGGGTAAAAGTATCTCGTATAGTAAGGAAATGAGTAGATTTAGTCAAGCGATCAACAATAACCCAGATTGTATTATTACCTCGAGATGTCTTCGGTAATCCCAAAACAAAGTCCATGGATATATTTTCCCATTTCCACTCTGGCACTGGTAAAGGTTGAAGCATCCCTTTCGGTAACTTCCGCTCTGCTTTAAATTACTGACAAGTCAAACACTTCACAGTAAAATGAGCAATATCTCTTTTCATTCCATCCCACCAGTAATACTCCCGCAGATCTCTATACATCTTAGTACTGCCAGGATGAACTGAAAATGGGGAACTATGAGCCTCACATAACAACTCATTCTTCAACTGTGAATCACCAGGCACACATAATCTCTTCCCAAACCTCAAAACACAATCATTATCAATGTTGAATTCAGGCAACTTACCCTTCTGAACCAACTCTACCTTTTTCTGCAACTCACTGTCTTGCTTCTGTGCTTGCTTAATTCTGTCTGATAGAGATGATCTCACTAATACCTGAAACAAAATAGAAGAACTTCCTGCACCAAAAAATTCTATGCCAAATTTCATCAAATCCTTAACCAAAGTATCACGTTTTAACCGCAATATTGTTAACGAAGCATTACTTTTTCGACTCAAAGAATCAACCACTTTATTTTCTTTTCGCGGATGGTAATGAATTATACAATCATAATCCTTGATTAATTATATCCATCTCCTTTGTCTCATGTTCAATTCTTTCTAAGTGAATATATACTTTAAAATTTTGTGATCGGTATATATTTCACACTTTACTCCATAAAAATGATGCCTCCAAAATTTTAAAGAGAAAACAACAGCAGCTTATTCCAAATCATGTGTAGGGTAATTTACCTCATGAGTTTTCAACTGTCGTGAAGCATAAGAAATTACCTGATCATTCTGCACTAGGACACAACCAAGTCCTTTCAATGAAACATCACTGTAGATAACAAACTCACCATTCCTGGAAGGAAGTACCAAAACTGGAGCATTCACCAATCTTCTTTTCAACTCCTGAAAACAATCATCACATTCTTTTTTCCAGATAAACTTAACACCGTTCCTAGTTAGCTTAGTCATTGGACTAGATAACCATGAAAAAGTTTCAAAAAACCTTCTGTAGTAACCTGCTAAACCAAGAAAACTATGGATATCAGTTATATTTGTGGGTCTTGGCCATTCTTCAACAACTTTTGTTTTAGAGGGATCAACAGTTATGCCATCTTTTGAAACAATGTGACCAAGGAAAGAAATTTGTTGCAACCAAAACTCACACTTGCTGAATTTCCCATACAATTTTCTTTTAAGGTTTGCAAAATAACACTTAAATGACTTTCATGCTCCTCTTTACTTTTAGAAAACACCAAAATATCATCAATAAAAACAACCAACATTTTTCACCTGAGTCAACTGAGCCATCACTGCAACAAACTGTTTAGTTCTTATTCTGACCATCTTAGGATACTGATTTGAAAGGTCATTTCCCTCTGTATGCCTTCCCAGAAAATCTGTTCTATTTCCTCTATGAAAAACCATTATTAACATAGAAATATCTTAGGATAAGCAACATGGTAATCTTCAAATGCTATATCATTTAAATCATACCATAAATTAATTTATAATTTAACAATTTTCTAACTCCTAAAGTTTTCTAAACCGACCTCTGATACCAACTATAAGGCCCCGGCCTTAAACATTACTTAATATTGAATTAAATGAATAATTTACATTGAGTATATTTTTAGGTTTAGAGTTTTAGAGAATTAGATCATAACTATTACATCTCAAAAGATTACAAAGTAGACACTTCTACTAAGTTTCCATAAAAATAAAAACTCTTAAAAAGAAACATGTCTAGTTCCACATTTTATATAGCACGACTTTCCCTTGATGCCATCCTTGACCCTACTCCACATTAAGTCCTGTGAAAAACATTTCAAAAAAACTTGGGGTGAGCATAAAAAGCTCAGTAAGGGATACACAAGGAATGAAAACTGTTAGTTTTTTCAAAACCACAAGTAAACCATGTATACTTTATCAAAGTAATAATTTTCACCTTTATGAAGTAGTAAAAACTCTTCACTGAATAAAAGATCCTTACTTACCCTTTTGTAACCAAACAATTACCATAAAACCCATATAAAGAACACATAACATATAAAGGTAACTTGGGACATAAACATACTTAAATGGAATAACCATACGGTCGACTTCCACACATATCACTTAATGGAATAGCCATACGGACGACTTCCATACCCAATGCATTGGAGGTTATAACGTAACCACCCGTCCTGGTATTCACGGCACCACCCGTTATATGGTTTATCACGTAACCACCCGTCAAATGTCCAAGTACCATTATAAAATCATAAGTCATAAAACAAATATAATGGAAAGAAAACATTTCCACACTTTGATCACAATATATCAATTAAATATATTGACATAACAAATCCATTATAAAAACCATTTTCAATACCAAAATACATAAAATAGTATATGGTATTTATTTCATTTTAAAAACATTAAGGCTTATTGAGGAAGCCAAAGACCAAATAATACTCCTGGCGGAGGAAAAGGGTCGTTGTCACCGTGTACGTTAAAAGAAACATTCCTTTTTATCATTTAGTAAAATGCTTT
The DNA here is from genome assembly GCA_963277665.1 of Viscum album. Classification (NCBI taxonomy): domain Eukaryota; kingdom Viridiplantae; phylum Streptophyta; class Magnoliopsida; order Santalales; family Viscaceae; genus Viscum; species Viscum album. The sequence goes on from OY728125.1 coordinate 160,103,856, forward strand.
GTAGAAAAAGATTCCTTTTTAATAAATGTAAAAGTCAAAGGTGTTTATACACCATATAAAAGAAAGTTGTGTATAAAACAAAATATGCCTCAATGAAAGGAGATTGAGACGAAGTCCCTTACAAAGATCATTATTTTTAAATAAAATAGATCTATTATGTGTATTCACTATAAGTACACATAATGAAAGTAAAAATACAAGATAGGACATAATAATATCATGACATAATTTTAAAGTAGGAGATTAACCCAAAGAACGGAAATTGGGTTAAGAAGTTCCCTTACCTCGTGTCCGACGTGACTCGATTGCTATTTAATCTCCTGAATAATAAACTAGTGTTAATTTATACTTGATTAATAACCTTTTTTAAGTTCATTATTCCTTTTATATCACTTATTACCATGTTATGAACACTACGTAATTAATTAAGTTAATAATGGTCATTTTTTCGATCATTGCTACTTGAGTCAAAAATAAACTCTTTATAATTACAAGTTTGTTCATGGGGTAAAATATCCATTATATCCAGAATTATATTCATTATGTAGATATCATATATATCATATATATCCATTATATACATGCATTTATAATATTACATAACATTTAGAGGTAAGAAATGAAATTAACCGTTCATGGAGACGGTAAGCCGTACGTACGCATGGACGCTACTTTCATTTCTATGTCATATTAATGGAATTAAAACTAAATGAGAGATATTTATATTTTAATTCCAGAATTATATTCATAATTTAGATGTAACATACATAATATATATCCATTATATATATGTGCTTATAATAATACGTTACATTTGGGGATAAGAAATGAAATGCACCGTTCATGGAGACGGTAAGTCGTACGTACGCATGAACGCTACTTTTATTTCTATATCATACTTTAATGGAAAGAAATAATAATTATATAAAGGTATATTATAATTCCAGTATAATATAATATACAATATCATTAAATATATCCTTTATATGTACCACATATGGTATTAACAAATCAAATCACTTTGAGGGGGCGCTAGTCCGCACTTCCTAAAATGAAGATATCACGTTTACCCATAATGGAAACCATAAAGGTATGCCATAAATGAAAAATATAGAAGCTTAAGGAAAAAATAAACATATTATATATCATATATAAATATAGTGACATCTTAATGGCCACCTTTGAAGGTGTTAAATGAATATTGAACAATCATCGTTTCGTGAGGCAGAAATTCACCATCCACAGAAACAATATGTTCTTTAACCATTATATATAGGTGTGTTTAAGTGTAGCTCGAATAATTATTTTAACAACATCCTAGTATATTGAAGATACTATATTTGTTACAAAATAAATTAATAAAAAGAGTTTAGGGGGTTGGAGAATCAAAATAAAACAAAAGAACATTAAAGAATACTTTACCTTAAAATCGGGTAACTCTTTTTGATTTGAACCAAAAGGGTTCCTTGAAGAGATTTATTACCACGTTAAGGCTTCAAGGATGAAGGGAGGGATGTGGAGAGATAAAATGAGCAGAGATTTGCCGATCCAAAGGCTTGAGAGATGTGGGTAGGGAGGTAGAGGTGGGGGCCTTTTATAAGAGGAGAGGAGGGTCACTCTTGGAAAGGTATAAAATGTTACTTTATTTTCAAATGAGTTTCGGATTTTAATGGTCCCACAATGATGTTTTTCGAGGATAAGGTGATAAGGGTTCTAAATAAACCAATCCAATAGGTTTTTGACATGTTTAGGTCTTATATTTTACATTATCTTTCCATTTTATTTAAATCATTAAATAATGAGGTAATCGCTGCATCATCATGGTGTCATAAATAATTTAATTTATTTAATTTCTAAAAATTATAAAACAAATACTATGATGTATGAAATCTTTTTAGCTTTCCAATGACTATTTATAGTCAAAAATATGACTTGTATAACCCCATGTAAAAATTGTTTTAGTAAAACAATACATGTTTGTGTCATTTTTACTTTTACTTTAAATAAAAGGAATTAATGTCATTATCTTACCCAAGTGGCTCCATGGGGTCCCAAAAATCGACCCATGGGTTGTCTTGGTCATCCATTACTCATCCAATAGGGTTAGGACAAGTGTCAATACATTTTCATTTTGTTATAATATCATTTTTACCTTAAATCACACTAATTACCTTTAATTGCGATTAATAAAATTTAAAAGTTACTTTTCATCAAAAATTATTTTCATCCCATTGAACCACATTTTACTTAATAATGAAAATAATTTATATTGGATTTTTGAAATTCAAATCACAGAAGTGGTAAAGTTCCATTTAAATGAAAAATCAGTTTTTGTAACTACCACTTTGTGGTTTCACTATTCATCAAAATTAAGGTTTTTCATAAATATACCAAAACTTCACCCTAAGCAATATTTGATATTACGAATTTAAAAATGATGTCTATTTTATAAAATTCAAAACATATAAGTTTCATTAATTAATTTAATAATTAATTCCTGCTGTCAAATCAAATAGCGTGTTTTTAAGAAACAATATGTATCAAAAGATTGACACTAGTTTAAGTCCAATTTCAAAGTGAAATTAATTCCAATGACCACCATTGGATTAAATGGTAAAAATATATTCTAATTTCACTTTAAAAAAAATTCAAAAGATAATATAATCATATAAATAAATTAGATTAAAAAGAGGTTTTGAATTAAAATACAACATTTTTCACTATTCATTAAAAAATGAACTTTATAGGAAAAATACCAAAAAATTACACAAAGTAAATTTTGATGTCCCAATTCTAAAGAAGAGTTTTATTTGGTCCAATAGAATGTATAAGAGTGACCAAAACTATATTTAAAGAGGGTTCTCCATCAAAAGGTGATAGTTCGACCTTTTAGTGAAATTAGAGTATATATGCCTAAAATTGAATTCTTTTCTTATTTTAAGCCTTTATATTTTATTGGATAAATATAAAAACATTTAAAAAATATATATAATCATATTTTAGTTATTTCTATTCATTCCCGCCAATACAATGGCTACGTGTTAACTACCATTTAAAATAATATTATTTTATTACTAGTGTGCAATGTAAGATTTCAAAGAAACTCTTTGTTGCGTATCGGGTATGCTATCGAACATAGCAACCCCTTTAAAGTAAAATTAATATTTAATTCAAAAATATTAATAAATATGAAAATGTTTTATTCTTTATTTACCTGGGATGTTACAGCGGATTCCCCCTTGATTGAAGTCGCGGCCCCGCATGGAGGCCGCTTCCTTCAGCAAACGGACGCGACGCTAGGCGCTGCGTCTCCCCCGGGTCCCGCACGGCCGAGGGATCGCTCGCCTGCCACCGCGACTGAAGCCGCGACGGTCCCTCCTGGCGGCGCGCCGGGACGCCGCTGCCTCCGGGCGGCCGGCCGGTGCCGGCCCCCGCCTCCGGCCGCCGCACCGGCGACCCGCGCTGCCGGTGTAGTCTGCGGGCCACCGGAGTTACTCCGGTGGTCCGTTTTCAAATCCGTCTACGCCGGTGTTCATCTCGGGTCCCGTACTTTACTTCGGAATCATCAAACCACCTCTGCAGCCCGTTCCATCATCGACCGTCGATCCGCCGTCAAATAAACAATTTGCGGAGTCTTCAAATCGCCTCAACGGCGCGGCGTGACGGCGCCATGCTTCTTTGCTCGTTCTTCATTGTTTCTGCACGGTGTCGTTGCACCGCGCCGCCTTTGCTTGTACCGCAACAAGTACAATCAACAAAGGGGGAGGAGGGTCGGCCGTGTTCGTGCGGTCTGACCTCCTCCCGTTATTACGATAATAGGCGGCCCAAATAGAAGTCGATGAATAGAAAAGAAATAATTCACGGGTAAAAAAATTAACCCCTACCTCAAGCGTTGTGGAACGAAGGTTCGTCACGGGCAAGGGACATCGCGGAAGATGGCATCACGGAAGGAGGATCGTCGGCGTTGCGGTACACGGCTTCGCGTCGTCGATCTCCGGGGAACTAGCATTCTTCGTCATCCTTCGTCGTAGGCCGACGTTTTTCGTCGGCAACGGCGCGTTCTTCATATTCTTCAAGGAGGAAGATGAGGATTCCAAGGCTTGAGCAATTACTCCCAATCCTTCTTGCACAACGAAACAATAACAATAAAATAAGGCGTTGCCTTATTTTATCTCTCATTCCAACCCTTAATTGAAATTCAAAATTAATACACGGTTTAATTAACGTGTGTTGACCAATTAATGAGGCGTTTAATAATCCAATTAAACGTGAGAGTTGACTTGGCATTTAAGAGGGGGTGCGGGTGAGTTACTATATTAAATGCTCGTGGGAGGTGAAAAGGAAATAAAGGGGTGGGGCTCATGTGGGCCCCACTTCACTAATATCCTACCTAGGGTAGTTAGGAACTAGTGGGTCCCACCCCAACCTCCAAGCATAGGTTTAAGCTACCTTAAATAAAAATAAAATTGGTTGCAAAAATTTTATTTTTATACTTTAGTTAACCTAATTAATTAATAACCTCACCCGAGCAAACACAACTCCATAAAAGGTGTTCTTAAGAAATTACCGGTGATGCGGTTCCATCGGTGCCCTCGGATTTCGATTCTGAGCACCGGTTCAAAAGTTAGGAAACCCCGCTCGTTCGTTTACTGAACGTACCCGAGCTAAACTTCGGAAATTGATTCCGAACACACCGGGCCTCAGAATCAGGTGCCGTCAGAAACTGCGTTCTTGTAAAATCCCAAAGAAAATTAAGAACAAAAATTTCCCTTCAATTTTACAGGTCTTTACAGACTATGGCCATGATTTTTAGAATCAATATTTTGAATATTTTTTCTCAAAAAATGGATATATTCATAAGTTTTATGCTCCTAGGACACCACAATAGAATAGAGTTGTAGAAAGAAGGAATATAACATGACAAGAAATCTCCCAAACCATGATTAATGAGTATGAATTACCTATTTACTTTTGGGAAGAAGCTATAAATACAACTTGTTATATAATTAATAGATTATTAATTAGAACTATCCTTAAGAAAACTCCTTATGAGTTGTGAAACAATAGGAAGCCTAAGGTTAATTACTTTAAAGTTTTTTGTTAAAAAGTATTTATCCTTAATACAAAATATAGTCTTGAAAAGCTTGTCTCTAAGACTGTTAAAGGAATTTTCCTAGGTTATTCTACCTCTAACAAAGCTTATAGGGTCTTCAATAAAAGAGCCAAGTGTGTGGAAGAATCTGTATATATCAAATTTGATAAAACAAATCCACATGAACCTAAAAAATACCTAGAAAATATTGAGGATAATCTTTCCAATATAAACATAAATGATAAACCTTACAACCCTGATGTTAAGAAAAAAGCAAAATCCTACAGTTTTGGAAAATCTCCAAACTATGATGACAGTGAACCCGAACCTATAAAAGAACTAGAAATAACTACTCCTTATTTTTCTAGATCTACTAGAACTCTTAAGAACCATCCCTTAGATGATGTATTTTGAGACTTAGATAATGGAACACAGATTAGAGATTCTCTTAGGAGCTAGGTTAAACATCAAGATTTTTTGTTACAACTTGAACCTAAAAATATAAATTATGCTATCAATGATAAATTTTAGGTAATGGCTATGAAAGAATAATTGAATCAGTTTAAAAGAAATAAAGTCTGAAAACTTGTTGATAGACCCAAAGATATCTTGATTATAGGCACTAATTGGGTGTTTGGAAATAAAGTGGATGAAGCTGGTACCATAGTGAGAAATAAAGCTAGACTGGTTGCACAAAGATATAATCAAGAATAAGGAATTGACTATGAGGAAACTTTTGTACCAGTTTCTAGACTTGAAGCCATTAGAATTATGCTATCTTATGCAGCACATATTAATTCCAAACTATTTCAAATGGATGTTAAAAGTGCATTCCTGAATGGGTATATAGTTGAAGATGGTTTTGTTGAACAACCCCCTAGTTTTACAAACCCTCATTTTCCAAATCATGTTTTCAAATTAACTAAGATTTGTATGGATTAAAATAGGCTCTAAGAGCTTGGTATGATAGGCTCATCACTTTTCTAATTTTAAAAGGTTTTACAAAAGATATAGTTGATCCTAATATTTTTATAAAAATAATTTATAAAGATGTTTTAGTTTTTCAAATATATTTTGATGAAATTATTTTTGGATCTTATAAACATTCTTTATGTGTTAATTTTTCAAAAATAATGCAAAGTGAATTTGAAATGAGTTTAATGGGAGAACTCAAATTCTTTCTTGGATTTCAAAATTTTCAAAATAAAGAAGGTATTATTTTAAACCAAAGTAAGTACAATAAATACCCTTTAAAATAGTTTGGATTTGATAGTATAAAAAGTAGTGATACTCCAATGAGAACCACATGAAAATTGGATATTGATAAAAATATAAAATCTTTTGATAAAACCAATTATAGAGGGATGATTTGAATTTTACTCTACTTGAATGCTAGTCAGCCTGATATTATGTTTACTGTGTGTATGTGTTCACATTTTCAAGAAAACCCTAAAGAATATCATTTAACTGCTGTCAAAAGAATTTTTAAATACCTCAAGTATACTACCAACTTAGGATTTTTATATCCTAGAGGTCAACCTTTTGATTTAGTTAGTTATTATAATGATGATTTTGGTAGTTTAAAGTTAGATAGAAAAAGAACCTATAGAACATGTCTCTTTTTGGGTAGGTCTCTAGTATCATGGTGTAATAAAAAGAGAAATTCTATTTTATTTTCTACTGCAGAAGCTGAATAAATAGCTATTGGTAATTTTTGTGCTTAGATTTTGTGGATAAAACACAGTTTTCTAGATTATGGATATCAGTTTAGACATGCCTCTATAAATTGTGACAATACAAGTTCTATTAAGATATCTAAGAATCTAATTTCTCGCTCTAGAAAAAAACATATTTATGTAAGACATCACTTTTTGGTAGATCATAATAAAAAAGGTGATATAACTCTTGAGTTCATTGGTACTAAACCTCATCTTGCTGATATATTTAATAAGCTATTAAATTATGAGATAATGAGTTACATAAGACATGAGTTGGGAATGATAAACCTTGAGAACTAATTATTGATGTCTCACTGACGCGACTCACCGATGATGTCTCACCGACGTGACTCACTGTTGATATCTCACTGAAATGACTCATTGATGATGTATCACCGACATAACTCACTGATGATGTCTCACCGACATGACTCACTGATGATGTCTCACCGACGCGACTCACCAATGATGTCTCACCAATGTGAATCAATGATGATGTTTCACTAACATGAATCACCAATGATTTCTCATCGATGATATCTCACTGATGATGTCTCACCAATGTGTCTTACCAACCGATAATATTTTCTTGCACTTATTTCTCTGTCTTGAATTTTAAAATGATTCTATTTTAATTATTTTATTTTCTATTAATCCACATTTTATATTTTAATATTTAAAATTTCTAAATGATATAATCAAGGGTTGATCCAACTTTGCTACTCACTCTCACACTCCCTCTTTCATACTCCTTCCTTTGAACCTTTATCTCCTAAGTTACTACCTTTCTTCCTTGAACCGAAACCTTGAGACCTCTAATGGCTCATCTCAAGTGTGTTTCTAAAATATCTGAGGATGAATTGCATCTATCCAAGAAGCAAAGAGATGAATCTAGTTAGTCTAAGCCTAAGCCAAAACCTGTTCATCCAGGACTTATGAATCATATCATAACCCCTGGAAAAAAGTAAATTCAGAATGTTTGTTGTCTAGTAAGTCTTTTTTGATAAAGGTATTGAAATAACAAGGGTGGTTGGAGTGGTTCTACAACAATGAGAGGCCATTTTATCTGAGATTGTTACATGAGTTCTACCTGAATGCTGAATTTCTATTGAATGAAGCTGAGGTATTCTAGATGAATTTGATATTGGATGGAAGAATAGTATCATTTTCATCAAAATAATGGGCATATTGTCTAAAGGTACCTCATAGAGGTATATGTGATGATCATCAGGTGAATGCACCTCCCACTAATGATTTCTTCATCTATGATGCTGCTCTGGTTGAGTTAAAATGAAATGGAGAACATAGAAGACCAATTATAACTTAGCTGGATGGTGAGAGAAGGTTGTTTTTTAAATCCAACCAACACCAGTTGTGTCCTAGGAAATGATATTTTTCATCTCTTACATTTTAGTATGTTTATTTGCAGTATGTGTTGAAGAAAGTCCGCCAAGAAAATTTGTAATAATATATGATGGTTCATATTAGTGATATGATCAAGCCTTCCTACAAGACAAAATCCTTGTTTTACCCAAATATTATCTCTACTATATTAAAGGATAAAGGATTTGTAAGTGAAAGTGAAGAGACCATTTCAGTTTGTTATAGTTTCTACTTAAATAAAGTTATCTATAGTAGGATGAGGATTAACTAGAACCCATGGAAGAAAATGTGGGTTGAGGATAGTTATAAGCCATATGAATACTTTAATTATGTTGACTATACTTTGAGGCCAAGGGATATGGAAGACCCTAGTCTTGGACATAGTGAGGTTGGTGTCTATTCTGATGAGGAGGTGGCTGAGGAAATTCAGAGAGCTGAATCTCCAATAGATGACAGTAGTGATCCTAACATTACCGATAACCCACACAGGGTGACCAATGGATCTGTCGGTCCACCTAAACCTCCAACTACAAAAGAACCACTTTTACCTGAAAGAGATATTGAATAGAATGAAGAGTATGAGGAGGATGTATATGAAAATAGATTAGATAGTGAAGAATAATCTGAAGAAGAAGGAATTAGCACTGTGAAAGAACCTGAGGAAGAAGTTGAGGATTCTGAGGAATTTGATGAAGGTAGAAGAGAATATGACAGTGAAAGGGAAGATACAGAAACTGATGACAATGAATTAGATCATCTAGATAATGATCAATGTGTTGATGCAGAACCTATTGGCACTGATTTACTAGAACAAGAACCTATTATAGAATCCCATGAGGCTATTGAACAAGTTTTTATTGAGTAAAGGACTCATGATGCTCATGCTGAGACATTTTTGGTTGAAGAGAGAGCTCCAACTATTTATGCTTAGGAGAAAATTCATGATGTAAGAGATATACCTATAACTACAGTGAGGGAGTTAGTGTATTTGAGGAAAAGGCCATCATATGAGGGGGATATACAAGCTAAAAAATCATAGGTTTATGTGATTTCTCCTATGGATGATATTGTGGTACCTGTATAGAGGAAGGACCCAGGGTATGTAACCCTTGGATTAGACTATCCTGATCTAGAGGATAGAAGAGCTGCTCCTACTTCTGTTCTTATGGATTCTTCTGAGCCTGTTGAGTATGTAACCAAATATGATTTTAATTCCTTTAAAGAATAACTATTGGCTGCTATTTTATCAAACCCTTCACAACCACTTTATCTAGTTTCTAGAATTAGTGAAAGAGATTTTGAGTAGATTATTGAGAGAGTTGTATCTCAGGTTGAGCCAAGGTTGATAGTTCTTTCTGAAGCTATTGTTTAATCCAATCATAAAATGATAAATGAGTTGAATGAAATGGTATTATACATTAACAAATTGAAAATTAATTATAAGGAGTCTTTGGACTGAGTTCTGAAAGTGCTTGGAGAAACCACTTCTGAAACTTCTAATGATGGTTCACTTCTTCCTCCAACCCTTGATCTGAAAATTTTGAAATCTATTGTCAAAGATATAGTGACCAGTGATCCTACATATTCTCTATCTCAGACTCCTATTTTTTATGTGAACAAGTTAAGGCTAGACATCAGAGATATAGTGAAATGTGAAACTAGCTCTGTAACTCCTATTGTTCACTCTCCATATGTTGAGATGGTTAGAACAGTGATTAGAGAAGATCTACAGACTATAATGGGTGGCACTGACTAGGAAACTCTTTCCACAATTAAGTATAATTGTGATCATATTTATGACATGGTTAGGTTTTTCACTAAAGGTGCTACCACTGATCAAGAGAAAATTACCAAGAATGTAGATTTTTATTTCAAGATGTTTTATACCAAGCATCATATGACCAGTCACTTTAAGTATTTACTAGATAATTTGAGGCTTCCTCCAATGACCAAGGATTTCAAAGACCAAGTTTAGAAGTTAAAAGAGTTTACTCATACTCTTGATAAATTCATGGAAAACAAATACAACTTTGAGAAATATATGGAATATGGTGGTGAGGTGATTCACACTCAAATTTACCCAAGCGATGAGGGTAGAACGGTCCTTGTAGTTTAGCTCGGGTTGTCGAATCCTCAAAGACCTAAGAAGTAACCTATGGGTACGTACATTCTATGGACTTTTTTTGGCTATTAAGTGGCCAAATTTGGGTTGATTTTAGATGGGTTTAAGTTAACACTAAAAGTCTTAAGTGAATTCAAATTATGATAAGGGTTGATCCTAGGTTATTACAAGGAGTGGATTGGATGCATTCTTTTTTATTTAAAAATATTTCAATTTCTTATATTTGAGATGGGTTCATTTAAGGAGATCAAACAAAATCATCAATTACCGGTTTAATGCCCACACACCCTAGTACTAATCACCTATACACTCTAAGGATCAAATTTTTGAGCACTCCAAGGTAAATTTTCTTATTAGCACTAGAAATGCGTGACCTTAAATTCAATAAGGATGAATAAGTTTTAAAGTCATCAAATAAAAATCTCATTTAAAAGAAGTGATTATCCATTAATGGAGTGAGAAATAACATCCAATCCATACCCTTTCTACTCCCTTGGATCAACCCATAAGTGTGTTATCCCTCCATTGATTCTATGATTTCAATGGAAGCGGAAAGTAGACTCATAAGGGAGGAATTGGAGAAGTAAAAAAACAATGAAATAATAATCACTCCACCGTTGTGTGATATATCACAAGGTTTGGTATGAACAAGTTCAAAAATTGAGGAAATGGTATCAAAGTGATAAGAATAATAATAGAAAAAGAGAAGATGAAGAACTTTTATAAAGAAACTAAGGTAATTCAGGGAACTTACAATTGAAGGAATGTGATTACAACATCAAATTGGCAGCATAACATTAAAGAGAAACAAAGCTCAAATATGATCAAATCCTACACCAAAACTACCTTAAATAGTCATTTTTAAGCCTTGGGTCGAGCCTTCAATATTAAAAATCTCCTAAATTAATTTTGGTAGGCCATAGGTGGGTGGAAAGTTGAGGGAGATTTGATTTTTCCACCCTTGACCCGAGGTGACATCCAGCTTTCATCCACCAAACAGACATGCTTGTAAGAGCTTATAGATGGAAGAATTAGAGTGGGACATAGAAGAATAAAATGGATACCAGGATGTCTCCTAACCTCATGTAAAATTGGGCCCATTTGGAGTTGTGGATTCCGAGATATGTTTAGATTAGTGGGATGTTTTTCTGGGACGCAGAATCTGGCCCAGAATTTTATCTCTAACTTGGGCCACTTAAATAACCAAAATGGATGCCGAATTAGCACTGGATCCTGAAGAATTATTTGTTCCTATATATGTATTATATCATCCCAAGAAATTTGGGATTCATTGGTTTTGTAATGTGGGTCTCACATTCTCATCAGTGGGCTGGTGTCCAATCCGCCTTCTCTAGAATTGCTTCCATTCATCTCCAAATATCTCCATCATAATTTATGAATACTCCATTTATCCTTGAATGAAAAATGTTCATATTTAAGTGTAGATACAGTGCCCAAAATATAAAATTAAAATATGGATAATTACAATCCTTAAAATCAGATGAATCATTGGGCCTAAATTGGTGTACATTAGGCATAAAGTGCACAAATGATAAGAATGGATGTTCAAAATTAAAATCCACTAACTCAGGACCATAATATAAAAAATGACCATTTAATATCATTAAAATTTAATTAAAATATGTATTTTTATTGGCTAATCACACCCCAAAACTTGAGATTTTCTAGTCCCAAGAAAAATGTATCTCATCAATATGAAATTTGAATTCCCTTTTCCAAAAAGATTTTAATACACAATGATCACCAAAACCCTTATACCAAAAAATCATGAAACCCAAAAAAATATTTTAATAAAAGATAGTTTCATAATAAAATCCCAATCCCAAGCCCATTCCTTTGTTTAAATTAATTTCCATATTTCATCCAATATCAATTAAGTATGAGGATGTGTTGTGCATCACAATAGACATGGGGGTTCATCTTTATTCAAGGGGGAAATGATGGAAGTTCTAGGTGGAATCACATTTAAATATTAATATGAGTATTCAATTTTTTTATTGTATTATTATTATTATTATTTTTTCAATTTTTCCATGGTAATTGAAATTGCACTCAAAAGAGTCAACCCCTGTAGCGAGACTTTGCCGATGACTCCCAGTCTTAAAGAACTTAGGGAACCAAGTGAAGCCCACATACTCGGGCATCATCTCAAGTTAAATCAGTCAAAAAAAATTCAAATTACCAAAAATAGAGATAAAATTACTAACTATGGGCCAGACAACTATGGAGTCACAATCCCCAAGTGTTGAAAGCCACACATTAGGTCATTTCATTGCTCTACGTGCAAATTTATTGTATTTTTAAATTTTTTTATTGAATACTCATATTAAAACTAAAATGATCACCAAACCTATGCTATTTATTTGGGGGACCCCATGAACTCAAAATAATACCCCACTATCCAAAGGACGTGCATTGTGATCTTTTTTTATTTGGATGAAAATATAAATGATGAAATATCGCATTGGACAACCACACTTTCCAAAATCTATGATCATGAAATTATACAAGGATTAAAATCAAAATCAGGTCGTGATAAATTATTTGATATTTAGTTTCAAAGTGTGCAATGTGTATTTCCATGTTCAAAGTTAAAGGAAATTTTCCTTCCATTTACACACATTTGTTTTCCGAATCATTCATTTTTTTGACACTAAATCATTTTTTATTTTATCTCCCCCCAACTTAAAATAACACTATCCCCAGTGTTTAAAGAAAAGAAAATTTAGAAGGGGGTAGAGGTAGAGAATGAGAGTTTAAAAAGGAAATTGAAAATGAGGATCATGGAATGAAGTCACCTGGTGGTTGAAGTTGAAATTCGTGTTGCTCCCTTTTAATCCCTTGATCTCGATGTCACTCTGAGAATTCCCTAGTGGAAAGAAAGAAAAAAAAAACAAAAAGAAACAAAAAAACTATATATATATATATATAATAAATAAAGTAAAATATAAGTATGTATATAAAAATTATAGAATAAGGAAGCACAAAAATCCGTAGGTCAGTGTTAAGCGTGCGCCCCTGTCTCCCTTTGGTCCCAGGTTCGAGTCCCCATGGCTTCGCCGCTTGTGACGGGGTTTTCCCCATAGCCTACGGTGTGTCCCCTTTTTTAATTATTATTATATTTTTATTTATTTATTTATTTATTTTTATCTTAACCTATAAACTCATAAAAATAAAATAAAATAAACTGATGATACAGTGTCTTCTTTTTAAATTTATGGGTAAGGTATTACTCAAGGATCACACCACGTGACACGGATGAATATGGTGCTCCCCTTTCATACCCATCCATACTCATAATAGAAGAACATGTCAAAAGTCTATTTTATATATATTTTTTTAAATATCCAAAATGATTAATTAATCCTATTTGAAAAAATGATTCGCAAAGATGAAAACCACGGGTTGCCTCCCGTGTAGTGCTTTGTTAACGTTGTTAGCCCGACATAAATCCCAAATCTATCAATTTTTTTTGGGTTCATAGGTTTGTTCAGTTAACTCAACCTCTATTTCCTGTTTATTGAATGATTCAATGAAAGGTTTTAACCTATGACCATTGACCTTGAAAATGTGACCACTAGTGGGATCTTGAATCTCTACTGCCCCATGGGGGTACACATGATGCACTATGAAAGGACCTGACCATCTAGACCTTAACTTTACTGGGTGTAAATGAAGTTTTGAACTATAAAAGATCAAATATTTTCCCAGTTCAAAATGTTTGACTTTGATATTCCTAGATTGGTAGGCTTGAACTCTAGCTTTATTGATCCTTGAATTTTCATAATCCTCCATCCTTAGTTCCTCAAGTTCATTGAGATCTAATTTCCTTTTTGTTCCAGCCAATGAGAGGTCGTAATCCATTTTCTTAATTGCCCAAAAGGCCTTATGCTCTATTTCAATAGGCAAATGACATGATTTTCCATAAACCAACCTATATGGTGACATTCCTAGGATGGTTTTGTATGTTGTACGATATGCCCAAAGAGCATCCAAGAGTTTCTCGGACCAATATTTCCTAGAAGGATTAACATTTTTTTCAAGAATATTTTTAATCTCCCTATTTGCTAACTCAGATTGACCATTGGTTTGAGGATGGTACGTAGTGGAAACTTTATGAGAAATCCCATACTTAGACATGAGTGAAGAGAATGGACAGTTTTAGAAATGGGTTCCTCGATCACTGATTATAGCCCTAGGAATTCCAAATCTAGAGAAGATGTTTTCTTTTAGGAATCTAATCATAGTTTGATGATCATTGGATTTTGTGGGAATGGCCCCAACCAATTTTCAGACATAATCAATAGCTAATAGAATGTAGAGGTATCCCCTAGAGTTTGGGAAAGGACCCATGAAATCAATTCCCCGATAGTCAAATATTTCAACCACTAAGATGGGAGTGAGTGGCATTTCATTCCTTTTTGTGATGGACCCTACTTGTTGACACCTAGGACAACTTTGAAAAAATGTGTAGGAGTCCCTTGGGAGAGTGGGCCAAAATATACCACACTGAAGAATCTTAGCAGAAGTTTTCTTAGAGGAAAAGTGACCTCCACATGCCTCACTATGACAGAATTTAAGGATGGACTCTTGTTTAGATTCTGGGACACACCTCCTAATGACTTAGTTAGGGTAGAACTTATAGAGGTATGGATCATCAAACACATAGTGTCTAACATCATAAAGGAATTTCCTTAGAGATTGAGTCCCTAAGAATTTTGGAATGACTCCAGCAACTAAGAAATTGTCTATGTCAGCATACCAAGGGTAGTCACTCACAAAGTATAGGTGTTCATCAGGAAATGAATCAGACACAGAAAGGTGATTTGAGTTATCTTTGAATTCCATCCTAGAGAGGTGATCAATTAAAACATTTTCAATGCCCTTTTTATCCTTGATTGTGAGGTCAAATTCTTGTAAGAGAAGGACCCACCTAATCAGTCTAGCTTTAGCATCTTGTTCTTGGAAGAGGTATTTTAGTGCAGAATGGTCAGTGAACACAGTGACGGGGGATCCTAAGAGGTAGGACCTAAACTTCTCTAAGGAAAATACAATAGAAAGTAACTCCTTTTCAGTGGTGGTGTAGTTGATTTGGGCATCATTTAAGGATTTTATTTCATAAGCAATGACATAAGGAGTTTTATCACAACGTTGTCCTAACACAGCTCCAACAACAAAGTCACTGACATCACACATAATTTCAAAAGGAAGGTTCCAATTTGGAGATTTCATAATGGGAGGAGAGGTGAGAGTGGATTTGAGGGTTGAGAATGAACCCTCACAACTTTCTGTCCAAACAAATGGATCATCCTTTACTAGGAGAGCACAAAGGGGATGAGATATTGAACTAAAGTCCTTGATGAATCTTCTATAGAAACCAGCATGTCGTAATAATGACCTCACTTCCTTAACATTTTTGGGTGATGGAAGGTGACAAATGATTTCAAACTTTTCTTTATCAACTTCAATCCCCCTACCTGAGACCAGATGGCCTAGAACAAGTCCCTCTTTAACCATGAAATGGAATCATTCCTAGTTTAGGACCAAATTATTTTTTTCACATCTTGATAAGACTCTCTCTACATTCTGTAGACATCCCTCAAATGTATCCCCAAACACAGAGAAGTCATCCATGAAGACATCTAGAAAATCCCCTACCATGTCTGAGAAGATTCCCATCATGCACTGCTGGAAGGTTCCAGGGGCATTGCATAAACCAAAGGGCATGAGTTTGAAGGAAAAGGTGCTGAATGGATAGGTGAATGTAGTCTTTCCTTGATCCTCTAGGGAGACCTCAATTTGATTATACCCTGAGTACCCATCTAAGAAATAGTAGAAGGCATAACCTGCCACTCTCTCAAGGACTTGGTCAATGAATGGTAAGGGAAAATGGTCCTTCTTGGTGAATGAGTTTAGCTTCCTATAGTCAATGCAGACCCTCCATCCACTAATCAACCTAGTTGGAATAATCTCTCCATCCTTATTGGTTATCACTGTGATTCCTGCCTTCTTGGGAACCACTTGGATTGGGCTGACCCACTCACTCTCAGCTATGGGATATATGATACCCGATTTTAACAATTTCAGAAGTTCCTTTTTTTACTACCTCCATGAGATTAGGATTGATTCGCCATTGAGGTTGATGACATGGCTTTGAATCAGATTCTAGAAAAATCCTATGAGTCCCAATAAGTGGGCTAATCCTAGGAATATCAAACAGGGTTCAACCAATGGCTTTCTTATGTTTCCTAAGGACATCTGGAAGCATCCTCTCATGATTGGCTTCAAGAGAAGAAGAAATGACAATAGGATGTGTTTGATTGTCCCCTAAGAAGGAATACTTGAGTGCAGTGGGAAGTTCCTTCAATTCAAGATCAGGTTGGTTTAGAATTTTAGAAGAATATTGGGAAATTGGATCAATATCAATTTTGTTTCCTAGAGTTTTAGATAGGATTGATTCCCCATATGTAGAAGGTTCAGCTACTATATTAGCTTGATCAGATTTAGGGAAGGAAGTTTGATTGGTCTCCATGAAATTGGTTTCCTGAAATGTTTCAATGATTGTTGGACCTAAGACTTCATCATAAGAGTAATTTGAAAATTATTCAATCCAAGGAGATAGACTTCCTTCATGTGAACAAAGGAAATCAATCTCATCCTGACTTAAACATCCATAGAATATTCCTTGATGTTCTATGGATTCATTATCAATTCTTCCTATTATGTTTACTTCATGAATGTCCTCATCATCCCCTATTTGTGAGCTTGAATTATAGATGTTCAAGTCTGGACTCATGTTTCTAAAGGTGATGGTCATGTTCCCATTTCAAACTCAGATAATAGAGTTGATTGTTTCAAGGAAAGGATGACCAAGGATGATTGGGGTTTGTTACTTATTTCCTAAGTTTGGATGGTTGTAAAGGACAATGAAGTTAGCAGGGTAAGTTAATTTTTCAACCTTTACCAGAACGTCCTTTAAAATCCCCTTTGGAACCCTAATGCTATGATCAGCAAGTTGAAGTGTGACAGATATGGGTTGGAGATATTCTAGGCCTAAATGACAGTACACAACATATGGTATGAGATTGACACTAGCACCTAGGTCACACAAGGCCTTGACAACTTTGCTCTCTCCTAGTTCAACATTTATGTAAGGGCAGCCTGGGTCTTTCAACTTAGGAGGAATGGTCCCTTGAATGGTGGTACTCACATTAGCAGCCAAAAGGAATTGGTTTTTATGTGAAAATTTTCTTTTAAAAGTGAACAAGTCCTTAAGGTACTTTGAGTAGGAAGGTATGGTTTGGATGGAATCGAGAAGGGGAATGTTCAACTTGACTTGTGAGAAGATTTCCCTCAATGTTTCACTCAATTTAGGCTTGGTTTTCCCCCTCATGCGTTGAGGAAATGGTGCAGGTTTTGAGGTTGTTTGTTGAAGAGTTGTTTCTTTCACATTATTATCAGTTTCCTCAGTTTGATCTTGTGTTTCATTTGAATTTTCATTAGAGTTTGAAGCTTCACATGGTTTCTGACTTATTTGTTCAGGTTTTTCAATATATTTCCCACTTCTTAAAATAGTCATAGACTTTAGTTGTTCATAAGTTGTTTGAGTACAGTTTGACTCTCCCCTTGAAGTTGAGGATGGTACTGCCTAAATAGGCCTGGGTGCCTTTCCAGTTTTGATGGTTTGAAGTTCTTGTTTAAGGGAAGAGACTTTTGAGTTCATCCTCTCCATTTGTTTGCACAATTGTTCTAGTAGGCTTTGTGGAAAAGTTTGGGTTGGTGTTTGAGAAGATTGGTTTATTCAAGGGGGATATTTTGGAGGTGGTATGGTTTGTTGAAAATGGATTTGTGGCTATTGGTATTGGATAGGTTGGGTTTGGAACTGGTTATGGGTTTGGTAGTTCTGATGGGGGTAAGGATTTTGTCCCTGTGGTTGGCTAGGTTGTTGGTTATCTTTCCAGCGGAAGCCTGGGTGGTCGTTATACCTTGGGTTGAAGTTGTTTTGGTATTGAGGCTTTTTAAATTTCAAAGCATTTACTTTCTCTAGGGGTCCTCCTAAAAGAACATCCTTGATGGATGGAATGGTTGTGAAGTTGTCAGTCTTATGGTCATGTTTGTCACAAATTGTGCAAACTGGGTCTACAGTTTGGATTTCATGGACTTTCCTAAGGTCTATCTTTTCAACCTTCCTAGAAAGTGCTGTGAGTTTAGCCCTAAGGCTTTTCTCTTCTCTAAGTGTATGAATTCTAGTAGTTCTTTGTGGCTTTTCAAAATAAGGTGAAGTTCCCCATGTTTGGTTTTGTTCAGAAAGTCTTTCTAGATACTCGTAAGCATCATTTGGGGCTTTGTTTTTAAAGGTTCCATTATACATCATGTTAATGAATTGTTTGTTCCCCGGAACCAATCCTTCATAGAAAATTATCACTTGTTTAGGAATATAAAAACCATGGTGTGGAACAATGTTTAGAGTGTCTTTGAACCTCTCCCATGTTTCATAGAATGACTCTCCCTCTTTTTCAAAAAAGTTTTGGATGCTCTTTTTTAAGTGCAATTGTTTTGTGGTGGGGAAAGTATTTTTTGTAGAATCCTATTTGTAGTTGGTCCCAAGAGTTGATGGATGATGGAATAAAATTTTTTATCCAATTTTTAGCTCTATCCTTTAAATAAAAAGGAAATAGACTCATCTTAGCTAATTCTAGATGATGTGGTGGGCACATGGTTTCTACAATGTCATTGAACTCTTTAATGTGAATATAGGGCATCTCGGACTCCATTCCATGGAATGTGGGAAGGTGGTTTAGGACATGGGGTTTAAATATGTAGTTGGCATCTCCTAGGTGGTTTTGTCTAATTCATGAGGGGGTATTGGTACAGGCAGGTGTGAGGTATTCATTCATGGTTTGATCGACCGCATTCCCTAAGTTTGGGGCTGCCTCATTTGGATTTCCAATTTGGTTTCCACCCGGGTTTATGAGTTGGTTTCTTTGAAGACCTTACATTGAAATGGGATAAATTTTTGAATCTAGAGTATTAAGAAGATTAGGATCTAATGTAAAGAGTTCCCTTGGTGTAATTGACTCCCCAACCCCAGGACTATCCACCCTAACTAGACGGTTTGATTGATCCCGAGTGTAGGCGGACATGCGCCAAAAGAAAAAAAAATGAGAAAGGGAAAAGATAAGAGAATTTGGATGAGAATAGAAGAAATGGGGTAGAATAGAATGGGTGTTGAGATTAATTAATTGGGTCCCTGTAAACGGTGCCAAAATTTGATTCACGCTCAAATTTACCCAAGAGATGAAGGTAGAACGGTCCTTGTAGTTTAGCTTGGGTTGTCGAATCCTCAAAGACCTAAGAAGTAACCTATGGACACGTACATTCTATGGAATGTTTTTGGATATTAATTGGACAACTTTGGGTTGATTTTAGATGGGTTTAAGTTAACACTAAAAGTCTTAAGTGAATTCAAATTATGATAAGGTTTGATCCTAGGTTATTACAAGGAGTGGATTGGATGCATTCTTTTTCTTTTAAAAATATTTCAATTTCTTATATTTGAGATGGGTTAATTTAAGGATATCAAAAAAAAATCATCACTTACTGTTTTAAAACCTACAAAACCTAATACTAATCACCTATACACTTGATGGATCAAAGTTTTGAGCACTCCAAGGTAAAGGTTCTTATTAGCACTTGAAATGTGTGACCTTAAATTCAATAAGGATGAAGAATTTTTAAAGTCATCAAATAAAAATATCATTTAAAAGAAGTGATTATCCATTAATGGAGTGAGAAATAACATCCAATACCACACATTTATACTCCATTGGATCAAACCATAAGTGGGTTATCCATCCATTGATTCTATGGTTTCAATGGAAGCGGAAAGTAGACTCATGAGGGAGGAATTGGAAAAGTAAAAAAAACAATGAAATAACAATCACTCCACCATTGTGTGATATCTCACAAGTTTTGGTATGAACAAGTTCACAACATGAGGAAATGGTATCCAAGTGATAAGAAGAAGAAAATACTAATATAAGATGAAGAACTTTTATAAAGAAACTAAGGTAATTCAAGGAACTTACAATCGAAGGAATGTGATTACAACATCAAATTGTCAGCATAACATTAAAACGAAACAAAGCTCAAATATGATCAAATCCTCCACCACCACTACCTTAAATAGGAATTTTTGAAGACTTGGGTCTAGAATTTAATAGTACAAGTCTCTTCAATTAATTTTGGTAGGCCATAGGTGGGTGGAAAATTGAGTGAGATTTGATTTTTCCACCCTTGACCCGACGTGGCATCCAACATTCATCCACCGAACCGACGAACTTGTAAGACCTTCTAGATAGACGAATTAGAGAAGTCCATAGAATAATAAAATGGATCCCAGGATGTCTCATAACCTCCTGTAAAATTTGGGCCCATTTGGAGTTGTGGATTCCGAGATATTATTAGATTAGTGGGATGTTTTTCTAGGCCGCAGAATCTGGCCCAGAATTTTATCTCTAACTTGGGACACCTAAATAACCACAATGGAGGCCGAATTAGCACTGTCTCATAAATAATTATTTGTTAATATATATTTATTCTATGATACCATGAAATTTGGGCTTCATTGGGTTTGTAATGTGGGTCCCACATTCTCATCAGTGGGCTGGTGTCCAATCTGACTTCTCTAGAATTGCTTCCATTCATCTCCAAATATCTCCATCATCCTTTATGAATCCTCCATTGATCCCTGAATGAAAAATGTTAATATTTAAGTGTAGATACAGTTCCCAAAATATCAAATTAAAATAAGGATAATTAAAATCCTTAAAATCAGATGAATCATTGGGCCTAAATTGGTGTACATTAGGCATGAAGTGCACAAATGATAAGAATGGATGTTCAAAATTAAAATCCACTAACCCAGGCCCATAAGATAAAAAATGAACATTTAATACCATTAAAATGTAATTAAAATATGTATTTTTATTGGATAATCATGAGTTCATCAAGTATTCCATTAATCTTATCAAGACACACCTTTAATATCATAGAACAACTATTATTGCTCCGACTACTACTCCCATCCGGACTGGAGTGTCTCCTTCTACCCTTTTGTCACCTATAACCATGACCCATTCTTAGGATCTAAGTCAGATAAGACTAGTCATTTATGAGAAAAAAGGACCTCCTTCCTCCTATAGCTCAAGATTAGCTCCTTTTATTTTTATAGGAGTACCTATACCTTCACTCACTGTTGGCTCTATACCTTCTACCACTACTACTTCTGTCCCTACTGCTTCTACCCCTCTTACCTCCAACAAGTCTAAAGGAAAGGCTGATGATTCTAAGAAGAATTAGTTGGATCATTTTTTTTATAGGGATTTGATGTACTTTTTTGTGCTATTTTGTAATCCCTTGTAATGCTTGACTCATGGAATGCACTCTACTTGATTCATCTCCTTCTTTGTTATTTCATTCTTTGTTGTTTATTTTACTCCATTCTTTCCCTTTTTGATAATCCCAAAAGGGGGATAAATAACATGTATGGAATATTCCCTATTTCCTATGATACCAAACTAATGTGTAAGTAATATCTCTAAGGGGGAGCTTAAGATTGATCCTAAGATTATGATTGAGATTAATAGGGATCATATAATTAAAAATAAAATTTAACAAGTATTCTGTACTTGTTTTTTCTTGTAATATTTCATCTATATAATCTATATAATATGTTAAGATGATTTTTTATCTGATCATCACACATCATTGTATATAATTCCATGATTTGTGATCATAAAAAGGGGGATATTGTTGGCCTCCTCTAGTTTTAATGCTCACAAATCATGATTAACTATGCTAATTCTGATTTCTTAAGACACATTGTGTTTAATAATGTTCAATTATAATCTTAACCTCTGGTGTTCATGTTTACATCATAAAACAACATTATAGATTTTGGTTAATTATGAGCTACCAATACTTATACTATAGATAGAAAAGTCACCAATACATGATCTACTGACGCCTAACCTACCGACGCCTAACCTTTAGATGCCTAACCTACCAATGCCTCACCTACCGATAGACTATGATACTGATAGTATGACCTACCAAAATAAATGACAAACTGATGAAATGTGATATTGATAGAAATACCTACCGAAAGACTGAGTCACCGATGATCTGTCTTAAATTCAAAATTAATTATAACAGTCATATTTATGAAACTTAGTACTGCTTATTATATTAATTACCTTGGTACCTGCACATGATAGAGAACATGATCCTTATCAACCTACAATGTATAAAGAAATCACTTGGGAGAAATAAAGTAATAGATAATAGAGAGAAGTTGTTGAAAAAAATCCGTACGACTGTGAAACAAACTCAATCAACCAGCCGGGCATATCAAGAGAAATTTCAGAGAACCAAAAAAACCACAAAACTATGTAGAAACAACTTGGAATATAAGAACACTTCAATAAATCTTCTACCCTACTGGAACTAAACACAGAAGAAAAAAAATGAATCTTCATTTCCAACAGTCAACTCCAACTTCACTTATACCATCCTAAAGGAGTCCATAAGATTCATAGAACATCACAGATATCATTCTAAAATATTCTTATCATTTTGCTATGTTTGTGTACATTATTCACATTTTGAGAAGTGTGTGTGTCTCTGTTTTACAAATACACACTGAATCCTATGCTAAACTAGAAGATACATAGATATCTTCTCCAACCTATCTTTCTACACATTACACTCCCAAAAATAACAATGGAAGATGTTCTTGCATGTACTGTCTGTTTGTTTTACACTCCCACAGAAACTATAGAAGTGGTCTAATGACCTGGACTGTTTGTATAATATTGTTACCCCAATCCAAGGTGTGGATTAAGTTTATTTAATATAAAATTATTTGTTTTAGTTAATCAAAAAGTGGAGAGGATTAGGTCTTGTCTTGAGTCTTAACCTATTGTTTACTTCTGCTATGTAATTTTAAGTTTTGTTTTTGCTGTTACTATTATTATTTCAAAAAAAATTAACCTCACATTGATATTTAATATTAGATAGTGTTTATATTATAATTTGTTTTAGTATACTGATTTAGAAAAGTTATAATAATAAAATAAATTATTTTAATTGAGAATCAATCAATCTTTGAGAAATCTTTGGAACAAACAAAACTTTTATAAATCTGTTACTTTGGTTAACTGACCTGTATTTGTTTTAAAATTGGGGGATTTTTAAGCAAGCATTTTTTGACAGATTTTTTTAAGAACTCAATTCACCCCCTCTTGAGTGTCCTACTCCAACCAAAAAATATAATTTTGAAATTTTAAATCTTTTAAATTGGGATTGGTCGTTCACCAATTTTTTTTCTAGAAATAAAACCATTAAAAAAGTACTTTTAACATTGATTTGAAAAAACTTAAAATTTAAATGTTTGGTAAATGATAATAATATTCTAATGGATTTAATCCTAGATACAAGTGTAAAGATATCAGCATAATAAATGCCTTCTTATTGATTATAGACTTTTTCTATGAGTGAAACTTTGTTTCATGTTATGTTACAGTACTCATCTAATTTATTTCTAAAAACCCATTTAGTACCAATAATGGGTTGATCATTGGGTCTCTTAATGAGATAATAAACATTTTTACTTGTGAATTGGTTCAATTACTCTTGAATTTCAAGTACCCAAATTTCATTATTAATGGAAACATTAATATTTATTGGCTCTATGTGTGAAACAAAAACACGATGTTTAACCTCATTCGAAAATAACATTCTAATATGAGTACCAACTTGAAAATCACTAATAACATTTTCTAAGGGATAATATTTAGATTTCACCCATTCCTTGGGTAAATGGTTAGATTTTGGTTCTTATATAACTTCAATTTATTTAGAATTTGTTGGATTAATTAAGGCCAAATTTTCTAGGTTAACCTCATCATCAATTTGGGGATGAGTTTTAGGAAAAATCTCATCAAATTTGATGTGAATTGATTCTTATAAGGTATTGATCCTTTTATTAAAGACATAGTATGATTTAATTGAGATAGAGTACCCAAGGAAAATACCTTCTCAAATTTTGGATCAAACTTTCTTAGGTTATATTTGGTGTTAAGAACATATCATTTATATTTAAACACTTTAAAAAAATCCAACTTTCAGAATTTTGTTTTTCAAAGTTCATAGGTGATATTTTTAAGAAAGATTATTATGATAAAAAAATTCATGGTAAAAAATGTGGTATTAAATGCCTCAGACCAAACATATTTGGGGATATTAAATTCATTTAATAGAGTTCTAGAAATTTCTTGAAGAGTTGGATTCCATCTTTAAATAACCCCATTTTTTATAGATTCCTTGGAGATGAAAGAGAATGATTATAACCTTGTGAGTAAAAAGTTCATAAAAACATTTATTATCAAACTTTCCCTTGTTATTACTCTGAATTGATATTATCTTATAGAATTTTTCATTTTCAACCTTCTTATAATATTAAATAACGGATTTACAAGGCTCAATTTTATGATATAAGAAATAAAACCATATAAATCTTGTATAATCATTGATAATTAAGAAAGTGTAAATTTTACCTCCTATACTTATAACTTGGGTTATTCCAACAATATAAAGATGAATAAGGTCAAATTACTTAGAGGCCGATACTTCATTTTTATTTTTAAATAAAGTTTTGTATTTATTACCAAGTTTTCAAGGTTCATAAACAATGTTATTTTTGAAATTAAATTAATGTAAATCTCATAATAGATGATTTAAATTGAGTTTTAAAAGTGTGTGTGTGATACAATGATTAAATAAACTATGCCAAATACATGACTCACTAACTTGTGCAGTTAAACATTTAACATTTTGAATTAAAAGATATTTAAAATCAATAACATAATCATTTTGAAAATGAGAAGCTAAAAATAAAAGTTTTCCTTTGGAATCAAAGACTTTACCAAAAATATTTTCAAAAAATCATTAAAACCATAATCACATAATTGAATAATATTTAGAAAATTATTTTTTAAACCTTTAACATATATAAAATCTTTAATAATAGATTTTTAAAAAAACCAAAAATATATATACATGCCATATTACTCCTTTATTTATCACCAAAAGTGACATGGCCTCTATTGATATTTTCATGATGATTGAACTCAGAGTAATGACTACACATGTGTCTTGATCACCCACTATCCAAGTACTGTGTATCTCCTTGGGTTATTCTCTTGAGACATTTTTCCTAAAATATAATTAAGATACTATAGATTTTAGTTCCCAAAATTTAGGTCCACTCATGTTATCCAAAAGAGATTTTGGAATCCATACTTGTTTATTATATTATTTTATATAATAATTCCCTAAAAAAAGTATTATAAGATAGGTGTATCGATTTATTCCTACCATAATGAGAATTTTTACAATCACATTAATAAATAAATTGTCTATTTTTTTAATAATTTCAAAATTTATTTTGTCACAATACTTTTACAAAATCAGTATTATCTTTTGTGGTGGTTTCTTTATTTTTAAAACTAAAAACAAAACTATTTTTTATATGGAATTAAGATCCCATAGTTTTATTTAGATTTTTACCACCTTGGGTGAATTCACCAAGATAATTATTGAGACAATTTATAGTTGATTCGAGTTTCTCAACATTGGGTTGTTCTTTTAATTTTAAAGACAAGTCTTCATTTTCTTTTTAAAGTTAATTATTTTAAAAAACAACTTGATTATAATTATTTTTTAGATATTTGAATTTTGTGTCAAGTTCACAAAATCCATTCACTAATTCTTCATAATATAATTGTATTTAAGAAAAATAGGAGGTGGAATAATTAAAAGTGTAAGAAGTGAGAGAATTAAGTTCATCACATACCTCAATTTTGACCATGATACATTTAAAACTTAAATCACTTAATTTAGAAGAAGTTATAGAATTATCACTTACACTCAAAGTAGAAATTTTGAGTTATTTATTTCTTTTATTCTTTTCCATTTTGATTAAGTGGAAATTTGGATTGATGTGTCCCTTTTTATTGAAATGATAACAAGTTACCTCAACTTCTTTCCATTAATTTTTCTTTTTGGCATGGTTAAAGGATTTCTTCTTCATCATGCATTTTTTACCTTCATGGTTAGATGTTATATGTCAGTTTGACTTCTTAAAGCATCATAATCATTTTCTTTAAAAGTAATTATCTTATTTTTCTTCACTTACTTTACTTATTTTTTGTATTATCACTTCATAGTAATCTCATAGGCCATGAGAGAACCCATATGTTTTTAAACCAATATTTTCTTAATGCCTTTTTATTCTTAAATCACAATCACCTTGGGATCCCAGTAACTTGGAAAATTAAAAAGTACATTCTTTACAAGATTTTTTATAGAATGATCATCACTAAGAGATTTTATACCATTTAAAATATCAATGAAGCGAGTAAACATATTAGAAATTTATTCATTATAATGCACACTAAAAATTTCAAAATTTTGTATATACATGACATGTCTAGTATCTTTAACTTTATTAGTTACTTTATGAGAAACTTTAAGTAATTTAAAAATTTCATGGGAATTTTTAAAAGCGGATACATGATTAAATTCATTTCAATATAAACTACAATAAAGATAATTTTTGGATTTTTTTATCTAGTTTAAAAGCGAAAATGTCACAAAGAGTCCATTTTTATTCTGATTCTTTAGTGGGTGTGTAACCATGCATGTAAATTTTCCAAAAATAATAACATATGATTCTTAGAAAAGTAGACATGTGAGTTTTCCAATAACTGTAGTTTGTTCCATAAAAGTATCAAGCATGACCCATTGAGTGTCCTTCATGTTCACCTTGGATGTTAGAGGTCAAGACCATTTTTAAAGATCATTTATTGAAATCGATTAAGTCTTTTTAAAAAAAATTTAAAACAAGATCTAAATAAAAAATTTAAAATAATTTCTCATCAAAAATTTAAAACAAGGTCTAAACATAATTTTGTAAATAAGGTCTAAACAAAATTTAAAAAATAAGGTCAAAACAAAATTTTGAAAACAAGATATCCTCTAATACCAATTGATGGTTAGAGTAAAATAAAAAGAGTGGGATTAATTTCATCTTAAAAAAATTAAAACAATATATGTGATAAAAATACGCAATTGGGTGATAAATTAAAATAATCAAACTAAGCAAAATGGAATTGATAAGCATTTTGAAATTTTAAATAATGTGTATAGAGAAAATAATTAATTAACCAATAGAGAGATTGATTTATATAAATTAAGTTATTAAATGATTAATCGATAAATATGATGACTGGTTAATTTACTAATTTAATGATATAGATTAATATGTAAAATATATGTAAATTAAATAAAATACAAGGCACATAATTTGTTAATGAAGTTCAGAAATAGCTCAATTATGAGACCCTACATCTCCTAAATCATTTACTTGAGGTTTTATGAATAAATAGGCCTTGAATTTAGTAGTATCCAAGAAACATAAAAATAAAAAACCTATTAATTTATTAGTAGTTAAGAAACCTAGAAAAAGAACTTGGTTTTAGCAGTTTTCGAAGAACCTGAAGAGAACGATCTCAGTTTTAGTATTTTTCCAGGGACCCATGAAAAGAGAGAAACATGAGATTTTATTATGAACAAACACTTTAATTAAAATCTCTAAATTCTCTATAAATATATAGAATATTTAATTTAGAGAAAAAGAGAGATAAATATGGGATATCATAGTGTTTATAGAAAGAAATACAAAGGGTATTAAGAGAAAGAAATTTTATAGCCGATACTCATTTCTATTTTCTATGGATCGCTAAACTTTACAATTTATTAATATTATAGCTTTATATGCTTCCCATGGGTGGTATTTATAGCCTATTACGATTCAATGATCAATTTAGAGGTGTAATACACTATTTGATTTGCTAACTTGACACCACCAGCTAGACACCGATTCCATCAGTTAGTTTATGGGATTTCTGTAGCCTTCTAATTTTCTACAGACTCCACCGAGTAGTTGTTGGCTTCCACCAGGTAGCTAATAAGCTACCTGTAGTTTTAGTGATTCTTTTTAGTTCCACTAGGTGGACTATGAGCTTCACTGGGTAGCTGATGAGATTCTAGTAAGCCTAATGGTTCTTTCTAGTTCCACCAAGCGACTGATGACACTTCACTAGGTAGCCAGTGGCAACAGACTATGTGACACCAAATTTTGGTCTTTTTTAATTCAATTTGAATACTTTTTTTGATCTATTGAAAACTTATCTTCATGCTCAAACATAAATACTAAAATACAATCAATTGAAAATGTTAGAACACTAAAAGGTGTTTTTGATCATTAAAACACATCTGAGAGAGTGAGGTACAAAAGATTTATGGTATCCAAATTTAATATCCACCTTCTATATCTATTGGATTCTCTAAGTTGATAAAAAATCATCAATATGTGATAAATGATACTTTTTCTTGATCATCATATTATTATGTTTATGATAATCAATGAAAATACACATAAAAAAATCCTTGTTCTTGAAAAAGAGGAATGATTCACCCTATGGTGAAGCACTTGCATGTATAAAACCCTTATCCAAATTCTCATGAAGGTGATTCTTCAATTCTTCCAATTCAATATAGTCTATTCTATAGGGACTCTTCTATATAGGAATAGAATCATGTATGAGTTCAATTGAAAACTCAAACATGTGTTATGAGGGTATACCAAGCACTTCATTAGGATATATATCAATATATTCTCATAAAATTGGAATGTATAAAATTTTGAGTTCCTCCCCAACCATTTGATCCAGGTATCCCTCATTACCGGGTATCATGAACCATATTAAGAAATTTATTTCCAAAGAGAGTTCATTATCATACTTTCATTGATATTTGATTATGGGATGATTTGGGATATAAAATGAGATTTACATATCCCAAAAATTTATATGAGATCTATGTGGAGAGAGCTAATTCATGTCTAAAATCACATCTAATTCTACCAAGGGAAGAGGAAATAGAAATATAAGAAGTATCTTTCTATAAATATTGATCAAATAATAATAATATACCTTGGATGCAACCATAATATCACCATGTGATTTAAAAAATAATTCAATATCTAATGTTTTAGGATTGGATCATTAGTCTCATAGATTATAAAATATAGGAAGGAATTCATAACACAATAATTAAATAATATATTATTTATTAATGATTAAACCTATCACTACCTAAATCTCATGATTATGTTTCAAATAATTTAATAAAACCAAAATGGTTAGCATGAGTAATAAATAATAACATCTTATGAAAATAATCATAAATAATAATATACATATGAAAAATTACTTCTATGATGTATTACTACATGAAACTTTCATTTTAGCCTATAATACTATAATTCAACCTAGGTTTCTTTAAGTTATGTTCTCTTACACTTATTAAACTAATCCTATAAAATAAAAAAACCCCTATCTAATACCAATTGAGATGACCCTATCATAACTTGAATATATTTTACATAATTTCCATAATTTAATCATCACATATCACAAATAAATACATAATCCCAAAACCCAAATATATATTTTATTTGTAGATTAGCTATATAACTGTCTTATTGCACAATATTTTTTCAAAATCTCCTATAAATAATCTTATCACATTCCATACTTCTAGGAACATCATACTTAATACTATTCTTCATTAACTAGGGAATGAAAACATAAGAATAATTTAGCCAAAATTATTAATAAGAGAAACAAACTTATCAGTGAGTCTGTTTGTGACGTATGATTGACCCATGATAATTTCAAGCCTATAAAGACCCACTTTCCAATGGATGGTGGTCATTGGGGCCTTTACAATGACAATGAAATTTTTAATTATCTGAGAGGATGGGAGGTCGGGCTCACCACAAACTTTTTGAGGGGGATTATTACCTTCTCTAAGACTCTTATATATTTAAGTCTCATTCATGAATCTTTACCAAATCTCAATGCAAGAATTTTTACCCCTAGGCCAATAAAGGATCAAGAGCATGAAATAATGTAAACCATATATATATATATATTATAGGTTCTCTATATTTTACTTTTTGGTTGATTATAATATGCTTTAAAACTATAAAACCAGGCGCTATAGAATTTATTACCATCTAGAAAGGTGGTGGGTGTTATGGAGTTGGGACTGGGCCCATTAAAGGTATTCCTATATATATATATATCCATAAATGGAATAATTACCCATACATTTTGGTGTTTCTTAATTGGATATGTCACACCTTTTAAGGTTTTGTGGTGAGGAAGAATATGGTACCTTTTAAGGTCATGTAGGCATGACCAATTGAGTTCCTTTCAAGTTCAAGAATTTAGGACCTATTCTAGGTAGTTTAATATCATGTGAAATGGAATTCTTGGTAGAATATTCCTAAAAATAGTTGGTCTGGGACTTATGAATGAGTTGACCTTTCTGGTTCACCTTGGGAATATGACCCAATGAGGATAAAGGTTTTAGAGAATACAAATCAATGAAGGTTATTTCATGGATCATAGGGAATATGGCTTACTAAAGATTGATTCCATATGGTATATATACTAGTGGAAAATTTAGTCCTTAGAGAGAATATGGCCTAATGAAGAATGGTCTCCCAATAAATATTTTTTAGACAAGGATATGTTTTAAGAATTTTATTTGAACCTCAAATAGGCATCCTACATATCCTGTTTAATAGGAATCAATGACCACATAGTTTGGGTTTCACATTATTAGTCTATCTAAAAGGATCATACCATGTAGTTTAATGTCATGTGATAAGAAACTTGCTGTGTAGTTTTTTGTTGTGTGATTAGGAAATTGGATACAAAATTTAAAGTCATGCAGCTGGGATTACTAAGTGAAAGATACCTAGTATTCATTGAAATCACCATGAGTATGTACCCATTAAGGAGTGATAACTAGAATCACAAGGGACATAACCCCATGAGGAATCATGTGGGTATTACAATCAGGAGGATGCTTAGGCCCTATTAGGGAGTAATAGGGATTCATTTTGGGATTATTCATATGCTTCCCATATGTGTCCGACCTAGTTGGTTATTTGGGTGAAGGTGGTTTTTTGGAATTACACCTATTATGTGGACCTGTTTTTAACTCCCTTAACTTATTAATTAATCATGGTGATGAATTTATCAATGGGAATAAAATTGGGACTTATTCTTGAAGAGGAGGCCCACCTATACATAGATCATTGAGTGGAACAAGTTGTCCAACATGATATGTCGGTAACCATGATAATTAGTTTGATCCAAGAGAGATGGATTCAGTTTCCTCATGATAGAGACCCTGGTTATTAAGGGGATATATGATTATAATAACCTTTAGGGTTCTTCTTATCTTGGAGGAAAATTCCAAAGTGACTTTTTATTAATGGGGGATATAATCTAAGGGGTTCACATTGGTGTTCATAAACCCTTGATCATTTGAATCAGGATTCCATGGAGGAGGCATAAATATGGTAATGAAAAATGGTTTGGGGGGGGGGTTAATAGACCAGATTAAAATTTTAAATAGTTGAATTAAATTATCTAATATAATTATCTAATTTAATTATTAAAGTTAATTATCACGCACAACTGATGAAAATTCAGTGAAAAATAAATAATGAACACAAGCGATCTTTATATTAGTTTGGTCCAAAGTGATCATACTCTAATCATACACATATCTATTCTTTGAGATATTCTTTATGCATTACTAGATTTTTAAGGGGGGATCATAACCTAATTACAACAAACTTTTTTCTAGTGGAAGTAAAAACACGGCACCTGAATTTTTTTTAGGGAGTCACAACATTTACAAATTAACTTTAGATAGTGAGAATCCTAACCTGAATGGTCTTGAATTTAGAATTCAAAAGTCACAACCTGAAGAAATAATTTTTTTATTGGTAAAAGTATAAAATTAATATTAGAGTATAAGCAAGATATATTAAAATAATTAAAGAAGACTCAAAAAAATTCAAGAATATAAGGTTGTAAAATATTTATTAAGAACATGAACTAGTCTTTGAGAAGTGAATTGGGATGTCTCATCAAAGAAATAGTAGTAGTTGTAGAAGATTTGTTCCTTAAGAGATTTTCTAGTAGATGGAACAATGATCACACAAGAATTCACAGATTTTCACAACACTTGGAAATATGAAAGTTCAAAGTTCACATCAAAAGGAATTCATCATAATAATGTATCAAATATATTTATATGATTCTTGAATCCCTTAAATAGAACTAAAAAATACTAATAAACCAATCTTCAACCAGGTAAAACAATTCAAATTCAAACTACATAATTATCTAATAGAGAGAAAATTATCATTCCATAATTATCATTATAAAAAATCATTTAAATTCAAAAAAATAAAGACTAATTCAAATTATTTTGAATTAAAATTAAAAAAATATGAAAAATATCTATAAAAATAGGTTAAATAAAATCCTAGAAATATCACATAGTTTATCTCAATAGAAATTCAAATTTGAATTTTGAAAAACACCTTACATATTCAAGAAGATATAAAAATATTCAAAATTTATTAATACTATATTAAATACTATAAAAAAGTTTAAATAAGTTTTTTGTTACTAAATATTAATTTAGAAATGAATAAAACAAGAAATAACTCAAAAAATAAACTCAAATTTAAAAATTTCAAGTTTTCTAAGTCTTGAAGTCTTATGCAGAAGTCTAATGCTTAGAAGGATTACTCTTCAAAAGGGCTTGCACTCGAACTTGGAGTCTTATACTCAAGAAATATTCTACTCAAAATTCTTACGCTCATCACTCCAAAGGATTACACTCATGATTTTGTTATTTTTCCAAATTGATTCTAAAATGAAAACTTAATAATGTGTATATTAATACATGTTTGATTGTATTTAATTTATTTGAAATACAATATTAAATATCCCCAAATAAATCTAAAGAGGTGAAAAATAATTATGGAGTATTTAAGTAATAATTAAATCAAGATATATATATATATATATATATATATATGAAACAAACATTCAGTAATTTTTAATATAGATGAATAAGTAAAATATAGCATGTTGAAAAATTCCAGATTTTTGAAAAACAAAAAAAGTGTTGAACTGACCATGAGATATACCGTGTGATATCTTAACATAATATGCCATCATAAAACATGGTTATTTGGTATAAGGTGTGGTTGGTTGGCTTACCATACTGTGTGTGGTCACTTGGTATAAGGTGCGGTGGGTTCTACAGTTATAAAAACTATGAATCAAAATATTATGGCCCTTTAAAAAAACAACCACAACAATCAATTTATTTTATTAAAGAGAAGGAGAAAGGGGAAAGGCGAAAGGTGAAGATCAAAAATCAAGGAGGTCTGAATAAGTGGAGACCGAGAGAATCCGCAATAGCCACTTCCATTCCGCTTGGGGGGAGGGAACCAAGAGAGTCAAAAACCATAAGAGGAAAGGACTGGGAAGCACTAGAGGCCAGAATGTTTTCCATTCGGTTTCCCTCACGCCATGTATGAGAAATCTCAATGCCATTAGGGAGGAGATCCATGAACTTGCGGATGAGGTACGTGATGTGCCAAGGAGGGGCGACGTCACCCTTAAGAGAACTCCAAATAATTTTAGAATAATTCTCCACCATATTGAGGGTAATGTTTCTAAAACTGCAGATTTCTAAGCCATCAAGCATGGCCCTCGCCTCAGCCAGCAAAGAATCGCTAATCCCATAATATGTACTGAACGCCAGGAAAACCGAGCCAGCCCAGTTGTGAATTGCTCCACCCCCCTCATGATCCCCTTTCCGCAAGCACCATCAGTATTTAGTTTAAAGCCATGAGAGGGGGTCCATCAAACCCATACGCCAGTCGGCATGGGGCCAGGGGAACCGAACGGATGCCTGCCAGCCAAATAACGATGTAGGGAGGGGGCCAACTCGCAGTTGGCATGTAAACTTTCCAGCTTGGACACTAGAAAACTGGTTTTAATAACCAAGTTGTGGGAAGAAGGACGAGGGGTATGATGCCTTGCATAATTACGAGCCTGCCAAATACACCAAAATCCTGCAACCAGAAGGATGGAGCAAGCTGCTTCCTTGTGCTTATTTAAAGCCTCTTTGAACCAGCACTGAAAAAACTCATCATAAGAATTAGATCCTGTGGAAATATCCATGAACTCACCAAGGTCTTTCCAGATGTGGACTGCCCATTCGCTATGAATGAAGAGGTGAAGCACAGATTCCTCAGAAGGAGCGCGACAACATGTGCATCTTGAGGCCATAAGAATACCTCTCTCCTTGATCACCATCTCCGTGGGAATATCCTTGGAGTGAGATCTCCATAATAGGAAATTATACTTGGTCGGGATATACTTGCACTAGAGATCCAATCCCCAGGTGTTTGTAATCGGCTGATGGGGCAAGGCCCTACTGTAATCCTTGGTTGAAAATCTACCTGAGGAGGAGGCCGAGAAGATGCACCTATCCGGGGATCCATCCAACCTGATTCTCTGGAAGAAATTCACCTAAGTGTGGTTGAGGATAGCATTGATGAATGAGGGGTGAGATCTGGCCTCCCTGAAAGAAATGTGAGGAGTAGCGCAACCTGGGAATCCAAGCAACCTAGCACCCCAATTGCACTCCCAGAAGTTGATGTCTCCCCGACCAATAAGCCATTGAGAATGGTTCTGGAGGAACGAAATGTGCCTGTAAAGAGAAGTCCACAATGAGTAAGGTTTCCTACCGGTCCTCCTTAAGCCATAGCCATATTTATTTCTAATTAAATAGCTCCATAAAGAGTTACCCTTAATCACATCCCATGCCAGCTTACCCTATAAGAGATACATAGACTCACCCAAGTTACTCACATTGATACCCCCAAGCTCCACGGTTTTTTCCAACCTACTCCACGAGGCCCATCGGCACCTGACCTCTCTTCAGGCATCCCACAGGAAGGTGTTCAGGACTTTATCCATTTGGATGATAGTTGAATTGGGGACCTTAAGGACAGACAAGATGTGCATGGGGATTGAGGACAACACACTGTTGATGAGGGTGATCCTTCCTCCAAAAGAGAGGAATCAATTCTTCCAATTGTTAATGCGGTTGATGATCCTGTTAGCCATGTCCTCAAAGTGGTGAATCCAAATTCTTCCAGGATTGATTGGAGCACCCAAGTAAGTAATGGGGAAAATTTTCCACTGAATTCCAAGCAAAGACTCAATTCTACTCCTTCGCCTTCCCGGGCAGTGAGAAGAGAGATAGACCCCACTCTTCTCCTTATTGATAACCTAGATGCTCCATTTAGAATATTCCTCTAGAAAATTAACAAAATTCCTTACCTATGTGGTCCTTCCATTGATGAAAAAAATAGAGTCATCTGTGAATAGGAGATGAGAAATCCCAC
This sequence comes from Viscum album, assembly GCA_963277665.1. NCBI lineage: Eukaryota > Viridiplantae > Streptophyta > Magnoliopsida > Santalales > Viscaceae > Viscum > Viscum album. Next base: position 160,139,684 of record OY728125.1, read on the forward strand.
TGAAACGAGAGCCACGGTGAAAAGGCCGAACCATGCCTGCCTGCATTGCCGAGGAGATGAATTTTCTAAGAGAATCCTAGGCCATTATGAAAAGAGTCTGAGATAGAGGGTCCCCCTATCTAATTCCTCTTACGGATTTGATGAACCCACGCGATCTTCCAAAGAAAATTATGTTGAACCACAATGAGCTAAAGCAACGGAATAAAAGATCAACAACGGTCTCGGAGAAGACCATACACCTCATGATGTGAATAATGAAGCTCCACTCCAGACGATCATAGGTTTTGTCCATGTCATATTTGATAATCACATTCGAGCCAATCACCTTCCTGTTGATATCCCAAAACATCTCCTGGGCAACCCTGATAGCACCCTGAATTGATCTTCCGCGAATAAAGGCGTGTTGTTCCTCCGAGATCCATCCATGTATGAATTTAGAAAGTCTGATGTTGATGATGGTGGCAAGAAATTTGTATGCAAAATTACACAAGCTAATAGGTTGATACTGAGAGATAGAGGAAGGAGAGAACACCCTCAGAATAAGGATCATATTATTAGCACTGGAAATGCAAGGGAGAGAATTGCCCATGAAAAAAATCCTAGATAGCCTCAATAAGGTCCCTCTTGATGATTCTCCAGGATGCAATGTAAAAGGACCCCAGAAAGCCATCTGGTCCTAGGGCACTATCCTGGTTAAGATATTTAACTGCCTCCCAGATCTCCTTTTCTTTGGGAACACTTCCAAGCAGGACATTCACATGGCACAGGACAGAGTTGGGGATAGAGTCAAAGAGGTCTAACCGTCCTAAGGGGTAACCATTTGGGATCCAAGAACTTGGGTCACATAATAAAGTTTTGAAATGGGAGCAGACCATACCACTAATCAGATCCAAATCACTGGAGAAATATTCGTACTCAAGAAGAATATTAGGGGTCTGAGCACGTTGCTTTTCCTTTAATCATGCATGGAATAAAGTAGAGTTGCGATCTCCCTCCATGAGCCATAAATTGCGAGATCGCTCCCGGATGCGTCTTTCCTGTTCCAGTAGAAGCTCATTCCAGCATTGTTTCTTAAGGTAAAGTGCACCAAAGGTATCCTCATTCCATTATTCTTCCAGGCTAATTTATATTCCCTCAATCTCTTTGAGCTGCAAGCCTAGATTTATTTTTAATAACTTGACCTGTTTCATCCATTTTATTTATGAAAATACATTTAGTTCTAATAATATTATTATCTACAGTGGGTTCAACTAAAGTCAAAACATTATTTCTATAAAATTTATTAAGTTTATCTTTAATGTCTATAATCCAATTAGCATCATTCAAAGTGTAAAAAACATCATTAAAAACACAATTAGAAACAAAATCATAATTTACATAAAAATTCAAAACATAAATTCTAGTCTTAATACCAAAATCAACATTAACAATAACATTATCAATAAGGTAGTATTTATAAAACTTTCAAGATTTATTAATAGAATGAGAAAGAGTAAGTTACCCCTCAACAATTGCATCATATTGAGGTTTTTATTCATCAAAATTAAAATAATTAAAATCATCTTGAAAATATTTTAAAACAAAATCCTTTTTCAAAACATCTTCATTAAAATTAACATTAATATATTCTTCTACAACCATAGTTATTTTTTTATAAACAGAAAAGTTTTAATTTTATAATAATAGACCAAAAAAATTCCTCCACCACTTTTAGAATCAAATTAATCAAAGTTATCCTTATTATTTAAAATAGAAACTTCACACCCAAAAACTTTGAAATAACCAACATTAGGTTTTTTCCTTTAAAAAATTCATAAGGGGTTTTCTTTAAAAAAAATATAATTAAAAATATATTAAAAATATAAAAATATATATTAACATATTCATCCTAAATTTTTTTAGGTAGATTATATTCATTTAACATAGTTCTTTCCATTTCAATAATAGTTCAATTTTTCCATTCCACAACACTATTTTATTATGGTGTTATAGGAGAAAAAATATATATCAAAATAACCATTTTATTCAAAAAAAAATTGATGTTCAAAATTAAAAAATACACCACCATTATAATTTATAATAAAAAAATTAAATAAAAATTTTCATCTTGAACCAACTTACAAAAATCAATAAATCTAGGTAAAGTTTCACTTTTATAAGATATAAAATAAATCCATGTAAATATACTAAAATCATCAAATATAAAAAAATAATACTTCTTACCTCCTAAACTAGTACCATGCATAGAACCACATAAATATGAATGAATAATTTTTAATGGTCCAACAGTTCTAACTTAATTAATAGATTTAAATCTAATTTTATGTTGTTTATCTTTTGAATAATAATCACAAGTAAAATTATTAATAATTTTTAAATTGGGTAGCTGTTGTGCATGTACTTTATTTGATAGGTTATATAAAAACCAAAAGTTCACATGTCAAAGATACTGATTCCATAATATAACATTTTTTCTATAGCATTAAGATACTTTACATTCTGGTTAGTCAATTTAGAAATACCAATAGTGTAACACCCCAAGATTTCATAGTGTGTTATTTCTTCAAAATAATTCAATAACATGCACTACACGCAACACCGAGTTCAATCACACCATGACTTACAAAAAAAATCCATTCAAAAGAGGTTATGAATAGTATTATCTAAATTTTAAACTTTATATAATCCTTATAATTTTAGAATCCATATTATGAGTTTCTTAGATATAATGCAAGAACAAATTCATTTTCAGTATTGCACTTTTATCAACTTTTAATAGTGAACCCTTTTTAAATACAATATTTTAAAATTTTTGACTAAATGGGGACATCAAAAATTTAAAATGAAACATCCCAAGCTTCCACGGTACGCTTTCTTTGAATAATACAGTAGCGTGTGTTGTACGCAACCTTGAGTTTTAACACACACCACAACCAATCAAACTAGCCGTTATGAATAGTAATACCTACTTTTCGAAATTATATATATTTTATATTTTAAAATGGACTTCATTTCTGGATTCGGAATATCGAATTTATCCTAAGGTGAAATTTTGGTACTTTTCGGATAACTTTCATATTTTGATGAATAGTGAAAATTACTAAATTTTAATTAAAAACAACTTTTTTAATCAAAATAATTAATAGTGATAAATTATGAATTTGAGTGGTTTTAAAGTATATTTAGAATATATTTTTACCATTTAATATAATGTTGGTCATTGGACATAATTTTACAATTAAACCGAACATAAACAAGTGTCAATCTTTTGATAGTTATTATCTCTTAAAAACACGCTTTTTGTTTTGACAGCGGGAATTAATTTTAAATTAATTTCTGCCACTTCTGTGTTTTGAATTTAGAAAAAAGGATTCCATATTTGGAATCAGGATTTCCAAATTGTGTAAATAGGTAACTTTTATTTTTAGACATTTTGAATAATTACTGCGGTAAATATTTTATTTACCATGGTTAAGGGTAAATCCGGTAAATAAGGGTTAAAAAATAATACTATAATAATACTAAATTACCCTAAAACGTGTCTTAACCATATTGGTTGATACATGGTCGACCATGTGCATCTTTGGGTCGATTTTGGGACCCCATGGATCCACTTGTAAGTGATAATGACACTTTATTTTAATTAAGTTAAAATGAATACAAAAATTACACAAGCATATATCTTTTAGAAAAACAATTGTTACATAGGGTTATATATGTTGTGTTTTAGATTATAAATATTCATTAGAAAGATAAAAAGATTTCCTACATAATTATATTTTATTTATAATTTTTAGACATTAAATAATTTATTTTATTTATGACACAATGATGATGCAGTAATTACTATAATAGTGAAAAATTAAAATAATTGATATTATAAATACCCAAATAAATATAATATGAAACTTTTAATGAATTAAACTAATTTTCTAGGATAATATAATATATTAGTATTAGTTAATTGACTTTTTTAGAAGTAATCAATCTGTTATGAGTTTCACAAAAATCAACTATTGAATAGTGTCAAAATTGACATAAAAGAGTTCTTAAAACAAATATTATATTATTATTTGATATTAAATTCCTAAAAATATAAGGTTTGGAAAGGAGACTTATATCATGATAGGTTCATCATTAATGGACCACTTGGGGGTCTCTTGGATGTATATAGTATGTTTATTAACCATATTATATAAAAATACAAAGAGACATTGTAAAAGTGAAACTAATTAACTTAGAGTTAATACTTAAAGATAAGGTTAATATAAGTACCCAAACCTGTATAAATTCTATTTTTTGAGTAGTTTTAGACCTATCCCCACCTTAAACTTTTAATAATCAACTTTGGAGCCATTAGAAACCGAATATGAATTTATTATAAATTAATATTTCTAGCTTTTCCAAAGGTGCCCCTCACCCCTCTTATAAAAGGGCACTCCTCCTTCTCATTTCTTCACACCTTCAAAGCCTTTTGGTTCAGCCAAACTCTGCCCAAATACTCTCCCAACTTCCCTCAATACAACCTAGGGGCCTTAGTTTTATCAGAAAGCCAACCTAAGGAGCCCTTTTGATCAAATCAAAAGGAAGAACCCGAAGAAGTGGTAATGATTTCACCACCCTTTTCTAAGTTCATTTCTTCTTCCACTTCTTCTTCCTTTGTTGTTACCATTCTAAAATAATAAATCCAGTATCATATATATACTGTGATGTTATTATAAATATGGTACAACCATATGCAGTATTCTATCCACCCTTGAATAACATGTCACCATACGTGCGTACGTGCGGCTTACCGTCTCCACGTCGTGGTGTAATTTTTATTCAATATATTATTATTTGGATGGGTATAATAATGATGTGTAACTCATGTAAATAATAAATATAACATGTTAATGATTCTGTATATATGATATACCATCCATTTATATATTATTTTAATATCAAAAGAATGATATTGTCGCTCGTGCGTACGTACGGACTACCGTCTCCACGAACGCGATGAGATTCATTCTCCATCGTATCCATTCAAGTATAATTATCATTTGATGATTTAAAAATGACGTTTAAGGACTTGATATCATTCTGGATATGAATAATATACAACAAACATGGCTTATGTAACAAAACATATAAAAGAAAATGAGTAAGTTAACACCCGAAATGACGATAATTCTAAGATATTATTAACAAATCAATGTTAAAAGGTCATATATGATATCATATTAATATATATGATTCTTGTATAATTTAATAACAATTATTTCACCATTATACATGAGGTTAACCTACCCCAACCAAGGAAAAGTACAAGGTAAGGGGTTTTCATCTCACTCCTTATTCCCGTGAGATTCATGCCATATTACCACCATCACCTTTTGTGTGGTGTATGTACTACCCATAATTATATTCGTTGTGTAATACACTCTAATTTATGTATATTTACATATTCATTGTATGATACCTCTTTCATGGGTTGTATGTTTCATAATTTACCAAATTGGTAAGGGTTATTTCACAATCTCTTCATTATCCGAGGTTGTTTATACGTAATAATCTACTGGGATCTCGTTATCATCCACATCCATGTTTCTTCGAAATGTATTTCAAAAAAATATTTATTATTTAAAAGAATATGGGTTAAAGTAATTTATACCCTTGTTTTACTTTTTATAAGAGGAATCTTTCTGTTGTTTTCAAAACAAGGTCCTTTTTAACCTTTTCGACAGAATTAAGGTAAGAATGTTTTTTTTAACTTATACGGCGGGTGCGGTTATTTTCCACCGTTATAAAATATTCAAAGCTTTCCTTACAAGATTATAAGAATATTTTCAAGAAAATGTTTTATTTTATATGGATCTTAAATGATTTCAAAAATAGAAAGAGATATTTCTCTAAAAAGTGTTTTGATTTCATCTATGTCAACATCCTTTGATGGATTTTATGCTTATTTGAAGTTTATTTATTATGATACAAAAATTCTATATTGTATTGAAGGTTTTGTGATATGTTTGACTGTGGATGTGCTATTTTTATACCATTCATAGTTTATGGTGAAATTATTGACATTTCGTATGCTAGTTCCAATAAGAATGTTTATGTTATATTTCAACCTTTACTTCATATGAATGTGTTGGACAAGTATGTTCCAGGTTGGGGACTGGTTAAAGTAAGCCCTCCAGGTTGGGGACTGGTAAAAGTAAGCCCTCCAGGTTAGGGACTGGTAAAAGTAAGCCCTCCGGTTTGGTCTTCGGTTATTAGAGGAACTCCGGGTTGGTGTCCGGTTATTAGAGGCACTCCGGGTTGGTGTCCGGTTATTAGAGGCACTCCGAGTTGGGTTCCGGTTACAGTTAGCCCCAAGGTCTTGGGACGAGGCCTTGACAAAGAAATTAAAGTTCAGCATTATGCATTCCATCATTATGAAAGTGGTTATTGATTTTTCATGTGATTATTCGATTAGTATAATAACCATGTGAATAAGTAAATGGCATTATTTCATTTTATTTATTCCATACTATGTTAAATGTTCATGTTTAAAAGGCTTTTGTTTTAGTTATACATTGCCTTAAATGTTTATTCTTATTTATGAAAGTTTCCGCTATATTGTTATCCTTACTGGGCATTTGAGCTCACCCCTTTTCTATGTTTTATTTTTCCCAGGAAGTGAAGAAGTAAATTATGAATGACCTGCAGGGATATTATCTGGGGATATGAGTGTGGATTATGGAGACATTATGTTGTTGTAGTAGTTTTTCATTTTATGATGTAATGTAAAACTTATGAATATATCTAGTGTTTCCAAGGCTACTAAACCAATCGGTCTTTCGAGATTTGATCTTTCTTGTGATCATGCCAATGTTATGTAATAATGCACCGACTCTGGGTAACTGGGGTCGGGGCATTACAGTTGGTATCAGAGGAAGTTTAGTACAAACCTTGGAAGCTAGATTTAGATAAACTCTGATTAGAGCACGTAGACCTAAGATGAACTTTGAGGATTAGTATAGAAGAACTTCCTAGAATTTTGGTATTGTAGAGATTTTGTGAGTTTTCCGAGCAATACATCCCTGTCTGGATATGAGCAGGTAGAGGTGGCTCTGGCACAGATGTACCTAGGGGTAAAACCCGAAAACACCTCTTTGAGCTAGACTCGAGTAGGAACTGGTGCACAACAACGGGCCTTGCTGCACTCTTGGTTACGACACTCCCGGGGGATATGCTTAGGATAATTCTCATTTTCTTTAAAAACCATTATGAAGGGTTTATGAGTATATACATCCTCAAAGGAGACATTTTTATGATTATGGATTATATCCATAAATAGTTCAATTTATGTTAAGTGTTTTATAAGTATGGGATTATGTATTTTGATTCATAAACTGATCTAGTGTATGCCATTGTCTAGAAATGATGCCCAGTAGAAGGAATGAGAACTCCAGAAATGCACATGATCCAAAGAGAAGGAAGGATCATATCTTTCATGGTCTTAAGCTAGAATTTATAAGAGAAATAGTCTCCCATGTATTATCATCATATGAAGAAATAATATCATGTGTTGATAAGATAAGTAAAGAGTTTACTGAGTCCTATGGATTTGAAGGGAAGCAAGAGAAGAAAAGGATGGAAGAGAGAAAGATGGATAAAGGGGAGAGGGAAAAGAAGAATTTTCCCATATGTGGTAACTGTGGAAAGAAACACCCTGGAACTTGCCTAAAAGGAATGGGAGTTTGTTATAAGTGTGGAGGAAAAGGGCACAAAGTACGTGACTGCAAGGGTAAGAAAATGGTTTTAAATGTACAATGCTTCATTTGCAAGGAGTTTGGACACTACGCGAACCTATGTCCCAGTCATCAGACTATGCCACAAATGATGTTATTGGATAATAATCAAGTTATGATACTACCACAGATGAAGAGGAATGATTAGAGTTCTTATGTTGATTATGTCAATTGAGTGTTGTATCAACAATGTACTTGTTATAATAATTATGGAGTATATAAGGATTGTACTGCAGTACTATTTCATTAAGGACTTGAGATTGTGTGGAACAAAGAAAAGTGAATCAATAGTAGGATAAATTTTTGGAAAATATATGGTTGAGAGAATGATAAATCATAATATAGTTCTGATAATGAGGTAGTGATTTTGGAATAATATGTGATTGTTTTGGATAAATTATATTGGATATTATTGACTACCTTGGAACTGATTAATGATTTGTATAATCCATTATTGTTGGGGTTTAAAACATTTTTGGATTAATGAAGTATATCCATCATTCTATATGGAATAAGGGAGCATGAATGTAATCAATAAGGAATATGGTAATACATGATGAAGGTATTCATATTCTATTACGGGGTAAAAAGGATCTATATTATGTTTACCTTCCTTATAAATGTTGGACTGTGAGTTTGGACAGAAGTATTTTGGATAGTTCTAGTTTGGATTATTTTGGATTGCCATAAAAGGACAACCCGGAGGTCGGGCGGCAACCCGTCGTGTCCGGCAAGGCTGCGAGACATGAACCCGCAACCGAAGGGTGACAAGGGTGTATCACCTACCACTGGCCCACGAGATGTCCTGGATTAAATAATGTAGTTTTTATTAAAAGATCTTGTAGATGAATTATAAATTCATTTATTTTGGAACCCTATACGAATAGTGTAAATAGAATTTTTTACATTCTATTATCTTTTAGAGTGAAAGATGAGTTTGTGGTAGAAATTTATTAATGGATAAAACTCTAATTATAATGTAAGTATATCTCCTTATGAATTTAGCCAATCTCATAAATAAATTCCTCAATATTAAGAAAAGCAACTTAGAACAAAAATGTTTTCCTAGATGGTACCTTAAATCATCACTAATTTATGGCTTTGGGATTGTTGGACTTTTCATAGCCATGTTCTCTACCACTCTCCATCAGATAATTGATGGTTATATTTTTCTTCCATATCCATATTTTCCTACATGGAACCCTAGTATGTGTTATTTTCAGTAATCTTCATACTTTCGACTCTTTATTTTAAATAGAGGCCTCATTAATTCATTTTTCGATGTGGGATTTCAACTAAGATATTTTGAAACGTCAAAAATGTGTTATCCTAATACCCTATGTTTTGTTGAACCGATGGTATTTCAAATCATCATAGATTGATGAATTTAAGGACCTCAATTTTATACTTGTTTGTGATTGATGACCTCAATCACTACCTATAAATATTTACATTTTTCCTCCAATTATATGTCTCTAATTGCCACCAATGTTCTCCTAATCGAGATCATAATTTGGTGGTGACCCTTTCATTTCTCTTTTCCTCATATTAAGACTAAATTTTAGTAACCCAATTTCCGATGTGGGTTTTCCCACAAATATATTTTCTATTTTCAACCTTTTATTTTCGAAGAACAATTTCAAATTGCGAGGATGCAATTTATTGAAGGAGGGGAGAATGTAACACCCCAAGATTTCATAGTGTGTTATTTCTTCAAAATAATTCAATAACTTGCACTACACGCAACACCGAGTTCAATCACACCATGACTTACAAAAAAAAGCCATTCAAAAGAGGTTATGAATAGTATTATCTAAATTTTAAACTTTATATAATCCTTATAATTTTAGAATCCATATTATGAGTTTCTTAGATATAATGCAAGAACAAATTCATTTTCAGTATTGCACTTTTATCAACTTTTAATAGTGAACCCTTTTTAAATAAAATATTTTAAACTTTTTGACTAAATGGGGACATCAAAAATTTAAAATGAAACATCCCAAGCTTCCACGGTACGCTTTCTTTGAATAATACAGTAGCGTGTGTTGTACGCAACCTTGAGTTTTAACACACACCACAACCAATCAAACTAGCCGTTATGAATAGTAATACCTACTTTTCGAAATTATATATATTTTATATTTTAAAATGGACTTCATTTCTGGATTCAGAATATCGAATTTAGCCTAAGGTGAAATTTTGGTACTTTTCGGATAACTTTCATATTTTGATGAATAGTGAAAATTACTAAATTTTAATTAAAAACAACTTTTTTAATCAAAATAATTAATAGTGATAAATTATGAATTTGAGTGATTTTAAAGTATATTTAGAATATATTTTTACCGTTTAATATAATGTTGGTCATTGGACATAATTTTACAATTAAACCGAACATAAACAAGTGTCAATCTTTTGATAGTTATTATCTCTTAAAAACACGCTTTTTGTTTTGACAGCGGGAATTAATTTTAAATTAATTTCTGCCACTTCTGTGTTTTGAATTTAGAAAAATGGATTCCATATTTGGAATCAGGATTTAAAAATTGTGTAAATAGGTAACTTTTATTTTTAGACATTTTGAATAATTACTGCGGTAAATATTTTATTTACCATGGTTAAGGGTAAATCCGGTAAATAAGGGTTAAAAAATAATATTATAATAATACTAAATTACCCTAAAACGTGTATTAACCATATTGGTTGATACATGGTCGACCATGGGCATCTTTGGGTCGATTTTGGGACCCCATGGATCCACTTGTAAGTGATAATGACACTTTATTTTAATTAAGTTAAAATGAATACAAAAATTACACAAGCATATATCTTTTAGAAAAATAATTGTTACATAGGGTTATATATGTTGTCTTTTATATTATAAATATTCATTAGAAAGATAAAAATATTTCCTACATAATGATATTTTATTTATAATTTTTAGACATTAAATAATTTATTTTATTTATGACACAATGATGATGCAGTAATTACTATAATAGTGAAAAATTAAAATAATTGATATTATAAATACCCAAATAAATATAATATGAAACTTTTAATGAATTAAACTAATTTTATAGGATAATATGATATATTAGGATTGATTTAATCGACTTTGTTCGAAGTAATCAATCTGTTATGAGTTTCACAAAAATCAACTATTGAATAGTGTCAAAATTGACATAAAAGAGTTCTTAAAAAAATATTATATTATTAATTTATATTAAATTCCTAAAAATATAAGGTTGGTACAAGAGACTTATATCATGATAGGTTCATCATTAATGGACCACTTGGGGGTCGCTTGGATGTATATAGTATGTTTATTAACCATATTATATAAAAATACAAAGAGACATTGTAAAAGTGAAACTAATTAACTTAGAGTTAATACTTAAAGATAAGGTTAATATAAGTACCCAAACCTGTCTAAATTCTATTGGTTGAGTGGTTTTCGACCTATCCCCACCTTAAACTTTTAATAATCAACTTTTGAGCCATTAGAAACCGAATATGAATTTATTATAAATTAATATTTCTAGCTTTTCCAAAGGTGCCCCTCACCCCTCCTATAAAAGGGAACTCCTCCTTCTCATTTATTCACACCTTCAAAGCCTTTTGGTTCGGCCAAACTCTGCCCAAATACTCTCCCAACTTCCCTCACTACAACCTAGGGGCCTTAGTTTGATCAGAAAGCCAACCTAAGGAGCCCTTTTGATCAAATCAAAAGGAAGAACCCGAAGAAGAGGTAATGATTTCACCACCCTTTTCTAAGTTCATTTCTTCTTCCACTTATTCTTCCTTTGTTGTTACCATTCTAAAATAATAAATCCAGTATCATATATATACTGTGATGTTATTATAAATATGGTACAACCATATGCAGTATTCTATCCACCCTTGAATAACATGTCACCATACGTGCGTACGTACGGCTTACCGTCTCCACGTCGTGGTGTAATTGTTATTCAATATATTATTATTTGGATGGGTATAATAATGATGTGTAACTCATGTAAATAATAAATATAACATGTTAATGATTCTGTATATATGATATACCATCCATTTATATATTATTTTAATATCAAAAGAATGATATTGTCGCTCGTGCGTACGTACGGACTACCGTCTCCACGAACGCGATGAGATTCATTCTCCATTGTATCCATTCAAGTATAATTATCATTTGATGATTTAAAAATGATGTTTAAGGACTTTATATCATTCTGGATATGAATAAGATACAACAAACATGGCTTATGTAACAAAACATATAAAAGAAAATGAGTAAGTTAACACCCGAAACGACGATAATTCTAAGATATTATTAACAAATCAATGTTAAAAGATCATATATGATATCATATTAATATATATGATTATTGTATAATTTAATAACAATTATTTTACCATTATACAGGAGGTTAACATACCCCAACCAAGGAAAAGTACAAGGTAAGGGGTTTTCATCTCACTCCTTATTCCCGTGAGATTCATGCCATATTACCACCATCACCTTTTGTGTGGTGTATGTACTGCCCATAATTATATTCGTTGTGTAATAAACTCTAATTTATGTGTATTTACATATTCATTGTATGATACCTCTTTCATGGGTTGTATGTTTCATAAGTTACCAAATTGGTAAGGGTTATTTCACAATCTCTTCATTATCCGAGGTTGTTTATACGTAATAATCTATTGGGATCTCGTTATCATCCACATCCATGTTTCTTCGAAATGTATTTCAAAAAAATATTTATTATTTACAAGAATATGGGTTAAAGTCATTTATACCCTTGTTTTAATTTTTATAAGAGGAATCTTTCTGTCGTTTTCAAAACAAGGTCCTTTTTAACCTTTTCGACAGAATTAAGGTAAGAATGTTTTTTTTAACTTATACGGCGGGTGCGGTTATTTTCCGCCGTTATAAAATATTCAAATCTTTCCTTACAAGATTATTAGAATATTTTCAAGAAAATGTTTTATTTTATATGGATCTTAAATGATTTCAAAAATAGAAAGAGATATTTCTCTAAAAAGTGTTTTGATTTCATCTATGTCAACATCCTTTGATGGATTTTACGCTTATTTGAAGTTTATTTATTATGATACAAAACTTCTATATTGTATTGAAGGTTTTGTGATATGTTTGACTATGGATGTGCTATTTTTATACCATTCATAGTTTATGGTGAAATTATTGACATTTCGTATGCTAGTTCCAATAAGAATGTTTATGTTATATTTCAACCTTTACTTCATATGAATGTGTTGGACAAGTATGTTCCAGGTTGGGGACTGGTTAAAGTAATCCCTTCATGTTGGGGACTGGTAAAAGTAATCCCTCCAGGTTAGGGACTGGTAAAAGTAAGCCCTCCGGTTAGGTCTCCGGTTATTAGAGGAACTCCGGGTTGGTGTCCGGTTATTAGAGGCACTCCAGGTTGGTGTCCGGTTATTAGAGGCACTCCGGGTTGGGTTCCAGTTACAGTTAGCCCCAAGGTCTTGGGACGAGGCCTTGACAAAGAAATTAAAGTTCAGAATTATGCATTCCATCATTATGAAAGTGGTTATTGATTTTTCATGTGATTATTCGATTAGTAGAATAACCATGTGAATAAGTAAATGGCATTATTTCATTTTATTTATTCCATACTATGTTAAATGTTCAAGTTTAAAAGGCTTTTGTTTTAGTTATACATTGCCTTAAATGTATATTCTTTTTTATGAAAGTTTCCGCTATATTGTTATCCTTACTGGGAATTTGAGCTCACCCCTTTTCTATGTTTTATTTTTCCCAGGAAGTGAAGAAGTAAATTATGAATGACCTGCAGGGATATTATGTGGGGATATGAGTGTGGATTATGGAGACATTATGTTGTTGTAGTAGTTTTTCATTTTATGATGTAATGTAAAACTTATGAATATATCTAGTGTTTCCAAGGCTACTAAACCAATCGGTCTTTCGAGATTTGATCTTTCTTGTGATCATGCCAATGTTATGTAATAATGCACCGACTCTGGGTAACTGGGGTCGGGGCGTTACAAATAGAATAAATATTCTATTTCCTATTAGAATAAATTAAAAAAAAATTTAATTTTTAAAAACTAAACATTTATTATATTAAAAATTAACACTCATTACATTATTACTTAATTATGAAATACTGATTAAGTTATATTTCAAACCTTCAACATATAATACTTCTAAAATTAAAACAATATTAGATATACCTATTTTACCAAATCCCATAACCCTTCTTTTTGTGTTATCACTGATTTTCATAGAGCCGCCATCCAATGGATTATATAATAAAAACTTATAAGGATATAAAATCATATTTTTAGTGAATAAACTTTCTATATAACATGTTTCTTCGACACTCTTAAGGAATGTTTCCTGGAAATATTAAGTACCCATGCTATCTTGGATCTAATTGGGTTAGTATAAGAATTTTTTGGTACCCAAAAAAATTTTAAACAAGTATTCATTGTTAATATAGGATATAAATTCTTTGAAATAAAAGTTTTGGTATACCCAAGAGATTAATAAAACCTTAATGAACATTCATTGGCATAATTCCCTTGTATATAATATTTAAATCATGTAACATTCGATATAACTTCTTTAGAAATTTTAACAAATGAATTCTTATATATCTTAGTTGTTTATTTATTATATCTAAATACACTTTTATATTTATTTTGTTTCATTATTGATATAATTTTATCATACTTCACTTTTCCTCAAACAATAGTAGATAAATTTTCTTTTAAAACAGCTTATTTCTTAAAATTTTCATTATCTTTTTACAAAAAAAAATCATTGATTTTTTTACATTTTAAGAAGTATTATATTTAAATAATTTATTTTATTAATTTATTTTATTATTTTGTTTAATAATCTCCTTACATTATTCTTTTATTATTTTATACAAATCAATGATTCCTAAAATTTATGTTTGCAATTTTTGATTATGATCAATCAATTCTTACATATTATGTTATTTAGATTCAAAATAATAAGAAATGTAATAAAAATAATTAATAACCTCATTAATACTTTGATCCATTAAGAAAATTTTATCCATTTATTTTTTTCTTCTAATTTCATCATTGAATTTGATTCTTCTATATAACTCCATCGAATAGTTAATGATATTTTCTCATTTTTCTTATATTTATTATATTTTATCAAATGATTTAACTCTATAAAATCTGGATTTATATTCCCCTTCTTTATACACTCATAACATTAGAGTTCATAAACATCATTATAATCAATAATTCCTATCTTTTTTTGATCATCCATGTGATTATCTTTCCTATTTCATTTCTTGAATCCTCCAGCTCTTTTCATAATTTTTTAGAAACCTTTAGTGAAACTTTCTATCTATTTCTCACTTACATATAATTCATAATCATAATAGTTAATGGAAAATTTATAATTTATTTAAATTCAACACTTTTATTCTTTAAATTCACTACTTTAGTGATGTTCTTCAACTCCAATTTGTATTGAAGAAATGAATTGATGAGTTCGTCTAATGCATATTACTTAAAGTTTTTTCTTTTGTAGATTTCTAGTTTGTTTTTATTACACTTCTTGGGTAGATATTTTAGGTATCTTTCAACAAGAACAAGGTTCCCTTACTTTTATCCAAGGTGATTTTTTCCATTTAAGATGCTCATGAAATAGTGGAAAATTTGGTTGATGCTTTCATCTTCAATCATTTGAAATCTTGGTACTCAACCCAAAGTATTACAAGTTTGGTTCTAATTAACTTATTTGATCTAAGGTGAGTAACTTGTAGAATCTTCCAAATATCATGAGTTTTCTTACACATAGACACATGAATAAACACAATTATATTAATAACATATTATAAAAAATTTATTAATTTGTAATTCAAAAATTTATTTGACTACAACATTTCTTATAAGAGTATTCAAGTAATATTATGGTAGTTTTTATGATTTTACCATAATTAACCAGTTTTATATGCTAAACTAATTCAGGTATACCTATATTATAGATTTCTAGTACCTATAATCATTACCATCAAAATGTGGTGTTTTCTTAGGAATCCACGCATCATTTACATTCATTCCCACCAACTTATAGTGACATTTTTCCTTAAACGGTGATGAATTGGATAATCAAGTTAAAAAAATAAAATATAAACAATAGACTCTATATCTAAACGAAACAAGTTCTTGATACCGAGTGTTTTATATTAGAAAAAGAAATAATAGATCTAATTTATCCTTAATAAGGTCCAACATCTAATACCAATTTCTAGATCAAAGATGGTGATGACAGATGGTATGGGGGGGGGGGGGGGGGGTTAAAAGACTAGATTAAAGTATTAAAGAGTTAAATTAAATTATCTAATATAATCATCAAAGTTAATTATCACCACAAAAAATATTAATACAACAAAAAATAAAGACTGAACATATAATATTTTTATATTAGTTTGGTCCAATTTGTACCTAATCTACTCTTACACCTCTCTACTCATTGAGAGATATGTTACACACTATTGATTTTTTAGGGGGAATCATAACCCAAATACAACCTAATTTTTCTAATGGAAGTATAACCAAGACACCTAAATTTCCTGTGCGGAGTCACAACCCTTAAAATTTGACTTTAGATATAAGGAGTCACAACCTGAATAGTTTTAACTTTAGAATCCAGAAGTCACAACCTAAATATAGAGAATGAGTTTTTTTGGGGAAAATAATAAACTAAAGATTATAGTATAAGTTATATATATTGAAATAATTATAGTGGAATAAAAAAACTAGGAAATTGACATCATAGAAGACTATTGAATCATAGGTAATGGTTTTTGAGTAGTTGATCAGGATACCCCATCAAGGAAATAATAGTAGTTGTAAAATATTTGTTCCTTGAGAGATCATCTAGCAGGTGAAACAATGATCACATAGGAATTCACATATTTTCACAACACTTGGAAATATAAAATTCGAATTTTCATTTCAAAAGGAATTCATCACAATAATTTATCAATTATATTCAAATGAGTATCGAACCCCTTTAAATAGATATGAAAAATACTAACAAACCATTCTCCAACCAGGCAAAATAATTTAAATTCTAACTACAAAATTATCTAAGAGAGAGAAAATTTTCATTCTAGAATTATTATAATAAAAATTCATTTGAATTCAAAAACATAAAGTCTAAATTAAATCATTTTGAATTCAAATTTTAATAATATGAAAAATATCTATAAAAATAGGGCAACAAAAATCCCAGAAATATTCCATAGTTTATTTCAGTAAAAATTAAAATTTTGATTTTGAAAAACACCTTCTATATTCAATATGATACATAAATATTAAAAATTTATTAATAATACATTAAATACTATAAAAAAATTAAAATAATTTTATTTCACTAAATAGTAATTTAAAAATGAATAAAACAATGAAATAACACAAAATATAAATTCAAATTTAAACATTTCAAGTTCTCTAAGTCTTGAAGTATTTCACAGAAGTCTTACACTCAGAAGGATTATTCTTTATAAAGGGGCTCTATCTTGAACACTTATACTCAAGATTCATTCTTCTTGGAAGTATTGAAAACAACACTCCAAAGTCTTATGCTTATGCCTTTATTATTTTTATATCTTAACTCCAAAATGTATACTTAATAATGTATATATTAATACATGTATGATCACATTTAATGTAGTTTAAATAAAATATAAAATAACACCAAATAAATTTACATCAATTTAAAATAATTATGGAGTATTTAAGGAATAATTAATTAAATATAAATATATGAAACAGACATGAAATAATTCATAATATAAAAGAATAAGTAAAATAGATCATGTTGAAAAATTATAGATTTGTGAAAAAAAATAAAGTTTTGAACTGACCATGAGGTATATACCATGTGGTTTTTTAACTTACCGTGCTATCATAACATGTAATAACTTAGTATAAGATATGAGATGTTGACTTACGATATTATCACAACATGCAGTCACTTGGTATAACATGCGGTCAGTTCAACAGTTACAAAAAATCAAACTCCTTGCCTTATGGTCACTTGACTTTTGCTCATGTGGTCAGTTTAGTTACTCATATGGTAGCTTCACTATATCATGTAGTAGATTCAAAAATCATAATGTGATATGTTCAAAAATCATCTTTCAGTAGATTCAAAAATCATTATGAGGTAGGTTCAAAAATAATCATGAGGTCAGATCATTTTTCTTCTTATACTAGGTTTAAAAATAATAATGTGGTAGGTTGAGTACTTTTCTAAAATCTCACTCACAGTTAGTTCCATAATTTTCTATATTTTCAAGAACATACTTAAAATTAACTAATAAAGGATTGAAAAAAATCTTTGAGAAATTATAGTTGTCACACCCCAGCCATGGTTTCTCTTTATTTTCATCATTTTGTTGATGTTGGATCCTTT
This sequence comes from Viscum album, assembly GCA_963277665.1. Taxonomy (NCBI): domain Eukaryota; kingdom Viridiplantae; phylum Streptophyta; class Magnoliopsida; order Santalales; family Viscaceae; genus Viscum; species Viscum album. The sequence continues at coordinate 160,157,945 of OY728125.1, forward strand.
GGTTGAGGTTCAGGTTGAGTTCCCAGTTATTTTTTAGTGTTTTAGAGTCTTTGAGTGGTTTTTCCCCCGTGCATAGTTTGAACATGGTTTGGACCAAACAGTGTAAGGACTAGCAATGAACATGTATCCTTATTTTGGTAGATCATGACTAACACATGGTTAGAGGAAACCATTCGACAAGTGTGCGAAATGGTTCTGTCAAATGATAGAGTCAAGTTGCATGGTTGGCGCATGGTTTCTCAAACCGTGTGTCCAACCTGTGCGAGGGTTATTTCCCTCTAATAAGGTGTGCATAGTTGGTGCACGATCTGGAAAACCGTGCAGCCTGCCTTGTGTTCAAAAAAAATATTAAATAAAAATAAAATAAAAATAAAATATGATAAAAAAAGACAAAATTAAAAGAAAATGCTTTGATAATAATAATAATAATAATAATAATAATGTTATTATTATTATTATTAAGATTTATCTTATTATTATTATTATTATTTCCTTTTTTTAAACCTAAAGGGGTTCCCCTTTCCCTTAAGTGACCCCCTCTTCCCTCCCTATCGCATGGCCTGGCCCCTCCTCTCCCTCTTGGCGCGCACGAACTCCCTCCTTCCGGGTGGCCGATTCTCCTCTTGTTTCTTGGTGTGATAATCTCTAGTAAGTCTCTTCTCCCTTTTTATTCATTATTTATTGGTTTTCTTATATTTCATGGGGTTCGTATGGTTTGGTCAAACCCTAACTCATTTGGGGGTTTTTCTTTTGGTTGATTCTTGATGATTAAGGATTATTGGACCCGTTGAGGACCGTTCTTACCATGATTAATAAGGGAAGAAAGTTTTTATTTTATTTTGAGAAAGTTTCTTTGGTTTCCTTGCTTTGGATCAATTTTAATTTATGGTTTTTGTAGTTTTTGAGTTTCTGGTATTTTTCTAGAGTGTGTTAGACCTTACTGCGGTGATTTTGGGTAACCATTATCAAAGAGACTTACATGGGTATGCATAGGTAGGAATATACATGTGTAAGTTCCCCCATTATATATATTCACCCATATAATGATGAATATATATTATGGGGGTAGGTGTGTTTACATGTGTATATGGAAATACATATGTTTTTAAGTGTAAAGGGAAATACGCACATATAATTTTATATGTAAGGATCCCCTTGTAAATAATTGGCCATGTAAATATATACATAGGGGATAGTTATCCTTATGTATATAAAAAAGTGCATATGCGTGTAATAAGAATAGGTAAGATTCAAGTTATTGTTGTGTAAAATAGCGCTCCTTGATTTTGAGGTAGGTTTTCCTTGACATTTGGACATTAAATTTAGAAAACATTAATTTCTTACTTTTTTCTCCTCGTTTTAATGATAAATAGTGATGTATGTTTTTTAAAGAATTTTTTTGATGTGAAATGAGTATGAAACTGCATAAAATTGTATTATTTGACTTTATGCACTAAGTGTATGCTAAATTACCCAATTGGCCTTTGTAAGTGGTTTATGGTTTAAAAAAAGGTTTTGGTTTATAAATGTATCTCAGTTTATTAAATGGATCTCTAAATGTTTTTGTTCTTATAAGGGTGTTTGGTTTCTAAAATGATGGTTTATATTTTCTAAATGGTTGTGAAATTATAAATAGTGTATTTTTACCCTTTTAAAAAGTTGGGTTTGGTTCTTAGAAAAAGGATGGTTTCTTAAATGGGGTTTCTAAGTGGATTTGGAATTTTTGAAGGATGTGTTTGATTCTATTTGAAAGTGAATTCCCCATTTTGAAAGTGGTGTATGTTTGGTTCTTTGATAAATGGTGTGGCATGTGAAGGTCATATGAGGCCCGTTTGGCACTTTTATGAAAATTAGTTTTCTTAAAAAATCTCCTTGTATAATTGTCTTACCTTGGTTATGTTGAGTGTTGTGGGAGGTCTATGCTGAGAGTCTCCCTTGTGATCAAATAGTTTAAAGGCAAGATATTGTTTCTTGGAGTGATTCAGGGGTGAATATTGTGTGTGTTTCTTGTGTGTGATGCATGTATATGTAATGGATTTCTTGTTTGGCATTGGTTAGTTTACCCCCACTTTAGTCTTGACATGGGAAACTGGCATAGCTAGCGGATTTTTGGTGAACAGTTGCTGTAATAGCGTAAGATTTTTCTTTGGCTAGTGTACCATAATAGGGGTTTTATTTTTCTTTTTTTGCTATGGGAAAGTGCCCCTTGGTCAGACCAGGTAGGGTGCAATCGAGCGTGTGGGAGATAATGATGTCATCGGGTGAGGCATGCCTCCAGGATGAGTCAAGATATATAGTATATTCTATATTATTCCAATTAGCTCCTAGGTTCTTCCATGTACTTCGACACTTAGTTGTCTATGGTGGATTATTGAGGTGCATTTTTTGGTTGGTTACTCTTTCTTGCTATTTTCCATTTCCCCTATGTGATCATTTCTTTTTCCTCCTTTTATGGTTCATCTCTTTGCTAAAAGTGATAAATAGTTTTCAAATGTTTATGGAAAAAGGTTTTGAAAATGTTTTACAACTTCTTATTCTTTTTTCCTCTTTATTTAAAATTTTAAAACTTTCTTCTTGGAAAAGAAACTGATTTAAAATTAAAAGGACAATGGACCGTGATTTTATTTAAAGTAAATTTATGAAAAACCTATGTTTATATATTTTGTTTTAAACTTTAAATTGATGGATATTTTATTTAAAGTAAATGCATTGGGAATATACTATTTCTTCGCCTACTAAGTTTTCATACTCATGGATATAGTTTCATTTCTATTTTTATTTTGGGTGTTACTTCTTGCTTGGTTTCAGTTGCGGTGATGAAATGCTGGTTTAGTGGTTGGTGTTGACCTGTATGGTCACATGGAGGTATGTGTGGTTTTATTTAATTTTCACTATTAGTGTTTTTCTTTTCATTTCATAGTTTATAATTATTTATCTGTCATTGTTTTATATTCCAAATCATTTCTAATTGCTATATTTTGATGGACGAGACTAGTTATCAGCCCGTGGGGATCAAGAATGCCCTTTGGGCTGACTCGGGTGACCAGTTTAGGGTTGACCTAGGTTGGTTCATGATAAAATTTTATTAGAGTAGGCCCTTTTTATTTGGTTTGTTAGTTATCTTGGAGATTAGGAATGTCGGAACTTGAGAGGTAGGTGCGGGAAGAACGTCATGTGCCCTTTCTTGTCTTAAGCCTCATTTTTATAGGGGGTAGTTTGGGTTATAAGTTTTTGTTTGGTCTGTGTGGATAAGGGATGACAATGGAAGCGATATGGTGTTACACGATGAGATTTCATGGAGTAGCGACCCATGTGTATCCCTAGGGAACAGTTCAACATACTTCTTGTGGTTGATTCTCACTCAGGGCATGGCCAGCTATTCCATGTTGCTGGGTTAAGCATAGCTACTTGTCCTTTATTCTTTAAGTTTTGGTGTGAGTTGTGTTTTTTCTTATTTTTGGTTAGCATGAGTGGATTTCAAAAATGAAAATATTTTTTAGTAAAATGGGTTTTCAAAAGGGAAAGTGGTTTTTTGATTGGAAAAATGGTTTTTGAAATGGAAATTATTTCTGGAAATAGTTTTCTTTGAACATAATGTGTGGTTTCAAAGGAAAAAATGGAATGTTTTTTGGAATTGTTTTGGTATTTTGGAAATAATTTTTGGAATTTTGAATGAAAGATGATTGGGAATTTAGAAATGTGTTGATTTAATGATAATGTATGACTTTAAATTGGTTGGGAATTTGGGATTCAGGTTGAATCATCTATTTTGGAATTGAGAAATGTTTTGAATTGACCCTTGGTATTTCTATGAATGATCTCATATATGGATGTAAGAATTATAGAAAGTAGATAATTTGTGGTATGTGTATATGGGTGATTGATATATCATATGGATGTATATATGTGAGATTCCATGGAATACTAAAGGGGGGGGGGTATTTAAGTTGTTTTTCTTGCTGAAAAATGGTTTAAAAAAGGGGATTTCAATATTTTTAAAAGTGAGTGAGAAGTTATTTGGTGTTTTCTTTTCATGTTTGGAATCCTTTTTATGGGATCCTGGTTTTGAAATGATGAAAATTTAGTCGAAATGATGATTTGACTTTGGGTTTTGTTTTGTGATTTAAGTGTGGAATTTTGGTTTATGATGCATTTTGACTTGACTTAATGCTTAATATTTTTGATCATTCCACATAAAATTCCTAGTAAGTAGTATACGTTCAGACTCTAGGATGCCTTCCTCCATGTTTAGGTGAAGGTATGTTTTGGGAATCGGTGTTAGTCTTCGTTTAGTTCTTCGAACTTGTCAAAATTGAGGGGGTTATGGTTTTTGAAAAAAAAAGTGAATAAGTTTTTCTATGAGTATTCCCATTGATGACTCTACCCAAACTCCTTGTGGAATGGTGTAGATGAGCTATTTTCAATTAGTACCTATTTTCTATAGTCATTGGTGTCTGTTGGAGGTTGTTGAATGGCTTGGGTAAAATAGAGTGTCTTTGAGTTTTGTGAAAACTCTAGACACTGAGAAGGTGTGAGCTATCTTGGGTATGTTTGAAGGACTGGGACTAGACCAATGGAAGGTGGTCATTCCATTCTTATTTTGAGTTGTATTACTCATGAAATATTCAAGACCACTTTAATCTAGTGGTTTATTCTTGGTAAAGTGAAGGAGAATAAAGTTACAGAGCTCATGGAAGCTCGATAAGGAAAACTGATGGTGAATGGGTATGTTTATCATTTCAATGAGAAGGTTTCCTTTATCTAGTGATAGTACGAAGCTACCAATTAGAAGTTCTAACATTTATGTGGTGTCTCTGTTTAGGGTTTGAAGATTAGTTTCTTTTAGTGTTCATGAAGTTTCCCCATCCGGTGAGGAGTATGAACCGGTGGAACCCATTCCAGACAAGTCTTCTTATCAGTTCATTATTTTCATTCATCATACCACTCTATTGTTTGCTTCTAGTATGGTTGGTTTTTGAACTCTAAGATTTCTTGTCATCATCCTTTGAAATATTTCTGTCGGTGTGGCTGTTTGGGTCACCTAGAAAGGTTCTTCAAGTTGTTTCATCAAAATAGGAAGTCTCGGTCGAAGGATGTCAGCTTCTAAATACGAGGTAGTGGATGTTTCAAGACATCAGGGCTCCAACCATAGGCCCTAGAGTTATGCTTGCGTACATTTAAGAATCATAGGGGTGTGGAGGAACTTAGTCTAGATTTTATCTCTAGTGCTGGAATGGGGACAATTTAAGTTTCTCATTTGTATCTTCTTCTTATTTGAAGGTATAATTTTGTTTTAGTTGGCGTAGATTCCTCATTTAATTGTTGTAGTCTTATTTATTTTAAAAGTTCTTATGTTGTAGTTTTCATGGTTCTTGAGAGTTCCCCTTTGGTTTTGAAAGTATTTGTGGACTTGTATCCTTGTAAAACTCTATAGTTTTGATCGTGCCTTATGAATGTGAACTCTTGAATGGTGTTCCCTTTGTGAATTTGTTTTAGTTTTGGGTTATGATCATTTTGGATATGCTTGCATCTTAGAGAGATGATGAATCATGATTTTGTTTGATACTTACTTTAGAGTTTCTTTCGTTGGGCCCCCTTGTGGTGGGGTTTGGTGTGTGTGGGGAGTTCCCTGGTTGGTTTGTGTAGGGGATTCCTAATTTGGTTCATGTTGGTAGTTATAGAGTTGGTTGTATTGGGAGTTTCAATGTTAGCTGGGATAGTTGGGTTCTTGTGGTGGGGAGAACCATCCTATTTTACCCATGGTTACTCTTGTTGTGCTTCTCTATAAAGCTGGTGGGGTGTGACTTGTGAAGTTAAAAGGTTACACTGAGGTTCGTGGTTTTGTTTGGCCTCTTGTAGTCTCGGGTTCTAATCTTGTTCCTTGTTCGACCGGTGACCTTCTAGGTGTAGAAAGTTTTTGTGGTGGGGAGAATTATCACAACTTGACCACAATTTATTTTTATTTTTATCATTTTCTTGATGTTGGATTCTTTGGTCGAGGATTAAGTCAAGTTCCCGATGTTTTTTTGAGTTTCTGAGTCTTTGGGTGGTTTTTGGACCTGTGCACAGTTTGAGCATGGTTGAAAAAAACCGTGTAAGGCCCAATAGTGACCATGTGCCCTTATTTTGGTGGAGCACAACTTTCACACGGTTAGAGGAAACCATGCTATAAGAGTGTGAAATGGTTCTATCAAATGACAGAGTTGAGTTTCACGGTTAGCGCATAGTTTCTCAAACAGTGCGGCCAACCTATGTGAGGGTTCTTCCCCTCTAATAGGGTGCACATAGTTGGTGTATAGTCTAGAAGACTGTGCGGCCAAACCGTGCAGCCTTCCCTATGTTAAAAAAATTAAATTAAAGTAAAATGAAAATAAAATAAGATAAAAATAAGGAAAATTTAAAATAATTTTTTAATAATAATAATAATAATATTATTATTATTATTAGTTTCCTTTTTTAACCCTAAAGGGGTTCCCCCTTTCCCCCATGTGACCCCCCCCCCTCTCCCCCCTCCCTCCTATTGTGCAACCTAACCCCCTCCTTTACCTCTCGGCACATATGGCCTCCCTCCTTCTGAGTGGCTAGTGTGGTAATCTCTGGTAAGTTACTTCTCTCTTCCTCTTCAGTCTTTCTTGTTTTTCTTCTCTTCCCTGGGCTACATATGGTTTGAATGTACCCTAAATCATTTAGGGGTTTTATTTTGGTCGATTCTTGATGATTAGAGTTCATTGGACCCGTTGTGGATTGTTCTTATTGCAGTTGACAAGGACAACAAGTTTAACTTCGATTTTGGGTAAGGGTATTTGGTTCCCTTTCTTTGGATCAATTTTAATTTAGGGGTTTTTAGGTTTTTGAGTTCTCGATATTTTTCTAGAGTGCGTTGGACCTTGCTGTGGTTATTTCGCATTTTTGTTGTCAAATATACTTACATGTGTATTCATAGGTAGGCATGTACATATGTAAGTTCCCCCATTATATATATTCAACCATGGAAGGATGAATATATATGATGGTTCTTGGTATTATTATATGTGTATATGTAAATGAATACATGTGTAAGTGTAAAGGGGAATATACACATATAAGTTTATATGTAAGGATCCCCTTGTACATATTTGGCCATTAAAATATGTACATAGGGGATATTTGTTCTTATATATACGTGAAGGTGCATATTCATGTAAATAGAAGAGATTTGAATTGTCATTGTTTAAAGCAACGAGCCTTGATTTTGAGGTAGGTTTCCCTTTTCTTTTGGCCTTTAAATTTAGGAAACATTAATTGATTACTTTTTTCTCCTTGTCTTAATGATAAATAGTGATGTATTATTTTTAGAGATTTTTTTTGATGTGAAATGAGTATGGAACTCCATGAAATTGTCTTATTTAACTTCGTGTACTAACTGTTTTCTAAATTTTTTGGTTGGCCTTTGTAAGTGTTTTATGGTTAAAAAAATGGTTTTGGTTTATAAATGTATCTCGGTTGCTTAAATGTACATATAAATGGTTTAGGACTTATAAAGGTTTTTGGTTTCTAAAATGATGGTTTGGGATTTCTAAATGGTTGTGAAATTATAAATGGTGTGTTTTCACCCTTTTGAAAAGGTGGGTTTGGTTCTTAGAAAAAGGGTAGTTTATTAAATGGGTTTTCTATGTGGATTTGGGATGTGTTGGATTCTATTTGAAATTGGAATCCTGGTTTTGAAAGTGGTGTATTTTTGGTTCTTTGATAAATGGTTTGCCATGTAAAGTTTATGTGAGGCCCATTTGGCACTATTATGAAAATTGGTTTTCTTAAAAACTCTTATTAGATAATTTTATTTCCTTGGTTATGTTGAATGTTGTGGGAGGTCCATGATGAAAGACTTCCTTGTGATCGAATAGTTTAAAGGAAAGATATTGTTCCTTGGAGTGATTCGTCGGTGACTGTAGTGTGTGTTTTGTGTGTGTGATGCATGTATATGTGATGTATTACTTGTCTGGAATTGGTTGGTTCACACCCACTTTAGTCTTTACATGGAAATATGGAATATATAGTGGATTTTCATTGAATGATTGATACACTAGTGTAGGATTTCGATCTAGATTGGGGCCCATAGTAGGGGTTTTGTTTTGTTTTTATTTCTATTAGAAAGTGCCCCTCGGTCAAACCAGGTAGGGTGAGACTGAGCTTGTGGGCAAGAATTATTTCATCGGGTGAGGTATGTCTTTAGGATGAGTAAAAATGTATAGTATGTTCTAGATTATTCCACTGAACTCCTAGGTTCTCCCATGTAATTTGTCACTTAGTTGTCTACAGCGGATGATTGAGGTTCCTTGTTTGGTTGGTTACTCTTTCTTTCTATTTTCCGTTTCCCTTGTGCGGTCATTGTTTTTTCCTCCTTGTATGATGTATCTCTTTTCTAAAAGTGATAAAATGGTTTTAAAATGTTTGTGGAAAAATGTTTTGAGAATGTTTCACACTTCTCTATTCTCTATACTACTTTCTTTAAAATTTTAAAGATTCCTTCTTGGAAAAGAAAATTGTTTAAAATAAAAAGGGAATGGACCGTGATTTGCTTTAAAGGAAATGTGTAAAAAACCTATGTTTATATATTTTATTTCAAACTTTAAATTCATGGATATTTTATTTAAATGAAATGCTTTGGGAATAGACTGTTTGGGAATGCCTACTCAATTTTAATACTCATGCCTATAGTTTCGTTTCTGTTTTTAGCTTGGGTGCTACTTCCCATTCGGTTTCAGTCACTATGGGGTGATGTTGGTTTAGTGGTTGGTGTTGACCCGTAGGGTCACATGGAAGTATGTGTAGTTTTATTATATTTTTCTTTCTAGTGTTTGTCTTTTTATTTCTCAGTTTATAATTATTTATCTATCTTTTTTTTATAGACCAAATAATCCCCAATTTCTATATTTTGATGCTCAATACTAGTTTCTAGCCCTTAAGGATCGCAAATTCACTTTGGTCCTTGTTGTGGTCTGACTCGGGTGACTGGTTCAGGGTTGACCTAGGTTGGTTTGTAAAAATAATTATGTAATAAAAAATATTATAATTATAAAAACATAAATAAAATTTGGATCAAGTAAACACTTCAAAAATATCGATAATTATTAAAATTGGAAACATAAGTTCTCCATTCACTATTTATGGAATTTGTTATTGTAATTAGTATAAAAATAATACATGTAACACTTAATTATATGTTAAAATAAAAAAATCATGTAAAGTGTATATAAAAACACATAGTGTAAATTTTTTGTGATTTTTTTTATATATAACAATAATTATTGTGATTTATTATAATATTAAAAATAAAAACAAAAAAAAAATCTCAATAAAGTTTATTCTTAGGTTGGAGATTTGGTAAAATATGACACTTTAGTAGAACTTGGGTGAAGATTTATCCCTAGTATATAGGTAGGGATAAGGGTTCTACCAAGTACTAGCTAGTCTAGGAGGATCTTTATAATAGTGGTTGGGGGACTTGAGTGAATTGGCTCCTTATTGAGTGACTTGGATGAATTAGGTCTCAAGTGAGAAACTAGGGAGAATGGGGATCCCTAGTAAATGGGGTAGGGTTAATTGGGTGGCCCAGTGATGGACCAGAGTGAATTGGTCAACCTAATAGAAGAATAGGGTGAAATTTTCACCCTAGTTGTGAGGTTTGGTAAAGCAGTTACCCAAATATAAGGCTAGGGTGAAGTGTCTCCCTAGTATGGAGCTCTAGAGAAGTAGTTTCCCTAGTATGGTGCCCCTAGGGTGACCTAGGTGAGTTGTTCCCTAATGTTATACAACTGTGGTGAATTAGGGATAGTTTCTCCCTAGTACTCATATGATAGGTATTCTTCACTCTAGTTTTGTACAACTAGGAGTTAGGTGGTCTCCCATAATGGTTTTAATGTGTTAAACCTTTTTAGTAACATAATCACCCTCATTTATTGGTTAATTACCCTTTATTTTAGGATTAATAACCTACCTGAAGGGGAATATAAGACTTGGATGAAGAGAGTTTTGGGGAATTTTTTCATATTCTAAAGTTCCTTTAAATGGATACCTATGGGGTCTATTTATAGGCCACTAGTGACTTGGATGCACAGTCCACCCAGGTGGTACCCCAACGCATGACATAGGAACCCCTTTAATTTTACCTCTTCGCTAATTAAGGTGAGTGGATATCTTATTCTATCTTCTCAACTTTATCTTTTCATGAAACAAATCTACACACACACACAAATGAGACAACATATTTACAAGGTTCACCTTTAAAAATGAAAGGATAATCCTTGGTGTGAACTAGAACTGATTGATATCACACAACCTAGTAGTATCAAATTGTTCATACAATGAGAAAAGAATATCCTAAACTCATGTCACAAGTCTCACAACTATTATATAATCCCAATGAGTCTTTATACTTCCATACCAATAGTTTAAAATAGAGTAGGATAATAAGAAGAGAGTGTATAACTAATTGACAACTCTTACAAGTTGTTGATGTGATTCTTGATATTATTCTACTTATTTTCTTACTTACACAACAACATGAAATTACCTCTTTATTCTCTTATATATATATTATCACACACAATTCCTTCTTTCTCTTTATAGAAGCAAGTCTAAGTACTATCTTTATTGCAAAAAATAAAGACTTATTCATACAACATGCACAATATATGGAATTTCTCTTCTCTCTTATTATTATTTAGTTTAATATAAATTGAATTATATATTTATCTTCTCTTAAAATTTTACACACAAAGATTCTTCAAGTTTCATTTTATTTTTAATATTTTATCTTCTTCGATGAAAAAAGATATTTCTATAGGATTCAGTATTGGTTCTGTACACTTTTTTATTCTTGAATTTCAAGGTGTATATATATATGATAGATTTTCATAGAAATGCCAGATTTTATTTTTACTCATTCTTTATCCCCCTTGTTTGTATTCACATTACTATACAAACACAACATTTTTAATTACCAATATTCCTGGTAATTCAAAGTTCCTGATATCTTGTTATTTCAAAAAATACCATTGCTTCACTTTACAATAATATGTAACTATGTATAGACATTTAGAATCTGATTCATCATATAACTCCATGTATTCATGAATTGTATATAATATTATAGCAGTAATATCTTATTCCCTCTTTATTTCTTGATATAATTATGATAAATATCATTTTAATATTTTTTTTATTTTAAGTCCAACTTATATAGAATCAAAAGATCTTATAACTCACTCATACATGATTTTTCCATATATAATTCATACAGAAACTCTATAATTACTTGTACATACTTATAATATGATTATTACATATGGATAAATCTATCATTATAAACTTTGAGACCATCCTTAAATTGATCTTCATTTATAAATCCCTTTACATGAATGTCCCTTATGTTGATATTTGTTAGTGAGTCCTCTTATGTGTATTACCTTTATATAAATATCTATTCATGAATATTCTCATGTGGATTCTATTTATATTTATCTATATTCATGTATCCTCCTTACATTGATCTTCAATGACTCTTACACACTTTACCTTAAGTGACTAATCCCCTTTTCTTCACCATTATTTCATATAAACTTATTTTCATATGAATTTCATCTATTTCACATGAACTCCCCACTTTTGGTGAAGAAAAAAATCTATCTTAATCTTATATAGTCCCCAAATTTATTTTTTCAATAATTTAAACATCCTCATACCAAAACATACCACTTTCGATGATAATGATTCATTCACGCATGAACTTATGATGATATTCTTCTTAGATTATATCAATATTATTCCTCTGGTGTACATATATTCTAGTGTATTTATCAAGATTATTTATATGTAGTCACACAAGATCCTTTAGTTGATCCTTTGATATATAATAACTGGTGAAACATGATCTTATAGTAAATAATAAATGGCATGAAAAATGAATTAGAGTCGCGTAGAGAAGACGGCCCAGATTTCATCATTTCAATCCAGCATGTGCATGTTTTGATTAATGAATAATACACATATTATACCAGTACCAAATCAAAAATATGATGGGTAGTGGATCTTTTTAATTAGCAATCACACCTCTTATCCACTCAACAAAATCCCTTAGGGCCCACATGGCCCGATGGGTAAGCAGTGTCACCTCGCACATTAGCTTTTCTCCTTGATCCTACACCGCCCCACATAGGGGCTCTACCTCATCTATGATAACTTAAAATATGATATCATATGTATTTTAACACCCCAAGATTTTATGAAATATTTCTCTTTAAATAATATTTATGTCTTTTATAGCTTGTTTTATATGCAACACCGTGTTTAAATGAACCACAATATACTATTGAAATATTATTACTAAATATGATAGTTATCACCTAGCCATTGGATTGTTAGGTGTGAATATGATCAAATAAATTATAAAAAATTATTTTTTACACATTTTTAAAATTGATTCATTTGTTATCAATTGGTTATAAATGAAGATAAAAACATTTGAAAGTAAAAAAGAGATATGTTTCTGAAAAACAGTTTTTATACGAGCCATGAGTTTTTATAAATTAAATTAACCAATATTGAAGAATTATTTTAATTAAATGTTTATATAATATATTTAATAAAATATTTTAATATTTATCTAATGATTTTTACTAGTAAATATTAAAAATAAATTTAGTTTTATGCTTAAAAATTCATTTTTCTAAAAATGGTTTTCATTGTGTTTTGCGTATTTATTTTAAAATTAATTTACAGCACTTAAAGAAATTTAATCTAATGAAATGGTTTTTATATTTTGAATCATAATTTCAAAAAATTTTAATGTGGTAAATTTAATTTTTGTTCATCATCAATAATAACTGAGATAAAAATTTATTACTATGGTAAATGTTAAAAGGGTTAACAAGGGGTTAAACTAAATAGATAAGTGTTAAAATAATCTAAAAACACACACACACATATATATATATATATATATTATTAGTTAAGTATATTTATAGATGAAATTATATTATCTTATAATTTGGGTCTCTTTTGTTCCAATTTCACATGAATACGACTTTATTATATTTTAATGTTTTTAGAATTTACAAGAGTTCCACTCCCATCACTTATAAAAGGGAACCCCTTATACTATATTATCTACATAAATTGAGACCTTTAACTTGAAAAACATCTACCCAAATAATCAAGAAAAATATTTATCCATGAATTTGAGGTTATTTTCTTCCCAAAATACCCCTCCAATAAACTTTAAGGTTCTTTTCATAGGAGGATACCTAAAGAAGAGGTGTATGTTCTTACTAAAATTTTTCAAGTTTATCTCTTATTAAACCTCCTAAAAATGTTATGTAACCATGTTAAAATTATATAATTGGAATATTTAATATATTTATATGTTTTTATATTAATTTTATATCCATTTTATATCTTTTTCCCATCTATTGGAAAATGATAATGTCACTCGTGTGTATATGTGGACTACCACCTCGATGAAGCGACGTGATTCATTTTTCATTTTCTCTTTACATGGTTGGTAATAAGGACATATTTAATTAATATATATGATATAAATGATATAATTATGATTTTATAATGATAAATTATTATTGACCTTTATTTTTTCAATCCATAAAAAAGTGGAAACATCACTCGTGCGTACGTACGAACTACCGTCTCCAGGAAGTGATGTAATTCATTTTTCATAACCAATTTATATTAATGGTTATAAAAGTTTATCTAAAGAATAATATGATAATTATGGAATTATTAATATTATATAGATAATTAAACCATTAACATGGTTGAAGGACTATAACCATCAAACTGAAACATGCATGGAAGATGGACCCATTTTCACCTGAATGTTCATTTTAATAAATAATTGCTAATAAAAGGGTAATTAGAAATTATAAAGGAACGATAAATAGTAATTTATTATTTATTATAGTTATATAATAGATTTATAATAAATATATATTTATTATACATGAGTCTTAAATGCATATTAAGCAAGATGATACTTGAGGTAAGAGTTTATGTTACAATCTCATTTCTTTTCAGGATTATTTATATTAAATTTTCTTTGAGGGAAATTATATAATAATTATACTTTAAATCCAATATATATTATTATTATATGGTTATTCTTATAATTTTTATTTATTAGTACCATTATCATCTATTTTTGTAATTAAACATCAATATTTTTTTAAGAAAGACCAACTATATTTCCTCTTTAGTTGATAAATTTTTTATTCCATGTATATGTTCTTTAAAATGTTTTGAAGAATATTAGTTTCTATGATTAAATGATTATTTAATCTCATTTTAAACAATATTTTTATTTCCTTTCAATTTTATAGGAATTTTATAGTGTTTTTAGAATCAGTTATTTGTGACTTTTTATAAAAAAATATGAAAGGAATATTTATTTTAATGTTTACCACATGATCAACTTTTACCACAGTTATGACTATTTATTTATTTGAAGATTCCTTTAAATATTTCCATGATTATTTTCAATGAAAATATTTTTATCAATATTATATTAATTTATTTTTTAACTATACAGAAAGAAAAGGGTATTTTCCCAGTTTTCAATGAAATGTTCAAATGCCTTTCTTAAGGTATCTATGTCAACATCCTTTAAGGGTTGTTATTATTCATTGGAAAATGTTCTAATGATACCATCCACTTTCTTTATTTAGATGACTTATGATGATGATGACTTAAAGATGATTCTATGAGACCCATTCTTTCCCATTAGTTAATTAATTTTTCATAAAATATTTAGGTAACCCATTTATTTTCCATTGGTTATGTTATGATGAAATCGTGAAATGTTTATGAAACCCATTTCTTTTCCACAAGTTATGATATGATGAAATGTTAAATGTTTTTATGATATTTTGGTATACATATGTATGGTTTTAATTATTTAATGGGTGGATCCAAAATTATATAGCCCTCCAATGCATTGGGTAATGATTTATATCTCATGAGATAATATGTAATTGAATGGGGAGTGAACACAGTTTAGTAAGGGGATCTATAATTTATGATAGTCTTGGGAGTGAACCTTAACTAAGTAAATGATGGAATGATTATTTAACCCAATCTACTATGATAGTATTTGTAGTGAGGCTTGACTAAGGAAATTATTTTCTATGATTATGTGTATGCCACAAACCTATGTCTATTGATTATGATATATTCTCATAGGTCCTGATTAATTATTAGTGATTCCATACTATTATAACTTATATATTTTGTTATGATAAATCCTTATTCCATGATTAATGATTAAAGATATTTGAATGATTTGGTATGAATTTTTTAAGTTATAATAATGTTATCATACCCTTATTATTATCTTATTCCCACTTAGGATCATTGATTTATATCTCATATGTTTACCCTTACCGATAATTTGATCTCATCCTTTTTTATGTTTCTTTTCCCCAAGTTATAATTTTTTTTAAGTTGGGTAAGTCTAAGAAATGTACTATGTGAGAATAACTTTTTGGGATATGTTATAGATGTTTCATAAAATAAGATTATTATATATCTAGTCTCTAAAGACACTAAAAATTTATGATTATAGGGAATGTATTATTATGATATGTATTGAATATGAAACTAAAATGATGTAATATTTATGCATGTGATTTTTGATTTTCCTCAGTTGAAATCAAAATAGGGTTTAGTTATTTTTAGGGATTAGTATTAGTGATTTTTTTTGAAAACCCAGGTAATAAGTCTAAGTATAGTATAACAACCAAATGTTTTGGTAAAGTAGATATTGTGTGGTTTCCTAGAAATGATATCCCTATCTGGATAATGATAAGTGTACATAGATATGGAACAGATGCACATAGTGGTAAACACCCTGAAAAATGATGATTGGGTATCAAATTGATCTTCACTCGGTGCATAATAAGGGGGCCTAAGACTACACACATGCATAGAAACTCCTAGGGGATATGATTTGGTTCACTAACATTATCTTTATGAAATTTTATGATGAATGAGAGGATAAAATCTATGAAAAAATATAATAATCCATAAATATATGAGTTAAACTTAAAGTGTCATGATTTTGAATATTTTATGATATCATAAGAATTATTTTCTTAATCATATGATTTTTTACTCTGATTATTAATGTTTGATACTCAAACCAAGTTTTTTTGGGTTTTAGTTAATGGTTGGAACTAGGAGGAATCATTTGAATAATAAATGTGATGAGTAATGAAATGAATATACTCATGAGAAACCAAATGAAATGGGAGTTGAGATGTGAAATATTGAATCCATGCTCACCCAACTCTCTTAATAAATGAATGATAACATAAATCATGCTGAACTTTCAAAAGGCTAAAGGAAATAAGAAATTTATATTGAGTCTTTTATAAAGAAAAACTAAACTTCCTATAATGGATTCTCTAATAAACTTATTACTGAGAAATAGATCAATTAAATAGAAAATATATTCTCTGTTCTCTAATACTTAGACCACAGGAATGCTATTTTATTTGTGTATAATTTGGAAATTAAAGTTGATCAATGGTGGAATCTTATCAAGAATATGAGTTAAGAGGAAAAAATTAACTCCATGACATGGAAAGAGTTTGAGAGGGTATTTTTCAATAATTATTTCCTTTAAATATTAATAAAAAAATGTAAATGAAATTTATAGAATGAAATCATAAGTATGAGGAATATATTAGTACCCATGATTAAAATTTAACAAGACTTGAAAGGTATGCATCTAGTTTTGTCATCAACTCTAAAAGAAAAGAAAATTGATTCTTTATTGGTTTAAGACCAATTCTCTAAAAGGTATTGAATATAAGAGACTTTGATAGATATGATAAAATCATTTGATGTTCTCTCAACCTATAAATAGAGATTGAAGACTCATTATTCTCATGGTTTTGGGGATAACAAGTGGAATATGTAATTTTAGGAAGTTATAATAATAAAACCCATGGAGGAAATAACATTAATCTTCCTTTTGAAAAAATTAGGGAAAAAAGCCCAAATGAAATTTCCTTATGGGGTATAGTAAATGTTTTAATTGTGAAAAATAAGGCCACAAAGAAAAGGAATTCCAAAGTGATGTGAAGATTCATTTCAATGAAATCAGTAGAGAGAAAGCTCAGTTGAATTTTCAACCCATAATACAATTATATAATTGCAAGGAGTATATAAATTATGCTAATTAGTTCACAAATCTAAGGATTAATGATGATAATCGATGCCAAAAACCTCTTAAGAGAAGATATAAATGGAAATATCATTCGATCAAAATTGTTGATGTGTGTCATGAGAATGAAGTGGCGAAGAGTACACCTACCATTCACTATATAATTGAAAATTTATTATTTGATTATGAATATAAAAACTCTTTTTATCTAAATAATTTTTTAAGGGTATCACATAACCACCTTAATGTTTTTGATGTGGCAATTTTGGACATATGGACCAATATTTCAATGAAAAAGATCTTAAGTTTAATTCTGATAAGAAAACTATAAAGTGTTTTAAATGTAGTGAGATAATCCATTATGAAAATAACTATCCAAAGGAAGATCTGAATGATGGAAAGTAGTCATATTATAAGCATAAAGGTGTAGTAAAATCTTTTATGACTATATTAGCAGATGTTAGTCCATCCAATGAAGTGGTATCATGTACATTTTTTTTTACTTAGATTTTTCTAATTTATTGTCTGATATAGTGTCTACACATTTCTTTATTTATGAGAAATTTTATGGTAAATTGGAAATTTCACCTCAATAAATGAAACCATAAATTATGGTTAAAACAAAAGGGAGAAATATTAAAGTAAAAAATTAATTACAAGAATATTTCTGTTGTTTTTTTTTTGAAAAGAAATTACCTAAAAACCTTGTGGTTTTTACATTAGTATAGTTTGATGTTATTATAGGTATGTATTGTCTTGCTATTTATCATGATAAGATTGATTATAGAGCTAAAGAAGATGTTTTTCAGAAATAGTTTCAGTTTATATACAAGAATGAACCCATACCATTGATAACATATCAGGAAGCTGATAAACTGTTAAAATATGAAATAAAAGTTATATTTCACATATTGTTGAAAAAAAGAGAACTATTCAGATTAATGATGTGCCAGTGGTAAATGAATACCTGAATGTTTTTACTAATGAGTTTCCTAGTGGTATATATGACCAGGAAGTTGAATTTACTATTGTCTTAGTTCCCAATGCTAAGAAAATTTCAAAACCCCCTTATCAAATGGCTTAAGTTTAACTTCTTGAATTGAAAAAATAGTTGTAGATTATATATCTTTAAATAACATTACTGTTAAGAATAAGTATCCACTACCTCATATTGATGACTTTTTTGAGTAGATCCAGGGAGCTCAATATTTTTCCAAGATTGACTTGAGATCTGGCTACCATCAAATAAAGGTAAAGGCAGATGAAATTATGAAAATAATGTTCCGAACTAGATATGTGAATTATGATTTTGTTGTTATTACCTTTGGTTTGAACAATTACCCTACAATATTTATAAATATTATGAATAGAATCTTATATGAATATTTTGATAAGTCTTCTATTGTCTTTATTGATGATATTTTGGTTTATTCAAAAAGTTATAATGATTATGAAAAACATCCAAGGATTTTTCTACAAACACTTAAATAAAACAAGTTATCTGAGAAATTTAGAAAATTTTATTTTTGGTTGAAACAAATTTATTTTCTTGGGAACATTGTAAATAAAGATGGCAAAAAAGTTAATCATGACAAAAAAAATTAGTTGATGAATGCAAAATAACTAAAAATTTTAGATATATTCGCAGTTTTATTGGATTAATAGGTTATTACCAATGGTTTGTTAAAAACTTTGCATCGTTAACTAGCCTACTAACTAAGTTAATATTAAAAGGGGTTAAATTTATTTGGATATAAGGATATGATTTTTGTTTTTGGGAACTAAAAATATGTTTGGCGAATGCTCCAATTTTGGATATTCCTTACAGAAATGGAGAGTTTGTTATATATAGTGATGCTTTATTGAAGGGAATTGGTTGAATTATGATGTATAATGATCAAGTAATTGCTTATGCTTCATGACAATTAAAACCTCATGAATTAAATTACCCCACAAATTATCTAGAATTATTATTTGTGGGTTTCAATTTAAAATTTTGGATACCTCATTTATATGGATCCAAATGTGAAATATATACTAACCATTAAAGTTTGAAGTATATATTTACTCAGAAGTAATTGAATATGAGGTAGAGAAGATGGTTAGAACTAATAAAGTATTATGATTTCATGATCCATTTCCATCTTAGAAAAGAAAAAATGGCATATTCCTTGAGTCGAAGACATTATGCATCATTAATCATGTTACGTTTGGAACATGACCCCTTGGTTTATGATTTGATGAATTTTGGATTGGAATTTTTTGGTGCAGAAAATTCCTATGTTTTGTTTCAGATGCCAGTGCAGTCATCTCTCTCATAAAGAATTATGTAAGCATAAAAGGAAGACCGTGAGTTACAAAAAAGGTATAATTTGTTAATTAAGGTTGGTTTCCTGAATTTAATGTTGATAAAGATTGTGTCTTGAGATTTGGAAAATATTATATGTGCCTTGTGATTCCTAACTTAAGAAATAATTGTTAAGTGAAGCTCATAGTTCTCTGTTTTGAGTTCTTCTTAGCAGCAATGAGATGTACAAAGATATTTAGGATTATTACTGGTAGAATGGAATGAAAAGACATATTGCTGATCTTAAAATGAAATATCTGACTTTTCAATAGGTTAAAGTAGAGTGAAAAATACCAAAGGGTATGCTTCATACTTTTCTAGTGACATATTAGAAATAGTAAAATATATCCATGGATTTTGTGGTGGGACTAACAAAGAATTATCAAGGTAACAAAACAATTTGGGTTATTGTTGATCGACTAGCTCAATTTGCATATTTCTTTCCTATTAGAGACACTATTTCTCTAGATCAACTGTCTAGACTGTACCTTAAAGAGATTACCAGGTTACATGGATTTACTTTCTCCATTGTATTTGACTATGATCCCAGTTTCACTTCTAACTTTTGGAAAGTCCTTTAGAAGTCTTTGGGAACTAAATTAAATTTTAGCACAACCTTTATTCCTCAATTTGATGGACAAACCAAGTGAAAAATTTAGATATTGGTAGACATGTTACATGATTGTTCAATAGATTAACAGGGAATTTGGGATTAATATATTAATTTAGTTGAGTTTTCTTATAATAACAGTTTTTATTCCAGTAAACAAATAAAACCTTTTGAGACATTATATGGAAAATGCTATCGAAATCCATAGTTGTGGGATGAAGTTAGGAAATGAAGTTTATGGGACCATAATTAGTAGAGGAAGTGGATAATAAAGTGAGGATGATCTAGCAACACATGGGGAAAACTCAAAGTAGGTATAAAATTTATGCATGTAATAGGAGGAAAGACTTTTCTTTCAAGGTAGGTGATCATGTTTTCCTTAAAATATCTCATTGGAAAAGTGTTATGCATTTTAGTACTAAAGTAAATCTAATTCCATGGTTCATTGGACCTTATGAAATCCTAGATAAATTTGGAAAAAAATTCCTACAAAGCAGCTTTGCATTTGAGTTTATCTTAGATACATAATGTTTTTCATGTTTCGATGTTAAGAAAGTATATGCCAAATTTATATCATGTTTTGAGCCCAAAAGTTGTTCAGCTAGAAGAGAACCTTTCTTATGAGGTAAATCCTATTTATATTATTGATCATAGAGATCAAGTATTACAGAATATGAAAATTCACTAGGTTAAGGTTTTCTAGAGAAACCGCATGGTTGAAGAAGAAACATGAGAATCTAAAAATACCATGAGGGAAAGGTATACTAGCTTTTTTAATAAGTGAATAAAAATTATGAGGACATAATTTCCATAAGGGGGATAATGTGACCACCCAGGTACTTATAAAATAATTTTTTTTTATTTTGGAATTAAATAGTTAAATTCATTATAAATGTATAATGAAATAAGTGGTATTTACAGAAATTAAGGAATCTATAAAAATAGAACAATAACATCACCTATGAAAGTATAATTAAAATTTAGGTATATTATAAATGAAAATATGATATATTTATATCATGTAATAAGTAAATAAATGTTTTGAAAATGATAAATTAAGTGTTGGTATTTTTGCGACACATAAATTTTTATTTACAATTTTATAATTAATATAATTAATTAAAAGAAAATTTATATTTATAAAATATATTCATAAATTAATGTTTTGTTGTCTTATTATTATAAGATAATTTTATTACACCTTAATTAATTTTTCAAAGTGTCGTGAAATCAGTTATAATTTTAAAATCGATATTTTTCAAAAAGATGATGATTTTAATTTAAAATTAAATTTATCATATTTATAAAATTATTTTCATAAAATTAAGTTCATTTTTAAATTCTACATGTTGAAAAATGGCTAGGATTTTGTTTTGTATTTTTCTAAAATAGTTGATTTTTTTGTGAATAGTGAAATGCAATAATTTATGGTATTTAACAAATTCATGAATTATTGAGTAATTGATGATGTATGGATGATTTAGACCCAAAATATCAAAATATACTACATTATTTTAATATATTTAGTGATAAGGTTCAAACTATTCATAGTCTTGATCCAAAATAATAAACTAATGAATAAAATAATTAAAAAAACACCCCTCTCCTCCATTATAAATACCACCTCTCACCGCCTCTTATACTCACACCTCTAAAGCCTTATAGCTTGTTTAATTTCTGAAAAATTCTCTTACCAAGCCTCATAACAAAATCCAATACCTTTTGGTCTCACCAAAAGGAAAAAACTAAGTGCCTTAAGGAGGTTCTCAAGGAGAAGAAGTGTAAGTGGTAAAATCCTCTTTTGTTTTCTTTTAAATTTCCTTTCAATTTATTTTCTTTTCTTATTCTATCCTCGCATACCATCATACAAGTGACATGATAAATCCATTATCTTATATATAATGGAATGTTATTGTGTTAATGGAATATCCATCATCAACCCTCTTCTATTTTCCTCTTATTCTAAAAAAATGAAAACATTTTCCGTGGTGTGTCGATTTACTTTCATCATGGACGATGTGTTTTAATTTTATTTTACTAACTTCAAGTCTAGTCATAAAACCATTATTATGGTTAAATCATATCTTATTATACATATTATACATTAAATATTATTCTGGAACTAATATATAAACATGATATTAAATAATATGATATAAGTTCTTGATGGTCGTAAAAAAACCACCAAAATAAATTAAATAATTTTCATTAATGTTTTATCTAACGAATCATCCTCATATCAAAAAAATGATATATGATATCATTTAAAATTCTTGAAACATATTGATATCATTTCTTTCCACTTATGGATTTGTTATTCCATTTGATAAGAAAACTCATAATGAACCAACCATGGAAACCAGAAATAAACGCACGTAAAACAATAAAATAACAAAAAAAATATTAATAAATGGGGGGAAATTTGTCATAAAAATATCATAAAAGGTATTATAAATATAAATATAGTTCTTTAATAAATTAATAAAATTCTTTAAATTATTATACATGAGGTTTTAACATGCTTGAATGAAGTCAAACCCAAGGTGATGGACTTTCATTTTACAAATCCTCTTTAATGTCTCTTTGTACAAAATTCAAAAAAAATAATGTTTGTTCTTAACTTATAAAACATTATAGGATTATACTATTTTCATGATGCCTTAATTTTTTGATGTTTTATTTATAATATTACATGTTTATTTACATTGAAAATTATTTCCTTTGTATTTATACATTATTCTTTTTAAAATAAGTAATTTTCCTCAAGAAATGTTTTTATAATGAAAGTGTTCATGTTTTATGATTATGTTATGGTTCTTGGGTATTATATATGATGAAGGTTTGGAACTATATCTACCTATAATTCATTAGGTATGTTTATGTTTTAATTTGGTCATAAGATTTATTTCAAGTGTAATTATGATGGTTACACCATATGGTAGCCGTGAAGGTTACATCATAAGGTAGTTGTGAGTGTTTCATTATGAGGTAGTCACGAGGGTTAAAAATCATATAGTAGCTATGAGGATTACAATATCAAGTAATTAATGACCCAAGTTACCTTTATGGTTTTATTTATGTTTTATATGTTTTATGTAAATCTCTTGTTTTCAGAACGTAATTATATGATAATTTATGGGTGAGAAGTATGTCTTTGTGAAAATTATCTCATATGTTTATAAGTATTCATGAAATCATGGTTTCTTTACTTCTTTTTATGTCCCTTACTGAGTTTTTTTTTATCATCCCAAGTTTTAAAATGTTTTCACTAGTTTTAAGGATGGGTAATAGAAAATAAGAAGCCAAGGTGAATGTTGTAAATATTTTTCATGAAAAGATTTCATGTTTTATTAAAAAAATTGTATTATGGAAAAATGGATATTATTTTAGTAGTAACCACTTTGTGTGATTTTAGGTTTATATGTATGAATTTTTTCCTAATTATATAAAAATATAAAACAAAAATATCTTTGTGAATGTAAGAAATTGGATTCTAAAATAATTTTCTTGATTATGTAATGTTTAAGGCCGAGACCTTATAATACGATTGTTAGTTACTACTACAACTATGAAGTTTAACTTGTGTTCTAAAAAAATCAATTTATATTGATTTGGTGGAGTTTAGATTTCTCATACTCATTTTTTGTTATGTGTTAGCTTCTTGCACTAAGCTGTGGATTTACAGTTCCTTATAAAGAACTAGAAGGCCCTGTAAAATCTTTGTAAGGTGTCAACTTCCTGTACTCAGTTGTTCTTGTAAAGGTATTAGGTTAAGAGGACATGATAGTCAAAATCACTAAGCCTGTGGATTTTATCATTGGTGGAGTGGACTAGGGTATCTTTTTTCCATAAACCACTATAAATATTTGTGTTCGTTTCCTTTGTTTATTTCCGCTCCTTACTCATATTTGAGATAAGGAAATGTCCATTGCATAACAAGAGAGGTGATCTGAATCTATCAAAGTTTTTAAAGTTCAAAATTCACCCCTATTATGTCTCCATCTTCTTCATCACCTTTCTAGACTAAAAATACCTTCCTTTATTTTGGAATTATTGAAAAAGGGTAAATATTTACCATGCTTTTGATACAACCGGTTTACTTTTTATCATTCCAAGTTTTGTTTAAAATGAGAATACTTGAGATTTTGTACATTGAATTATTATGGAACACCTGGGAAAGACCCTACTAATATTGTTATCTCATACCTTGCATACCCATTTGGTGGTTCATAGACCTAGTTTTGTATTTTGATGCATGGAAAGGCAAGGTGCAAAAGTGAGGTAGTGGGGTTTCTATTAGCTGAGTTGAGTAGCTGGTGGTGAGATAGTGGGAGTCTACCCATGCTATCACATGGAGTAGTTGGTTTTCCTATTTTGATAGTCCTTTATAGTTGGACTTGTACTTAGAAATTTTTTATACTCTTGATTTATTTGGTTTCCACTATCTGCTTTTAGTTATATAATATTTTTATCTTTTCTGTTGTTGTTCCTATTGTATATACGTTCTATGTTATTACTTTAGGTTGGGAGAAATTGTTTCCTATAGTTGTTGTTTAATGACCGAGTGCTATTAATCGTCCCATGGGGATCGAGAATTCCCTTTGGGTATGTGAAAGGTTCATTTGGGTACTATTTTGAAAGGGTATTCAGTTCAGTTCATTACATTTAGGATCCTTGTACTCATCTATCAAATGTATATAGGCCACTAACCAGAGGGTAATCTTAAACTAATAGTGTGCCCAAAATTAAGATAACTATAGATAAATACTAAAATAATTTATACTATTTAGATATATATATATATAGGGAGATTGGGTGAGGCTAGTTAGAGTGAAATCATGACCTAACAATGTACCCATCAAAAGATTCCCACTTATGTACCCAAAGACTCCCATGAAATCTCAATAAAAGATATATATATGTATTATCAAAAAACTTATGTGATATCACCTGAACTCACTCTCAAGAAATGAGTGATAAATCAATGATAAATAGACATTTTATATCATGTATCATTATAATAAACATTTTTAATTATCATAATATATCATGGGTGAGTCACGTAAGTAAATGGATACAAACTAAACACATTTTTCTAACAAAGAATAACCTTTTTTCATTAAATAAGTTTTGAATATCCCATAAACACAATTTAGTATCAATAATAACAAAAAAAATAATTATAGTGACCAAACATGACCTTATAATTTAAATTTTATTATTTCCAATTTTCCATAAATTTTACAACCTTCCAAAGAAGGCATTATTCATAAGAAATAGTTTTATTTCACCTTCAAAAACCACTTTATAATCAAGAAACATTCTCAGAGATTTAAAGTATCCAAACAAGGAATGCTTCAATTGAAAATATAATTATTTATATTAAGGGTGTAAAATATATTCAAGTTTAATTTTTATATAAGAAAATACAATAATAAAAGTTCATATTAAAAAATAGAATAGGTTTATAACCACCCTCTTCTTGAATTAGATGTATAAAAGTGATTAATAAAAATCAAAGGAAAAAATACTTTAAATATACCTAATAAAACATACAAAATTAATAAAATAATTTATTTAAGGATAAAATAAAGTTCCTCTAAGGCTTGGTTGTCGACACACTCACCAGGAAACAAATCGGAAATGCTTTAACCTCAAATGAGGCATGTAAGGTCATCTGCAAGCCCCTTTATCATCCTAGAGTGAAAGGAATCTCTAAAATTGAGGGTTTCACTACCACATAGTTAAACCCTTAAATAAATCCCTATAAATTGTATAAATTATGTATTAGCGGTGAAGAGAAAAGTAAGGTAAAAATAAAGAAGAAACAGAAGAAGAACGAAGAAATAATGAACCTACTCAACTCATATCTCCCATGTCTGACCATTAAAAGTGGAGGAGAAGATGGAGAAAGTAGTGGATAAGGAATTCCCCATTATTTTTACCCACTGAACATGATATAATAAAGTGTAAACTCCCCTTGGTTTCTTAATTTAACCCCATTACCCTTTAAATTAGATTTAATAAATATATTATAAAAAAATTCAATAAAACAATTATAATAAGTATAATTTTACATCATCCAATAATAAATCACTATAAAATATAACACACCTAAACAACTATTTTTTAAAATAATAATAAGAATAAAAATAACAATAATAATAATATAAATATGAATAATATTTTCTTTTGGGTGATAAAATAAATCCATTTTTTCATTTGAAAATATCAATATCACCTTAAAATGGTTTAAATCAACTTCTAAATTTTTATAAAAGACCCATAAAAATAATAATTCCCAACTTGATAAATTTAAAATAAAAAATAAATTCTAAATATTTTTATTAAATAATAAATGGTCACCATGAATAACCATGTTGCACAGTCCCACGACTATGCCTCTTCTAGAGGAAGTTTTTTCTGACAGGTTGATGACATGACTTTGACAGGACTTTTTCAACTCCAGCTTTTGGATTATTTCTCTTTGAAGTTGCAAATTGTATCCCTCCCTCAATCCCCTATTGGTGTAAGCTCTTTAAACCTCATTATTTATTTGTAACCTTCGTTTCTTTCAATAAATTCCTTTGGGGCATGAATTGGGTGACCAATTCATGTCACCACTTTTATTAAAAAAATGTATATACTACTAGATAATAAAATGACATGCATAGTCTTGAGATTTTTCGCTTGACTGTGCAATTTTTTTTTTAAAATCCACATTTTCATTCTTTTCATCAAAAAATAATTTAAATAATTAATTTATAAATAGGGGTTACAATTCTACCCACCAAAATAAACTTTATGCCACTAAATACAAGTAAAACATTTTAAAAGACCATTTTCATTTTAAATAACCAATTGAAAATAACTAAGAATAACATAAATCTTCACATGTCATCAAATAAAATAAGAAAGGTGAACATCATACTTGATCCCATAATGTTTAACCTCTCTAGAATCACACTTTTCCTTTAAACAATTTTCTAAAAGAAATGTCCATTAAAATTAAGGCATGAAAATAAATCCCATTCAAATTCATCCATGACATTTCTATGAGGGAAGAACCACAGAATCAAGAGAATAAAATTATAAAGAATCAATTTTCATAAACATAAAACTCCACTTAAAGATAAACAACAATGGTTAAATATCACATAAGCATACATTTAAAAGTATACATGAATGGGGAAAAGACGTCATTTATTCTAACCAACATAATCTATAACATGTGATATATCATAAAATAAGGCATAAAAATAATACATTATTAAATTAAATATAATAAAATCCATGGGAAAAAATATACCACATCCTAGATTTACTAGAGAACAAAAGACATCTCTCCCAAAATATCCTCTATTCACTTAGAGTCTTAGTTTCAGATCACCATAATTCATTCATCACTATAATAAAACTTTTAAACATATCATATCCCAAACAAAATACTCCTAATATTGTATCAAAAAAATTATAAGAATTCAAACCCAAGTCATAAGTTTTAATTCGGCCTCAAATGAATAGAGAAACCCTTCAAAACTAGCCTGGAAATTCCGTACACTTTTCAAAATTAGGTGTACCTATATTGAAAATAATTTTATATCTTTTATAAATCTATTTTGACCTAACAAAACACCTAATATAGGGTTCCCAAATTTCTATCATTGTATCTCTCTTTATTAGCTTTAATTTGATAGCTCATAGAGCCCTAACAGACACCCAAATGAAAATAGATGGGCATTTAAAGTTGATTTTCTATTTTCAACTTCTTTTAGAATATTAAACATTTATATGGAACATAAATAAGGATTATAAGAGTTTCTAGTATCAAAGGAGGGTGAAAAACTAGATTTCCTGACATTTTACATAATACAAAATCACCATGCATAGTAATTGGACTATGTACCAAACCATGCGATAAGTACTAGAATATTTTTGGAAATGAACAATCACTATAAATTACCTTGTATGTGACTATTTATTTTCTATTGCAACAAAAATTTTAAGCTTCATGGTCTCCCATAATATGTAAACCAACCATGCATTATGCCACAAACCATTCATTTTGCTAAAAATGCTCACTTTATGTTCAATTTTAATAATTTAATTAAAAAAAAAACTTATAACATAAATATACACATAAATATTATGATTTTTAATAACTAAAACTCAAGACAAAGGGGATTTTTAATGATTTAATATCACAAGTCTCATTTTCCTTTTATATTTCACTAAACCAAACAACCTCAATGCTAAAATTAATATTTCCTATCCAATTTTTACCAAAATATAAATAAAACATCATATAAAGACTAATTATACATGTTCAGAGATTTAAATCTCATAATTAAATCCAAATAAACATCAACTAATCATCGACCCCTATTAACCAAATATTTTCTCTATTTAAAAACCAATATATATTGGAAAGAGAACCAATTCAAATATATATATATATATATATATAAACTAAAATAAAATTACCCAATTCAATCAAAATCATATATTCACCATGGATCCAATAAAAATAAACTATTCCAACTCAATCTCATCTACTTTACCAAACTCAAAAAAAACCCTCACAAAAAAATGTAAAATTTCCTGAATTTTATTCCAAAAAAACGTGAAAAAATAATAAAATAATAAATAAAATAATTATAAAAAATAAAATTCAATCAATTTAGAATACAGTGAGGAGGAATAATACCAAATATATTCATAAAAATAAAAACTAATAACATGTTGAGGTCCATGTAACACAAGAATAACATTTTATTCAATTGCGTATGTGACACACAACACCAAGTGTAGAAGGGAATATAACATCGCAAGAATTTATAATATATTTAATATTTTAAATAAATTAAATACATTATATAGCTTTAAATTCTTGAAACAATGGTTTTATCTTTCATTACATGCAACAACAAGTTTCTTTTATAACTTGCGCAACACGCAAGAACAGGTTTTACCGAACAACAATATACTATTAATATTATCATTTAATATGATAGTTATCACATATAAGTTTGAATCATGGGAATAAATGGTATTAAATAAATTATAAAAATACATATTTTACACACATTTATTTTTTATCTACTTATTATAAAAAATAATAAGAATCATTTAAAAGAAAAATAAATATTTTCAGAGAAACTATATTTTCCTAAAAGGCGGTTTAGTCACACTTGGTGCAAATAATTTAAAATTAAATTTTAACACTTTTATATTTTTTTTGAAAAAATAAACTTAATTTTTTAAATAGGGATACCAAAATTATCTTATGAGGAATTTTTGGGATTTTTCAACGAATCTTCATTTTTTGATAAATAGTGAAAATTACTGGATTTTAACTGAAAATTTCCTTTTCATATAAAAAATTTATAATGTTAAATTATATTTTAATTGGATTTAAAGTAATAATAGTTCAATTATACATATATTAATCTAATTTAGGTTATTATAATCATTTTCATATTGAATTTTTATATAAAAACATTGTAAACTTTTGAACATTTTCACTTTAAAACCCCACATTCTTGCCACCTCTACGAGATTAATTTTAAATTAATTTACTCCAAATTTGTGAGTTTAATTTGTGAAAATGGATTAAATATTTTAAATAATAATAATTTATATTATATATTAAGGTCAAATTAATTTTTTCCTATAATTATTAGTGAAAATAGTTAAAATTAATTATAATGATTAAGATAAAAACGTGTTTACTTAGTTGTTAAACTTAGAATATAAGGTTTAAAAATCACCAAAAATTTATAAAAAAACATTTATGACCATATTTTGACCTTAAAACTTCTAGGATAAATAATTTACCATTATTGGGTCTTGGTTACATGAAACAATTGTGGGTGTAATTCACCTTTTCAAAAAATTACAAGTGTTTCTCTCACCCCACTTATAAAAGGCATCCCTATATCCTCTCTACTTAACATCTTAAAAAAAATTTGGTTTGGAAAAAAAAATTCCCAAATAGCTTTAAAAATTCACTCCCCTCATCCTATAATCCTTATTTTTTTCAAAAATCCAACCTAGGAAGGGTTTAGTGCAAACCTATTGAGGATACCAGAATAAGAGGTAATGTTCTTCAACGAGTGTCTTTATTTTAATTCTTTCTTCACCACCTTAAAATTTTATTATAACTTTATAATATAATAAAATAATTATCTTAAATATAATGGGATGTTTTTATAATAATTTACTGACCTAAAAACATCTCTACTTCTATCAAATGTGTTATGAAATTATCCTCATGCGTACGGTGGACAACCACCTCACAAACCGATGTCGTTTGTTTTTCCATTTCCACCTCTCAAGGTTAGGTATGATGATGGATATAAAGTATATATATGATATTTAAAAAATTATTATACTTATTGATTAATTATATCATATATATATATTGTTTTAACTCACCTATTTTGATAATTCCAAATCATATTTTGATAATCCCAAATTCTATTTTGATAATTCTAAATCATATTTTGATAATCCCAAATCCTATTTTGATAATTCCAAATCATATTTTGATAATACCAAATCCAATTTTGATAATCCCAAATCCTATTTTTATAATCCCAAATCCTATTTTGATAATACCAAATCTTTTTTCATTTAAGTGAGAACCATGTATTCATTCTTTGTTAATTATGTTTCATTATCATTTCATGTTCATATAGAGTAATATTCATATACTTTCAATCTCACTGCTTGATTGGTTAAGCTTACAGTTCAGAATTTATCTAAGTACAGAGGTCATTGTTACAAGTTTATAGTTATAAGGTTACAGTTACAAGTATACAATTACAAGGTTACCGCTACAAGGTTACAGTTACAAGGTTATAGTTACAAGGTTACCACTACAAGGTTACAGTTACATGGTTACAGTTACAAGGTTACAGTTACAAGGTTACCGCTACAAGGTTATAGCTACATGGACACCGATAAAAGGTTACTGTTATATGGTCACCACTACAAGGTTACCACTACAAGTTCATCGTTACAGGTTTACTGCAAAAAGGTCACTGTTACATGGTTACTTGTGTGAGCATACTGTTAAAGGTTACAATGGAGATTGTCGATGTGCGCCTACTGTTGAAGCCTACCGATATGATGGCTACTATTACCAGTCTACCGACATTTATTCTTCCACAATTTTTCAATTTCTCAATACTTTTCTAACGGTCATATTTGATAAAATAAATGCTCTGACATTAATTAATGCTGATTGTAAACGTTTCAGGAGACAATACCGTGGACAATACGAGGTATGAGAAAGCATGCACGTGATCTACTCATTCCCATTGTCAGACCTCAACTATAAAAAGGGAAGACCACAAAATAAGAATATAATTGAGGATACAAAGAAGAAGTTTAACATATATGCGTACATGAAGAAAGGGTTGCATGAGAAGTGTGATATAGTTTACTTGCCAGATCGAAAAGCCGAACCATCTAGAACTAAGATCCTGAACCCACAAGAATCATGAAGATAATTCTGGGATAAACTCATTCCTGCCTTTTTTTCTTCATAAACTCTTGATCAACATCAGAATCAGAACACTAAAAGCTTTAACCTAGAGTTGCAACACTCTGTTTTGGAAACAACTTCCAGAGATTGACTTGAAGTTCAACATTTCTCATTCCAAGGAGTCAAGAGCTTAACTCAAAACACATTGAGCCTTATAAACTCTTTGTCATCGTAACTACTCTATTGTGTTTCTTTATTTTATATCTTTGAGAAGTGTGTGTGTCTGTTTATATCACACACTGTCTCCTGTGCTTGAATTGGGGGATATTAACTATCCTCACATCAAACTTCACCTTAACTATGTTTCCCACATATAACTGTGGAAGAGACCCTATGTGGTCTATTTTTTTTGTCTTTCCCACAAAGAACTGTGGTAGAGGGTGTGTTCCATGGATAGTTTGTGAAAACTATTGTAAAGCCCGATACAAGATGTGTATCAAGTTTTAATATAAATTGCTTGGTGGTAGGTGATCACCAAGTGGACAGGATTAGGTCTCAGCTTGAGACTGAACCTCTTGTTTACATTGTTGTGAAACTCTTCAAATAATCTGTTTTGATTTTATCCGCTGCTTATATTTTCTAAAACATAAAACTTTTTTTTATTACACTTTGATAGTTAGTTTTGGTTAGTGTGTGTATTTGTTTAACTTAGTAAACTTGTTTCAAAAGTTGAATTGGTGTTCTACACTGATTCATATGATGATTAATCACCCTTTGAGAAACCTATTGACCAATTGAACATTTACATTTCTATTGCCTTAATCAACTAGGACATTTTTAAAATTGGGGGTTTTCTTAACCATAAAGTTTTTAACAGAAATTTTAATTGGAACTCAATTCACCCCCCTCTTGAGTATCCACTCCAACCAATATTTGGTATCAGAGGGACTTTTTATCTAGTGTGCAAATTATTTTTAACTATGATTTTAGTTGTATCTTAAAGATCTTAAAATTTCTATCATATCTAAATTTTCAGTTCTTTAATATTCTAAGTAATTATAGAAAATAGAGTTGAGGGTGTTGCTGCTAACATGCCACCTTTCTTTAATGGTAATAACTATGCTCGGTAGAAATTAAAAATGAAAATGTATCTAGAGATAATGGGACCTGAAATCTGGGACACAATTGAAGAACAACATACATTACCTGCTACTTCTAGAGACACATGGTCTCAGTTGAATAAATCCACATATAACAATAACTATAAAGAAATTAATGCTTTTTACTGTTCTCTAGGTGATGAGGAATTTAGTAGAATATCTTCTTGTAAAACTACATATGAAATTTGGGATACTTTAGATATTTCTCATGAAGGAACAACCAATGTTAAAGAAATGAGATTAAATACTTACACTATTAAATATGATAAATTTAAAATGAAGCATGATGAACTCATTTCTGACATGCATCTCAGATTCAATGAGATAGTGAATACTATGAGTCTGCTTGGGAAACCAGTGGATAGCAAGGACCGAATTATGAGACTACTTCGATGCCTACCTGACAGATGGAGAGGGACTTCTGTTTCTATCTGAGAATCTTGTGACATAGGAAAACTTCCAATGAAATAACTAATTGGAAAGCTTATGATGTATGAAGAAGAACTTAAGGTGAATCAATAAGTAGATGAAGAACCAAGGAAGAAATATGTATCATTTAAGACTACTATCTCAAATAACAAGGATAAAGAAAAAGTTCAAGCTCCTGTAGATACTTCCACAAGTGAAGACTCAGACAGTGATGAGGAGATGGTCATCTTGCTAGAAGATTCAAAAATTTCTATCGAAAAAAGAGATTCTTTAGGAAGTCAAAATTAAAGGGAAAGAATAATAGTAAAGGACAATGGAATAAATATAGAAAATGCAATGACAAATCAAATGAAATAATCTGTTATGAGTGAAAATGAAAAGGTCATGTGAAGGCTAACTACCCCAAGATGAAATTTAGGAAGAAATATAAAGATAAGGGAAAAGTTTATAAAAGGGATATGAAATCTACCTGGAGTGATTAAGAAGACAACTCCAGAGAATCTGATGCTTCTGATAGTGAACGGAACAATCATTCCAACTTGTGCTTCATGACATAAACATCTGAGGTAACACCTAATTCCCCTATGCCTAATTATTATTATTCTGGGAATAAAGGTGAATCAAACAATGATGAAAATATGACTAAGTATGTACTATTTGAATACCGTGGAATGCTTGAGGATACTTTTAATGAACTCAAGGATAAATAAAATTTATTGAAAAGACAACATGCTTTAAATACTAATTACAAATCTGATTTGGATATTGAGAAAGGAAAATGTGCTCAGCTGTTAAAAGAAAATACTAAACTCAAATTATCCAATGAACAATTAAAGAGAGATCTTGAAAAATTTACTACTAGTAGAGATACCTTGACTCATTTTATAGGACAACAAATTTCCCCAAAATATACAACTGGTCAAGGATATCAGCTAAGATAGAGAAGGTTTATTAAAACCAATTTTTTTCCAAAATATAGACAATTCACAGCTAGTTCAAGTTCTGGACCATTTCATGAAAAAAAATTCTCTAAAGGACCAAACAGAGTGTTTATGTCTCAAAATATATCTGTTGATTATAGGAAATCTATGAGACAAGTATGGATTCCTAAAGTATTACTTGCTAACCTCTCTGGACCCAAGAAAATCTGGGTACCAAAGTTACCCCATGTCTAATCTGTTTTGCAGGGATGTTTCTTAAAGAGTTCATATAGAGCTCTACGGTACTTGGACAGTGGAAATTCAAGACATATGACAGGAGACTATTCATGTTTCAAAATTTTGATTAAAGTTGATGGTGGATATGTCACATTCAGAGATAATGCTAAAGGAAAAATTGTCGGCTTAGGCCAGATTGGTAACCCTAATACTGTATTAATTTCAAAATTACTTTTTGTTGATGGGTTAAAATACAATCTGCTCAGTATTTCTCAGTTGTGTGATGATGGTTTTAATGTCAAATTTTAAAATGATGCATGTAATTTTTTTTAATTCTAAAAATGATTTAATATTTACTACTCTCAGAAATGAGAATGCATATGCTGTTGATATGGATTCTTTAGTTTAGAAAAATGTTTCTTGTTTAAATATGTTTCATAAGGAATCCTGGTTGTGGAATAGAAGACTAGGAAACTATAATGTGCACTCACTTAGAAAACTGACTAGGAAAGGTTTAGTTAGAGACTTACCTAAATTGAAATTCCCTCTTAACAAAGTGTGTAATCCTTGTCAAAATGGAAAAAAAACACAAATTTTCTTTCAAACCAAAGAAATAAGTGTCTACTTCTCAACCACTTGATTTGGTTCACATGGATTTGTTTGGACCATCAAGAGTTTCAAGTTTAAATGGGAAGCACCATGTTTATGTTCTTGTAGATGATTTTTCTAGGTACACTTGGGTATACTTTCTGGCTCACAAAAGTGAAGCTTGTTCTTATTTTATCAAATATTCCAAGTCTGTAGAAAATCTTAGTGGACTTAGGATCAAGACCTTGAGAAGTTATCATGGCCGTGAGTTTGAAAATCAAGAGTTTGAATATTATTGCTCACACAATGGCTATATTCACAACTTCTCTGCTCCTAGAACACCTCAACATAATGGAGTCATGGAAAGAAGAAATAGGACTCTTCAAGAGATTTCTAGGAAAATGATTAATGAATATGATTTTCCAATTTACTTTTGGTATGAATCTATTAATATGGCTTATTACATTATTAATAGAGTCTTTATTAGACTGATTCTTAAGAAGACCCCTTATGAGATTTGGAACAATAGGAAGCCTAAGGTTAATTACTTTAGAGTTTTTGGTTGCAAAGTCTTTATCCTTAACACTAAAGATAATCTTGAAAAAATTTCTTCCAAAAGTGATGAAGGAATTTTCCTAGGTTTCTCAATCTCAAGTAAAGCCTATAGAGTATTCAATAAGAAAACCAAACGTGTGGAAGAGTTAGTTCATTTCAAGTTTGATGAGACTGATCCACATAAACCCAAAACCTCTCTTGAATATCTTGAGGAAGATATGTCAATTCTAGATCTTAATGATAATGATAGTGAACCTCCTATAAAAGTAACCAATTCTGGAAATCTTCCAGACTCTGCACCTGTTGAGCTTGAACCAATAGATGACCATGAGAAGTCTAGTTCAACTCTTTCTAGAGGTATTTGAACTCTAAGGAATCATCCTTTAGATGTTGTAGTAGGTGATTTAAATCAAGGGACACAAACTAGATCTTCTCTTAGAAACCAGGTTGAACATCAAGCTTTTCTTTCACAGCTTGAACCTAAAAATATCAATGATGCAATCAATGATGAATTTTGAGTGATGGATATGGAAGAAGAATTGAATTAGTTTGAAAGAAACAAAGTTTGGGAACTAGTAGACAGACCTAAGGAAACCTTAACCAAGGCACTAAATGGGTGTTTAGGAACAAAGTTGATGAGTCTGGAAATATAGTTAAAAACAAGGATAGACTAGTTACACAAGGGTATAATCATGAAGAAGGAATAGACTACAAGGAAACCTTCACTCCTGTAGCTAGACTAGATTCCATTAGGATACTACTTGCTTATGCAGCTCATCTAAATTTCAAAATTTATCAAATGGATGTCAAAAGTGCATTTCTAAATCGATATATAATTGAAGATGTATTTGTTTAACAACCCCCTGGATTTACAAATCCCCATTTTCCAAATCGTGTTTTTAAACTATCTAAAGCCTTATATGGTCTAAAGTAAGCTCCAAGAGCTTGGTATGATAGACTCGGTTATTTTCTTATTTCAAAAGGTTTTACAAAAGTGATAGCAGATCCTACTCTCCTTATTAAAAGGATTTCCAAATATGTTTTAATAGTATAAATTTATGTAGATGATATAATTTTTGGATCTTCTAAACATTTTTTATGTACTAATTTTTCGTCAATGATGCAAAATGAATTTGAAATGATTTTAATGGGGGAACTAAAATTTTTCCTTGGATTTTGAATTTTTCAAAACAAAGATGGTATTATTTTAAATCAAAATAAATATATTAAAGATCTTTTAAAACGTTTTGGTTTGGATAGTAGTAAAGGTAGTGATACACCTATGAGTACCACTTTCAAATTGGATGCTGATGAAACTAGAGAACCAGTGGATCAAACCAATTATAGAGGTATGATTGAGAGTATACTTTATCTTACTGTTAGTAGACCTGATATTACATTCTGTGTATGCATGTGTGCTCGATTTCAAGCCAATACCCAAGAGTCTCATTTAAATGTTGTTAAAAGGATTTTTAAATATCTCAAGTATATTATAAATTTAGTACTATTTTATCCAAGAGGAAAACCTTTTAATTTAATAAGTTATTCGGATGCTGACTTTGCTGGTTGCAAGTTAGACAAAAATAGCACCTCTAGAACATGTCACATTTTAGGAAATTCACTAGTATCATGGTGTAGTAAGAAAAAGAATTCTATTGCATTATCCACTATAGAGGATGAATATATAACTACTGGTAGTTGTTGTGCTCAAATTTTGTGGATGAAACACACTTTACTAGACTATGGATATCAATTAAAACATGTCTCTATAAACTGTAACAACACAAGTGCTATTAAAATCTCTAAGAATCCAGTATCTCATGCTAGAACAATGCATATTGATGTAAGACATAAATTCTTGAGAGATCATTTTAAAAAAGGTGATATCACTCTTGAATTCATTGGTAATGAACACCAATTGCCTAATATATTCATAAAGCCTTTGAATTCTGAGATGTTAAATTACATCAGACATGAGTTAGGTATGATAAACTGCTCACTGTTAGAAACTCACTGTTAGAACCTCACTGTTAGAACCTAACTGTTAGAACCTCACTGTTAGAACCTCACTGTTATAATCTCACTGTTAGAACCTCACTGTTAGAACCTCACTGTTAGAACCTCACTATTAGAACCTCACTGTTAGAAAATCACCGTTAGACCTTACAGATACCTCCTTACCGATAGACATTCGAATTCCAGGACTTTGTGTGTTGTGTGCTCTCAACCGGAATTTGAAACGTTTTTCTGTAATTATTTATTTATTTTATATGTTTTATTTTTTGATACCTAAATGATAAAAATAGATCACAGACCACATTTTGATCCACATTAAACCCTCCTACGAACCTCTTTCTCTAAAATCTTAGAACCTAAACCTCCGCTGAAACCTCAAACCGATCCAGATTAATGGCTAGATTAAAGAGACTGGTAGTCAGTGATGAAGGAGACGCGCCTAATTCTAAGAGACCTAGAGCTGAATCGAGTAGTAGAATACAGACAGTGGAAAAGGTACTAAACCCGCATTTATCCAAGAGGGAGATAGTAGCTAAGAAGGAATTAATTTTAGAGTGGCTGCTTTAGAGTCGATCTTTAGTGCTTAATGCACTGGAAGCTCAGGGATGGGTTAAATGTTTTTCAAACAACAATGGAACCTATTACCTGAAGTTGGTGAAGGAATTTTATGAGTATCTGAAGTTTGGATAGTCTGAGAATGAGCACTGGATGACTTACAGAGTAAATGGTGTAAATGTACGTTTCTCCTCTACTGAGTGGGATGATTGTTTAAGGATTCATCATGAAGGAATTTATGACTATTACCCAAAAGTGGTGCCTCCCACTAGTGAGTTATTTTACTATTAAGAAGATCTAACTGAATTGACAGGGAATGGAATTCCTAAGAAACTCATTGCTACTGAGATGACAGGAGAGGATAAGATGATTTTCAAATATTTTCAGCATGTGATAAGTCCCAGGAGAGGGGACTTCGCTTTTTTGAAGTATCATGGCATATTCATTCTGTATTTGCTGAAGCATGGACATAATATTAACCTGTTTAGGCTATTACTGATTCAACTTGAAGACATGACCAAGCCTAGTTCCAAATCCAATGATCTATTCCATTACAAGCTGATATCTCTTATGTTGAAAGTGAAAAGAGTTGCTGGATATAAGGAAGAAATTGTTGTTTTACAAGATAACCATTGAATCACCAAATTAATATGCAAGCTGTTGAAGATTAACTGGAATCCATGGATAAAGAGATGGGTGAATGATGAGGCTAAGGTGTATGAAGAGTTTAATCATGTGAATCATCCTACTAGGCCTAAGAATAAGAGAGACCCTGGTCTTAAGCCTGATGAAGCTGAGCCTGCCCACTCAAATAAAGATAAAAAAGTTGTTGTTGTGAAAGAAAGAGAGGACTCTCATATAGATGACAGGAGTGACCCTGACCTTCCCTCCAATCCTTGTGAGACTACTGTATCCTTTGGTGAGCCTATACCACCAAAGAGATTGCCTAGAAGGGAAGTTGTCCTAAGGGACAGTGATAAGGAAACCAGTGAAGAAGAAGGGGCTGAAATTGTTTTAAGAGAAGTTGAGACAACTGCTGCTTAAAATGAAGAGGAATATCTAAGTCTTAGTCCTCTAATAGGAAATACAGAAAGGGTAAAAAGTGGAGTAGAAGAATAAGATGCTGATTCAATTTAGGCTGAACCTATCTTGGAAGTATTTGAAGATTCTGATGTGGAAGTGGAAGTGAACCTTCCTGATATTGTAGTTGAACAAGGAGGTCTGTAGGAAATGAATGTGGTCGGTCAGGAGATTGCTCAGTTTTAGGGGGAGGAACCTGCTGTTACAGGATCAATTTCTATTTTTCATGAAATTGAAGGCTGGTCTGAGGACCCTGGATTTATGATGTTGGGTATAGACTATGATGACTCAGAAGATGAGAGGCCTAATATAAGACCCTCAATGCCAAACCTCACTTTTGTCCCTCCAGAAACCTCTTTCCCTCAAGACTATGTTAGAAAACTTGATCTTCAATCCCTGAAATCAGACCTGTAAAAAGTATCTAGGGATAGGTCTTCAGAAGTGGAAAAGGTTGTTGCTCAAGATCATGAGCATTTAGCATCTGACTTAGCCAAAATTAACTCTATTATTCAATCTACTCTGCTCCAGAAAGTAAGGCAATGTCAGAGTCAAATCAATGAGTTGGTAGATTCTATGGTTTCTGTGAAACAGTCTATTTCCAAATTAGATGCTTATATGGCTTCAAGGACCCAAGTGAACAGAGACCTTGCATATGTCAAAAATATAGTTCAGAAAATGGTCATAGTGTTTGAGGATTTCAAGAAATATATGGAAACACATGTGAAAGGGAAAGATGATGATGTCAAAAGACTGATCAGTGGGCTGTAAAAATCTTTCAAGGAGACAATGGCCTTCTCTCTGGCTCCTCTAGCTACATCTGCTTCCACTTCAGCTTCTCCTCCAATTGACATTGAAGCTTTTAGGATCATTTTTAGAGAAGAAGTGTAAAAGTTCTCAGGTGACAGTTCCCCAAATTCTCAGGTCATTTCCATAACCTGGGAAATTCATAATCTTGTGGGAAAGTATTTAAGGGAAGCTTCTCAGGATCAGAAGGACATCAAGGATCATGTTGATTTCTACTACAAACATTTGTACACCAAACATCATATGGATGGTCACTTCAAGTTGTTGTTGGAAAACTTAAGGATCCCACTTATCACTCCGGCCTTTAAGGACCAGGTTAGCAGACTCAGAGAATTGACTCCTGCTTTGGAAAAATTTGTGGAGAATAAGGATGATTTTATTTCTGCTATGGAGAGAGGTGGGAGTATCATTATGGAATTCATGAATCTTCTCTTGCCTTTCCTACATGTGGACTGCACTCCAATCATAGTTTCTCCTGCTCTGCCTGCTTCTTCAACTACTTCAGGTTCCACCAGTGGTGCTCCTTTGATGACTCTTGCCCAGGCCATCCGCAGCTTGACACCCTCGATTCCTCAAAGTTCTACTCACTATAGTTCTACTAATTCTTTTTTTTACAGCTCCTCCTACCTTGCTAACTTCCATCCCTCGGCCTATCCCTCCACCTTCATCACCTGCATCCTTAGCCTCCAACGACAAAGATCTTATGGGAATATCTGAGGTAGATTGAGTGTGGACTGTCTTAGTTGATAGGGATTGGTGTATCTATTTTTTTATAATGTACTCCTATTTTATTAATATATATTCTCTATTTTCACTATTGTTTTTGTTCTGTATGCTTTTTGTTAATCACAAAGGGGGAGAAAAAGGGGCGAAGTCATTCATGAGGGAGAAAATATTCAAATTTTAAATCTTCTGATTCAATGACATTAGAAGATATGTCTTACCTTGAATGCCATAAATTGTGATTATCAAAAAGGGGTATATTGTTGTAACTCACCTATTTTGATAATTCCAAATCATATTTTTATAATCCCAAATCCTATTTTGATAATTCCAAATCATATTTTGATAATCCCAAATCCTAATTTGATAATTCCAAATCATATTTTGATAATCCCAAATCCTATTTTGATAATCCCAAATCCTATTTTTATAATCCCAAATCCTATTTTGATAATCCAAAATCTTGTTTCCATTTAAGTGAGAACCATGACTTAATTCTTTGCTAATTATATTTCATTACTGTTTCCTGTTCCTATAGAGTAATATTCATATACTTTCAATCTCACTGCTTGATTGGTTAAGCTTACAGAGAAAAATTTATCTAAGTACAGAGGTCACCATTACGAGGTTACAGTTACAAGGTTACAGTTACAAGATTACAGTTACAAGGTTACCACTACAAGGTTACAGTTACAAGGTTACAATTACAAGGTTACCGCTACAAGGTTACAATTACATGGTTACAGTTACAAGGTTATCGCTACAAGGTTATAGATACATGGTCACCGATAAAAGGTTACTATTATATTGTCACCATTACAAAGTTACCGCTACAAGGTCACCGTTACAGGTTTACCCCGACAAGGTCACCGTTACATGGTTACTTGTGTGAGCATACTGTTAAAGGTTACAGTGGAGATTTCCGATGTGCACCTACTGTTGAAGCCTACTGATATGAAGGCTACCATTACCAGTCTACCGATGCTTATTCTTCCATACTTTTTCAATTTCTCAATACTTTTCTAATGGTTATTTTTGATAAAATAAATGCTTTGACATTAATTAATGCTGATTGTAAACGTTTCAGGAGACGATATTGTGGATAATACGAGGTATGAGAAATCATGCACATGATCTACTCATTAACATTGTCGGACCTCAAATATAAAAATGGAATACCACAAAATAAGAATATAATAGAGGATAAAAACAAGAAGTGTAACATATACATGGACATGAAGAAAGGGTTGCATGAGAAGTGTGATATAGCTTACTTGCCAGATCAAAAAGTCGAACCATCCAGCACTAAGATCCTGAACCCACAAGAATCATGAAGATCGTTCTAGGATAAAATCATTCCTACCTTCTGTGGTTCATCAACTCTTGATCAACATCAGAAATAGAACACTGAAAGCTTGAACTTGGAGTTGCAACACTCTGTTTGGGAAACCACTTCCAGAGATTGACTCGAACTTCAACATTTCTCATTCCAAGGAGTCAAGATATTAACTACAAACACATAGATCCTTCTAAAATCTTTCTCATAATAACTGCTCTATTGTGTTTCTTTATTTTATATCTTTGAGAAGTGTGTGTGTCTGTTTATATCACACATTGTATACTATGCTTGAACTGGAAGATATTAACTATCCTCACATCAAAATTCACCTTAATTGTGTTTCCCATGTATAACTATGGAAGAGACCGTGTGTGGTTTGTTTTGTTTGTCTTTCCCATGAAGAATTGTGGTAGGGGGTGTGTTCCCTGGGCAGTTTGTGAAAACTGTTGTAAATCCTAATACAGGTTGTGTATCAAGTTTTAATATAAACTACTTGGTGGCAGGTGATCACCAAGTAGAGAGGATTAGGTCTCGATTTGAGACTAAACCTCTTGTTTACATTATTTTGAAAATCTTCAAATACTCTGTTTTGATTTTATCCGCTGCTTATATTTGCTACAACATAAAATTATTTTTTATTACACTTTTATAGTTAGTTTTGGTTAGTGTGTGTATTTGTTTAATTCAGTAAACTTGTTTCAAAAGTTGAATTGGTGTTATACACTGATTCATCTGAGGATTAATCACCCTTTGAGAAACCTGTTGACCAATTGAACATTTACATTTCTACTGCCTTAATTAACTGGGCCGTTTTTAAAATTGGGGGTTTTCTTAACCATAAATTTTTTAACAGA
Organism: Viscum album; assembly: GCA_963277665.1. Classification (NCBI taxonomy): domain Eukaryota; kingdom Viridiplantae; phylum Streptophyta; class Magnoliopsida; order Santalales; family Viscaceae; genus Viscum; species Viscum album. Next base: position 160,200,868 of record OY728125.1, read on the forward strand.
AATTTTAATTGGAACTCAATTCACCCCCATCTTGAGTATCGAATCCAACCAACATATATTTTTACCTTCCATTCCGTATGAGATACAATAGCATCGCTCGTGTTTATGGTGGACTACCGCCTCACGAAGCGATGTTATTCCTCTTTCACTAATAGTTCAAATGGATGGAGATAAAGATAATGTTAATTATTATATGTGATATAAATGAAAAAATTATGATATTAATGACATATTTATCATTATTTAAATATAATATATATATATATATATCATTTTCTTTATTTCTTTTTTACTCACATAAAGATGATAACATCATTCGTGTACATGTGGACTATCACCTTTATGAAGCGACATGACTCTCTTTTCACTACCAAAACATATAGATGAAATATATAAGTATATAATATAGAATATAAGATATCATTATAAATATTTAAAGGTAATTTGTTACTTAAATCCTTTCAATAATGATCAGTGAAAAATGGAAAAGTTACTCATATATACGTACGACCTACCATCTCCATGATCGTAACATACTTAATTTTTTTTTTATAAAAATCATTCATGATTATTTTTAAAAGAAAATTTGATGTAAAAATATGATAATTATTTCATTATTATTATTCTAGATATGATAAAATTATATAATATACACAATAATGAGATATTTAATGATGAAACATGCATAAGAAAACAAGGCAATTAACACCCAAAACAATAAAAATAATGAAATATTATTAATGAACGAGTGATAATATATTATAAAATTATAATATATGATATTATAAATATTAATATGGTTCTGGTATAAGTTAATAACTTGTTTAAAACCACTATATAGGATGTTAAAGTGCATTCAACCAAAAGGAAACATAAGTTAAGGGTTTTCCTCTCAATTTCATTTCATTGAGGCATATTGTATTGTTATGAACATAATTTATTTTATATATTATATAAACTACCCCTTTAATATGTAATATCATGAATAATTCATTATTCATGGTATTTTAAGTTTCAATTTTAATTATTTCATCTAAGGGGATTTGACTTAAAAGTTACCAAGTGGTAAAGAATTTCATAACTCTTTTTCTTTTCATTGGGTTATATTACTTATTCATTTTCATTAATATTATATGATTATGTGTACAATTAATTTTGACTATATATTTTGGTATTTACAATTTTTTTATGTGGATTTAAATTTTTTACACATAATCTATTCATTTATTAATTTTCACTTCAATGTTATGATCATTTTAAGGCTTCATTTCACAATCTCATTCAAATCAAGATTATTTATTCTTGAATTTAAATTAAAGTAAATTATTTTATAATTCTTTAAAAAACCCTTTAATTTTATTCTAATATGGTTATTAATGATATTTTTTAAATAATAGTACCGTTTTCCATTCTTTGGTACTCAAAATTGTTGAGAAAATGTTTTTCAGAGAATCTGACTTCATTTATCTCTTCGATCGAAAATTTATTTTCTTAAAAAAACATGTTTTATAGAAATGTTTTAAACAATGTTTATAACCTTTTAAAAATGATTTATTAAAGAAATATTTACCCATTTTTTCTTTTTATAAAAAAATTCAAAGGAATCATCCTATGTCTTTCAAAATAAGGAACTTTTCTAATCTTTTTATCATGAAAAAGGAATGTTCTTTACGAAATGTATGGTATTACCCACCGACATGAAAATAATTTATTTAAATATTACTTTGAAAATTTATAAGTTTATTTTTTAGGATTTTTTTTAATATTCTATAAAATCTTGGTTTTTAAAATTGATTTTCAAAAAAAAAGTATTTCGAAAAAAAAATAAAAATGAAAAGGATATTTTCCTCAAGAATGTTTTTAAAGATCTTTTTATGGTATTTATATTCATAAATGGAAATAAACATTTATTATTAATCAAATGTATATTTGTTAATACCATCATTATTCTTCCTCTAGATGTTTTATTATTATTTTGATTAAGTAAAGTACTGACATTCAATCACTTGATTCATTTAACTTTCCTATGGGCATAAAATTTCCCCTAAATGTCACTATTATTTATCATGGATATGTTTATTTCCTAAAATGTTTACCATTTTTACATACAATGTTTACTTTGAAGGTTATTTTATTAACTAGGTAAATATTGGTAAATATGTATCCTTTACTCAATACAGACACTTTATGATAAGGCACATTATCTATGAATTAAATTGATTATTAGATATACAAGGAATGATTTATAAATAAAATACACGGGTTGAGGTCTAATTAATGAATGAACCTCAATGTATTAGTAGTCTAATGAGACAAAATCAATTGGCCACAAACCCTTCATGTTTGTGACCAAGTGGTTTTAAACTTTTTGAAGGATAGATATTGATGGAAAGTGTCTTATGAAAGGTTTTGACACAAATTAGATGGGTTTTTACCCAGAATGTTTTAAACCATCTTGAGGATAGATCTTAATGCTAAAGGTATCATGTTCCTAATAAGTATGATTTCCAATAATTAAGAATTACATTCATTTAGAATTAAATTATTATTATCCATGAAATTTTCACTATGTTATAATCTATAGATGAATTTTATTCTCAAATTATTGATTAAATGGAATTTTTTCTCAGTTATTTATCTTTCCATATTGATTTTACGTTATCTTATCATGATATTCAAGTTATTTAAATAGAATGTGTTCTCAATTATTTACCTTTCCCTATTGATTATGCTTATTTATTCATGATTGATTATGTTTTACTTAACCCTTAATGAGCATTTGAGATCACCCTTATTTTGTTTCCTTTCCCCATGATTCCATAAAGTTTACTATGAATAATATGTAGGGATATGCTAGATAGAATAAAGTTATTATAGAAAGAAACAAAATTATATTATAATTTTTGTATTCAAATTTAATTCAAGTCTCATATATATATCTAGTTTACCAAGACTACTAAACTATTTGGTCATTCAGAATGTGATTCTATGTATCTTATTCCAATGTAGTGGTAACATAAATTTTCTCTGGGCTACTAGGGTAAAGGTATCTATAGTTGGTATTAGAGAAAGTTTAGTATCAACCTTGTAAACTAGATTTTGGAAAAAAAATATTAAGGAACATAACCTTATGATAGACTTTGAGGATACGTATAGAATAACATCCTACAGTTTTGGTAAGGTAGATGTTATGTGTTTTTTACTCACAATACACCCCTATATGGATACTAAAAGTAGACGTGGTTCTAGCATAGATGTACATAGGGGTAATAAATCTGAAAAAGTCACATTGATCTTGACTCTAGAATTACCTAGTATACGATAGTGGGCCATACTGCGCACCTAATTTGACACCCTAGGGGATATTCTTAGGATAATTCAAATTTTCTTTATAAACCATTATAAAGGATTTTAACAGAAGATAAAAATTAATAACCTAGGTTAAACCTAAGGTGACTTAGATTGAAAATAATGTGTTAAGATTTATACTTCTTAAAAATGATTATATGGTTTTCCCACTATGATTATTATTTCTCACACTATTATTTTTGGTTTTGGTCAATGGATAGAACCCAAAGGGATCATGTTAACATTTAACATGAAGGATAAGGTGGTGATAATGAGAAACCAAGTGGGATGTTAATGGGAGTGAAAGATATATTGTTTATTCCTAATTAGTTTTCCCAAAATATGATTAACAATATATAACTTAACCAACTATCACACTCACCAAAGAAGAGAATGGTGGATTTTTCTAAGATCTCAAGTGGTGGAGACCATAGAGAAAAGAAGGCTTGATTTACATCATGTAAGAAATGTGAAAGGAGACACCCAATAAAGTATCTTAATGGAGCAAGTAATTGTTTTATGTTTGTAAAATAAGGGCAAGGAAAAAAATACATGTTGAGGAAAATGAAGTGTATAATGGAAGGAAATGAATCTTATCCTAAGGATCCATTTATAGTTCATTGTCTTAAATGTGGGGAACCTGGTCATTACCCGAGTAAATGCCCTCTTCTAAAGGGTAACCCCTAGACCATGGAATGACATAAGTGGAAATAAAATTAATAAAGTATTTATGTATTGTAATTCCAGAATTAAAATTTTGAAGCATTTTACTAATAGTATTTTGGTTACAATAATCCTGAAACATCTAAGGATTCTATTAAATTTTAGAATAAATTTTGTATTAATTAATATAAGAGTTATGGATACCATCACGGGTTAATGAGTTTAAGATTGATAATAATCTCAAATTCTTAAACACCTATTTTTAGGTCATATGCGGTAATAATGTTACAAGATTAAGGATATTTTAAGAGAAATTTATGGAAAAAATATGTTTTACTAGAAAAGTTATTTGGTGAACAATACCTTTACATTTTAATAATCCTTAATGAAATTATAATAATATTCAAATAATATTATTATACATTGTAAAAATAAATAAATAAATTGGGTCAAAAACATTATTAAAAAGGTTATTTAATGATTAAATTTATTTTAGGGATGTCCATCATATTTTAGGGAACTTTATAGGAATTATATTAATATATTTTATAAAAAGTACAGAGTGTATGCAGGGTGAGAACTCGATGCATCTGGAAAGGTGGCGAGGCTTGAACCCATGAATGAAGGATGATAAGGGTTTAATGCCTACCACCGGACTATGTGATAGTATAGTTAATATTTCATTGTTTTTAGTTGAAATTTTTGATGAATAAATATTAATGATGAACCAATGGTATTACTTTTGAGGTTTATAGATTAATGTACAGACCATATTGGTTTTGGAAAATATTTAGAGACAAATAGAAAGACTTGTCACTCTTTTATGAATCGTATGACCTATTAAAAGTGAATTGTAATGTTTCAGGAATAAAAAAATCATTTTTGGATATTCATTTATTGGAGTAAGAAATATAAGAACAACCAAAGGATGAAATTGTGTTTATGAAATAGAAACATATTAAGTAAATATATTTCCTTATATTATTAGATAGTAAAAGAACATCTCAACTTTAGGAAAAGGATTTTAAATATCATAATACCATCATTTATAATGATATCAATTAACTTTTCCCACCTATTATATTTATGGTTTTGAGGCCCTTATATGACATCTTGCCTTTTTATTACATAAATTTACACAGAAATTTACAAAAAGATGATATTTTAAGGCTTAGTGTCTTGGAAAAAGGTACATAATACATGAAAACTTAAAACATTATTATATTACATGTGAAATTATTCTTCAAGGTTCATCCTAATTACATTTATTTCATCTCATAACCTAGGGACATAAATAAAAGGAAAGGGTGATCTTATGGCCTAGTAAGGGATAATAAGGGAAACAATTTACTTGTGATGTTGAGGAATATCAATAAGAACCCAAGGAATATCATAAGGGCATGATAAAGAGGAATATCATAAATAAAATAAAATGAATAATAAATTTTAAATTCTCATACAACATTTAATTTATACATTCATAATCATATCACCAAGGTGCATCCTCAAGGTGTCATAAAAATTACCAAGGTTATTCCCCAAGGTATCATACAACTTGTCATCTCTAAAGATTAAATTTGTTACCCAATGCATTGGAGTGATATCAGTGTTCACCCTTAATACGTATTTATTTTCATGTGAGAAAAATATATCATCATAAAATATTTCATAAATAACCCATGTAGAATATAAGAAATGGGTTTCATATCAAAATCACATCATTTTAAAAAGTGCTTAAAAACAAGATCATTTTGTCATTTTAAACCCACAGAAAAGGAAGGAAGGTTTCATGTATATTAATCCTAGAATTAAAATAGATAATCTTAAAATATATGTGAATACTCATGGAGAGGATATATGTTTGAGTATTAAAAAATAAAATAAAATAATTTCTTGATAGAAAGAGAGAAATTTTGAGACGAAAATCTGGCAGCATAACGGGTATGAAACATGGTTTTAGAAAACATTAAAAAGAGAGGGGAAAAGGGTATAACATTAATAAATTAATATTAATATAGTAAAGTGATATAATAAAATTTATAGAATAAAATGATATGGAAATTTGAAATACATACCACATAAAAATGAAACATGAAAGGAAAGAGAAGTTGAGAGTTCCCTTATGAAATTTCAGCATCCTAATAACGTCACTTAAAAATTCATAAAATGTGTTGATGAGAGAAATATGAGTCTCTTATAATTTTTACATAATATGGAAATTAAGGGTAATATGTAATTACATATCCCAACATAAGAAAATATAAATTAAAAAGGCATAACATAAAAGGAGTTCTTGAAAAGAGAAGGGTGGTAGATTCCCTTTCCTTGAAGTGTGACTTCTAAAACTTGAATATCAGAACCTTGGGAGCTTGAGTACACATTGGGAGGACTCCTTGGGAGGTAATAATATCATATATTCTATAATAGTGAATTGTTAATGAAATATAATGGAGTAATGGGTGGTTATTTATAGCAAAAGTTAGGGATTTTTTTTATTAATTTCCAAGGATACCTTAATAGTGGTATTTGAAAAACCGTGGGCTTTCCCATGGTATTTTCCCATGGTATTGGACACTTGGGACACATAATATCATATTTTAATTCAAAATATTCTAACATAATTTTAAATTACATATTACATCATTATGATGTCATTAAACATACTAAAAACTTAAAACTGTATTTTTACTATTCACTGAAAAACAAAATATTTTATAAAAATATGATAAATTCACCATAACCTAATATCAAAATTATGAATTCAAAAATGAAATTTAGTTTATAATAATAATTTTCTAAATATTATAAATTTAACTTTTAACACTAAAAATACTTAATTACTAAAAATAATAACGGACAAAAAATGCATAGTAAAGGACATAGTAAAATTTTCGACACTTGAAAAAAATAAAATTATTTTATCATTTGTAATTAAAAAGTAGTGTTTTTATAACACTATTTAATTATAATAAACATTATTAATAAAACCTTAGTTTAATATAATAATTTATCTCTCTAAAAAGTACAATTTTTACTCGAAAAATCAATTTATCAAATTCCATCTCAATTTTTAAGAAAAGCTATTCTTAAAACATAAATGGTGAAATGAAAATTTTATTTAAACAAAGGGATTAAATTTTAAGTAACCGAGGCATTGAAAAATAACCCCTTAAAACATCCGCATATGATTTAAGGGTAAGGTGTGTGATGGTGATGGACTCTTGGGGCGACTCAGATAACATCGCCTGAGTGGTAATCTCCACTAACTTGAACTTCTTCCATAGGTGATTTCGTTCAACATTAACACGTTGAATCTCAGATAGGGATTGGTCAAGAGAGAATCCTAATGACACTACCTCATTACCAAGCTCTGAAAGATGGGCTTCGTATGACCCAATTCTACTTGATGAGGCCATCAAATTTTCTTTTTTCATTAACAAACCACTATCATTTCTATTTATAAACAATAATCATAATGTTATGAGAATAGTTTCTGATGTTCATATTGACTAACGGTCATAATTGAAAAAAAATCATATAACGGTCAAAACCTGATGGTCACATTAAAATATACTCACTTTATTATTAATGAGATATAGTTCTTTTGTGTAATAATATAATGCATATTTTTAGGAAACAATTATCATTCAAAAAGTTTGGGTCGTTACACCTTAACTTTCCATTAATAATTCAATTTGTTGCAATCAATGAACTAAATCAATCTACATAAATATTTACACTTTTAATCCATTCCCATATCTTTACTTTCCACCAATGTCCTCATACTTAGAAACCTAGTTTTGTATTATTCTATATGGCCGCGGTACTTCACTATCTCTCTTATTAAGAGGATGTTTAATTAACTGTTTTATGATGTGGGTTTTTCAACAATTCCATTTACAAATGTCAAATAATTTATTGCTGATATCAATTTTAAATTGATAGGATATAATTTATTTAAAGTGGGGAGAATGTAACACCCTGAAATTTTAAAAGAATGACATTTTATTCAATTGTGTATGTGACACACAACACCAAACATAAAAGAGAATATAACATCCTGAGACTTTATGATATATTTAATATTTTAAATAAATTCAATACATTATATATCTTTCAATGCATAAAACACTGATTTTATCTTTCATTACACACAATAAAAATTTTCTTCGATAACTTACGTTACACGCTAAACCGAGTTTTATGGAACAATAATATACAATTAATATTATTATTTAATATGACAGTAATCGCCTATCCTTTGGAATGAAAAGAATAAATAGTATTAAATAAAATATAAATATATATATATTTTAAACATATTTATTTGTTATATATTGATTATAAATAATAATAAGAATCATTTAAAATAAAAAGAAATGTTTTCAGAGAAACTGTATTTTCCTAAAAGACGCTTTAGTCTCTCTTGGCGCACATAATTTAAAATTAATTTTTAACAAATTTATAAATTTATTTGAGAACATAAACTTAATTTTTAAAATCATAATACCAAAATTAGCTTAGAGTAAAAAAAAATTATTTTTCTAAGAAGTTTCTTTTTTTGATGAATAATGAAAAATACCAGATTTTAATTGAAAACCACCTTTTATTCTAAATAATTTATAATATTAAATTATATTTTTAATTAGTTTTAAAGTCAATATAGTTAATTTATATATCTATTAGTAAAATTTAGTTCATTAGAATCATTTTTATATTGAATTTTGATAGAAAAAAATTGTAAACTTTTGAACTTGTTCAGTTTAAAAACGTGCTTTATCTCCACGTCCATGGGATTAATTTTAAATTAAATTCTACCACTTATGTGAATTTAATTTGTAAAAATGGATTAAATATTTTTAATAATAATAATTTATATTATCAAATAAGTTAAAATTTATTTTTTAACATAATTATTAGTGAAAAAAGTTAAAATCAATTACAATGATTAAGGTAAAAACGAGTTTACTTAGTAGTTAAAATTAAAATATAAGGTGTAAAAATGACCCAAAACTTGTACAAAACCCAATTTATAGATATATTTAGACCTTATTCCTTATAGTATCTATAATTTACCATTATTTTGGCCTTTGTACATGAAAAAAACATTTGTGGAATTTACTCTTTCTAAAAATTACAGGTGTACCACTTACCCCACTTATATAAGGACTCCCACTCTCCTCTCCACTTCACACATTAAAACCACTTTGGTTAGGAAAATACCTGACCAAATAACTTTTTAAATTCCTTCCCCTAATCCTATAATCCTTAATTGGGGCATAAAGAAACCCTAGTAAGTATTTAGTGTAAACCTAAGGAGGATACCTAAAGAAGAGGTAATGTTCTGCACCAAGCGTCTTTATTTTACTTTTTTCTCCACCTCCTTAAATTTATATTATACCTTTATGATATAATAAAATTAGTATATTAAATATAATTTAATTTTTTTATAATAATTTAATGACCTAAAAAAATCCCCACTTCTATAAAATGGGTTATGAAATCATCGTTCGTGTGTACGGTGGACTACCACCTTGTGCACCAATGTTGTTCATTTTTCATTTCCAACTCTCAAGGTTGGATATGAAGATGGATATAAAGTATATATATAATATTTATAACATTATTATACCAATTTAGTTATTATATAATATATATATTTACCTTACATTCCTTAGGAGGTATGATAACATCGCTCATGTGTAAGGTGGACTACTGCCTCGTGAAGTGATGTCATTCATCTTTCACTAACGCTTCACATGATAGATGATAAATATAATGTAAATGATTATATGTGATATAAATGAAATAATTATTATATTAATGAAATATTTATCATTATTTAATTATAATATAAATATAATTTTCTTTCTTTCCTTTTCACTCATGTAAAGATGATAACATCGTTCGTGTACGTGTGGATTACCGCTTTCACGAAGCGATATGATATATTTTCACTACCACAACACATGGATGAAATATATAAGTAGATAATATGGTATATATGATATCATTATAATTATTTAAAGTTAATATATTACTTAACTCCTAATGATCAATGAATAATGGAAATGTTACTCATGCATACGTACGACCTACTATCTTCATGATCGTAACATACTTCATTTTTCATAACCATAATTCATGATTGTTTTTAAAAGTAAAATTTATGTAATATAATAATTATTTCATTATTATTATTCTTTAGATGATATAATAACATAATATCTGTAATAACTAGATCTTTCATGACAAAACTCGTATAAGAAAACAAGACAATTAACACCCAAATAAATGAAAATAATGAAAGATCATTAACAAAAGGGTGATAATACATTATAAAAGGATCATATATGATATTATAAATACTAATATTATTTTTGAATAATTTAATAACATGTTTAAAACCACTATACATAAGTTTAAATTACATTCAACCAAAAAGAAGTATAAGGTAATGGTTTTCGTCTCAATTTCATTTCATTAAGGCATATTGTAATGTTATGCACCAAATTTCTTTTATATGGTGTATATACTACCCCTTTTAAATATAATATAGTGAACACTTCATTATTTATAGTATTTTAAGTTTAAATTTAAATTATTTCATCTAATGGGATTTGACTTTAAAGTTACCAAATAGTAAAGAGTTTTATAACTAAATTTATTTCCGTTGGGTTATATTACTTATATGTTGTCATTGATATTATATAATTATGTGTATAATTAATTTTGAATATATTTTGTGGTATTTAAAATTATTTTATGCATATTTATATTTGTCACATATAATTGATTAAATTATTAATTCTCACTTTGATGTTATGATCATTTTAAAGCTTTATTTTAAAATATCATTCTAATTGAGATTGTTTATTATTGAATTTAAATTAAAGGAAATTATTTGATAATTATTTAATAAAACATTTAATTTTATTTTAATATGGTTATTAATGATATTTTTCAAATATGAGTACCATTTTTTTACTCTTTGTTACTTAAAATTTTTGATAAATTGTTTTTAAGAAAATCCGACTTCATTTATCTATTTGGTCAGAAATCAATTTTATTCCAAAACCACATTTTCTAAAAATGTTTTCAAATTTTTTTAACCTTTTAAAAATGATTTATTAAATAAATTTTTACCCATTTTTAATTTTTTAAAAATGTTTTCAAAGTAATCTTCTTGTTTCTTTCTAAAAAAGGAACTTCTCTAATATTTTTACCATGCAAAAGGAATGTTTTTTACAACATGTACGGTATTACCCACCAATATGACCATAATTTATTTGAAGCTTCATTTGAAAGTTTATTAGGTTATTTTTAAAGAAATTTATTTCTTAATATTATGGAAAATATTGGTTTTTAAAATTGAATTTCAAATAAAAGGATTTAAAAAAAACAAAATTAAAAGGATATTTTCCTCAAGAATGTTTTTAATAATATTTTTATGGTATTTATATTCATAAATGAAAAAAACTTTATTACTACTCTATTGGGTATATGTTAATATTATCCTTATTCTTCCCCTGTATGGTTTATGATTATTTTTACCAAGTAAAGTATTGACATTCACTTCCTTGATTCATTTTTTGTAGTCATTAACTTTTCCTTGAATTATTCACAATCCTGTGAACATTAAACTTCCCCAAAATGTCAATATTATTTATCAGGGTTATGTTTATTTCCTAAAACTCATACCATTTTTATATATGGTGTTTAATTTGATAGCTATTTAATTAACTAGGGAAATATTGACAAATTTATATCCTTTACTCAATATAAATACTTTATGATAAGGAACATTGTCTATGAATTAAATTGATTAATCGATTTTTGAGGAATGCTTTGGACATGAGATACATGGGTTGGGGACTAATTAATGTAATCCCCTTGATGAATAGGTAGTCTAATGAGAAAAAATCGGTTGGCCACAAACCCTTCACATTTATAACCAAGTAGTTTTAAACTTTCTGGAGGATAGATCTTGATGGTAAGTGTCTTGTGAAAGGTCTTGACACAAATCAGATGGGTTTTTACCCAACTTGTTTTAAACTGTATTGAGGATAGATCTTGATGGTAAAGGTATCATGTGCTTGGGAAACATGACATCCAATAATTAAGAATTTCCTTCATTCAGAATTTAGTTGTTACTATCCATGAAATTTTTTCAATGTTATAGTCTACGGATTCATTTCATTCTCAACTTATTGATTAAATGAAATGTGTTATCAGTTATTTACCTTTACATAATGATCCTTCCTTATCATATCCTTATAGTCAAGTTATTTAAATGGAATGTGTTCTTAACTATTTACCTTCCATATTGATTATGCTTATTGAATCATGATTTCTTCCACTCTACTTAACCCTTACTAAGAATTTGAGCTCGCCCTAATTTTGTTTCCTTTCCCTAGGATTTCATGAAATTTGTTAGGTCGGATAGGGTAATGACAGATGGTCTAGAGGGGGGGGGGTGAATAGACCAGATTAAAAAATTCAAACAAACAAATTGATTAATTCAATTAATTACCAAAGTTAATTTATTAAGGTTAATTAGCAGTAGAAAAAGTAAAGAACACAAGGACATTTTTTATTAGTTCAGTCTAAAGTGGGCTTACTCTACTCTTATACCTCTCTACTAGGAAAGATATATGTGTTCACTAAAAATTATTTTTATGGGGGAATCATAAACCAATTACATAATCATTTTCTAGTAGAGAGATAACCATGGCACAAAATTTTTTATAGGGAGTCACAACCCTTTAAACCCCACTTTAGAAAATGGGATTCACAACCCAAACAATCATGAATTTATATACAGGGAGTCACAACCCTTAGATCCTGAATTTAGAATCCAAGAGTCACAATATGAAGAAAATGAATAACAAATAATGATTTTGTGTGTAAAATCATAAATAGAAAAAAATAGAGTGAATGTGAGGGATGGGAAAAAGTATTACAGACTTAGAACGATATGAAAGATAATAAACAATGAAAAAATAGGTACTAGTTGTTAAGGATTAGATGGCTTGTCTCATCAAGGAAATTTTATTCTAAGTAGAAGTAATTTATCCCTTGAGAGATCGTGCAGGTGATGAAACAGAGTGTCGTAGGACGTTTCAACTGCACAGTATGTTCAAAGTTCACTGTACACTATTTTTGAAAAATAGAGTATCAAATATGTTGCCTAGTGTATATATTTATATATTTTTCCTGCCGGATATATATATATAGAGAGAGAGAGAGGATAAATATTCATCAATTGCAGCAACTCCATTTCCTTTATAAATTTAAAATAAATTGAGTCGAGAGCTTTCATAAATATCTCCATAAAAATCATAGCACCATTTCCTTTTTATTCCTGTAGAATAAGTCTCTAATAAAATCATTCAAAAATAATTTGAATAATAATTTCGATAAAATATATATAATAAAAGCAACTTTCAATGATTTAAAACACCCATTAAAATCCATTCAAAACTTTTTAAACTTTGTCAAAATAGTCCCTAAAACTAGTAGCACAAGCCAAAAGTAAATTCAAATATTTTAATTTAAATAAAATTAAAACCACATACTTTATTGGAAAAATATGTTGAAATATTTTTATTAATTTTTCTCTTTAAATAATGCACCAAAAAAATTAAAAACTCTTCAATAAAAATCCTTAGATTTATTGTCAATTTATCCAGCATAAAAACCATTGAAAATAATCCATATATATGCAACAAATGAATTTTCAATATAAAAGCACGGAATGAATAGTAAAACAGGGTATGAATAGTAACGTAGCATAGGGAATGAATAGTAATGTAGCGTAGAACATTAATGTAGGGTTTCCCAACCATACTTTGTGGAAATGAACAGTAAAATAATGTAGGGTATGAATAGTAAAGTAGATTAGGGTATGAATAGTAATGTAGGGTTTCCCAACCATACTTTTCAGAAATGAATAATAACATAACGTAGGGTATGAACAGTAAAGTAAAATAGGGTATGAACAATAACGCAGGGTTGCCCAACCATACTTTATGGAAATGAACAGTAACATAACGTCAGGTATGAAAAGTAAAGTAGTATAGGGTATGAACAGTTACGTAGGGTTTCCAAACCATACTTTATACTATAGATAATGTAGGGTTTTCGAACCATACTTTTCACTATTCGTGAAAGTAGGGTTTCCCATAGTTTATGAAAAACTTGACAACATAATTTAAAAAAATTCAATGAATTTTTAAGATCTCTAAATAGTAGCTTCATACTTTGTCCAAAAATACTTATTTTTAGAAAAACTTATTATATTTCCAAATAATAAGGAATAATATAAATTAGATTTCTATTGCTCTAAATATCATTAAAAAATAGAAGCAATAACATTTTGGAAAACTGCAGTTGTGAAACAACATTATAGAACTTTTGATAATTAAATGGACATCAAAATGAAATTTTTAGACTTTGATGAAAACTAAAAAATTCAAGATAAACAAGTTGGATTTATATAAAAACAATTTTTGAGAAAATCAAATATCTTTAGAAGTTGTAGTAAAATAAATACATAAACTTTTTAAAACATAAACTATAGAGTTTCTAAAACTACAGTAGTAACTTCGTTGAATTTTTAGAGTACTAAAAAAGCATTTTCAGACTTCCTCATTAACAAATAAAGTTTAGATAAATATTTTATTTATCTAACATGATAATAATCACAAAAAACCAAACACTTTAGTTTTAGATATCATTAAAATATAGAAATTAATTTAAAAGAAAATCACATGTAATAAAAAAAATCATAAATGGTTAAAAAACAAATATAAAATCATATGTAATAAAACTAAAGAAAATCATGAAAATGAATAAATAATCTACCCATTTTTTTGATTACAAAACTAGAACATTCAAACTATTTAAAAATAATTTTTAAAACATTTAAACCCAATTTATTTCTCCCCCATTTTGTAAATAAAAAAAATTGAAAATAAACTCCCATAAACAAATGCAATAATAAAAAAATTTAAATCTAACATTCCAAGATTAAATTTAATTTTTTCAAACTAAGTAGAATTTAAAGGCTTTGTAAAACTAGATGCTAGCTGATAAATTCTAAAACAATACCACCCTTATTCACATGATCTCTAATAAAATGAAATCTAAGATCAATATACTTTGTTTGAGAATGATTTAAGGGGTTTTTAGAAATAGAAATTATAGAAGTGATATCATAATAAATAGGAAATTTATCAAGATAAATACCAAAATCACATATGGTTTTCTTAATCCATAAACTTTGAACAAAACTTCTAGCAGTAGGGATATACTCATATTTTTCAGTAGATAAAGCAACTGATAATTGTTTCTTTGATGACCAAGAAATTAAAATTTTCCTGAGAAAATGACACATAGCTGATGTGCTTTTTTGGCCAATCCTACAACTTCCAAAATTAGAGTCAGAATAAGATATTAAATCAAAACAGTTATATTCTAGATAAAATAAACTAGAATCAACAGTTCCTTTAACACATCTAATTATTCTTTTTATAGCTTTGAAATAACTTCCTTTAGGATCTTCTTGAAATCTAGCACATAAAAAAACACTAAATATAAAATCAGTTGTAGATGTAGTTAAATATAAAAAGCTACCTATCATGCCTCTATAAAATTTAAAATCAATAGATTTACCAGATGCATCAATATCTAATTTACAATTAGTACCCATAGGGATTTTCATAGATTTATAAGAATCAAGACAAAATCTTTTAACCAACTCTTTAGCATACTTGGATTGATTAAGAAAAATTTCATCTTTTCTTTATAAAATTTGAAGTCCAAGAAAGAACTTTAATTCTCCCATTAAACTCATGTCAAACTCAAAATACATCAAAGTAGAAAATTCATTATAGATAATTTCACTAGATAATCTAAAAATATATATCAACATAAATTTGAACAATTAAAATATCATTTGAAATTAATTTAATGAAAAGTGTAGGATCAACATTACCTTTCCTAAAACCATTATTTAATAAAAATAAATAAATTCTTTCATACCAATCATGATGTTCTTGTTTAAGACCATACAAATATTTAGATATTTTAAAAACATGGTTAGAAAAATTTTAAATTTCAAAACCAGGGGGTTGAGAAACATAAACTTCTTCAGTTATAAAACCATTTAATAAAGCACTTTTCACATCCATTTGATATAATTTAAAACCTTAAAAACAAGAAAAAAATCCAATAAAATTATAATTTCCTCTAACATGGAAATAGGTGAAAAATAATCTTCAAAGTATATACCTTCTTCTTGAGAGTATCCTTGGGAAATATGCCTTACTTTATATTTGACAATATGTCCATATTTATCCATCTTGTTTCTATTGATATGCTTAGTTCTAATTACCTGCTTATCCTTAGGCGATTCTACTGAAGTCCAAACAATATTTCTAACAAACTGATTTAATTCATCTTGCATAGGAACAATCCAATTTTTATCTTTTAAAGCATCATTAACACTAATAGGGAAAAAATCAGAAATAAAATTAGAATTGGAACAAAAATTTAAAATAGAATTTATGGTTTTCACATCAGAATCAACATTGTTAATTATATTTTCAATAGGATGATCTTTGTGAATCTTCTAAGATTTTGGATCATGTTAAGAAGGAGTATTCTCCCCCTCAATTGATTCAATCTTATCTTGAGGAATTTCTTCACCAAAATTAAAATCTCTAAACTCATCATCATTAACATTAGAATTATAATTTAATTTAACATTATTTTCATCAAACATAACATTAAAATATTCTTTAATAATCATATATCTTTTATTATAAACTTTTAATGCTTTACTATTACTAGAATAACCAATAAAAATACCTTCATCACTCTTAACGTCAAATTTATCTAAATTATCCTTTTAATTTAAAATAAAAACTTTACAACCAAAAACTCTAAAGCAACAAAATTTAGGATTTTTATTTTTAAATAATTCATACGGATTTTTCTTTAACAAAGGTCTAATAATAATTCTATTTGAAATATAACAATCAACAAAAACAACCTCAACCCAAAAATATCTAGGAAAATTATATTCACTTAGCATAGTTATATCCATTTAAATAAGAGTTCTATTTTCCCGTTCTACAAAACCATTTTTATGTGGTGTTATAGGGCCAAAAAAATTATAAAAATATCCATTCTTTTAAAAAAAATATATAAATCTAAATTATGAAATTCACCTCCTTTATTACTACAAATATAAATAATCATTAAACATTTTTCATTTTAAACTAATTTACAAAAACAATAAATCTAAAAAATGTATCATTTTTATGAGAAAGAATGTATACCAAAGTAAATATACTATAATCATCAACAATAACTAAGTTATATTTCTTTCTACCAAGACTAAAAATTTTATTGGGTCCAAATAAATCAAGATGCACTAATTGTAAATGCTTATTAGTACCTATCTAATTGATGGGTTAACTAAGTTATCATGACACGTCAAATTGATTATGATTTTAAGGTTGATTTATAATATAGGTCATACCCTAGGTCATCTATCAAGGAGAGTTGATAGGTTTAGAGTATGAATTTTTAATAAAAAGTACAGGGGTGTGATTTTGAAAATAGTTTTAAGAAAATAACTTAACTTATAGAGTTTAATAGTTGATAAATAAAGGTGGCGTTTTAGAATTATGAGATAAGTATATCATTTAAATTTTACTACACATCTTTGATAGTTCATTGTTCTGAAAATTTTATATGGTTTAATGTAATCCTTTAGTTAAGGGTTTTCAAGATCTCGACTTCCCTCTTGCCTCTTAAAATGATGCTAAAAGAATCACCCCTTGACACAAAAATCATGTTTTCAAGGTTTGGTTATAAAACATAGAAAAAGGGCTACCAAAACATACTTAAATATTATGTATGTGTGAGAGAAAGAGGATTCTTGTCTTGTCCAATCAGAACTACCCAAGATTCCCACTTGATATCTCAACCTAATCAGCGTTGAAATAAAAGTTTTTTACTTAATTATAATAAAATAAATATATTCATAGGAGAAGAACATCCAAATTAAACATAAGTGAAATATTTAACACACAAATTACACAAAACTAGTTAAAGATCAAGTGATGGAACTCCCTCCCAAGTATGTGTAGCTCCCTCAAAATGATCGTCCACCATTTATCTCATCATCGAGAGGAGGAGGAGGATCAGGTGGAACTTCGCCTTCATACTTGCCCCCCCCCCATGAGTATTTGGGCCTCTATAACTTATTAGATGAGGATATAACTCCTTTGTGTCTCCAAAATACCAAAAAAAATTCTGCTAGACTAACTTACAAATGAGGTGCCCAAGGTATCATTTTATAGGCAAAGTGGAAGGTGGTTTTGGGCACACTGATTGTGTAAACCCACTTGGAACATTAATTTAGGTGGGTATACAACCTTATATCACTTTGTAAAAAATTAATTAATTTTTTTCAAAACTAAGTAATACCTCCACTAAAAATTTGGATTCATTTTGGCTCATACAACTCAAGATATAGACATATCACAACACACCACTTTTGACTTCATACAAATTTGGTGTGCTGGACATATCAAGTCGGTTGGTCCACTTAATTGCGGAATTAGGATTGGATTTATTAATAAGAGTTGTAACCCGTTGAAATTAGGACCATCCCATAAAATATTAGCCCATTTTAATTCACGTTTTAGTATAATTATGCAGTTTAGTTCACTAGTGTGCTTGGAGCCTGCGTAGTTTGACCGATTTTTCTTGGACTTCATCATGGGACCTCCAAATCACTTCCAACTACAAGTGTGGGTGTGACAACCATTTTATGCTATTATTTCCACTTTATATCGAGTAAATATAAGTTATTTTAACAATTAACTACTTACATGATCTTTTTCACCGAACCTTACCTACATCCTTTACAATAAAATTTCAAGACCCACTCACTTAAGAGTTATTATAAGTCAAACCATAAGCTCCCAACCTAGATATCCCCATATTTTTTACATTTCATCACTCCCCTCAATGTTTATTTGTTTTTGTTTTTATTTTTTTGGTTTTTTAGGGCGTAAAACAGTTGGATAATAGGTACACACGCATAGGTCAATGTAGTACAATAATGAAATAGACCAGATAAGGAACGTATGGAAAAATCATTTTCGATGGTAGAGAAAAATTAACCTAACTTATATTTACCTTTTATTAAGTAAGAAATTTTCACACTTCATGGTTAGGTGCAAAGATGTATGGAGAGATTAAGTGAAACAATTTTCTCTTAAACTATACACACAAAAGGTACCATTCTTCTCAAAGGTTTCAAAATGATACAACCATTTATATCATCCACAAACAACCAAATTTCAAGAGAAAGTCACACTGCAATATTGAATTCTTACTGAAATGCTCATTTAATCAAAAAATTGAATGTTAAAATAATATGAAATAGAGAAATTACTCATGAATTTTCAATAACTTCTATGATTAAGTGGGAATCATTTTCTATGGTAAAGTGAGCATAAAAATAATTAACATTCTAGTAAAAAAGTGAGAGGAAAGGGGGGAATCAAGTGACAATACAATCCAGCAAGCCAAAAAGAGAAAAAGAAGAAAATGATGAAAATTACTAACTAACTCAGGAATATACTCATCCCCCCACACCTAGAGTATACAGTGCCCTCACTGTAATAAAATAGAATGTGGGAAGTAAGGATAAAACCTGGTGGGTGTCATTGGTAGATTTCTTCTTGAACTTGGAGTTCCTATATTGGTAACTCTGGAAGGGATTTTTGGAAGTGCTTAAGATGCTTCCCATTGATAGTGAAGGTTTTCTTGGTTTCTTCATTTTGCACCTGAAAAATACCAAATGGAGAGACATTAGTAATAGTGTATGGTCCAAATAAGAGGGAATAGAGTTTACTTGGATGCAACTTCAGCCTTGCATTATAGAGGGGGACCTTCTTCTGAATGTGGAAATGATGATGAAGGATGAGATGGTTCTGGTAAGCCTTGGTTTTCTTTTTATAAATTCAGGAGTTCACATATGAAACTCTTCTCATTTCCTCCATCTCCTAAATCTGCAACTTACTTTTAGAACCTACACAATAAAGATTAGAATTGCATTGTTTTATGGCCTAGTAGTCCTGGTACTCAATCTCAATAGGGATGTGACAAATCTTTCCAATCACAAGCTAATAGGGTGACATTCCAATGAGAGTTTTAAAGGTGGTATGGTGATCCCATAAGGAATCACTGATTCTAAGACTCCAATCTTTCATATTAGGTTGAACTATTTTTTAAAGAATCTATTTTACCTACCTATTTGATACCTCAGCTTGACCATTGGTTTGTGGGTGATATGTAGTAGACACTCTATGCCTGACCCCATACTGCTGCAAAAGAGATTACATTGTTTGGTTGTAGAAATGAGAAATCAGGTCACTAATGATGAACATAGGTAATAAAAACCTATAGAAGATTTGGGTTCTAAAAAATTCCACAACTACCTTATAATCATCAGTCCTTGTAGCTCGTGCCTCTACCCATTTCGAAACCTAATCCACTTCCAGAAGAATGAAAAGGTTCCCAAATGAATTGGGGAATGGTCCTATAAATTCAATGCCGCAAACATCGAAAATTTCATGGAATAGAAAGGATTTTTATGTCATTTCATTTATTTTAGATACATTTCCCATTCTTTTATAGTGAGGAAAATATTTAAAGAAATCATAGGCGTTCTAAAAAAGTGTTGTCCAAAAGAGACTAGAATCAAGGACCATGCAAGCAGTCTATTAGGGACCAAAGTGGCCCACACAAGAAAGAGTGTAATAGAACCTAAGGATAGACTGAAACTTGCTATCAAGAACAAAAAACCTAAGGACTTGATCACAAAATGTGTGCCAAAGTTAGGGGTCATCCCAAATGCACCAACGGGACTCGTGTTTTAGGTGTTCATCCTGGTTTTTATTGAAATTAGCAGGAATGAAAGATGCTACTGAATAATTTACAATTTCGGCATACTAAGGAATAAAATATTACACTCTGTATAATTGCTCATATGAAAAAATTTCATTTATTGGAATACAAGGGGATGATTCAATGTTCGAGTATGGGTGGATCCTACTGATATGGTCAGCTACCACATTCTCTGCCCCTTTTTTATCTCTAATTTCTAAATTAAATTCCTAAAGGAGGAGCATCTAGTGAACGAGATGTGGTTTGGATTTTGGTTTCTTAAGGAGATACTAAAGGGCTGCATGATCTGAGAACACAATGAATTTGGACCCTAAAAGATATGACCTGAATTTATCCAAGGCAAAAATAATAGCAATAAATTATTTTTTAGTTGTGGTGTAGTTTTCCTAGGAAGGGTCTATTGTACATGAGGAATATGCAATGACATGTGGAGCTTGATCGAACCTTTGTGATAAGAATGCACCAACTGCATAGTTAGAGGCATCATACGTGAGCTCAAATGGTAAATCCCACCAAGGTGTTTGGATTACTGAGGGTGATGTGAGACTCCATTTAAATTTATTAAAAGCATCCTCGTATTCTTTATCAAAATCAAATTCCTTTTCTTTTTGGAGAAATCAAGAGAGGGGGTGAAATTTTACTAAAGTCACGAATGAAACGATGTTAAAATCCATCATGACTTAGGAAAGACTGCAAATCCCATAAATTTTTCTATAATGGTAGGGAATACATGAAATACACTTTTTATTTATCTACTTTGATACCATCCTCAGAAATAAAATGTCCCAAAACTATATCTTGTCGCACCAAGAAATGGAATTTATCATAATTTAATTTGAGATTCTTTTCAATATAGTGATGTAGAACTGAACCAAGACTACTCAAACATTAATCAAAAGAAGAGCCATAAATAGTGAAATCATTCATGAATACTTCCATGAAATTCTCTAGGTAATACAAAAACAAATACTAACCATGCATCGCTGGAAAGTACTCAGAGCATTGCACAGACCAAATGGCATCTTCCTATATGCAAATGTGCCAAAGGGGTAAGTGAAGGTTGTCTTTTCTTGATCCTTAGGGTCAATATGGATCTGAAATTATCCATAATCCTATCAATGAAATAGTAATGAGACTTCCCTTCTAGCCTCTATAGCATTTTTTCAATGAATGGAAATGGTAAATGGTCCTTCCTAGCGTGTTGATTTAATTGGCGATATTCTATACAGACACGCCAACTATTCAGAACACGAGTTGGAACCAATTAATTGTTTTCATTTTTTATTATTGTAAGACCAATTTTTTTAGGAACTACTTGTACTGGATTGACCCTTTGGATTTTGGTGATGGGTTAAATGATTCCAGTAGTTGATAATTTTGTTAAATCCTTTATAACAACATCTAGGAGGTTTGGGTTCAGTCGATGTTGTAACTGTCTCATTTGTTTAGCCTCGTCATTTAACAATATATGATGTGTGAAAACTGATGGGATAATACTAGGAATGACTGAAAGTGTCCATCCCAAAGCTTTTTTATACTCTATAAAAAGTTAAAATAGTCATAATTCATACTCAGGAGGGAGTGAACTAGAAATGATGATAGGAAACTTGTTTCCATTCTCAGGATATGAATATTTTAAATCTTGAGGCAGTTGTTTTAGTTCCAATTTAGGGGGGTTTTGGATTTATGGGAGTATGTGTGAAAGTGATAGGTAAACAATCTCATCTAACTACTCAATAGTATCATCCTCATATGAGGAATGATATTTTACAATATTATAAGTATCATCGATGGTCATGTGATCCTCAGTGTTCAATAAATCATCAATTAATAAACATGCATGCCATTTTTATAGACCACTAAAACATTATATGCATGATTCATTTTCCATGATTTCAATAAATGATGAAAACTCAGAAAGGGGGTCAATGGAAAGAAAATATGTTTTTTATAGGAATTAAATACATCAACTGAGTTAACAGAGAGATAAGAATATTATTTTGAGGGGTGGTTCATGGAATCAAGGATGTTGAAGTGGAAAATATCACCACCAAAATACAAAGATAATGTACCACTATGGACATTAATTATGGTTTTGGTAGTTTTCAAGAAAGTCCTCCTCAATATAATCACGACATGTCCATTTATCCCATCATCTTCCATTTTATGTACATAAAAATCAGCAGGAAAAATTAAAATTTTCACCCTCACAAGAACACCCTCTAACACGCCAGTAGGGTGCTTCATACTTCGATTTGTGAGTTGAACAAAAAAATTTGTTGGATTTAGTTCTACAACCTATAATGTAGAGTAAATGGAGTGAGTCATCACATTTATAGAGGCACCCAAATCAAGCATAACATTGGAAAAGTAATACCCCCCTATGGTGCACGAAATTTAGAATATTCTCAGATCATTGAATTTGGTGGGAAGTGATTGATCTATCAATGTGGAGACATTCCTCCCCAATCTCACCTTCTCATAACCTCAGAGTATCCTTTGGTGTGTACACATCGCCTTTAGAAAAATGGCATATCGTGGAATTTTCTTCACAACATAAATCAAGAGGATGTTGACCTACACTTTTTTGAAAGTTTTCAATATGTCCTTATCAAGTTCAGTTTCCTTTTGTTTTCTTGGTTGGGTGTCCCTTTGGGAAAATGTAATAGGAATGGTTGGGATAAGTTACTCATCAACAGACAAAATCTTTTATTTGTAATGGATTCTCTCAGGATAAATATTTTCTTCTCTTAGACCATTTTCAGTAGTTGGGATGGTGGTTTCCTCAGGAGGGGATGACTCTAATAGAGGGTTAATTTAGTTTTTAAGTTGTTTCCTGCTCTTAAGGGTGATGGCACTAACATTTACCTTATCCCTGGGGTTAAATACTAGTTAAGAGGGTATTTTACCTAACCCATGACTTTGAATTTCCCCCATAGAGTTAGTGAGTTGGCATAATTGGGTTTTTAGATCTTGTATGACTGCTTGTGTGGGTTGTTGGAATTAGAGACTATTTGCAGCCATTTTTTCTTCATATCTTCTAGTTTAGGCTTGGGTTTTGGAGGGGGTGGTTATAAAGGCCTTTGTGGTGGTTGGTTATTTATGGGTGGTGGTGGTGGATGACTACTATAACCTGGTTCGTTCTATTGTTGTTGAGGTTGGTTTGAATACCCCTTTCTTATAAGCTTGGTTTTATTTCCACCTAGGGTTAGATGGATAATCAGGTTCTTGCCTAAAGGGTTGGTTATAGGGGTGGCCTGGAAATATTTCCTCACAACTCTTAGAATTTTCTATTAGTTGGGGGAATTGGTCAGAATAATGGGTGTCAGAACAACATATTACACAGTAGATGGGAGTAGGAGATTGAGATTTCCCTTGGGAAAGAGCAAGTTTTCGAAGATGGGTACTTACCGCTTTGAACTTCATGTCCACCTTCTTCTCGAATTCATCACTTTTCACCTCATGAACACCTTGAATGGGTATATTGGATCTTGAACCAAATTGTTGAGTGTTTTGATCCATGTTCTAAATTAGGGTTCTTGAGACAATTGGGGTTTTATCAAATAGTGCACCACCTACAACAACATCAATCATATTTCGATCAATATGAATTAAACCTTCATAAAAATACTAAATTAAAAGTTGATCACTTATTTGGTGGTGTGGAAAACTTGAACAAAGCCTATTAAATATTTACTAGTATTCATGAATTTTTTCCCCTTGATATTGTCTTATCCCCAATATTTCTTTCCTTATTGTTGTGGTTCTAGAGGATAGGAAGTATTTTTCAAGAAAAAGGAGTTTCATGTCCGACCAACCTCTAATTGTTGAATTAACATAATACAACCAATCTTTAGCAGTGTCTTCTAATGAAAATGGGAATTCCAAAAGATTAACTTGTTCTTCATCCACATAATCAGGTTTTAATGTTGAAAAAACAGTATGAAATTATTTTAAATTCTTGTGTGGATCTTCTCACACGAGTCCATGTAATCTTGGTAATAAATGAATTAATCCGTATTTAAGTTCAAAATTTGGCGCCTTTCCTTGAATTTGAATATAAGTGGGTTGGATATCAACATCAGGTGAGGTTAGTTATTTTAATTTTTGGTTGTTTTTAGCCATGTTATACAAGTTTAATTCAGTTTTAATATGGGTTTCAAAATAATAATAAGGATCAGGAATTGTGTCGATGTTTTGTGTGTCCTCATTAAAAGGGTTCTCTTGTGAATATCACTATCACTGATGTAAGATCCTATCAAGTTCATGTTTGAATGGAAGTATTTACTCTAATAGAGATCACATCATGAAAAATTATTATAAAAAAATTATTTTATAGATCAACTTTAAAAATTAATGAAGAAAAAAATGAACAAATAATTACAAAATATGCAATAATTTTATAAAAAACACACACTAAAAACAAAAGCAATCCCTGGAAATGGTACTAAAATTTGACCATGTTGTTCTGACACGTAAAATTTACTATTATTTTAAGGTTGATTTATAGTATAGGAAATACCCTAGGTCCTCTCTTGAGGAGTGTTTATAGGTTTAGAGTATGCGTTTTTAATAAAAAGTACTAAAAGGGGGGTGATTTTGAAAATAGTTTTAAGAAAATAACTTAACTTAAAGAGTTTAATAGTTGATAAATAATGGTGGTGTTTTAGAATTATGATAGAAGTATATCATTTCAAGTTCTCTACACATCTTGGATAGTTAATTATTATGAAAATTTTATATGGTTTAATGTAATAATTTTGTTTAGGGTTGTAAAGATATAGACTTCCCTCTTGCCTCTTAAAATGATGCTCAAAGAATCACCCCTTGACACAAAAATTGTGTTGTCAAGGTTTGGTTATAGAACATAGATAAATGGACACCAAAGCATACTGAAATCTTGTGTATGTGTGAGAGAAAGATTATTCTTGTCTTTTCCAATCGGAACAACCCATGATTCCCACTTGAAATCTCAACCTAATCGGTGTTGAAATAAAAAGTGTTTCACTTAATTATAATAAAATAAATATATTCAGAGGATAAGAACATCCAAATTAAACATAAGTGAATTATTTAATATAATAATTACACAAAACAGTAGAATAATAAGTGTCGTAACTCCCTCCCATGTATGTGTAGCTCCCACAAAATGATTGTCCGCTGTTTAGCTCGCCATCGAGAGGAGGAGGAGGCTCGGGTGGAACTTCACCTTCATCCTTGATCCCCCTATGAGGATAGGGGAATCCATAACTTCTTAGATAAATAGAGGAATCCTTTTGGTCTCCAAAATACCATAGGTTTTCCTCCTAGACGAACTTACAAATGAGGTGTCCAGCGTATCATTTTATAGGCAAAGTGGAAGGTGGTTTTGGGAACAAATATTGTATAAAACCAATTGGATCGTTGTTTTTTGGTAGGTATACAACCTTATCTCACTTTTGTAAAAACTAAAAATTTGTTTCCCTATCTATTTAATATCTCCACCAAAATTTTGGATTCATTTTGACACCTATATATCGAGATATAGACAAATCACAACACACCACTTTTGAATTCATGCAGATTCGGTGTGCTAGACAGATCAGTGGGCCGCTTAATGGCTGAATTAGGCTTGGATGTATTAATAAGAGTTGAAGAACATTGAAATTTGGAACATCCCACAAAATATAATCTCATTTTAATGCATATATTAGTAGAGCTATTTGTTTTAGTCCACTGGTGTGCTTGAATCCTACGTAGTTTGGTCCATTTTTTTTGGACTTCATCATGAGCCCTCCAAATCACCTCTACCTACAATGTAATTATTAAAACAAGTAACATTGAACTTTTTAAAAGTGATAAAAACAAAATAATTTAATCAAACATGAAGTGAAATTTGTTATTATTTTTATAATTTTCAATACAAAAATAGTTTAGCATAATGGTGTAAGGGTGAAAATAAAACAGTGAATCGCTATATGATCATGGGTATAAACGGAATTTTGTATTGCCTCCATTTAATGAAAGTGTTACATACATGAAGATGTTATGTATTCAAGGATGGAAGTTGTAATAAATTATCATGTTTTTAGAAATTATGTAACATTCTGAAATTAACATGACCTATATATCGATGCCAATGGATGTTGTCATTCTGTACAACATTCAAACACTTAACATGTTGAACAGTTAGTTCAGAAAAATCAATATTATAAATATTATCTTTTCGATTAGCATAAAATAATAAAGCATCATATTTAGAAACTAAACATTTATCATTTTAAAATTTAACTTCCATTTCATCATCACATAATTGTGATATACTAATTAAATTATGTTTTAGGCCTTAAATATATAAAAATTTAGAAATAAAAGTAGAATTTGAAATACCAACTTTACCAAAACCTTTTAATTTGCCTTTGGAATTATTTCAAAAAGTAATAGTGCCTCTATAACATGTGTTGTAAGTGGTAAAAGTTTATAAGTCTCTGGTCATGTAAAGACCCGTAAAATTCAAGGGAAATTTTTTTCTTAATTTTCTTTAGAATTTTACAAGAGCGCGGTTTCAGACGGCACCTGATTCCGAGGCCCGGAGTGCCCGGAATCAATTTCCGAAGTTTGGCTCGGGTACGTTCAGTGAACGAACGAGCGGGAATTCCTCACTTTTGATCCGGTGCTCGGAATTGAAATCTGAGGGCACCGATGAACTCGCAGCGCCGATTTTCGCTTAAAGAGTCCTTTTCGGAAGTTGCGTTTGTTGCGGGTTGGAAGTTAGTTTTTGGGTTTTTAGTTTTAGTTAAATAAAATTTGTGAAGAACAAATTTTTTTTTTTAACTAGATAAATCCTACCAAAGGGAGTTGGGAGTGGGACCCACATCCACTTAACCTCCCTTGGGAGGATTAAGTGTGGTGGGGCCCACACGAACCCCAACTCCTCAAATTCTCTCAAAACCTCCCCTTTAACCCATTTCAATTAATGTTGACAACTTGACTTAATTAATTGAAGAGGGTTAATTTAAATTTCAAACCTTTGAAATTCTAAGAGAAGGTTGTGTAATAAAATAATCTTAAGCTTATTTTATTTTGTTGGGTTGGATTCCTTTGTTCTTGAGAGGATTTTGAGAGCTTCTCCTTCATCTTCAAGCTTTGACGAAGAACGCTCAACTTGACGAAGAACGCTCAAGTTCCGACGAAGAACGTCGCTCCGCTCTTCTTCGTCTTCCGTGTCAACGAGAGGGAATGCCGCTTCCTCCTCGAATTCCCTTCGTCGGCATACGAAGATTCGCCAACGACGTATCACATCGGACGCACCTCTTCGTCATCGGATTTGACGAACGACGACCGCGACGCCCGACCTCCGCGACGTTGTCTTCCATGGGACGTTGTCAAATCTTCGAACCTATACCCGAGGTAGGGGTTGTTGATTTATTGTTTAATTATTTCATTCTTGATCGTGGATCTAGCATGTCTAACGTGAGGCAATTGAATATTTTAAGTTGTGTTACTATTTAACGTGAGGGGGGCCGGACCGCATGAACACGGCTGAACCCCCTCCATTGTTCATGTTGTTTATCTTGCGGGTGGAAGCAAGGTGGCGTGGTGCCGTCGCACCACGCGGATAATTGTATGTTTATCTTACGCGACGCCGTCGCGCCGCGCCATGGAATAAACATCAAGAACGCGACGTCGTCGCGCCGCGTTGAAGAAATCATGGTGCGGCGGAGGGGCACGGTGCCGTCGCACCGCGCCGGACGACGAACACCGCGGCCGGTTCCGGGCCGCGGCGGAACGAGGAGATCGGCGGCCGGGCCGCCGGCGTCGGAAGCCGAAGAGGGGACCGGATTTTCCGGTCCCGTTGGAGAAAACCGGTCGGCCAGCTGGCCGGCCGGATGGTAATATTCCGGGGGAAATTAATCCCCCGGCCAGCAATTAAAACCCCCCTCATAAAGAGGGGGGCGGTTTCCTTGAGGGGGGGCAGGAGGCCCCCCGGTTTCCTTCAATCCGGCCCCCACGTGGGGGCCATTTTTATTCAAGGGCGCGGCATTTAGCCGCGCCGTCATTCTGAGAAAGCGGGGGCTTTTGCCCCCCGCATGCCGCCTCCGTGCGGTGCCAGGCAGCCGCGCCGCCAGGCTGCCGCGCCGCCGCCGCCAGGCCGCCGCGCCGCCGCGCCGTCGCGCCGCCGGCCGGCCGGCCGGGCCGGGTTCAGCGGACCGGGTCGGTCCGACCCGGTTCGGTTAGGATCCGGGTCGGGTCGACCCGGTTCGGGTCAGACCAGGGGGGGTCGGGCCGGGTCGGCCCGGACCCGGACCCCCCGTTTCGAATCATTTACGGTCTTTTGGCCATAACTTGAGCCACGGACCTCCGATTGACGAACCATCTGCGGAAACGCGATCCTTGGATCGAGACGGGCGTTTCGGTATATCGCACTCAAGGTTTCGAATTACTTTGAGTTCAGCCGGGTTGGTTCGTTCACAAAACCAACCGGGCCTTCGGAGCGGAAACGCTCATATCTTGAGCTACGGACGTCCGATTGACGTGCCGTCAGCTGTGTTGTGTTCCTCTTAGTGAGACGGATCTTTTGGCATACTCCGCCCGAGGTTTGGACGCAGGTGGAGTACGGTCGGGTTGGTTTTGCCTTAAAAACCAACCGGGCCCCGGGGACGAAAATGCCAATAACTCTCAGACCGGGCGTCCGATCGACGCGCCGTCTGTTGCGTTGAGTTCCTGTTGACGATACGGAACTTTTGGATACATCAACTCTGGACTTTGTGACAGTTGATGTATCAGCCTCTCGGCTCGTGGAGCGGACCCTCCGAACGAGCTTGCTGTGTGCGGGAACCCTAGTGCTGGCTGCGACTGTTACTGTGACTACTACTGCTACTACTGCTACTGTGACTGCGACGACGACAGTACAGAGATCCTGTGTGGATTCGACGACGACGACTACAGCACTCAGCGATCCTACGTGGATCAGTGCTACAGGTCCTGTGTGGGCCCGATCCTGTGTGGGTCTTTGCGCTCAGCGGTCCTGTGTGAACCAGCGCCTACAGGTCCTGTGTGGGCCCGATCCTGTGTGGGTCTTTGCGGTGATTATCTACAGGTCCTACGTGGGCCCGATCCTGTGTGGGTCTTTTGCGGGGGTTAGTTACCTATCGATCCTTCGTGGGTCCGACGACTTAGATGGATCAGAGATCATCTTTATCGTCCTTTGAAGAAGTATACCTGTGTGAGCTGAATCCTATTGCTTTCCTGTGTGGATTGTGTTGTGCAATCCTGTGTGGATTAAGTTTTGCTTTCCTGTGTGGAATACGTTTACTTTCCTGAGTGGACTGAGTTGTACTTGGGCTCGAAGGCTGGAGCGTATTTGAAATTGATGACTTAGGTATATGTATGGGCATATACCTAAGCAGTGTCGGTTATTACTTCGTGATTGTTCCTATCTTCGTGGTTTATCCTTTGTGGATTTGAGAGACCTTCAGGGGTCTCGGGGTCCCTACTGAGTAGCTTATACTCACCCCTGCACGGGCTTTGCCCGCACTACGATGTGTTGGTTGCAGACGACGGACAGCGTTGACCTTAGCTGAGGCTTGTAGTGCGGGACGGTACCCGAAGGTGGACCACTGGGCGGGACGTGCTCGGAGCGGACGGCGGGACCCGTGGAGCAGAGGAGCTATCTGTACCCACCCTTCAGGTGGGATTTCCAGTGGACATCTCGGAGTTGCGGCTTTACTTTTCAGTTGCTGTTTTCCCTTTCGAGTTGTACTTTACTTTCAGTTTGGGTTTGTATTCTGGCCCATTTACTTTTCCGCACTTTCAGTTGTACTCTGCTTTTGTTTAGTGTTTACTTTCCGCTTGCTTACATTGTGGTGTTTGTTACTTTACAAAGGCAATGCCTTCCCTTTTTACCGGGAATTACGCCTTGGTGCTAGTCGCCAGCCCCTGGCCTTTGGAAGGCGGGCTTGGGGTAGTCACGGCACGGACCCCGAGGGCGGGTCGTGACAAATTGGTATCAGAGGAGTTCGGTTCTACCGCGAACTCTGATCTTTTCTATGTGAAGCAATAATGTTTATCGTATTGAATGTGGTTATCAGTCCAGGGAGTCCAGTGTTGGTGCGGCGGCCGACGTATCCGTACACCAGGACCCTGACTTCTGATTTCCGACTTAATGCACGAAAACATTGATTGTGTGTGTGTTTCAAAGTTTTCTTTGTGATTTCTTTGTGTCAGCTCACTAGGTATACTGTTTGACCGTGGCGCACCTGTTTCCTTTCAGGATGGCCCCACGACGGCAGCCAGCTAGGGTTCCGAGAGTCGAGCGTGACGACAGCCCACCGAGCGACGAGGCCTCGGTGCAGGGCCCTTTGTCAGCAGTGGCACCGGCGGTAGCTCTACCCGCCGAGCCCCCGATGCTTCCAGCGCCAGCCGCTGACGATACACGTCGCATCAGCGCACTGCATGAGTTTTAGCGCCAGCGACCACCAGGGTTTCGCGGGGAGACGGACCCCCAGGCAGCCGAGGACTGGCTGAAGGCAGTGGTACGTGTGTTTAGGCTAGTGAGGACACCAGCGGACCTCATGGTGATCCTCGCTGTGAGCCTACTACACGCAGCAGCAGGACGATGGTGGAGCTTGATGCTCCAGGTGCACGATGAGGCATCTCTACTTTGGACGGACTTTGAGAGCCTCTTCCGCTCGGAGTTTGTCCCAGCCACCCTCCGTGCGGTGCGCATCCAGGAGCTTCTTCAGCTGCGGCAGGGCGGCATGACGGTCGCTCAGTACTCGGCGAGATTTACCGATCTCTCGTGCTACTCGACCGACATGGTACGGGACCCATTCTTCCGAGCCCGGACCTTCGAGCAGGGATTGAGACACGAGATCAGGGCATCGATGATCTCCCTCAGCATACCGACTCAGACAGGAGTACTGGAGAGGGCCCTTCTGATCGAGAGCTTCCTTGCTGAGTCTACACCAGTGCCGAGACCCTCCACAGGGCGGCACGTGTCAGAGGCATCTGCAGCAGGCAGTCGACGGATGACTCAGGGGTCTAGACAGACCAGACCTTCAGGCAGACGACCTCAGGACACTAGCTCAGCAGTGCGGGGCACACAGCGCGGAGCCAGTCTTTCAAGTGGAAGACAGTGCTACGCATGCGGCGGGCAAGGCCACATGGCTCGTGACTGCCCGACCCGCCATGCAGAGGAGCAGCAGACGGTTGAGGAACCACCTAGGCAGAGGCAGAGGTTCGACCGTGGCGGTCCGCAGGGAGGAGGCGGATGAGGCAGAGGAGCTGGACGAGCAGCCGGTGGTGGACGACACTTTGAGGCTCTTCCACCACCACCACCAGGAGGTCCACCCCGACCACAGGGAGTAGGTGAAGATGCGAGAGCTCAACTTCAGGAAACCGAGGCCTTTGATCATGGAGCTCTGGGAGCCGATGAACATGAGCAGAACTAGTGGATACATCCTTTGTACTTCTAGTTCCTTGTTTCTTTTGTGTAGCGTCTTGTATTATGAGCTGCAATAATAAAAGACGCATACCTTTGTGATATTTTCGTTCCTGTCCTCTTTCGTGATGTTACTAAGAGGTTTCATTTTTCGCTGTTGACTTGACCCTCACTTTTGAGACATCTACTGGAGGAGACCCAGTTACCACACACTGATGCCGACAGTGTGACTCAACCCTTGGAGGCGAGAGTAACGGTTGAATCTCTTAGTAGTAGCGTCGAGGCCTTACGACTTCATCCTTGGTATGGATTAGTATCATCCATGTTAGGATTGACTGTTTTAGGCGAAGAATGTGGTTCATCCAGGGGATGAGACCAGGTTTCTCTTATCGGCAAAGAAGAAATCTTGCAGCTCTTGTGGGACCTGAGATGGTCCAGGTCATCCAGGGGCGGATGAGTACAGCTCAGAGCCGGCAGAAGCCTTATGCTGACAGGAGGCGAAGGCCACTGGAGTTCGAGGGTGGTGACCACGTCTTCTTGCGGGTCTCACCTCGACGTGGTATTCGGAGATTTGGCCAAGGCGGCAAGTTATCTCCGCGCTTCATCGGACCCTTCCAGGTCCTCAGTAGGATTGGCGAGGTGGCTTATCGCCTGGCTCTGCCACCTCAGTTGCACCGGGTGCATGACGTTTTCCACGTATCTCAGCTGAGGAGATACGTGCATGACCCGACGCACATCATTGACCATGGGGAGCTTGACGTTGCCGATGGGGCGACTTTTACGGAGGTCCCGGTGGAGATAGATGATCGACAGGAGCGGGTCCTGTGTGGGCGATTGATTCCTCTTGTGCGCATTAGATGGCAGCACGGGAATCTCCAGGAGAGCACATGGGAGCGGGAGGCTCAGATGCGTGCTCAATACCCTCATTTGTTTCCCTAGTTTTTTATGTATCTTTACGGGGACGTAAAGCCCTGAGGTGGGAGTAATGTAAAGACCCGTAAAATTCAAGGGAAATTTTTTTCTTAATTTTCTTTAGAATTTTACAAGAGCGCGGTTTCAGACGGCACCTGATTCCGAGGCCCGGAGTGCCCGGAATCAATTTCCGAAGTTTGGCTCGGGTACGTTCAGTGAACGAACGAGCGGGAATTCCTAAATTTTGATCCGGTGCTCGGAATTGAAATTCGAGGGCACCGATGAACTCGCAGCGCCGATTTTCGCTTAAAGAGTCCTTTTCGGAAGTTGCGTTTGTTGTGGGTTGGAAGTTAGTTTTTGGGTTTTTAGTTTTAGTTAAATAAAATTTGTGAAGAACAAATTTTTTTTTAACTAGATAAATCCTACCAAAGGGAGTTGGAAGTGGGACCCACATCCACTTAACCTCCCTTGGGAGGATTAAGTGTGGTGGGGCCCACACGAACCCCAACTCCCTAAATTCTCTCAAAACCTCCCCTTTAACCCATTTCAATTAATGTTGACAACTTGACTTAATTAATTGAAGAGGGTTAATTTAAATTTCAAACCTTTGAAATTCTAAGAGGAGGGTTGTGTAATAAAATAAGCTTAAGCTTATTTTATTTTGTTGGGTTGGATTCCTTTGTTCTTGAGAGGATTTTGAGAGCTTCTCCTTCATCTTCAAGCTTTGACGAAGAACGCTCAACTTGACAAAGAACGCTCAAGTTCCGATGAAGAACGCCGCTCCGCTCTTCTTCGTCTTCCGTGTCAACGAGAGGGAACACCGCTTCCTCCTCGAATTCCCTTCGTCGGCATACGAAGATTCGCCAACGACGTATCACATCGGACGCACCTCTTCGTCATCGGATTTGACGAATGACGACCGCGACGCCCGACCTCCGCGACGTTTTCTTCCGCGGGACGTTGTCAAATCTTCGAACCTATACCCGAGGTAGGGGTTGTTGATTTATTGTTTAATTATTTCATTCTTGATCGTGGATCTATCATGTCTAACGTGAGGCAATTGAATATTTTAAGTTGTGTTATTATTTAACGTGAGGGGGGCCGGACCGCATGAACACGGCCGAACCCCCTCCATCGTTCATGTTGTTTATCTTGCGGGTGGAAGCAAGGTGGCGTGGTGCCGTTGCACCACGCGGATAATTGTATGTTTATCTTACGTGACGTCGTCGCGCCGCGCCATGGAAGAAACATCAAGAACGCGACGCCGTCGCGCCGCGTTGAAGAAATCATGGTACGACGGAGGGGCGCGGTGCCGTCGCACCGCGCCGGACGACGAACACCGCGGCCGGTTCCGGGCCGCGGCGGAACGAGGAGATCGGCGGCCGGGCCGCCGGCGTCGGAAGCCGAAGAGGGGACCGGATTTTCCGGTCCCGTTGGAGAAAACCGTCCGGCCTGCTGGCCGGCCGGATGGTAATATTCCGGGGGAAATTAATCCCCCGGCCAGCAATTAAAACCCCCCTCATAAAGAGGGGGGCGGTTTCCTTGAGGGGGGGCAGGAGGCCCCCCGGTTTCCTTCAAGCCGGCCCCCACGTGGGGGCCATTTTTATTCAAGGGCGCGGCATTTAGCCGCGCCGTCATTCCGAGAAAGCGGGGGCTTTTGCCCCCCGCATGCCGCCTCCGTGCGGTGCCAGGCAGCCGCGCCGCCAGGCTGCAGCGCCGCCGCCGCCAGGCCGCCGCGCCGTCGCGCTGCCGGCCGGCCGGCCGGGCCGGGTTCAGCGGACCGGGTCGGTCCGACCCGGTTCGGTTAGGATCCGGGTTGGGTCGACCCGGTTCGGGTCAGACCAGGGGGGGGTCGGGCCGGGTCGGCCCGGACCCGGACCCCCCGTTTCGAATCATTTACGGTCTTTTGGCCATAACTTGAGCCACGGACCTCCGATTGACGAACCGTCTGCAGCAACGCGATCCTTGGATCGAGACGGGCGTTTCGGTATATCGTACTCAAGGTTTCAGATTGCTTTGAGTTCGGCCGGGTTGGTTCGTTCACAAAACCAACTGGGCCTTCGGAGCGGAAACGCTCATATCTTGA
Source organism: Viscum album (assembly GCA_963277665.1). Lineage (NCBI taxonomy): Eukaryota > Viridiplantae > Streptophyta > Magnoliopsida > Santalales > Viscaceae > Viscum > Viscum album. Next base: position 160,236,294 of record OY728125.1, read on the forward strand.
GCTACGAACGTCCGATTGACGTGCCGTCAGCTGTGTTGTGTTCCTCTTAGTGAGACGGATCTTTTGGCATACTCCTCACAAGGTTTGGACGCAGGTGGAGTACGGTCAAGTTGGTTTTGCCTTAAAAACCAACCGGGCCCCGGGGACGAAAATGCCAATAACTCTCAGACCGGGCGTCCGATCGACGCGCCGTCTGTTGCGTTGAGTTCCTGTTGACGATGCGGAACTTTTGGATACATCAACTCTGGACTTTGTGGCAGTTGATGTATCAGCCTTTCGGCTCGTGGAGCGGACCCTCCGAACGAGCTTGCTGTGTGCGGGAACCCTAGTGCTGGCTGCGACTGTTACTGTGACTACTACTGCTACTGTGACTGCGACGACGACAGTACAGAGATCCTGTGTGGATTCGACGACGACGACTACAGCACTCAGCGATCCTACGTGGATCAGTGCTACAGGTCCTGTGTGGGCCCGATCCTGTGTGGGTCCGATCCTGTGTGGGTCTTTGCGCTCAGCGGTCCTGTGTGAACCAGCGCCTACAGGTCCTGTGTGGGCCCGATCCTGTGTGGGTCTTTGCGGTGATTATCTACAGGTCCTACGTGGGCCCGATCCTGTGTGGGTCTTTTGCGGGGGTTAGTTACCTATCGATCTTTCGTGGGTCCGACGACTTAGATGGATCAGAGATCATCTTTATCGTCCTTTGAAGAAGTATACCTGTGTGAGCTGAATCCTATTGCTTTCCTGTGTGGATTGTGTTGTGCAATCCTGTGTGGATTACATTTTGCTTTCCTGTGTGGAATACGTTTACTTTCCTGTGTGGACTGAGTTGTACTTGGGCTCGGAGGTTGGAGCCTATTTGAAATTGATGACTTAGGTATATGTATGGGCATATACCTAAGCAGTGTCGGTTATTACTTCGTGATTGTTCCTATCTTCGTGGTTTATCCTTTGTGGATTTGAGAGACCTTCAGGGATCTCGGGGTCCCTACTGAGTAGCTTATACTCACCCCTGCACGGGCTTTGCCCGCACTACGATGTGTTGGTTGCAGACGACGGACAGCGTTGACCTTAGCTGAGGCTTGCAGAGCGGGACGGTACCCGGAGGTGGACCACTGGGCGGGACGTGCTCGGAGCGGACGACGGGACCCGTGGAGCAGAGGAGCTATCTTTACCCACCCTTCAGGTGGGATTTCCAGTGGACAGCTCGGAGTTGCGGCTTTACTTTTCAGTTGTTGTTTTCCCTTTCGAGTTGTACTTTACTTTCAGTTTGGGTTTGTATTCTGGCCCATTTACTTTTCCGCACTTTCAGTTGTACTCTGCTTTTGTTGAGTGTTTACTTTCTGCTTGCTTACACTGTGGTGTTTGTTACTTTACAAAGGCAATGCCTTCCCTTTTTACCGGGAATTACGCCTTGGTGCTAGTCGCCAGCCCCTGGCCTTTGGAAGGCGGGCTTGGGGTAGTCACGGCACAGACCCCGAGGGCAGGTCGTGACAGGTCATATGCCTAGATAATCCACTATAAAGGTACCATATGTCATTCTTGAGATATCCAAGACATTTTTCCTACAAAAATCAATTACTTGAAAATTTTGGTACCCAAGCTATTTTGGGTCCTGGGATTAGTTATAAACTCTTTAGGTACCCATACAGAATTTAAACATATATTGTAAGGTATTCTAGATAATAAGGATTTAGAAATATTAGTTTTTGTAAATACTAAGGATTGTTTAAATATAAGAGAACATCCATTTGCATAATGACCTTTCATGATACATTTAAAACAATTAATAGTATAAGTACAACTATTTTTAATTTTAACAAAATGAGTTTTATATATTTAGGGTAATATTATATCATAAACAAAACCATAATTATTTTTATCAGTTTTTTTCAAAGACATCATCTCATAATATTTTTCACGACCTTGAGTAAAATAAGATAAACTTTGTTTAAGATACTCAACTTCCTTTTTAAAAATTTCATTTAAGTATTGATCATATTTCAAATTTTCATAAAATTTTGAATGAGAAAAAGAAAAAATGTTACTTATTTTTTCATTTTACTATAAAAGTATTTTATTTTTAGAAACAAGTTTTTAATTGTTTTCTTTAATATTATTATATAAATCAGTAGCTTTGAAAATATATTTTCTTAATCTTTTAATTTCTTTATTTATTTCAGAAACATTCAAATTTTAAGAATCATAGTCAGAGTCAGAACATCTAGAATAAAAACAAGAATTACTAACCTTATATAGTGATGCCATGAAGCACAAGTTAATAGATTCTTTTTCATTTCCAAATTGTTCACTAGAATCAGATTCTTCTATACAAATCCAATGGGTTGTCAATGCATTTTTTCCTTCTTTTTGTATTTAAATTTATTCTTAAGTTTTGGACAATCGATCTTGATATCAACTTTCTTCCTAAACTCATAATAGGTTACATCTGATGCATTGAAATTTGTTCAATATTTCTATCTCCATTATATTTTTCTTTTTGAGGGTTTCTTTTAAACAAATTCTTGAATCATTTTTTTCAATATTTTGTAAACTCCAGTCACAATATGAGCCATGTTTTCTTTTTCACTGTCTTATAGATCAGAATTAGAAGAGTTAGTAGAAGATACATTCACATATTTAAAATCTACACCTTTTATTTTTGTTTTCTCCTCAGAAGCTATGTTATTCAGATCCAATTCATACTAAAGGAGTGATTAAATCAATTCATCTTGGGTGTACTCTTTGAAATTATTTCTTTTTTCAATGACAACCTTCTTGGCATGCCATTTCTTTGGTAATGATAGTATGACTCATTCAACCAGTACTGAGTTTTCCAGAGCTTCACCAAGTGAGTTCATTCCATTCACAATGCTTGTAAATATGTGGAACATTTGGTTTATTGTTTCATCTTTAGACATCTTGAAGTCTTGTAATGAAGCATTCCAAGTTTAGTTTGGATTAAATTTCCTAAGGCAAGGTGAGTAGGTTGTAGAATCTTCCAAATTTCATGAGCTGTCTTACAAGAAGAAACATGACTAAAAACAATTCTATTAATATAGCAATATAAAATATTAACAACTTTGTAATTTAAAACATATCTAGTAGCATCAATTTCGGTAAGAGTATCTAGGTCAACTTTAGGTAGTGTGTACTATTTTGACATGATAGACCAGTGCTCGATGCTCACCTGTTTCAGGTAAGCCTCCATTCGGGATCTCCAATAACCATAATCATTACCATCAAAGTGGGGTGGATTTTGATGGATACAAGCACCATTTAGGTTTAATCCTACCATATTATAAGATCTTTATCCTTATACTATGAGTTTTAGGAATAGGTTAGCATAATTAAAATATTAAATTAGACTCTATAAAAGGGTTGGATAAATTCCAGAAGGAACAACCAATAATACCAATGTTTGGTATCGAGAAAGATAATTAAATTGCTAAACTATTCTTAAGAAGGTTATCCTATGATACCAATTGTTAGGCATTAGAAGGAAAACAAAAAAGAAAATCAATTCTAAAAAATATTACCCTTTGATACCAATTGTTAGGTATTAGAAGGAGAACAACAAAGAAAATCAATTCTAAAAAGGATTACCCTCTGATACCAATTGTTAGGTCAAATAGGGTAACGGTAGATGGTCTAGAGGGGAGGGGTAAATAGACCAGATTAAAAAAATAAAAAATTGATTAATTCAATTAATTACCAAAGTTAATTTGTTAAGTTTAATTAGTAGTGGAAAAAAGTAAAGAATGTAAGGATGTTTTTATAGTATTCTAGTCTGAAGTGGTCTTACTCTACTCTTATACCTCTTTACTCTATGAGAGATATGTGTGCATTAAAAATGATTTTTATAGGGGAATCATAACTCATTTATAGAATCTTTTTCTAGTGGAGGGATAACCATGACACTAACTTTTGTATGGGGAGTCACAACCCTTACTAACTGACTTTAGACACTGGGAGTCACAACCCAAATAGTCTTGAATTTTGATACAGAGATTCATAACCCTTAGATCCTCACTTTAGAATCTGAGAGTCACAACCTGAATAAATAGAATAACAAATAATGCTTTTGTGTGTAAAAGCATAAACAGGAAAAAAAAGTGCATGTGAGAGATGAGAAAAAGTGTTACAAACTCAGAACCAGATGAAAAAAGATAAATAATGAAAGCATAAGTGTTGTTTATTAAGGATTAGATCATCTCATTTTATCAAGGTAATTTTATTCAAAGTAGAAGTAATTCATCCCTTGAGAGATCATGCAGGTGATGAAACAGAGTGTCATAGGATGTTGCAAATACACAGTAGGTTCAAAGTTCATGGCACATTCTTTTTGAAAAACAGAGTATCAAATATGTTAACCAGTGTATATATTTATATATTTTTCCTGATAGATATATATATATGTATATAATAAATATTCAGTAGTTGAAGTAGCTCTATTTCCTTCAGAAATTCAAAATAAATTGAGTCAAGAGATTTCATAAATATCTCCATAAAAAACATAGCACCGTTCCCTTTTTATTACTTTAGAATAAGTCTCTAATAAAAGTATTCAAAAATAATTTGAATAATACTTCTGATAAGATCTTCAAAATAATATCAACATTCAATGATTTAAAACACCCGTTTAAATCCATGAAAACCTTTTTAAACTTTGTCAAAATAGTTTCTAAAAAATAGAAACATAGGCTGAAAGTAAATTTGAATATTTAAATTTAAATAAACTTGAAACCACCAACTTTATTTTTAAAAAATGTTGTTTTTCTTTAATTTTTCTCTTTAAATAATGAACCAAAAACATTAAAAACTCTTCGATAAAAATACTTATATTTAATATGAATTTATCCAGAGAAAAACCATTTAAAATAATCCATATATATCCAGAAAATCAATTTTCAATATAAAAGCATAGAATGAACAATAACGTAGTGTAGGGATTGAACAGTAACGCAGGGTTTCCCAACCAGAATTTTCAAAAATGAACAGTAACGTAACATAGGGTATGAACAATAAAGTAGTGTAGGGTATGAATAGTAATGCAGGGTTTCCCAACCATACTTTGCTGAAATAAATAGTAATGTAACGTAAGGTATGAACAGTATAGTCGTGTAGGGTATAAACAGAAAAGTAGTGTATGGTATGAATAGTAACGTAACATAGGGTATGGACAATAATGTAGCATAGGGTATGAACAATAACGTAGGGTTTCCAAACCATACTTTTCACTATAGAGAAAGTATGGTTGTCGAATCATACTTTTCACTATTCATGAAAGTAGGGTTGCCCATACTATGTGAAAAACCGGACAACATACTTTAACAAACTTTAACGAATTTTTAAGGGATCTAAATATTAGATTCAGACTTTGGTCAAAAAGTCTTATTAATACAAAAACTTATTAGCATTCCAAATAATGAATAATCAAATAAATTAGATTTATACTTCTCCAAATATCATAAAAAAATAGAAGCAACAACATTCTGGAAAACTGCAGGTGTGAAACAGCATTACAGAACTTCAGATAATTAAATGACTATCAAAACGACATTTTTAGACTATGATGAAAAATAATAAAATAAATATAAACAAGTTTTATTTAAATAATTTTTTTTGAGAAAATCTCATATCTGTAGAAGTTGTAGTAAAAAAAATACAGAAAATTTTTAAAATTGAAAATTGTAGATTTTTTAAAACTACAGCAGCAACTTTGTTGAATTTTAGAGTATTAAAAAACAATTTTAGACTTCTTCATAAAATGATAATGTTTAGATAAATCTTTTAGCTATCCAACGTGATAAGAATAAAAAAAGCACTATAGTTTTATATATCATCAAAATATAGAAATTACTTTAAAAGAAAATCACATGTAATCAAACAAAATCATAAAGGGTAAAAAAACAAATGTAAAATTAGATGTAATCAAGAAAAATAAAAACATTCACATGCACAAAAAAAAGTTTACTATGATTGATATGTAGAGATATTATAGATGGAATAAAGTTATTATTGAAAGGAAAAAAATGTTGTAATTAGTGTATTCGAATATAATGAAAGTCCCATGTATGCATCTAGTTTACCAAGACCACTAAACTATTCGGTTCATCAGGATGTGATTCCATGTATCTTATGCCAATGTAATGGTAACAAACACTAATTTTGGGCTGCTTGGGTTGGGTTCGCAACTGTCCATAATTATACAATCCTATAATTTGTATATTTTAGGTGTTAAAAGAGGAAAAAAGGAGTTTAGAAGTGGTTTGGGGGTGAAAAAAAGTCATTTTTAGCATTTTAACAGGGGAAATATCTATTATTATAACCCATTATGTTGTAGTTTTATCCTTGGTTGATCTACAAGCATTGTTGTTGGAAATTTCTTATATAGGAAAGTTATGATGTTTGGGTCCAACTATTTTGGTGATGGTTTAAATAACACCCCAAGATTTCACAATACTTTATCTTTTTAAATAAATTCAATAGCTTATATTGTAGGCAACATCAACTTGGCTTGCGTTACACGCAACAGTGAGTTTCTGTGAAATAAAACTTTAGTATTATAATTATGTAAATGATATATTTATAGCTTATCCATTAAATATAGTAATATGAATAATAATAAATATTTTTTAAATGTTATTTATAATTTTTTCACATAAATAAAACATATTTAAAATGGAATGTATAAGTTTCGGTAAAATAGTTATATGTTTAGAAATACTAATTTTTATGTCTTTTTGTGAACAATAATAAAATTAATTTTAGTCACTCTTAAAAATTGAATTTGGTAAGATATCCTTCATTTTTGAATTTGGAATATTAAAATTTTTTAGGGTGAATTTTTGGTATTTTTCTGAAAAGTATCAATTTTGGATGAATAGTGAAAAATACTGTATTGTTGTTAAAAATTGACTTTTTCATTTAAATAATTATTTTACTTTAAATTAGTTTTAAAGTCACAATAGATAAACTATACATATATTAATCCAATATGGGTCATTGGGATCTTTTTTATAACAGAATTAGATATAAAAATTTATTGAACTTTTAAACGTCTCTTTTACCCGCCTTCTTGCCACATCTACAAGATTAGTATTAAACATAATTTTATCATTTCTGTGAATTGAATTTTGAAAAATGGACATACATATTTTTAATTAGTATGAAATTTTTTATCTAATAGGAAAAACTTATTTTTTTTGTGAATAGTGACTTTAGTATTTTTTTTTTACCACAGTCAAGGGTAAATTCAGTAATTATGGGTAAAAATAAGATTATAAGCATTATAAAATTACCCTAACACTTGTCCTAATTTAATTTAATGAGTATGTTTCGACCAAAATCAACCTTAAGATGAAAATATGATCCTTTTTAAGCCTCTTTTGTTAGATTATAACATTTATTATATTTTATTTAAAGAAGAGTTAAAAATGTCATATTCAAATTTTAATAACCATATTATTTTTAATATAAGGTTATATAAGTGATATGGTTGACTATAAATAGTATTTAGAAACATAAATTTTTTATCTACATCACGGTAATGTATTTAAAATTTTAAGAAATAAATAATTGAATTAAATGGTGACATAATGATGATGCAGTAATTGATTGTTAAAGGAAATATCAAATAAATGATATTAACAATATTAAAATAAATAAAATTTGAATTATTTAAGACACCCCGCTATTTTTCTAGGTGAATAATACATGTTATGAGTGTATTAAATGATTTGGTTCGATGTTATATTTCTATTTTGATTTTATTTAAAGTCAAAGTAATGCATATTGTCAAAATTAACACTATTGATATTTTATAAAAATAATAATTTGTTAAATTATTTAAAAATAATAAAAAAACAATTAAAAAATAAAAAAATGATTATTATATGGTCTAACATGTCATAACATGTCCATGTATACAATTTACACCATATAAATAAAAATATATAATCTTTTAATGTTTAAATGTTATTACCATAATTAAAATTAAACAGATTAATTAAGGGTAAATCAAAAGTATAAGGTTTAAAATAAAACCAAAACATGTCAAAAAAATTATTTGATGAATTATATTCAACCCTTATCACATTATTATCGATTTTGAGTTGTTTAATGGACACTTTTCCATGAAAATAAATTATATATTATTTAAATCAAAGATAGTTACAAAATATCACTATCTTGTATTTAATATCTTTTATGTGTACACATAGGGTAAAATCATGATATGAATGAATATAAATGTCTATTTTGATATAAATGAAATTTTATTCATTATATAATTTTTTTGACTTTTTATAAGTTATATAATTACCTTAAAATTCTCTTTAATTCTAAATCAATATTAATTTAATTAACATAAACATATAATAAATGATTTTAATAATATTAATTTTGATATATTTTGAATTATTTAATGTGTATAACAAATCTAATATAACTATAAGATATATTATAGATGTGTGAAAGCATTATATTTGAATTCCCACTTTGTATTGATGTATTTTAAGTCAAATTAAATGAATAGTATTAAAATTGACACTAGTGATATCTTATTTAATTAATTTATTATTAAATTATTTAAAAATCACAAAAATGTTAAATAATCACAAGGGTATAGGATATGGTCTGAAATGTATTATAATATTAATTTATGGTCCATTTTTAAGTATTTTGATCTAGAATAGTCTTATTCTATTTTAATATTTTGAGAGTTTCCTAGAGTGCACCTCCCATCTCTTATAAAAAGGAACATACTCCCTCACTTCCTCACACCACCTTGAGAATTATATATTGACCAAAAACTTCCTATTTCTCCTTAAAACTTCCCTCAATTCATCATAGAGGCCATAATTTGGGCATAAATCCAACCTAAGAAGTCCTTTTATTCAAATCAAAAGGAGATACTCGAAAAAAGGTAATTGTTTTTCCCATTCAATTCAATTTATTTTCTTATTTTACTTTCTCTTCCTATGTTTTTTCCATAATAAAGTAATAAATACAGTAAAATATATATTATGAGATGTTATTATTATTATGATACAACCATATACCTCCTTTTATTCATCCTAAGAATAGCAATATCACCATGCAAGCGTACGTACATCTTATCGTCTCCACGCCGTAGTGTAATTTGTTTTTCATAACTAATTTATTTGGATGGGTATAATGATTAATATAATGAATATAAATAATTAATATAGAATGATAATGATTTTTTATAATTAATATAGCATCCAATTATTTATCATTTAACAATTAAGGGAATGATATCATCACTCGTGCGTACGTACAACTTACCGTCTCCATGATGCGATGAGATTCATCGTCCATGTTAACCATTCAAGAATGATTATAAAAATATATATAATGAATAATTATGAAATATATGTCATAATAATGCTACTATAATAATAAATATATATATATATACTTGTCATTTTCTTTCTTTCATTCAATACAATAAGAAAACAGAAACAACGTTCATACATAAGTACGACCTACTGTCTCCAAGAATAGTGTATTCCATTCCATACATTTTATATATGTATATATATATATATACTGAATATATATTTTTTACTTTATAGAAGTAATTAAATCATGATCTAAGTAATAGGATCATGAATAACAAGTAAAAACACGTACGATAAACTAAGTGATTATTACACGAAACGTTGCTTTAACTTGGAATTATTAAATGAATAGGTAATATAAAGTCATAAATGAATCATATATGATATCATAAATATTATTATGATTCTATTTCAAGTTAATAATATGTTTAAAACCACTATACAAGAGTTTTAGAAATTTATGGAAGGAATCAGACCTAAGGTAAGGGTTAATTTCTTAATCACATAATTATCCGAGCTTGTATATGCATAAGTATCTAATGAGGTATATTTACCATACATGTCCATATTTGTTAAAAAAAATCAAAATATTTTCACTATTTCTCTAAAAAAATTTAAATTCATTTATACTCATTTTTTAATTTTTATAAAACATTTTGAAAGGAATCTTTCTATCGTTTTCCAAATAAGGGACTTTATGACCATTTTGAAAAATTAAGGAAGGAATATTTTTTTAACTTATACGGTGTGAGTGGATTTTTACACCATTATGAAGCCTTAACATTTTAAAGAATACCTTATAATATTATAAGGTTATTTTCAAAATAAATGTTTTCTTTTATAATTGTGTGGATTTTAAATGATTTCAAAGTAAAAAAGGGATATTTCTCTGAAAGAACTTTAATGAATTTATTAGATTATTTTCATCTATTTCACCATCCTTTGTTGGATTTTATGATTAATTAATGTTTTTTTTATCATAAAATCTACCATATTGTATTTAATGGTTTATGAATAGTTTGATTATGGATGTTCTATTTTTATACTATTCATGGTTTATAGATAATGTATTAAGATTTCGTATACTTTTTCTAATAAAAATGTTTATATTGGTTATGATTTCTCTTTTCCATATGAGGAATGCATTGGACTTAGTAAGTGATGGTTGGGGCCCGCTATAGCCCCTCTATGAATTGGTGTGTCTCATGAGACAAACTAGTTTGGGTTTTTACCCATTTATGTATGGTCTTGGCATAATGCCTTGATGATATGGTTATGATGTCCAACATTATCAATTCTCACATTATGATATTAGTTATTGATATTACATATCATTATTCAACTAGTAGAATATCCATGTGTATATTTAAATAAATTTATTTGATTTATTATGGATATATTATGCTCAATATTATGTTTAAAAGGCTTGTGGTTCATTTTTATACCTTTCCTTAAAAGTGTATGTTTATTTATAATAGCTTCCACTATATTGTTTATCTTTACTGAGCATCTGAGCCCATCCCTTTCTTATGTTTTACTTTCCTAGGTTTCCAAGATGTGTATTATGACTGATATGAAAGGTTAATATAATATAATAATGGATTTATCAAAGGGTTATCTATATTGTATTTTATATTTTGAATTGAAATGAAAGGTTCATATATGTAATCTATTTCCCAAGACTGCTAAACTGATTGGTCCTTTGGGATTTGATTCCTTTAAATCATGCCAATGTTTTAAAATAATGCACCAGCTTTGGGCTTTTGGGGTCGGGGAATTATATTTGTTATCAAAGGAAGTTTAGCAAAAATCTTGGAAACTAGATTTAGAAATAAAAGATTAGAAAACATAACCCTTTTAATGACTTTGAGGATAAGCCTAAGTGTAAGATATCATCCTTTAGATTTAGTAATGGATAACATAGATTAATCCTATAGACTTATGGATTGAGAAGAATATGGAATCATTTAGATATCCTATAAATGATTCTTCATTACTATATTACAATTATTAGTGTCTATAATTTTGTTTTTGAGTTTTGGTCAATGGTTAGAATCAGCAAGGTTCTACAAGTAATGGTTATACTGTTGATGATGAAGCATAATTAATGGTTTGAGAACAAAGTAGAATAATTAAAGTTTATATGTATTTTTATTCATAAATTATTTCATCAATGATTCTCTAGTTATAAGAATAATGAGATACACATAAGGATTATACTACAATACTTCTTCTTTAAGGATTTAGAAATGTAAGAGTTTTCATTAAGGATTTAAAGGTAATCAAATATTTGGTATGTGACAATAAGAGCTACATTACGTTGTTTAGGGAATCTGATGTTAAGATTGATTTTGGAAATTTAGAGACCTTTTTGGATAGTGAATTTGAATGGATGTTTTATGGTCAAGTCTTGAGGTTTAAATGGGTTAAGTTGAACATTGGATATTATTGTTTGAGGTTTAAGTATAATTTATTGGATATTATGTGCTAACTTTTTGGTTTTAGTAAAAAATTAAAGGATGAATGAAATACTTATGGACTGTACAATTCATTAAAAGTGATTCATGTATAAATAATCATCTTGAATATCCATCTATTGGTGAACAAAATGAAGTGAAAATAGATCGAAGCACAACTAAATGATAACATTGAGGCATAGAATGAAATCAAGTAAGTTTTCTTGAGTACTTATTTGGATAGTAAAATAATCCCTAAACTCTAGGAAAAAAGTATATAAAAAATATGTCATTCTAATACCTTAATTTGTATTGAACCATTGTTATTTTAAATCATCATATATCTATGGATTTGAGGCCCTCAAATTTCCATTTATCATTTACTTTTTTGTGATTGATGACCTCAATAACTTCCTATAAATATTTACATTTTCCTCCTTTTATGTATCTCTACTTTCCACCAATGTTCTCCTATTTGAAATCAAAATTTGGTGGTGACCTTCACATTTCCCCTTTCCACTTATTAAGAGGATGTTTTATTAACCATATTTCCAATGTGGGTTTTCCACAAAGGTATTTTCTAGTATCAACCATTTATTTTTGAAGTGCTATTTCAATTTGTGAGGATGCAATTTATTGAAGGAGGAGAGAATTTGACACCCCTAGATTTCATAGAACATTATATTTTTAAAGAAATTCAATAGCTTATATTGCACTCAACATCAACTTGGCTTGTGTTATATGAAACATTGAGTTTTTGTGAAACAATAATTTAGTATTATAATTGTTTAAAGGATATATTTATAACTTATACATTAAATATAGTAATATTAATAGTAATACATAATTTTTAAATGTTATTTATAAATTTTCACATAAATAAAACATATTTATAATGAAATGTATAAGTTTCTGTAAAATAGTTATATATTTAGAAATACTAATTTTTATTTCCTTTTGTAAACAATAATAAAACTAATTTTATACACTCTTAAAAATTGAATTTGGTAAGATATAATTCATTTTTGAATTTGGAATATCAAAATGTGTTTAGGGTGAATTTTTTGTATTTTTTTGAAAAGTTTCAATTTTTGATGAATAGTGAAAAATACTGCATTGTTGTTAAAAACCAACTTTTTCATTTAAATAATTATTTTATTTTAAATTAATTTTAAAGCTGAAATAGATAAAAAATACATATATTAATCCAATTTGGGTCATTGGAATCTTTTTTTATAATATAATTAGATATAAAAATTTACTAAACTTTTAATCGTCTCTTTTACTCGCCTTCTAACCACATATGCAAGATTAACATTAAAAATAATTTACCATTTCTATTAAATGAATTTTGAAAAACAAACATAAATTTTTTTAATTAGTATTAAATTTATGATCTAATAGGGATAACTTATTTTTTTTAATAGTAACTTTAGTTTTTTTTACCATGATTAAGGGTAAATTGGGTAATTAAGGGTAAAAATAATATTATAAGTATTATAAAATTACCCTAAAACTTGTTCTAATTTAATTTAATGAGTATTTTTAGACTAAAATCAACCTTATTCCTAAAATATGATCCTTTTTAAGCTACTTGTATTAGATTATGACATTTATTATATTTTATTTAAATAAGAGTTAAAAATGTCATATTCAAATTTTAATAACCATATCATTTTTAATATGATGTTATATAAGTGATATGGTCAACTATAAATAGTCTTTAGAAAGATAAAATATTTATATAAATCATGTTAATTTATTTATAATTTTATGAAACACATAATTAAATTAAATGTTAATACAATGATGATGTAGTAATTGATTGTTAGAGGAAATATCAAATAAATGATATTAACAATATTAAAAAAAATAAAATTTGAATTAGTTAAGATTCCCCAATATTTTTATATGATAATAATACATGTTAGGAGTGTATTAAATGTTTTTTTGAAGTTATATTTCTATTTGGATTTTATTTAAAGTCAAAGTAACGAATAATGTTAAAATTGACACTATTGATATTTAATAAAAATAATAATTTATTAAATTATTTAAAAATCATAAAAATAATTTAAAAATAAAAAATGATTATAATATGGTCTAAAATATCATTACATGTCCATGTATATAAAATTTAAACCATATAATTAAAAAATTATAATCTTTTAATATTTAAAATGTTATTACCACAATTAAAATTAAATAGATTAATTAAGGGTAAATCAAAATTATAAGGTTTAAAATAAAACCAAAACATTTCCAAAAATTTATTTGGTGAATTATATTAAAAACTTATCAAATTATGATCTATTTTGAGTTGTTTAATGGACACTTGTCTATTAAAATAAATTATATATTATTTAAATCAAAGATAGTTACAAAATATCACTATCTTGTATTTAATATCTTTTATGTGTCCACATAGGGACAAAATCAAGATATGAACGAATATAAATATATATTTTTATATAAATGAAATTATTTTTATTATATAAATTTATTTTTAATTTTTAGAAGTTATATAATTACCTTAAAAGTCTCTTCAATTCTAAATCAATATTAATTTAATTAACATAAAAATAGAATAAATGGTTTTAATAATATTAGTTTTGATATATTTTGAATTAGTTAATGTGTATAAAGAATTTAATAGATCTATAATATATATTATAGATGTGTTAAAGAATTATATTATAATTACCACTTTGTATTTATGTATTTTAAGTCAAATTAAATGAATAGTATTAAAATTAACAATAATGATATCTTATTTAATTAATTTATTATTAAATTATGTAAAAATAAAAAATGTAAACTAATAAAAATTTTATATTATATGGTATAAAATTTATTCTAATTTTCATTTATGGGTCATTTTTAAGTATTTGGATCTAGAATGGTCTTATTATACTTTAATATTTTGAGAGTTTCCAAGAGTGCCCCTCCCCTCTCTTATAAAAAGGCACCTCCTCCCTCACTTCCTCACAACACCCTGAGCCTTATATCTTGACCAAACCCTACCAATTTCTCCTTAAAACTTCTCTCACTTAATCCTAGAGGCCATACTATTGACATAAATCCAACCTAATAAGTCCTTTTGTGCAAATCAAAAGGAGATACTCGAAAAAGAGGTAATTGTTTTTCCAATTCAATTCAATTTATTTTCTTATTCTCCTTCCTCTTACTAATAGATTTTATTATGATTATGATACAACTATATTATTCCTTTTATCCATCCTACGAATAATAATATCATCGTGCGTGCGTACATACGACTTACCATCTCCACGTCATGGTGTAATTTGTTTTTCATCAATACTTTATTTGGATGTGTATAATGATGAATATAATGGATATAAATAATGAATATGGAATTATAATTATTATTTATAATTAATATACCATCCAATTCGATACCATTTAACCATTAAGGGAATGATATCGTCGCTTGTGCGTACATATGACTTACCGTCTCCACGACGCGATGAGATCCATCCTCCATGTTAACCATTCAATAATGATTATAAAAATATATATAACGAGTAAGTATGAAATATTTTACATAATAATACTACTATAATAATATATATATATATAAACACACATTTCATTTACTTTCTTCCATTCAATACGATAAGAAAAGGGAAACAATATTCATGCGTACGTACGACCTACCATCTCCATAGATGGTGTATTCCATTCCATATATTTTATATATGTATATATATACTGAATATATATGTTTTAATTTTTGTAAGTAAGTAAATCATGATCTAAGTAACAGGATCAGGAATAACAAGTCAAAACACATACGATAAACAAATCGATTATTACCCTAAACATTGCTTTAACTTGGAATTATTGAATGAATGGGTGATATAAAGTCATAAATGAATTATATATGATATCATAAATATTATAATGATTCTGGTAAAAGTTAATAATATGTTTAAAACCACTATACTAGAGTTTCAAAAACATATGGAAGGAATCATAACTAAGGTAAGGGTTAATTTCACAACCACATTATTATCCGAGGTTGTTTATACGTAAGTATCTAATGAGGGATATTTATCATACATGTCTATTTTTCTTTAAAAAATTGAAATATTTTTACTATTTATATATAATTTTAAAGTCATTTATACCCATGTTTTACTTTTTATAAAAAAAATTAAATTAATCTCTCTGTTGTTTTCTAAACGAGGTACTTTATGAAATTTTCAACAAATTAAGAAAGAAAAGGTTTTTAACTTATACAGTGTAAGAGGATTTTTCCTCCATCATGAAACCTTAAAAATTTAAATCTTTCCTTAAAATATTAGAAGATTATTTTAAAAATAAATGTTTTCTTTTATAATTTCATGGCTTTTAAATTATTTCAAAGTAAAAAAGAGATATTTCTTCCAAAGAGATTTAATGAATTTATTAGATTATTTTCATCTATGTCAATGTAATTTGTTGTATTATATGGTTAATTGAGGTTGTTTTATTATGATAAAATATACCATATTGTATTGAATGGTTTATGAACAGTTTGACTATGCAAATGTTATTTTTATACCATTCATGGTTTATGGATAATTTATTAAGATTTCATATGCTAGTTTTAATACGAATGTTTATGTTGGTTTTGATTTCACCTTTTCATATGAGGAATGCATTGGAATTAGTAAGAGATTAGTGGGGCCCACTATAGCCCCTCGATGCATCGGTAGGTCCCGTGAGACAAACTAGTTTGTGGTTTTACCCATTTATGTATGATCTTGTCATGATGCCTTGATGGTATGGTTATGATTTCCAATATTATGAATTCCCACATTATGAGATTAGTTATTGATATTAATTGTGGTTATTTGACTATTAGAATATCAATGTTTATGTTTAAATGAAATTATTTGATTTATTATTTCCATATTATTCTCAATATTATGTTTAAAAGGATTGTGATTCAGTTTTATACCTTTACTTAAAAGTTTTTGCTTATTTATGATATATTCCGCTATATTTTTTACCTTTAATAAGCATCTGAGATCACCCCTTTCTTATGTTTTACTTTACTAGGTTTCCAATATGTGTATTATGACTAATATGCAAGGTTAACCTAAGAGAATAATGGAGTTATCAAAGGATTATCTATGTTTTATTTTATGATTTGAATTGAAATTAAAGGTTCATGTATGTAATTTATTTTCCAAGACTGCTAAATTGATCAGTCCTTCGAGATTTGATTCCTTGTAATCATGCCAATGTATTAAAATAATGCACTGGATCTGGGCTTCTGGGGTTAAGGAGTTACAATCTATTTCACAAAGTTTTATTTATAGAATGGTGCTATTTTTTTATTTATGGTATTAAGGGAAGTTAGGTGGAATCTATTTTTTCCCTTATAAAGAGGAAACACTCATTTCAGTTCCCTTGGTGAGTTTATTCCATGGTATGAAAAAGTTTTTGCTGTGTTCTTATCAAAGGTTATTGGGATATTTAGGGAAAAAACCACAAAAAGGTAAGTTTTGTGCCATGGTGGTTGTGTATTAAGTGTTATAAGGGAGATGTTTAAGGAAATGTAATGTGGTATTTTGACCATTGCATAATATTGGTCAAAGAAGCATTTGTGGAGTGAAAAGACAAGTGCATTTTTAAGAGTAATTTTGAGCATCGTGGCTTTAATATCTACATTTGAATATATTCGACATGATCTGACCCACCTAGGCCTTACCTAGGATGGTGAGAAGTTGAGTGTGTCAACTCAAGCCCACCTCTAATATGTTGTGGGATAATGAGAAACACCAAGATGCCATAATATAGATGAGAGGTCTTAATATATAACAAATAAAAATAAAAAATCAATTCTAATACATATAAATAATCAATAATCACCATTGATATATTTAACTAATCTATATAATAATATATGCATGAGATGACCACTAATAATAAATACACCTCATAATAAACCACTAATGGGGAATGAATATGCATAATACAATATCACCTAGTATAATAGACACCGGATAATGGAAGAAAACTTATCACTATAAGGAAGCCAAGAAAAACCTCTAATAGGATTTTTCCCCACCATGTACCACTATTGGGAAAAATCCCTCATGATGATGTATTTGATATTTTGGCTTGTGTTTATTGACAATGTATATTGACAATGCTCTAGAGTAGAGGAGACCATGGGGTTTCATGAAGGAAAGGATCTGAAGGAGTTTAGAGTTTTTTCAAGAATATTGTGCAGAGTTTTGAAGAAAAGTAATGATCTCATTCAAGTTAGGAAAACTTTCACGCAAGTGGAGTTATGTGAACATACTACACAAGTGGAGCTATAAATAGTTAGCAAGAACATAGGTGAAACATTTTATGGGAACAATGGGTTTAATGATAGATTAGTCTCATCTATAAATAAGCCACTAGTCCCATCATTAAGAGAAGTAATAAATAATTAAAAAATATTATAGATTTATTTTCATTTAATACTTATGTTAACAAATTTCTTGTATGAAAGGAATTTTACATGACCATAAGTTATGTGAAAAGGTAAGTTATGTAACCAGTTTTGCATGAATATATTTTACATGAACACCATTTTTACACAAGAATAGAGTTATTTAAACCTTAATAAAAAAACATATAATTTCCCTAGTAAAGTGAAATTTATCATTTTGATGAAAGAAGAGATTCATGAAACACCAATTACGGTGTAATCAAAGGAAATTCAACTCATCAGAATAATCTAGTAAAGGAATAGTGAGTATAATTCAATAGAGAGAGCAGTGAGCTTTCAACGCATTATTAATAGTGAAAATGAGGGATAGAGAGTCCACTCCAAGCTTATAAGTAGGTATTTATCTTGATTTAGAGAGTAATGAGTTCTCAAAACATGATTGGTATTGAACTAGTTTGATATCGAGTCCACTCCAAACATTATACACAAGCTGGAACCTAGTGATTCTGGTACATATACACATTGTCATTATATACTCTTTGGATTAGCCTAATGTGGGTAAACCAAGTAAAATTGTCTCATATCCCTCTTTATTTTGTTAAACACCTCTATATACTATAAGGTAGAAAGGTGTTCCTAATAATGGTGGAATAATATTATTGGATTGGGTCGAATAAAAGAAATCAACATACCCTAATTCACCCCACCTTCTTACCCAAGGCTAACAAGTGTTATGATATATAATGGTTTGAGTCTATGGAACTCTTTGGTATATAGAATAAATTTAAGTATTAAATTAAAATTAAATTATGATAATATATAGAAATAATTTTTAATTTTGGAAGAATCTAATGTAATACCAATTCTAATCTTTAGGCATGGAATTTTATACAACTACTACTCGTGGAACTTCAATTAGTATATACAACAAAGATTTATCATAAGGAGAGAATAAATAACTTTATTTTAATTCCATAGGAATCAACACTTTAGTAGGATCCTAATCTAGTACAATCTATATTAATGTGATGTCATGTAAATCCACACACACCATGCGGGAAAAATAGTTCAATATCTATGAAGGAAACTCAAAGGTATGAGAACCCAAATTGCAAGTTTTGTGGAAGAATTATAAGGATTTTAGGATAAACCTAAATGAATTTTTTTGATGTATTATCTGATTAGTTAAAGGTTATTTCAGAGGATATCCATGGTCAGAGATAAACCATCGAGGATGTGAATATCTTCAAGTGCACCATGATAAGATTTCCACCTTAGTTTAATCCAAAAGTCTCTATGCTTAAGGAAAAAGATCCAAAGGATTTTATGTTGGATATTCTTTGTGGTAATATTCCTATATACGATATAACAAATGATGGTAATGAGGATATTGAAAATGGGAATTCTAAATAGGTAGAATCCAAGGAATTGAATAATCTCACCATGGAGGATGGCTGGAAATAAGTAGAGGATAATGAAACTGCATCATTACTTTCCTAAAATATTAAAAGGAGAAAAGGAAAGTTGAAATAGAAATATACACTCACGTATTTTCTATTTGTAAATCTTGGTAACCTTATAAAAAAATTCCTAATATGTTTCAATACGGTGATTAGGATGATGAATTTCCCACAAATAAATCTTTAACTAATGCAAATGGACTTAGGGGCACTAAGAAAAACTTATTTAAGAAGAGTAACTTATTTTCATAAGAGGAGAATATATTAGAATAGATATAAGTTAAAGAAATTTAGGACTATAAAAACCTCAAAGTATATGTTCTCATGGATATTTTAGACAACTCATATATAAGAGAACATGATGGTGATGATAAAGGATAATTAGAAGCGAGAGTTGATTTGAAAGCAGAGTTTGAAGACTCTTGAAAGGATAAATTTTTAGAGTGGAAAAATGAAGATATCCAATGGATTATTTCATAACACAAACTATTCATATAGTAGTAAAAATAAGATAATTATGAGTTAAGGGAAGAAATTGAAAAGCTCAAATATATAAATCTATAAATCTCATAGAATGTTATTGAGTACAATATTAAGATCCGACAATATACACGAGTTATCGATGATATAAATAACACAGTGAATGATTGATTCAAATGTATAGAATATATTGAGAGTAAAGTCATTGACCTACTATGAAAATTAGAAGATCAAGAAAGGCTATTGAATTCTGTTGTGAAATCAAAAAAACATATAGAACATGCGGCATAAAATGTGAAGGAGAAGCATGAAGGTCCAATAATATAGTTAGAGAAGTGTCAGTAGAAGCAAAAGAAACATGAGAATTATAAAACTGTTATGAGAATTTATCATAAGTAGAAGGTTGTGGTGGTTTATTTCAAGCCATAAAAACCCACTCCAAAGTTGAAGGTTGATCTTACAGTGACTAAGAATCATAACACACAAAGAATAAATAAGACCATTAGTGATGTAGAAAAGATATAAAATAGTATACCACGTATTATATGTTATTATTGTAGAAATATGATACATTATTAAAATATTTATTCTATATCCAAGAGACACTATAGGGAATAATAGAAAATAAGGAAACAAAATAGAGTTCTATATTTAAGGAATTCTTTTGATGGAAACTATTTCTGGTGTAAAGGATATAGACATATGGCTAGGTATTTCTTATTATAGATATAGATAAATGTCCCTATGAATATCCAAAGTGGTTGTATGTTTTATCTTAGGGAATAATCAAGTGGGTTGAAAAAAACTAATTTATCACTTTGAAAGATAAATTTGTCCCATCATATTCAATGTAATATCAAATGTCCAAGACATCCCTGAGTGTGAAGCCAAAAACATGGATCAAAAATAAAAAAAAAGTTGAGAAGGAAGTGGTTGTAGAGATTTCCCTAAGATAATAAAACCATGCTTGATAGTGGGAATTATTCCCATATAATGGTAAATAAATATCTATTCATGAGAATCATGTATGAAAAAAAAGTTTTTGTATGATTTGGAAATGATTAAGGGTAAAAAAATTATTAGATTTTGGAAAACCAAATTTAGGGAAAAGGACATAATATTAAATGACTTATTGGTGGTTAAAGGCCATTGATACAACTTATTGAGTGTAATTCAATTTCATGATTCGAGACATGTAGTGAATTTTATCAATAATAATTTTACTATCAAATAACATGATGCTGTAATTATGATCAAAGGGAAGTGAACAAAGGTGAATCCATACCTCATTGGTGAAGAAAAAGATTTGTGATTTCTATCCAAGGAGGTATAAAGTAGATTATGGGATAAATGGAATGGTCACTTAATACAACAATCATTGTAATATATGGTAAATATTGATGGATCATGTTATATTCCTAAACTTTTAGTGATGATATACACACATGCTTTGTTTTAAAAAAAGGGAATATTATTCGGAATATATAAAAGTCAAAAGAATAGAAGTCAATAAGGGTGCTTTAATTGGTGCATATTGATGTGTGTGGAGTGATATCACTAAAGTCCATCACTGGAAAGATATATTGTGTGTTGTTTATTGATGATTATAGAATGATTGTATGGTTTATGGTCATCACCCTCAATTTTAAGGTATACAACTACATTCCTCAGTATCATGTGAAGGTTGAAAAGATTATTAGTAAAAATATTCTAAAATTTTTAACCAACATTTTCAAATAATTTAGAAAAATTTAGGTGGAGTAATATCTCAATAATAATGGGATAAGGAACAAAGTTTTAGTATTGAAAACCCCTTAAAATAGTGTGGTTAGGATAAGAAACAAGATTCTAAACAATATGGATAAAACAATGCTCATTTAAAAATACCCCCCTGAGAAGTTTTGTTAGGAAATAGTCATGGAATTAGTCTATATCACCAATAGAGACCTATTATGTCAAGGAGTAGAGAAAAATCTATATGATATGTGTTATGGAAATAAACCAATGCTGAAATAATTTTATGTATTAAGTAGCAAGTTATTTATTCTCAATAAGAAGAAACACATAAAGTTTGAGTCACATGAAGATGAATGGATTTTCCTTGGAAATTATTTCAATAGAAACTATTATAATTTTTTAAATAAATGGATTGTAAATATTTTTGAAATCTAATCCATAAATATAGTGGAAATTGAGTGAAATATGCAGTAAAAAAGTGAAAAATCTCTACAAGAGTGATGATAAATTAAATAGCTCAAAGGGAGTACCAGTTACTGAAGTGGATTTAAAAGAAGGTACCAATTATGATCAGAATTAAGTTAAACCATCAAATGAACATAATATGAAAGTATAGATAAAATTGATGATCATAATATCATTAGAAACCAAAAGACACAAATGTAAAATAAGACAATTAAGCCTCCATAGAAAATTTTACTCTTATCTATGGTGGAGAAAAATTATTTTGAGGAATATTCTAGAGATAGGAATTGGGAGTAATCGATGCATCAAGAGCTTGAACAAATTGAAAAGAATCAAACATGGGAGGTTGTTTCATGGTCAACGGATAAGAACATCATTAGGACCAAATGAATGTTCTATAAAAAACTAAATTAAGATGATACGGTGATTCAAAACAAATCATGACTATTGTTAAAGGGATACTCCCAGATTAAAAGTGTCGATGTAGATAAGACATGTGCTTTAGTGGTTAGGTTGGAAAAAATTTGACTATTCTTAGAAATAATAGTTCAAAGGAGGTCCAATGATTTATATATGGATATAAAATTAACATTTCTAAATGTATTACTTGAATAATATGTGTACATTTATATGTTGAATGGTTTTAATGTTCATGAAGAAGAAAAAAATTATTTGATTGAAGAATGAACTATACAAATTAAATTAAGCACCAAGATCATGGTATTCATGACTTGATCAATACTTAAAGAATCTCAATTTTTTATGGTGTAGTTTATCATAATCTCCACATCATGTATTATAGTGATAAAATGATTATGGTGATTGTATATATTGATGGCATACATTTTGGTGGATCGAACGAAGCATAGTTAAAGCAGTTTTCAAAATTAATGAGGTGTGACTTTGAAATTTCAATTATTGAAGAATTTACATTCTTCCTTGGATTACAAGAGGTACAAGGATCGCATAAAACATTCATCTCTCAATCTAAATATGCCATGTAGGTTCTAAAAAGATTTGTAATGTTGGCTTGCAAAGTAATTACAACATCAATTTTTACCTGGATGTGGTTGTTAATAGATGATTATAACAAAGTGGTTAATATCATATAATATGGGAATATTATTAGTATCTTCATATAATTAAAAATGGTATGACCTTACATTGTGTTTTTTATATATCAATCCACATGATACCCGAGAAATCCCAAAGAAAGAAACTTTATTTCAGTGAAGAAAATACTGTGGTATATCAAAGGCACAATAAATTTCATATTTCTTTATAGTGAAACATCAAAGAAATGGTTATAGGGATATATAGATATAGACTTGGCTGGTTTAGTAGATGATAGAAAATTAACATAAGGTACTTTATTTTGTTTTGAGGGATTTTTAAATTCTTGGTTGAGTAAGAAACATGATTTCATATAACTAAGAACTATAGAAGATGAATATATTGAAACCAAAAAATATAGCACATAACTATTGTGTATTAAACAGTATATTGAAGTTGTGAGATTTAAATTAAAGTCTCTTATCAAAATTAATTATGATAATTCAAGTTATATCAATCTTAGAAAAAATATGATCCATCACTCTAGAAATAATCACATTGAAATCAAGTATCATTTCATTAAGGAAAATTTGATCATGGGTTAGTGAAATATGTTCCTAAAAAACTTCACGTTTCAGATATCATGAAAATGGGGTTAGATCTTAGAGTCTATTTGACTTTCCACACTTATACAGTGTGGTTGTGGAACCCCAAATCCCTAAGTTATGGTATGTCTTTCCTCATATAATGATAATTATTCTTTTCCTATTGTTTTCTATATAGGATAAAAATTTCAGTTTGTTGAAAATGGTGTAGATAAATTTTTATTCATGAAAGTGGGAGAGATTGTTCAAACCCACTACAGGGGAGAGTAAAGCTAATTAAATGGAGAGAGATATTCTTATATAAATTTAGGGAAGAAAAGATACAAACATTGAACATGATGATGTTGAAGTAGTTCTACTATGTATTACATATCATAAAGAAAAATCATGATGCAATCTATTTTAGGACAAGGTTCAAGTGGTGACCATGCATTCAATGAAGTGATTCATAGATAAGGTCTACATGTTACTCTTGTTTCTTATGATGAGATTAGCTTATATAGGTTTTTATTTTTTATTGATTGGGTATTTGATCATTATCCGATGTCATAAATTTTTAATGGTATTTAAAGTATAAAGTATGAATGATTTTCCAACATGATGGATAAAGAGTTTTTAGTATTTTCAACAAACCCAAAGAGAGATGTTTTTTGAAAAAAATCTCCCTATACATTATTTTGATTTTTTTGGTTTGTGTTTATTGAAAAATCATGTTGAAATTTATCTAGAGTGGAGGAAACCATGAGGATTTATGAAGGAAGGATTATAGAAGAGTTTAAAGTTTTTTCAATAAGATTTATAGTTTTTTTAAGAAAGGGAAGGATTGTCACACAAGTCAAGAAAACTTTCACACAAGTGGAGTTTTGCAAAAAATCCACACAAGTGGAGTTGTGTGTGGCTAGTGAGAATAGAGGTGAATGTTTTGTGAGCATGAAGGGTTGCATGGAAATTTTTTCCTACCTATAAATAATTTTCTAATCCCATCATTAATAGAAGTGAAAAATAATTAGAGAAAACTTTATAGATCCATTTTAACGTGAGACTTAAACAAAAATATTTCTTATGTAAGGGAATTTTATTTAACCATCAGTTTTGTATAGAAAGGAAGTTACGTGACCTTTTTTTGTACAAACTTATGCTACACAAAGATCATTTATACCCAAGAAGTGAGTTATGTTAACCTTAAGGATATTTCCTATAATTTTCTTGGTAAAGTGGAAATAATTATTTGGATGAAAGAAGAAATTCACGAAATACCAATTGAGGTGCAACAAAAGGTGATCAAACTCATCAGAGTAATCTAATGAAGGAATAATGATTACACTTTAGTAGAGAGAGAATTGGTATTTCGATATGTAATTTTTAGTGAACCATGAGGAATAATGAGTCCACTCTGAAATTGTAAATAATCAATGAAGTTTATTTAGAGAGTAGTGAATTCTACAAATGTTATTGGTAGAAACCCAGGGGAACAACCAGTCCTCTCTAAACATTTTACACAAGTAGGTTCTTATTGATTATAGAATATTGGTATATCATCATTGTATTATACTTTTATTATCCCAGTGTGGGTGAACCAAGTAAAAATTTATTGTGACCCTATTTACTTACTTTATAAATTCTTATCTACCATGAGGGAGAGGGGTGTTGCTATTAATAGTGGAAAAATATTTTTGGTGAGTTTTGATTAAAATAAATTTACATCTCCTGATACAACCACCTCTCAGGGTATTTATCTTTCCTAGGAAGAAAAAACTACCACGCACCACTATGAATATACTCTACTAGCTCTACCAGTTTCATGCCCATGAAAGACACCTCCAAACTATGCATTAACCACATGGACATAACATGTGTGGGAATGAATATTTTATAGGGGTGTGTATAAACATACCTAGTAAAACACTATGAAAACCCAAAGGAAAAAAATGAAACATAAAGGTAGATAAAAATATAAAGAAGATACAAATATTATTTAAGGTCAAGAAAAAAATGATGATAAAATAAACCTAGTCATAGCTCATCTCAATGAAGAATTGTATCTCAAAATAAAATAAAAACACTTAGAATATCAAAATACTCACAAATATCAAAGTCAACAACTTGGATGTTTTTATATCATAAAAGAAACCAAGTATTCCTAACATGTCACGATAATCAAAACATCTATATTACACATAGTAACAACTAACTATACCACACAACTTCAATATCACCTCTTTATAACTATAGTTTTATATCCATGACTCGCTAAGTTATAATTACCTTTTGAGGGAGGAATAACCCCTATGTAGGACTCATACCTCATCAAAGGAAAGAGTCATTTGAGGAAGTTTTGAATCTAATAGATAAAGGACCCACAACCCATATCATGTAGGAGTAATTAATTATACATATATAATAACCTTTACCCATATTGTGGGTGAGTACCAACTCTAGTTATAGTACAAGAGAACCAATCTTTGTTGGGACCAAGGGAGTTCCGACCCCATACTTAAATAACCTGATATAGAGGTACCACACCCTAGATAATTGATAAATTATAGAATCCTGTATCCACATGGGAACCCATAAACTATCATTAGAATGCATCTATGGGGTACCTAAACCCCATGTTTACTCTGAATATCTCTCTTGAACCTTTTCTCCACCTCTATAGAGCTAAGATTCTTAAACTATGCAAGACACTTTGTAAATAGTATCAAATTACTAAAATGTTCATACTATCATGTTTTATGTCAAAATTCACATAGAATAGACTATTTAATTTTCTAATTTTAAAACCACGGTGAGAAGATATGAAAAACACCAAAGAACAAATAGCACATAATATGCACCCTTAATCGTGTAATTTCAGTCCGGCCTGGCCCAGTTCGGGCCGAGCTGGGCCTGCCCTGTAAAAAAATCAAGCCACTGGCCACTATTCAGGCTGGGACGCCCTGAATAACCCCATGATGCGGCCCGAGCCCAGCCTTGGGTCATCCCAAACCATCGAGTCGGGTCGGGTCGGGGTTTTTCGAGTCGGGCCATGGTGAGATTTTATTATTTTCAAAATAAATGTTTGTTTGAAAATTTTTTTAAACATTTTTATTTAAACATATTTTTAACATTTATTTAAAAAATTATATTTATTTTTAAATGCATGTTTTTTAGATGTATTTTTTAAAAATTTTAACATGTTTTTTGTAAAAATGTTTATTTTATTTTTCATTAGTATTTTACAGTGGGTGGATATGTTATTTTTTTTCTAAATAGATTTATATATGTGAATCTATATATATTATGTATAAATTGTAAAAAACTAATGAGGGGTTGGGGGGGTGCGCAACAGTGGGTAAGTTTAAAGCACTATTATTTAAACATTTTTTTAATATTTATTTACATTTTTTTAAAATTATTTATAATTTTTTTAACCATTTATTAATTTTTTATTTAAACATTTTTATTTAAACCATTTTTTAACATATGTTTAAAACATTTTTTTACATTTATTTTTAAATTATTAATTTAAAACGTTTTTGATTTTTTTTAAACACATGTTTTTTGCATGTATTTTTTTTAAAACATTTAACTTTTGTTTCAAATTTTAATGTAAAAAGATTTTTAAGCGTTTGTTTTAAAAAATTAATTTAACTGTTTGTTTTAAAAAAAATAAAACATTTGTTTAAAACATTTTTATTTAAACCTTTTTTAAACCGTTTTTTACATTTGTTTAAAATGTTTTTTACATTTTTTAGATGTTTAATTTAAAATGTTTTTTTGAATGCATTTTTTTTACATGTATTTTTTTTAAACATTTAACATGTGTTATGTAAAAAACATTATTAACATTTTAAAGTGGGTGAATATGTTATTTTTTTCTGAATATATTTATATATGCCTGTGAATTTATATATATTGTGTGCAAATTGAAAGAAAAAATAATGAGGGATTGGGGGGTGTGCAATGGTGGGTGAGTTTAAAACGTTGTTATTTAAACATTTTTTACCATTTATTTAAGATATTTTTTAAATTTATTTTTTTAACTTATTTATAAAATGTATTTTTAAGCGTTTTTTTAATTTAAAACATTTTTTAAATGATTTTTAATTTTATTTAAACACATGTTTTTTATATTTATTTTTATTAAACGTTAAACATTTTTTTGTAAAAACGTTTATTTTCTATTTTATTGAAATATTACAGTGGCAGGATATGTTATTTTTTCCAAATTGATTTATATATTATGTGTAAATAAAAAATGAGAGGTTGGGGGTGCATAATAGTGGGTGAGTTAATTTTTTTAAAATAGATTTATTTATGTATATATAGTATATATAATATATGCAAGTTTCATCATATTTAAAAAAATTAATAAGGTTGGCGGGTGTGCAGACATCATTGGGTGAGTAGTTATTTTTTTTATTAATATATAATAAGTTATTATATATAAATATATATAACGTTAAATGATTGATATATATATATATATATATAATATGAGAAAATTGTAAAAAAATAATAATTAGGGGTGGGTTGGGGGTGCATCATAGTGGGAGGGTTATTTTTTTTTCTAAATATATTTATATATAATATATGCAAGTTTCATCATATTTTTAAAAAAAAATTAAAGAGGTTGGGGGGTGTGCGGACATCATTGGAGGAGTAGTTATTTTTTTATTAATATATAATAAGTTATTATATATATAATGTTAAATGATTGATATATATATATATATATAATATGTGAAAATTGTAAAAAAAATAATTAGGGGTTGGGGGTGCATCGCAGTGGGCGGGTTAATTTTTTTTCTAAATAGATTTATATATAATATATGCAAGTTGCAACATACTTAAAAAATTAATGAGGTTGGGAGACGTGCACGAACATCATTAGGTGAGTGTGTTATTTTTTTGTTAATATACAAGAAGTTATTATATATATACTATTAAATCATTGATATATATATATATATATATTAATAGCTTTATATATATATTATATTAAATCATTTATATATATATATTATTATTAATGGATTTTTAAAAGTCACACTTAATTGATATATATTATTAATAGCTTTATATATATATATTCTTAATAGATTTGTTTAGACACACACACACACACACACACATATATGATATGTAAATTTCATCATATTTTAAAAAATTAATGAGGTTGTTGGGGGGTGTGCGCGAACATCATTGGGTGAGTGTGTTATTTTTTTATTTATATATATTAAGTTATTATATATATATATATATTTAAATTATTGATATATATATATATATAATATGAGAAAATTGTAAAAATAATAATTAGGGGTTGGGGTGCGTCGCAGCGGGCGGGTTAATTTTTTTTCTAACTATATTTATATAAAATATATGCAAGTTGCAACATACTTAAAAAAATCAATGAGGTTGGGGTCCATGCACAAACATCATTAGGTGATTGTGTTATTTTTTTATTAATATACAACAAGTTATTATATATATAATATTAAATCATTGATATATATATTAATAGATTTGTTTATATATATTATATTAAATCATTTATATATATATATATATATTATTAACAGATTTTTAAAAGCCACACTTAATTGATAGATATTATTAATGGATTTGTTTATATATATACATAATTATATATATATATATATAATTATATATATATATATAATTATATATCACTGTGTATATATACACACACACATTATAATTATATATAATAATAATTATATGTATATATATACATTATTATACATATATATATATATATATTATTTTTTGTTAATAAATAATGATATATAGATATATATATATATATATATATATATATATATACAGTTTGGTGATAACATAACAGAAACAACCTTGGAAGTCTGTGGTAGGGGGTTCGAATCTCCATACCAGCAGCTTCCTATTAATTTTTTTACAGCAAACGGGCTTCGTGTAGGCCAACAGGCTGGTATTTTTCAGGCCGACCCAGCCTGCGGTCGTTCTTGGATAGGCCCAGGCCCAGCCCGATAAACCTACAACCCAAGCCCGGCCTGGCCCGACTCGGGCTTTGCCAGGCCAGGCCACTCGATCCAGAATTACACCCTTATTATGCACCCTACCAGACATGGTGTGTGAGTCTCTACCAATGGTAGGGAATTTACTACCATCATTATACCTTATAGAGTTAATCTTAACAATGTGTCCTAAAATATTATATGGCACATGGGACTCATAAGGTTATCATAAATGTACTCTATCAACCTGAGTCATGTGGTCCCAAACTTAATGTCATGTCATGATGCACAACCATCGTGCGGTTCACTAGAGATTCCCTAGGTATTTACTACATCCCATATCATGTTATATAGTTTGAACATAGTGTGTACATCTAACCACACATCACGCATGATGAAAGGGGTGATTATACATATACTCTACTACACCTTGGATCATGTAACCAACTATACATGGTTTGTGGTTAGATACTACAACTAATGTATTGTTTAACACCCTAGGGAAACCCTAATAGTCGGAAGGAAAGAAATAATATGTGATGGAGATTCACATCACTTGTGATACTCAATTCTATATGTAATCCCTAATTTCATAACCATACCAAAACAAAACATGCGTTTCAAATACTACACTAATATTTATTCACTAGATCTATCACAGCCAATGGATCTATCTATTGACCCATAAAAAAATTCTCCCTTGTTGTCACCTCGATCTTGTAATTTCATTCACCAGGTATCCTTTCTGGCATTATTCCAATCTCCACTACACCTCCATTTTTTTCTTAAGCCTCACTATATTTGATCCACCATCAATTCCCTTACCATTTGTGACCCATTGTTAGTTGTGTACCTCCACCCCATTGTTAGACTTAATCTTCTCTACCATTGTTGTGCCTGATCATTTTTATTCTCTCTGTTTACTCAAATAAAAATCACTATCAAAGATTCTGATGTTGAACTACTATCTATTTTTTAAGGAAAATTATGGTTTCATTCCATGATAAGGTGAAAGGGTTAGTAATAGGGTGTTAAAGAATTGGCGTCCAGTGAAATTCTGTTCACCCAAGAATTTGGTTTTTAGGTTCTCTCCAATGAATGTGAAAGTTTGAAAAACCATCATGAAAATCAAAAGAAAAAGTATGAGGAATCACAATTTTGTAATGACCAGAATTTTACTTGAATAAATAATCACAAAAATAATCACCATGATTAAGAAAAAACCTACAATTTGAATTAAAATAAAGAATTCAAAAAAACAAAATAATAATCCTTGCCTCATGATAGAAAGACCGATGCTTTTAAGATATATTTCTCACTTCCATGTGAGTTCATATTTGATTTAATATCCCATATTGAATATTACTCATCCTCAAAGAATCAAATCTCCCATATCTCCTCTCTCTAAATATAGTGTTTATATCAAGTAAATAAATAGCTAACCATAGATAGAAAACATAATATAGAATTTATAATATAAACACGAGTTAACCATGTATTATTTTAAAAGACTCAAAATTATTCAGTTAGGGGCCCAAAATCCGGACACAAAAATTATACCTCTCTATGGTAAAACACTCAATTCGAGGCACAACCATAGATTCAAAATTTATATTTAGGTATCTTTAAAAAATATAGTGATATTCAGGAGCATAAGAAAAATATTTATTTATTTACTGAATATTGAATTACCTTAAAATTTGACTAGTCTAGAATCCCACTGAAATCGATCCTAGTTTTAAACACCACATTTCAAAATCAATGGAATAATCATAATTTTTTTAAGACCATTTACCATGGAAAAAATACCATTACACTCTTTTAGGGACTCGAGACTCTACATCTCAAAAACATGTTAAGTCATACCCTGGTAAAAACCCGGGTCACTAAATCCTCCCCACCTTTAAAAATTTTAATTCTAAAAAAGTAAACAAATAGTGTTGTTAAACCTAAAATATTATAAGAAAAACCAATATAAAAAATAACACACCCTTTCATGAGATTAATCTAGCTATGGAGGTCAAGGTTATGTATGAACCTAGTATACAACTATACAGAAAAACATCTTCTTTTTTCACCACTTTAATTTTGATTTCCCTCCCTATGATCCCACTTCCTCACAATAATAGATCAAATCAATTCAATTATAGGTAAATTCCTCGATAAAAGCATAAGATAAAATTATATGAATCTCGCTGATATTACTTAATAAATTCCCTTCCATACACATTTTTTCATCCTTAAAAAACAAATTGAACTTATAAACCATTAACATCAACATAGACATAGTTTTTTTATTAAAAGCACCTCCCATGAGAGTGTTATGCACTCAACATTTAAAGAGAGACCAATAAACATATGTATAGAGAAAATAAACTTATAATTCCACACTAACCCCACATGATATCCTAGGAATATTCTCCTCAAGGTTTTCATCAACCCCTCACCCTCATACATGATGCACACACCAACTTCACTAACACCAAGCATAAAGATGTTACAAGCCCCAAAGATTGATATTTTATCCACCACCAATGGAAACTACATAGACACACCTTCAAATATAAACAAGATATCACTCATTGTAGATAATAACTTAGATGGGTTATGGTCTATCTTTAAAAAAGTGACCAACAGGATGTCAAGAAACGACACCAACCTTCTAAAACCACTATGAAACCAACCCTCAGTTCAATGGTGACCTATTTTTTCATAATCCAAAGAAAATTGTATTGGACCATTCATATGACCCTTTTCGATTAGCTACAAACCCCATGATACAATTGTTAAAAACATAATAAACTAGAACCAAAAACTTAAGAGAAACATCCTCCATAATGTAGCTAAATTCACTACATAATGAACATTGATGATTAGCTATACCTTCACCAATAAATTCTAAAACAACATTAGATGAAATCATCCATTATAGTACACATGATAAGCTATATGGGGATACCACTATATATCCTTGATTTGATATATTTTTTTCACATTTATTTTGGGAAAATATTGTATATTTTAATGAGAAACTATTTTTAATGGAAACTTGTTGATTATTTATCAATTCATATTAAAAATGTAATTATTTTAATATTTTAATGAAATTATGTGTTTTTATAATGAATTTATAAAATGATTATTGGTGTTATTTTCCTATTTTTTGAAGGATCAAATATTTTAGATTATTTTGGTGGGATTTTAATTGAAACATTATTTTGAAGTGTTTTAGAAAGGGGTTTATATTTTGGAAATAATTATTTAAATGTTCTATGTTTAGAATTTTAATATTATTATTAGGTCAATTTTATTTTGATCTGTTGAAGTTAGTAAATTCCTTGAAATATTGGAAAAGTCCCATTTTCATAATTTTTTTACCATTTAGTTTAACTTTAGATTTGCCTTTTTTTGTAATCCATTTCCACAAGACTCTAGTTCATTTCATATGAATTAGAATTCTCTGGTATGAATTTCTCATTCCATATGAATTTTCAAGTCCATTTCTCGTGACATTATCATTTCCATAAGACTCTTTAAGTTATTTTGTATGACTTTGCCCATTTTTTGTAATTTTTCCAAGATAATTTGTGTGACTTATGAATTTTAAAAATGTTAGGTTCAATGGTGGAAGAATGTGATTTTGTAAGAATATGACTTTGAGTACTAGGTTTATGTCTTTTCTTCTATATATGACTTTGGTAATATCAAATGCATCCAAAGAAAATCATTCCACATCATCCCTTGCATTTTCATTTTGAGTTTAAGAAAGAAAATATTGAGATCATGATGTTAAATACAAGGAGATAATCACTAAAGATTATTGAGGAATACTTAATAAGAATAATCAAGATAATATAGAGTCATAACATTTATGAGGGAGATCAGCTTGAGTCACAATGAGGAAGATAATGAATAGTGACATATGCCATGTGGAGAGTAGAGATTCTTATAGAGGATATAACTTAGAGATAAGTGCTGGGATTTGGCATGAAAATTTATTCAAAAGGGGTAGAACATACTCATTTAAGAGGAAACTCAAACTTTGACACATGAAATTTGACACACTAGGGAGAATTGAATAAAAAATAGCGGAGAGGATAAATCTTGGAGAAAGGAGCTAGATTGATTAAGAAAACTCATCTTCCTCTTATCTTTATTTCTAATTATTTATATATATTTATTGTATCTAATTGAATCAAACATGATTTTTGAATAAAATCTTATTAGGGGAAATAAGATTGATTTGTTGTTGATATTTCTACTTTGTTCTTAAATACTTATTCTGATGTGTTGTTATTCATTAAGAAAAAAAATGAAAATTTGACCTTAAAGAAATAAAATTTATCTCTCCATGTATTGGTAAATTTAGTGTTTGATAGACCATTGAACACATGAAACTTTGTTCTAACACTCTTGGTAGAAGGTGTTGGTGACATTTTTGAATATTGGAAACCCAGTTTTCCAACTTCCTAAGAATAAAGAAAAATAAAATTATTCATAGATAATATAAGTTACCATAATCCATCAATAAATGGTTTTCACCACACATTGTTTCCTCTGATTATTCTTCTTCCATTTCACTTTAATCATTTTAGAACTATTTCATCACATCGTGAACATCACACTACAACCATTTTAAATTTTTTGTTATTTTGTCTCTTTTCTTTTTGTTTTTTTTGGTTCTTGGATTTTTCACACGCTTTCCTTGTGATTTAGACCCTACTTTCTACTAAATTAGTTTTATATAGGAAAATAAATAAATAATTTGACTTGTATCAATGAAACTTGTTGAATTTTAGCATCATTGATATGGAAGGATTCATATGGATAAGATAAAAAACTAAAAACATATTTAAAAAATAAAACTATCTAGTACATGTGCACTAGATCAAAAAATGAGAACCTAGAGCCTATAATCCCATAATTACACATACATATTAGATATATTATGAAATAAAATCCATAAATTGAGAACTTCATAGAGAGATTCCCTACTGAAAATGAGTAGAACCTCCACCCTAATCTCATTCAACAAGACAATATTTAAAGACCAAGAATAAGATATTTTCAACCTCCTCATATATCAGGGAACCCATAATCAATTAGGCTAAATCTTGGAGCCTAAAATTATGATATAAAATAGTCTTATATTTCATTGATTCCATCATTTCATGGACTATCTAATGAAGAATCATTATCCTTCATTAGGTTTTTTTATAATGTAGTATAATAATTATTACTATAAGGGATGAATGAAAATGAATTTAAATTAGAGTGTTCCACTTATGAATTAAAGGTAATACTAGAAACTAGTTTTTATATTTGGATGAAAATATATTTGAAACTTGGGAACAAGTATACAACACATTTTCCATGAAATTTTAGCCTAGAATATCAAAGAGAGAACTTAAGAACAATATCACTAGTTTTTTTCAAGAGGATGAAGAGGACATCCATTAATCCTATAATATATTTAAGGACCTCCTTAGGAAATTTCCACATAGCCATCTCCCTTCCCATATTCTTGTGGATTCATTTTATAAAGGGATTTTGCCTTCAGATTAGAACTTGGTGGAATAATTTGATAGTGGTAATTAAATTTATAAGAAAGATGAGGAGTAAATAAAAATTTACAACAATATTTTCCTTAGTTCATGGCATAAATATTGGCGGGTCATATTTATCCTAACCTAATAATATTGTTGTCATGGAATTGATCTAATGTTGAAGGTGGAAAAGGGAACCAAGGTATATGGATCAAATGGAAATCACCCAATACATGGATAAAATTAAATGTGTATGGATCATAACTTTCAGAGGAGATGTGAGGAGGTGGTCTGGTGAGTGAAAAAAGGGGTTCAGAAATTTTGGGATTCAATTCATTCTATGGGGTAGGAAATTCCGTTAAAGCGGAGGAAAGAGCTTTGGTTATTGGTCTTATGCTATATAGGTTGTATAATATTCATATTAATGAAGTTGAATTTGATTCTACTATGTTGGTTGGGTTCCTTAAAGAGGAGGTTAGATATCCTTCGGATTTGGTTTACTTTTTTAAGAAATGTAATTTTTTTCAATCAAGGAATCCAGGTTAGTCACATATAGAGATAAGGGAATTTTTCAATGGACGCGCTTACCAGTAAAGGGAGTCTAGGCGATATTTTAATTTTATACGTTGGGTTGGGTCCCTTCATGATGATTTTAAACTCATTTTAATGGATGATTCTCTTGGACTTTGTCATTTCTAACCTCCATGAGTGGAATGTGGTTTTTTCTATCTGCTTGTATATTTTAAAAATAAAAATATGTTAACTTTCAGTCAGTCATAACATATTATAGGAGTAAAATATTCTATAGAAAAGAGTATACTGATGGTTAAATGATCAAATTGAATTAAAAACTTTCTAAAATATAGGTCAAACTTAAGTCCACAATAAATCCAAATATTGGAAAAAATGTTAATTAAATTGGGTTCTAAAATTAAAATCTATCCCTTCTAGAGTAATTCCATAAATGTGGTATACTTGGGAACTCTATCACTTTCTATCAAAACTTTTAAATTTCATACCAACAATTAGAAAATTTCATTTTTTCTAGGTATGGACCAAGAATTGAAATCTAGAGATGAACCATTTTCCAATAATCAAAATCAAGGATATAGGGTCACTAAAACTTTTTATGAAGAGAGAAAGGACTCTTGATATGACCTAATATACCTAGATCCCCACAACAGACAAGACCACAATTTCAAAACCAATATAAGGTTTAAACTTATAACTTCTAATAGAAATTAAATCTTATGCTCCAATAGTTTTTAAGTAAGTTTTATTCCAAAAAGGAATAATATTATTCTGATAAGGCTAAAACATATGTTGTAATCCATAAATTGAAGTTACAAGTGGGAATGTTATATATGGACATAAATACAAGAGATAAAGGTAAGTTTCTTAACAAAAAAGATTTAACCTTAAGGATAATTATTTGGTCTTCATCCCTAAGAGTGTTTTAAATACATAACAGGAAGAAAGAAATGATTCTAGAGATTTTAAAAATGAAATTCTAATTTAATCCATAAACTAAGATCTAGAAAACTATGAATCTAGTAATCTATGTATCCATGATGATATAAAATAAAAACTACCATTCCACCTAAAAAACAAGATAAAAAATATTTTAAAGTTAACAAAAATAATACATAATAAAATATTGAGGAATATTTTGAGTGGATACTAATTATTTTGCGAAATCTATATCCAATCATATATTTTCCTTAAAATATTGAAGAAAAACAATCATGTTCTTGAATCAATCAAGTTCTTTGAGTTATTCAAAAATCTCTAAATTAATATTCATTTCTTTAAAGTTTTGTTATAGAATCCATCATATTTTAAATAATTAACAAAAATTATGACAAATAAGACGACCTTATAAGATTTTGTTACTTACTGATTCACTAATGAGTGTAATATTGTCTTGAAAAAAATCCCTCCTAAACTTAAAATCAAAGTAGCTTTGTCATCCCATGCACACTAGAAAATTATCACCAACTAAACTTCCTTTGTGACCTTTTTTATAGAATTAATTTGACCCCTTAATCAATATTTTTATAGTTTAGATTACGAGACCTACAACCCACCAAAATTATATTATATTTGGTCGATAGATCTATTACCCAACCCATATAGAGGATGGATGACCTCTTGGTTATGGTATGAAAATTGTTTTTATAGCTAATTTCCTCATACTTGATATGGAGTGTGATAGAAAATCCCCTATCATTCTTGGTACCCCCTTACTAGATACCATTGGATATTTCATAGATATTGAATAAGGAATATTAATATTCAATTTGAGAGAACAAAGTAAGGGATTTAATATTTTTGAGAGATGTAAGGGACCTCCACAAAATCCAAAATTCTATAGTGATAAACTACTTGAATTTGATGAGCCTATTGGTGAGGGAGATAAACACTTTTTAAGAATGATTGATGTGATTACAGTAGACCCACTCCCACTGAGACCTATTTGGGAATTAATTCTAGTGAATAGAATATACCTTTGATGAATATAAGGAAGAATTTTCAGAAAAAAAATTGATAAATTTATTGAGTAAAGAATCCTTGTACCATATATTAAAATTGATAATGAGGATTTGTATGATCTTTTCAGCAGTGAAGAAGAGTCTTTGTTTATTTATCATTAATTTTTTAAGAAACACATTGAAGATAT
This sequence comes from Viscum album, assembly GCA_963277665.1. Classification (NCBI taxonomy): domain Eukaryota; kingdom Viridiplantae; phylum Streptophyta; class Magnoliopsida; order Santalales; family Viscaceae; genus Viscum; species Viscum album. Next base: position 160,274,597 of record OY728125.1, read on the forward strand.
TATTCCACCTAGTCCCAATAATCAACCTTAAAGTTAAAAAATAACCCTAATTAGAGCTTAAACAACTTCCATATTACATGAAATACTCATTTCTGGGTGAGAACTTCACACCTCCAGTTATCATATCTGTTGATTTATGGAAAATTCTAGAGAAAAAGCTTCTGAATGTGTTAAAAAGGTACAAAATTTCCATTGGTTAGACCTTAGTTTATATCAAAGGTAACAATAATTTATTTTGTTGTATATTATCCCAATGTATCTCAATCATAATCCAAGGGTTGAGGGACAACAGAAAATAAATACCAAAATGATGTATTTTTTATGGAATAATTGATTAAACTACTTGATGATGGGATCATTTATGCCATTTTATATCCCTTGGGTCAGAAAATTTCAAGTGGTTCAAATAAAAGGGGGATTCAATTTCATAACAAATTAAAATAATGAAAAAATACTGTAACACCCCAAGATTTCATAGTGTGTTATTTCTTCAAAATAATTCAATAACTTGCACTACACGCAACACCGAGTTAAATTGCACCATGACTTACCAAAAAAAAAGCCATTAAAAGAGGTCATTAATAGCATTAACTACATTTTTAACTTTATATAATCCTTATAATTTTAGAATCCATATTATGAGTTTCTTAGTCATAATGCAAGAACAGATTCATTTTCAGTATTGCACTTTTATCAACTTTTGATAGTGAAACCTTTTTAAATACAATATTTTAAACTTTTTGACTAAATGGAGACATCAAAAAATTTAAAATGAAACATCCCAAGCTTCCACGGTATGCTTTCCTTTGAATAAAACAGTAGCGTGTGTTGTACGCAACGTCGAGTTTTAACACACACCATAACCGATCAAACTAGCCGTTATGAATAGTAATACCTAAATTTTGAAATTATATATATTTTATATTTTGAAATGGACTTCATTTTTGGATTCGTAATATCGAATTTAGCCTAAGGTGAAATTTTGGTACTTTTCGGATAACTTTCATATTTTGATGAATAGTGAAAATTACTAAATTTTAATTAAAAACAACTTTTTTAATCAAAATAATTAATAGTGATAAATTATGAATTTGAGTGGTTTTAAAGTATATTTAGAATATATTTTTACCATTTAATATAATGTTGGTCATTGGACATAATTTTACAATTAAACCGAACATAAACAAGTGTCAATCTTTTGATAGTTATTATCTCTTAAAAACACGCTTTTTGTTTTGACAGCGGGAATTAATTTTAAATTAATTTCTGCCACTTCTGTGTTTTGAATTTAGGAAAATAGATTCCATATTTGGAATCAGGATGTTCAAATTGTGTAAATAGGTAACTTTTATTTTTAGACATTTTGAATAATTACTGCGGTAAATATTTTATTTACCATGGTTAAGGGTAAATCCGGTAAATAAGGGTTAAAAACTAATATTATAATAATACTAAATTACCCTAAAACGTGTCTTAACCATATTGGTTGATACATGGTCGACCATGGTCATCTTTGGGTCTATTTTGGGACCCCATGGATCCACTTGTAAGTGATAATGACACTTTATTTTAATTAAGTTAAAATGAATACAAAAATGACACAAGCATATATCTTTTAGAAACAAAATTGTTACATAGGGTTATATATGTTGGATTTTAGATTATAAATATTCATTAGAAAGATAAAACGATTTCCTACATAATGATAGTTTATTTATAATTTTTAGACATTAAATAATTTATTTTATTTATGACACAATGATGATGCAGTAATTACTATAATAGTGAAAAATTAAAATAATTGATATTATAAATACCCAAATAAATATAATATGAAACTTTTAATGAATTAAACTAATTTTTTAGGATAATATGATATATTAGGATTGATTTAATTGACTTTGTTCGAAGTAATCAATCTGTTAGGAGTTTCACAAAAATCAACTATTGAATAGTTTCAAAATTGACATAAAAGAGTTCTTAAAACAAATATTATATTATTAATTGATATTAAATTCCTAAAAATCTAAGGTTCGGCCAAGAGACTTATATCATGATAGGTTCATCATTAATGGACCACTTGGGGGTCTCTTGGATGTATATAGTAAGTTTATTAACCATATTATATAAAAATACAAAGAGACATTGTAAAAGTGAAACTAATTAACTTAGAGTTAATACTTAAAGATAAGGTTAATATAAGTACCCAAACCTGTCTAAATTCTATTGGTTGAGTGGTTTTCGACCTATCCCCACCTTAACCTTTGAATAATAAACTTTGGAGCCATTGGAAACCGAATATGAATTTATTATAAATTAATATTTCTAGCTTTTCCAAAGGTGCCCCTCACCCCTCTTATAAAAGGGAACTCCTCCTTCTCATTTCTTCACACCTTCAAAGCCTTTTGGTTCGGCCAAACTCTGCCCAAATACTCTCCTAACATCCCTCACTACAACCTAGAGGCCTTAGTTTGATCAGAAAGCCAACCTAAGGAGCCCTTTTGATCAAATCAAAAGGAAGAACCCGAAGAAGAGGTAATGATTTCACCACCCTTCTCCAAGTTCATTTCTTCTTCCACTTCTTCTTCCTTTGTTCTTACCATTCTAAAATAATAAATCCAGTATCTCACATATACTGTGATGTTATTATAAATATGGTACAACCATATTCAGTATTCTATCCACCCTTTGAATAACATGTCACCATACGTGCGTACGTACGGCTTACCGTCTCCACGTCATGGTGTAATTGTTATTCAATATAATATTATTTGGATGGGTATAATAATGATGTGTAACTCATGTAAATAATAAATATAACATGTTAATGATTCTGTATATATGATATACCATCCATTTATATATTATTTTAATATCAAAATAATGATATTGTCGCTCGTGCGTACGTACGGACTACCGTCTCCACGAACGCGATGAGATTCATTCTCCATCGTATCCATTCAAGTATAATTATCATTTGATGATTTACAAATGATGTTTAAGGACTAGATATCATTCTGGATATGAATAAGATACAACAACCATGGCTTATGTAACAAAACATATAAAAGAAAATGAGTAAGTTAACTCCCGAAACGACGATAATTCTAAGATATTATTAACAAACCAATGTTAAAAGATCATATATGATATCATATTAATATATATGATTCTTGTATAATTTAATAACAACTATTTAACCATTATACAGGAGGTTAACCTACCCCAACCAAGGAAAAGTACAAGGTAAGGGTTATTTCACAATCTCTTCATTATCCGAGGTTGTTTATACGTAATAATCTACTCGGATCTCGTTATCATCCACATCCATGTTTCTTCAAAATGTATTTCAAAGAATTTTTACAAGAATATGGGTTAAAGTCATTTATACCTTTTTTGACTTTTTATAAGAGGAATCTTTCCGTCGTTTTCCAAACAAGGTGCTTTTTAACCTTTTTGACAGAATTAAGATAAGAATGTTTTTTTTAACTTATACGGCGGGTGCGGTTATTTTCCGCCGTTATAAAATCGTCAAAGCTTCCCTTACAATCCTATAAGAATATTTTCAAAGAAAATGTTTTATTTTATAAATATATGTCTCTTAAATGATTTCAAAATAGAAAGAGATATTTCTTTAAAAAGAGTTTTGATTTCATCTATGTCAACATCCTTTAATGGATTTTATGCTTATTTGAGGATGATATAATATGATACAAAACTTTTATATTGTATTGAAGGTTTTGTGATATGTTTGACTGTGGATGTGCTATTTTTTATATACCATTAATGGTTTATGGTGAAAGTATTGACATTTCGTATGCTAGTTTAATACGAATGTTTATGTTATGTTTAAACCTTTTCATATGGGAATGCATTGGACTTAATATGTGACGGGTGGAGCCCGCTATAGCTCCTTGATGCATCGGTAGGTTTCATGAGACAAACTAGTGTCTTGACACAAGGCCTTGACAAAATCTTATTTGTAGTCTTGGCACGAGGCCTTGGCTATGTGGTTATGATAGTCTGGCATTATGCATTCCAACATTATGAAAGTGGTTATTGATTTTTGCATGTGATTATTCGATTAGTAGAATATCCATGTGAATAAGTAAATGGCATTATTTCATTTTACTTTTGCCATACTATGTCGAAGTTAAAGTTTAAAAGGCTTTTGTTTTAGTAATGCAATGCCTTAAATGTTTATTCTTATTTATGAAAGTTTCCGCTATATTGTTATCCTTACTGGGCATTTGAGCTCACCCCTTTTCTATGTTTTATTTTTCCCAGGATGTGAAGAAGTAAGTTATGAATGACCTGCAGGGATTTTATGAGGGGTTAATAGTGTGGATTGTGGAAACATTATGTTGTTTTAGTAGTTTTTCATTTTATGATGTAATGTAAAACTTATGAATATATCTAGTGTTTCCAAGGCTACTAAACCAATCGGTCTTTCGAGATTTGATCTTTCTTGTGATCATGCCAATGTTATGTAATAATGCACCGACTCTGGGTAACTGGGGTCGGGGCGTTACAAATACAAACTTAAACAATGACAAAATTTAGAGTTTGTATAGACTATAAGAAGATTAATTTTATTACTCATAAGGGTTATTTTCCTATATCATTCATGGAATATATGAATTTGAGATTATATGGGAATGACTTTTTATGTTTTTAGGATGTTTATTCTAGTTATAACTAGATTCCAATATCCCCAAAGGATCAGAATAAGATCACATTTTCATGCCACTTTGGGACATTTTATTACAGATCAATTCCACTTAGATTGTACGGTTCCATGACTACCTTTCAAATATGTATGATATATATCTTTTTAGTAATGATTGTAAAGATTATTGAGGTGTTTATATATGATTTATCTATAGTGAGAAATGTATTTTAGAAATTTAATGAGAATCTTGAATTAGTTTTGGAAAGATATAAAGAGATTAAACTTATTCTAAATTGGGATAAATGTCAATTCACAGTCACTAATGGAATAGTTCTTGGTCACAAGGTTTCAAAATATAAGTTCATAATTTTAATATGGAAGTGATTCAAAAGATACTTCCTCTAGAAATTATCAAAGGTTTTAGAATATTTTTTAGGTTTTCTATTTTTATAGGAGGTAATATTTTTTTGATATTAAAAGGTATATGTGATCCATTTAGGTCAATGACACAACCTTCTTGTTTAATGAAAATTTATTAGAATTATTTAATATTATTAAATAGAAACTCACTTATTTAACCATCATCATTACCCCTGACTAGAATTTACCTTTTTAAATCATGCATGATTCAAGAAATATAGCTTTTGGGGAATTTTTAGGGAAAAGGAAGTTGAAATTTTTTCTTATGGTGTATTATGATAGTAGGTTTATATATAATTCTCAAAAAAATTATAAAAAACTGAGAATGAATTGTTGGAAGTTATTTTTTTCTCTTGAATATTTTAGGTAGCACTTGATTGGGTCCAAGGATATAGTTTTTACTAAACATGTTGCTCTAAAATATTAGATATATAAGAAATAATAAAAACTAATACTAATGATGTGAATACTCTTGTTGCAAGAATTTTATTTGGATATTAGGGATAAATAAGGAGATGGAAATTTAGTTTCTTACCACTTATCTAGGCTTCCCAGCAATATTTTTTCTAGATGAACAACAAATTTCTATTTCGGTGAAGCAAAATTATTGGTATATATATTTTTATAAATTTTTAGCTATATGATTCATGATAGATAATATTTTCCAAAACTAGAGGATAAAATTAATGTCAGATCTAAACTATTACTTTTTGGATAATGCAATACTCTTTATAAGACGTTCTGATGGGTTGTTTAGGAGATGTGTACCCAAGGAATAAATACTACCCATTCTTTAATATTTTTACTCTAAAAATTGGGATAGATACTATGGGGGTGAAATAATTGTTGGGAATGTTTTGTTTCAACAATATTCCTTGAATTTTTTTTTAATTTTAATGCTAAAAAATAACCTTTTTTGTTTTACTAATGAATCTACTTTAAGTGTTTTTGGGATTATATTTCTTGAGAAATTTATTTTGCTCTGATGTTATTTTTAGGTTAATTTTTTTCTTAAGGATTTTGGATGTGTTTTTAAGAATCATAGAAATACTATTTATAATTTTAAGTGGAACATATGGTTTTCAAAACCTACTTTTGGTAAGGATCTGTACTTTTAAACCCTGCGTTTGGAGTGAATGTATGGATTAGGTACCCTACACTATGGTAAAATTATGGATCAAGAACCATACTTTTTGAATCAACCCGACATTTGAGGGACTAACATATGGTTTAACAACCCAAAATTTTTAAGTAAATTTATTTTTTCAGCCATACTTTCAAGGTTTACCCTACATTTGACTCAGTCAACTTTGAAGTTTAAATTCAAGATATTTTCTATGATTTTTGAAATGGTATCACCAAGACTAAATATATATTTTTAAATATATTTAAATATTGATTCAAAGTATCATGTTAAATAGATTAAATCATTTATATTTCCAACTCAAGTTATTATTTTCTTTGAACATTCAAAATTCAAATAATCATGATTTATCATGTGATATTTTTAGATTTTTTTAATTGAAATAAAATATTTTTTTCTTGTTAAATACTAAGAGTTTTATCATTCTAATAAGTGCAGTACTTTTTATGTGTAATTATGTCTCTATTATTCTAAAGATCTATACTTTGGATATATACACATTTTAATATTTTTTTTGTTTTATAGTCTTATTGTTGTTTCAGTTACAATATTATTGTTGTTTTATTTATGGAAGATCATCTGTAACCAGGATATCTTCAAAGCTATTATTTCTTGAAGACTCTTATATATGAATAATGAGATCTATTATCTTTCATTTGATACTATAAACTATGAGATGAATCTATTTCTAAACAAATAAATTAAACTTGATTTCATATAATATTATCTACTTGTAATTAGTCATAGTGGTGTGTTAGATTCTCACACTAAAATATATATTGAAAGGTTTATTATAAAAGAAACTTTCTTTTTTTAAGGTTTCAAATGACTACACTAAGTTTTGGAGGTATTATTATAAGATGAACTATTTATTGAAAATCACAAATATTGACAAGAGAGTATTAATGGAATGGACTAGGGTATCTTTCTACCCCAAACCACTATAAAATTGATGTATTCTTCTTATTTGTTTGTATACTACATAATTTTATTAAAGAATAGAATGATACATATCTTCATAATATATGAATAGGGATAAAATTTGAATATGTCAAGATTATTAAAAGGACACAATTCACCCCCTCAATCGTGTATTTTTGTATTATTCCTACCTAACAAGAGTATCCCAAAAAGTGCTTCATGATGGATTCTACTAGCCTACACTTTTCAAGGATTCTAAGAGCTTAGTAGTAGGCTATGAAATAATTGTAAATGTACATAGAAGGAAATATCTACCTCAAAGGGTAATTTTGGAATTTGATATTTTTTTATGTTTGGCGATTAGATTTTTTGTACCATTACCATCCTATTATAGAAATGAGTATATCTTAATGGTTATAGATTATGTATCTAAGTGGGTATATTTTTGTAGCATTCCTAAATACCAAGATAATAGTATTTTTAAATTCATTAAAAATATTTTTTTATATATTTGGAGTGCATAAGGCCTTTATCACTAATAATGTAACCCACTTCAAGAACATCAAATTCAAAACATTTATGGAAAAATATGGATGTATGAATAAAAATGGAACTACTTACCATCCTCAATCAAGTGGGTAAGATAAATTTTCAAATAGATAACTCAAATATATTTGGGGGAAACTATTATTAGATCAAGGAATGACTATTCTAAGAAGTTAGATGAGGCCTTGTTGGCCTGTATGACTACTTTAAAGACTCCCATTGGGATGTCCCCTTACATGAATATTTTTATAAAATCATTTTATTTTCCTATATAGATTAAACACAAGTATTATCAGGATGTTAAATACATTAAATATTATGGAGATAGAATATTGCTGGAGATGAGTGAGATAGAGGAGATTATAAGATAATCATATGAAAATGATAGAATTTATAAGGAAAGAACAAAAGACTTTCATGATTATGTTATTCAAAATAAACACTTTAATGTTATTCAAAAGGTAATAATTTTCAATTCCATATTGATTTTTTTTTCTTAGTAAACTAAATAATAAATGGTCTAGACCATTTATAATATTAAGAGTGTTAGTCAATGGAGCTGTGGAGTTGTTTGGAGAGGAAAACAGACCATTATTGGTTAATGTCCATAAGACTAAAATATAGTTTAAAGGGTAGTCAAAGGCTTGTAAACTATCTATATACTTTAAAATTGAGATTTAATTAAGTATAACTGAGGAATTTAAACTAAATTCTTCATGGGATTCAACCCATTTTTATTCTTATGTTCTTTCAATTTTTTTAATAATAGAAAAAATTTGTTGTGATGTAGTTATTTTTCTATGTTGTGTTAATTGGATCTAATTTTAGTTTTCCCTTTCCATTATAGAATAATAATAATAGTATTATGTTAAAATAAGAGTATAATTTCAATTTTTTTCAAATTCTAAAAGGAGTTTCATGTTGGATAAACCTTAATCACATTTCCTTTAAACTCAAACTGTAGTTTTTCTATATTCTGAGCTTAATATTTTAGAATATAATGTTAATCTATTTCAAATTGTAGGAACTAAAATATGACTAACTAGGGATTTTTTACTTAAATAAAAGAGGGAAGGTTTTTTGGATAATCTTTAAAGGATTAAACTTACACATCAGATGAGTTCCTATTTTTAATTATATATCTTTTTTCTCCTTAACTATATAAAAATTGCTACTATTTTTTTATGAATTTTATGATGGGATAATTATTTGGGAATTACTTTTTCATGATGAAATTTAGAAAAAAAACTCTTCTAGTTACTACTACTTTTATAATAACCTTATCATATGAAATTATTTCAATGCATGTTTATTTCTAAACTTGTTTTAAAAGCTATGTGAATTTCCAATGTTTGAGCATGTTATTTTATAAAAATCATAAATGCGCACTGAATATGTCATGTAGTAACTAGCATGAAAATTTTCTAGATATTGGTATTTTTTTATTATGTTGAGTAGAAAATATGTTTTTGAACTCCATTTTTTTCATTGAACATGATTTTTGAACCTTTAATTTGAAAATACCTTTTGAACCAAATTGTTCTTAATGTTTCCTCTATCTTAAAGTTAAAAATTGGGGACAATTCTGAGTTTTAAGTATGGTTTAGAAGTCTCTTTCTCTTCTAAACTATAATTTATTAACTAAACATCAAAATCACACCAAATTTGTTTTTTAAAATAAACTATTTTCAAGCTTCAATTTTCATTTTTAGTGGCTATAAAATTTTCTTGTACTTGAGGACAAATTTAATACTTTGAGTGGTTAATATATTATATTATACTATAGATTCAATATAGTAACATCATTTTCATCATATCATTTAAAAATTTTCTTTGGGTTAAATTTAAGGAGTAATATTTAAAATTAAAATTGAATTTTTAATTATTTTATACACTTAAACTCATAATATTTTCATTCAAATGGCCTATAAAATAACCTTTAAATCCTCATTGAGTTTTTTTAATATTTAAGCTAAAAATATTGGATGAGTTATTTATGCTTCCTTGTAATTATTAAACTTAATCATCCATCCATTTATTTATAATTATTATGTGTACTAAAATATGTGTGTCTATTTACTATTGAGAAAAATAAAATCTTGGAAGTATATTTGAATACAAAGTAAAGTTTATTTAGTATTTTCAAAATTCTCAATTTCAATCATTTTGTAAATCCTGTTTTTTTTAATCCATTTTCTTTTGAGTTGGGAAATCATACATACTTACTAAGATATTCCATGGGGGAAAATATGTTTAAAATCACTTCTTAGTTTCCATTGAAAATATTTCATATTTTAAGATGAATTTCTTTCCACTGAATTTGATGAATTGATTTATTAAGGAAAATAAATGAGTCAAGTGTTGGGAAATTTGATGTGGATTTGATTTTATATATGCTTTGCACATATATTTTAGGAAAATATTTTATATTTCATGTAACATCCTTTGATTTTATGATATATTTGTCTTCAAATAAATTTAATTTCTTTGATAACTTCAATACACCCAAACCAGATTCTAAATTAACTATAAAATAGTATATCATTATAACATAGCCATTAAATTGGAAATATGAATAGTAATAACCAAATTTTGAAAATTATTTATAGATTTTTTATATAAATAAATTATATTTATATATAAGCACTCAATTTTTAGTAAATTCTTTATATTCTTCAAAAATTTATTTTTTCTCACAAATGGTTTAAATTGATTTCGGTGAGAAAATAATATAATTAAAATTTTACACTTTTAGAAAATTTATTTAACAAAATTAACTTAATTTTTAAAATCATCATTTCAAAATTATCTTATAGTAACATTTTGATAATTTTCAAAAAAGATTTATTTTTCAACGAATAATGAAAAATACTGATTTTTATTAAAAAATTCATTTTCATTTAAAGAATTTACAAAGCCCCATCATGTTTTAAAATAGTTTTAAAAGTAAAATTAGTAAATTTATATTATTAATAATCCAATTAATTTCATTATAATTAATTTTATGTTAGATTTTGGTATAAAAACTTTTTATACTTAAAAAAATATTTTTTTCTCGAATACTAATTATCTTCCCATTTTGTGGGTTTAATTTTAAATTAATTTATTATACTAATGTGAATTGAATTTTATAAAATAGATTGAATATTTTTAATCTTCATATCTAAATTTTGTAATGATTCAAATTTCATTTTTATCCATAATGAATAGTAAAAATAGTAAAAATATGTCATCGTGATTAAGGTTAAAGTGGGTTTAACTGAAGGTTAAACCAAGAGATAAGGGTAATTTTACTAATTAAACTTTTATAAATCATATTTTATGGACATATTTCAACCTCATACCATCCCAAATTTTAATATATATCCATTTGGGTGCATTTTTCTTTATTATGACATTAATATATTTTAATCTTTTAATAAATTCAAAGTGTTTCCTCTCCCCACATATAAAAGGATACCCCTACTTTATCTTATTTACAAAAATTATTACAATCTAGATAATAAAAAATAAGACAAATTATCATCTAAACTTACCTAGATAAGAATTAGAGGTTTTTATATTCTTAAAAGGTCATTCCAATAGTCCTTAAGAAAGGATTTAAATGAGGCATACTAAAGAAGAGGTAATCATCCTACCCGACCTCTTTTAAATTATTTATTATTTTAAATTCTCTAAATACAAGGTATTTTATCATAGTGTGGTCATTTTCACACTATTAAAATTATAATTTATATTTATTACTCGCTACTAGACAATAACAAGTAGGGTTGATCCACTGATAAGGCTGGAGAGATGTTCTAAGGCTTTATTAAATATCCTAACTACATAAAATTGATAATCAAATCGATAAAAGAAAGAGTGAAGTGTGTACAAAATTATGGTGAATAATATAGTGTTAATTTTTGTTAAAAAATAAGCTATGTTAAATATTAGTGACATGTGAAAAGATTTTCATGAGAAAATTTATTGATGTAGCTTAAAGAAAATTAATGTTCAAGAAAATAATTTATACTAAAAAAAACTAAATTTCTGAAAGTATCATAATCTCCCTAGATAATTATGAATACTCCTTTGAAATTTATTGTAATTTCTTAAGATATATGATCAAATAAGTGAATTATAGTTGATAAAGAATAAATCAAGAACAAGAAATTAATGAAGCGCTTCATAAATTAATGTTTTCCTGATCAATTAAGTAAAGAGAAGTTTTTAAATATGGAAATATAAACACAAGAATTGGGAAATAACAGAAGAAAAGTGAACGAGAGAATAAATATCATTGGTTAAGTCAAAGTCAGTCTCCCTTCAGTTCAAGTCCATTACTCCCATCTGATAATTCTTTTTCTCATGCTCCCAAAAAAGATTTCTGGCTCTTGGATTTGGATCATTGGTGTTAGTCTCCATCTGTGAATGTGTGTTTCAAAAAATATGATGGTGTACCCTTTTTTACATAGAAAATGTCTTTTATTTACCTATAAAGACATAAAATTAGTTTTATAAGTTTACATGTCAGTGGTAATTGAATTTTTTTACTCTTTTCCTTCTATCACTACCCCATTGCTTTGATATATCCCTCTAAAAATTTCAACACTTACAGAAAATCATTAACTGATCAAGTTGACTTCCACGTGTCAAAACCAGTATAAGTGTCAAAAAGATTGACCCTTTCCCAACACCTTCAAATTCCACAATCCTTTTTTCAAGAAATTGATTCACATTAACCCAAATCTTCATACTTGGGGTATTGTAGCACACCAGGTCCCATGATCGTGGATCAAAACCTAAAAAAACAATAGTGAACACACATCCTTTTCTATAGGATGAACACCCAATCAAATACAAAACTCAAAACTAAAAAAAACTCCCTTGATGTCCTTGTTCTTTTTGAATCCCAATAAACAAATCAACCTTAGAAAAAATAGTAAAGGAAAATTTTATAGCTTGATGATGTGTTGTCTCATCCATTAATTTAAATAAATATCATCGACGAAGCCTGAAATTGATCGTCTTCAACAAATCAGTTCAACAGAAACCTTGACAGTGGTTGTATTTCCATGATTCGGCTCAGATGGTGTCTTTATATTCAAGTATATGGATTGATGACCCAAAATCAACCCCATAAAAAAGATTCATTTACATCGAGGCTCAGATTTCCACTTCCTCATATGTAATTCATCAGCTTGCAAAGAGGCTTCAGACGTTGCCTCAAAAAGAGTCTTCGTAGGCCATTGGTTTCTTTTCTGATTGAGCACAGACCTCAAGTGTTCCCTATTTATCAAGATCAGACCAGTTCATGTTATCTTAATTTTCTGGGGTTGTGTAAGATAATCATCTCATGCAATGAGGAATTTATCTTAATTCTCAAATACCTAAAATTCTCTACATTCTATTAAAATTTATCATATAGACTGCCATTTCAATTCTTTTACAGGCCAGTTAAATTATTTCTATGTGGCTATTTAAAAATATATTGCATGCACACAAAATAATAGAAAATTAAATCATTTGAAAATAAATTATAGTCTTCAAAAATAGAGGTCAACAACAATTGAATTCAATAATATTTTTTCCTCACTTAAAGATTAAATTAAATTAAAATAATATTTCTATAAAAAATATTAAAATTCAAATCATGTAATTTTTAGAAACATAAAATTAATTAGCACAATAAGAAAAATATTTCAAATAAAACTTTTCTATTGTGATAGAAGTCAATTCTAGTATCTGCATGTGTTCCACTTAAAATTATTATCTCAATTAAACTTCCATAAACAAGAATACATTTTATCCTCAATATAATTAAATAAAATTGAGGATCATTTAAACAATTTAGCACCATAAAAACTCAAATTTATCTAAATATTCCAGGAGTTATAATTTTAGTAAAAATTATTCTATTCACCGTATTCAACTCATTTAAGTTCATAATTTCAAAAAAAAACTTTGAAAATATGTGGTGAACATTGTTAAGTTAGATAGGATAATGGAATATGGTCTAGAGGGGGTGAATAGAATAGATTAAAAAAATAAACAAACAAATTGATTAGTTCAATTAATTACCAAAGTTAATTTTTACAGTTAATTAGTAGAGGAAAATTAAAGAATGTAAGGATGTTTTTTATAGTAGTTTGGTCCAATGTGGGCCTACTCTAATCTTATAACTTTTAACTTGAAGAGAGATATGTGCACACTAAAAATGATTTTTATGGGGGAATCATAACCCAATTACCAAATCTTTTTCTAGTGGAGGGATAACCATGACACTAAATTTTGTATGCAGAGTCACAACCCAAACAATACTAAATTTAAATACATGGAGTCACAACCCTTAGATCCAAAATTTAGAATCTGGGAGTCACAACCTGAGGAATAAGAATAAAAAATAATTCTTTTGTGTGTAAAATTATAGATATAAAAATAGAGTGCATGTGAGAGATGAGAAAACGTGTTACATACTCAAAACCAGATGAAAAGAGATAAACAATAAAAGAATAGGTACTGGTTATTGAGGATTATATTAGATTGCCTCATCAAGTCAATTATAGTTGAAGCAGTAATAATTCGGTACTTGAGAGAACATGTAGATGATGAAATAGAATGTCGTAGGATGTTGAAAATGCAAACAGGTTCAAAGTTCACAACACTTTCTCTTTGAAAAAAAAGTATCAAATATGTTATCCATTGTATATATTTATCTTATTATTCCTACCATATATATATATATATAAAATAAATATCCAGCAGTTTATACAGATCAACTTCTTATGGATATTCAAAATAAATTGAGTCAATAGTTTTCATAAATATCTCCATAAAAATTACAACATCATTGTCTCTTTATTATTTTAGAATAAGTATCTAATAAAAACATTAAAAAATAATTTGAGTAAGTCTTTAGATAAAATCTCTAGAATAATAGCAATGCTCAATGATTTAAAACACCCATTTAAATCCATTCAAACCTTTTTAAACTTTATGAAAATTGTTCCTAAAAACTAGTAGCACAAGAAAAAAGTAAATTAGAATATTTGAATTTAAATAAACTTGAAACCACCAACTTTATTGGAAAAAGATTTTGAAATAATTTTATTAATTTTTCTCTTTAAATAATGCACCAAAACCATTGAAAACTCTTTGATCATAATCCTTAGATTTAATGTGAATTTATCTAGCATAAAAACCATTGAAAATAATCCATATATATGCAGCAAATCAATTTTCAATATAAAAGCACAGAATGAATAGTAATTCATAGTATGAACAGTAACGTAGGGTTTCCCAACCATACTTTGCATAAATGAATAGTAATGTAACATAGGGTATAAATAGTAATATAGTGTAGGGTATGAATAATAACGTAGGATTTCCCAACCATACTTTGCGGAAATGAACAGTAATGTAACGTAGGGAATGAATAGTAATGTAGGGTTTCCAAACCATAATTTTAGGAAGTGAACATTAACATAACGTAGGGAATGAACAATAATTTAGGGTTTCCAAACCATAATTTGAGGAAGTGAACATTAACATAACGTAGAGAATGAACAGTAACATAGGGTTTCCCGTCCATACCTTGCAGAAAATCTGGACAACAAACATTAACAAAATTCAACGAATTTGTAAAGTCTCTTAATAGAAGATTCAGACTTTGGTCAAGAATAATTATTCTTAGAAAAACTTATTATGTTTCTAATGAATCAAAAATAAAATAAAACCAAAATCTACTGCTCCAAATATTATCAAAAAAACATAAAGGTTTCTAAAATAAAATTACATGTGATCAAGAAAAAACTTAAAGGGTTAAAAAATGTAAAATCAAATGTAATTAAACAAAATAAAAAATTCACATGCACAAACAGTCACCCTATTTTTGTTTTATTACAAAACCAAAATGTTTAAACCATTTAAAAAGAATTTTTAAAACATTGAATACCAATTTATTTCTCCCCATTTTTTTAAATAAATAAAAAGTGAAAACAAACTCTCTTTAAACTAATATAGTACTAAAAATTTAAAAATCCAATATACCAAGATCAAATTTAATTTTTTCAAATTGAGTAGAATCTAAAGTCTTTGTAAAAATATCTGCTAGCTAATTTTTATAAGGAATAAATTCTAAAAGAATATCACCCTTGTTCACATGATCTCTAATAAAATGAAATCTAATATCAATATGCCTTATTCTAGAATGTTGTAAGGGGTTTTTAGAAATAGAAATTTCAGAAGTATTATCACAATAAATAAACAATTCATCAATATAAGCACCAAAATCACATAATATTTTCTTAATCCCTAAACTTTGAGCACAAATACTGGAAGTAAAAAATATAATTATCTTATACAGTAGATAAATAACAAAAAGTTGTTTTTTAGATGACCAAGAAATTAAACATTTTACTAGGAAATGGCACGTACCTAATTTTCTTTTTCGGTCAATTTTACAGCCTCCAAATTAGAGTCAGAGTAATATATTAAATCAAAATAGTTATATTTTGGATAAAATAAATCAGAATCAATAGTTTCTTTAACATATCTAATTATTATTTTTATAGTTTTAAAAAAACATCATGTAGGATCTACTTGAAATCTAGCACATAAACAAATAATGAAAATGATGTTGGGTCTAGATGTAGTTAAATATAGCAATCTACCTATCATTCCTATATAAAATTTAAAATCAACAGATTTACTAAATGCATCAATATATAATTTACAATTAATACCCATAAGGGTTTTCATAGATTTAGTGGAATCAAGAATAAATCGTTTAACTAACTATGTATCATACTTAGATTTATTAAGAAAATTTTAATATTTTCTTTGAAAAATTTGAAGTCTAAGAAAGAAATTTAATTCTATCATTAAACTCATGTCAAACTCAAGAGACATCAAAGTAGAAAATTTATTACATATAATTTCACTAAATGATCAAAAAACTATATCATAAATATAAATTTGAACAATCAAAATATCATTTGAAATTCTTTTAATAAAAAGATTAGGGTCAACATCACCTTTATTAAAACTAGTATTTAATAAAAACAAATAAAGTCTTTTATAATAAGCACAAGGTTCTTATTTAAGACCATGCAAATATTTAGATAGTTTAAAAACATGGTTAGGAAAATTTTCACTTTCAAAACCAAGGGGTTGAGAAACATAAACTTCTTCAGTTATAAAACCATTGAAGAGAAAACTTTTTTTATCCATTTTATATAATTAAAAACCTTTAAAATAAACAAAGGCCAATAAAATTATAATTGCCTCTAACCTAGAAATAGATGAAAAATAATCTTCAAATTCTATACCTTCTTCTTGAGAGTATCCTTGGACAACAAGTCTTGCTTTATTTTTAGAAATCTATCCAGATTCATCCAGCTTGTTTCTAAAGATCCACTTAGTTCTAATTATCTGCTTATCTTCAAGAAATCCTATTAAAGTCCAAACATTATTTTCAACTAACTGATTTAATTCATCTTATATAAAAACAATACAATTTTCAACTTTTAAAGCATTACTAACACTAATAGGATCAAAATCAGAAATAAAATCAGAATTGGCACAAAAATTTAAAATAGAATTTTTGGTTTTAACACCAAAATCAACATTGCCAATTATATTTTCAACAGGATGATATTTGTGAATATTCCAAGATTTTGGATCAGGTTAAGAATGAGTATACTTCCCCTAAATTAATTCAATCTTTTCTTGAGGAATTTCTTCACTAAAATGAAAATTTCTAAACTCATTATCAATAACGTTATAATCAAAATTTAATTTAACATTACATTCATTAGATATAACATTAATAGATTATTCAATAATTATAGATCTTTTATTATAGACTCTATAAGCTTTAATATTATTATAATAACCAAGAAAAATACCTTCATCAATAATAGCATCAAATTTATCTAAATTATCCTTTGACTTTAAAATAAAAACTTTACAACCAAAAACTCTAAAGTAACCAAATTTATGATTTTTATTTTTAAATAATTCATAAGAAGTTTTCTTTAACAAATATCTAATAATAATTATTTTTGAAATATAATAAGAAGAAAAAAGAGTATCAATCCAAAAATATTAGGTAAATTATATTCACTTAACATAGTTCTAGCCATTTCAATAAGAGTTCTATTTTTCCATTCTACAACACTATTTTGCTATGGTGTTCTAGGAGTAGAAACATTATGAAAATAACCATTATTTTCAAAAAAAAATTAAAATATAAATTATTAAATTCACCTCCTTTATCACTATGAATATAAATAATCATATAGCCATTTTCATTTTGATCTATTTTATAAAAAAAAGTAAGTCTAAAAAAAGTACCATTTTTATGAGCAAGAAATTATACCCAAGTAATTCTACTATAATCATCAGTAATAACTAAGGTATATTTCTTTCCACCAAGGATGGGAATTTGAGTGGGAACAAATAAATCAAGATGTAATAACTGTAAAGTCCTATTAGTATTTATCCGATTGATGGGTCTAAATGAAATTTTGTGTTGCTTCCCTTTCATGCAAGCATCACATAAATGAAGATGTTCTTTCTTCAAGGATGGAAGTTGTAACACATTCTCATGTTTTGAGAGTTTATGTAACATTATGAAATTAACATGACCTAAATTTTGATGCCAAAGGATGTTGTTATTCTATATATAATTCAAACACTTAACATGTTAAACAGTTAGTTCAATAAAAACAATATTATAAATATTATCTTTTTGATTAACATAAAATAATAAAGAATCATCTTTAAAACTAAACATTTATCATTTTGAATTTTAACTTCCATTTCATCCTCACATAATTGTAATATACTAATTAAATTATGTTTTAGGCCTTCAACATATAAAACTTTAGAAATAAAAGTAGAATTTGAAATACTAACTTTACCAAAACCTTTTAAATTGTCATCGGAGTTGTCTCGAAATGTAACAGTGCCTCCATCACATGTATTGTAAGTGGTAAAATTTGATGGGTCTCCGGTCATATGCCTAGAGTATCCACTTCCCATGTACCATATATTGTTCTTGAGACATCCATGACATTTTTCCTATAAAAATCAATTACTTTAAAATTTTGGTACCTGAGCTACTTTAGGTCCAATGTGATTAGGTATAAATTCTTTAGGTACCCATAAAAAAATTAAACATGTATTGTAAGGTTCCATTGATAATAAGAATTTAGAAATATTATTTTTTATAAATTCCAAGGATTGTTTAAATCTTAGAGAATAATCATTTTCATAGTGACCTTTAATGACACATTTAAAACATGTAACAATTTAAGTATAACCATTTCTACCTTTAACAAAATGAGTTTTATAAAATTGAGGTAATCTCCTATCATAACCAAAACCATATTTATTTTTATCATTTTTTTTCAAATACATCATTTCATGATATTTTTCATGACCTTGAATAAATTTAGATAAAATTTGTTTAATACATTCAACTTCCTTTTTCAAATTTTCATTCAAATATTGAACAGATTTAAAAAATTTATAAACTTTTGAATGATAAGAATAAGCAGTGTTACTTATTTTTTCATTCTGATGTAAAATTATTTTATTTTCAGAAACAAGTCTTTCAATGTTTTCTTTAAACTTATTATATAAATCAGTAGCTTTGAAAATATATTTTCTTAATCTTTAAATTTCTTTATTTAATTAAAAAACATTGGGGTTTTCAGAATCACATTCAGAATTAGAACATTCAGAATAAAAACAAGAATTACTAACCTTATCCAGTGATGCCATAAAGCACAAGTTAGAATATTCTTTTTCATTTCCAGATTGTTCACCAAAATCTGATTCTTCTGTACAACTCCAAATGGTTGTGAATACCTTTTTTTCCTTCTTTTTGTATTTTCCTTTATTTTTATGTTTTGGACAATTGGGATTAATACGAACTTTCTTCCTATACTCATAACATGTTACATATGATGTATTGAAATTTTTACCATCTTTCTTATCTCCCTTATATTTTTTATTTTGATGGTTTATTTTAAACTAATTCTTAAAGCCTTTCTTTTTCATTCTTTTTTATACTCCAGTCACAATCTAATGAAAATCTTCTTTTTCACGATCTTATAGATCATAATCAGAAGAGTCAATAAAAGAAAAATTCATAGATTTAAAATCTACACTATTTCTTTTTTATTGTCTCCTTGACATCTATATTATTCAACTCCAATTCATACTGAAGGATTGATCCAATCAATTCATCTAGGGTGTACTCCTTGAAATTCTTTCTTTCATCAATGGAAAACTTCTTAGAATTCCATTTATTTGGTAAGGATCATAGGAATCATTCAACTAGTACTGTATTTTCTAGAGCTTCACCAAGTGAATTCATTCCATTTACAATGCTTGTGAATCTATGGAACATTTGGTTTACTATTTCATCTTCAACCATCTTGAAGTATTGGTACTCAACATGAAGCATTCCAAGTTTGGTTCAGATCAATTTTTCTGAACTAAGGTGAGTAACTTGTAGAATCTTCCAAATTTCATGAGTTGTCTTACAAGAAGACACATGACTAAAAATACTTCAATTAATATCATAATGTAAAATATTAACAACTTTGTAATTTAAAACATATCTAATGGAATCAATTACGGTAAGAGTATCTGGGTGAGATTCAGGTAGTGTGTTCTATTTAGACATTATAGACTTGTTCTCAATGCTCAACTATTTGAGGTAAGCCTCCATTCAGGAACTCCAATAACTATAATCATTGACATAAAAGTGAGGTGTATTTTGAGGAATCCAAGAATCATTCGGGTTCAATCCTTCTATATTATAAGATATTTATCCTTAGACTGTGAGGTATAGGAATATGTTAGCAAAATTAAAATATTAAAACAGACTCTATAAAAGGGTTGGATAAATTCCAGAAGGAACAACCAATGATATCAATGTTTGGTATAAAGAAAGATAATGATAGAGCTAAAATATTCTTAATAAGGTTATCCTTTGATACCAATTTTTAAGTATCAAAAGGAGAACAATAGATAAAATCAATTCTAAAAAGGATTACCATTTGATAACAATTGTTAGGTCGGATAGGGTGATGATAGACGGTCTAGAGGGGGGTGAATAGACCATATTAAAAAATTTAAACAAACAAATTGGTTAATTCGATTAATTACCAAAGTTAATTATTAAGATTAATTAGTAGTGGAAAATTTAAAGAATGTAAGGATGTTTTTTAGTAGTTCGATTCAAATTAGACCTACTCTACTCTTATACCTCTCTACTCGGTGAGAGATACACATGAACTAAAAAATGATTTTTATGGGGTTATCATAATCTAATTACAAAATCCTTTTCTAGTGGAGGGATAACCACGATACTAACTTTTATATGGGGATTCACAACCCTTACAACCTAAATTTGGACATTAGGAGTCACAAACTGAATAGTCCTGACTTTAGATATATGGAGTCACAACCCTTAGATACTGAATTTAGAATCCAGGAGTCACAACATGAGGAATAAGAATAAAAAATAATGATTTTTTTGTAAAAGCATAAACATAAAAACAGAGTGTATGTGAGAGATGGAAAAAAGTGTTACAGAATCAGAACCAGACGAAAGAAGATAAAAAATAAAAGTATAGGTAATGATTATTGAGGATTAGATTGGATCATCTCATCAAGGAAGTTGTAGTCTAAGTAGAAATAATTTGGCACTTGATAGAATGTGTATATGATGAAACAGAATGTCGCAGGATGTTGTAAATACACTATAGGTTCAAAGTTCACGACACTTTCTCTTTAAAAAAGTATAAAATATGTTATACACTATATATATTTATCTTATTATTCCAACCAGATATATATATATAGAAAAAAATATTCAGTAGTTTCAATAGCTCTGCTTCCTACAGATATTCAAAATAAATTGATTCAAGAGATTTCATAAATATCTCTATAAAAATCACAGCATCGTTGCCTCTTTATTCCTATAAAATAAGTCTCTAATAAAAACTTTCAAAAATAATTTGAATAATTCCTTCGGTAAAATATCTAGAATAATAGCAGTGTTCAATGATTTAAAACAACCGTTTAAATCCATTCAAACCTTTTTAAACTTTTTCAAAAGAGTTCCTAAAAACTAGCAGCACTAGCTGAAAGTAAATTCAAATATTTGAATTTAAATAAAATTTAAACCACCAATTTTATTGGAAAAAGATGTTGAAATAATTTTATTAATTTTTATCCCTAAATAATGCACCAAAAACATTTAAAACTCTTCAATCATAATCCATATATTTAAGGTAAATTTATTTAGTAGGAAAACCATTGAAAATAATCCATATATATGTAGTAAATCGATTTTTAACATAAAATCACAGAATAAACAGTAATGTAGGGTATGAACAGTAACGTAGAGTTTCACAACCATACTTTGTGGAATGAATAGCAACGTAATGTAGGGTATGAACAAAAAAGTAGAATAGGGTATGAATAGTAATGTAGGGTTTCCCAACCATACTTTTCTAAAATTAATAGTAATGTAACATAGGGAATGAACATTAACGTAGGGTTTCCCAGCCATACTCTGTAGAAATGAACAGTAACATAACATAGGAAATAAATAGTAATGTAGGGTTTCCTAACCATACCTTTAAAAAATGAACAATACACACAACGTAAGGAATGAACAGTAACATAGGGTTTCTCAACCATACTTTTTGGAAAATGAACAGTAACATAATGCAGGGAATAAACAGTAACATAGGGTTTCCCAACCATACTTTATGAAACATCTGGACAACAAACTTTAACAAACTTCAATGAAATTTTAAAGGCTCTTAACAATAAATTCAGAATTTGGTCAAGAATATTTATTTGTATAAAAACTTATTATCTTTCCAAAAAATCAAGAATCAAGTAAAACTGACATATATTACTCCAAATATCATCAAAAAATAGAAATGTTTTTAAAACAAAATTACATGTAATCAAGAAAAAACATAAAGGGTTAAAAAATGTAAAATCATATGTAATCAAACAAAATTAAATATGCACATGCAAAAAAACACATATCAAATAAATTCCACATCAAATTCATCCATACAAAACCATTTCTTATCCTCAAGAAGTCACTTAATCAATTTTAGTGGAAAAGAAATAAATCTCAATTGTGAAAAACTAAAATGACCCAAATAATTAGTTTCCAAACAAAATTTTCCCCGTGTACTTTCTTAAGTGAAAGATATGACTGCCCCCTCAAAATAAAATAAATTCAGTGTAAATTTGGTTCTCTATTTAACAAAAATGAACAAAATTGAAAATTTTGAAAATAATTAAATAAAAATCAATTTTCATCCAACTGGAAGTCTAAAATTCTCTTTACCTCTAGATGAACTGACTCACATAATTAGAGGCCATAATAAATAGACACTCTGTTTGAATAAGAAAGTTTAATAATTACAAAGAAGAATAAATAACTCATCCAATATATTTAATATTTAAAGAATGAAAGAATAAATAAATATAGGCTCAACCTAGATTAAGATTTTTATTTTATAATCTATATGGATATATATCTTATGAGTTTAATTCTAAAAAAAATGTTCAAACCCAATCATAGTTATAAAACATTACACAAAAATTTTGTTGACAAAAATATATTTTAAAAGGATAATAAAAATGACATGCTCAATTAAATCCATGGAGTAGTAGAGATTAACCACCTTAAAGTGGCATCACAATCTTCAATCTTAATAAAAAAAATTACCCACTGAAAATGAAGGTAAAATATTGGAAAATTACCAATTTGAAATTTTTAAAGGGGTTTTTTATGGGTTATGCATTAAAAAATAGTTTATCTAATTTAATAAGATCTTGTCCCGCACACTTAAAACCCAAATTTGTCCTGAAAGTTGAATTCAAGGTGAAATAAAACAATTATACATTTTTTAAAACAAAATTTCAATTCATAGGTACAATGACATGTTTTAAGGGTCACAGGAATTCAAACAACATGTTTTCCAAAAACTTTTATAACTTTTCAAAATAAGAATTTAAAAATGTACATGCTTTAATGTTATAATATAATAATTAAACTAAAAATTGTAGCATGTTAATCTATCATTTCACTTCAAACAAAGTGTAGAGTCTAAATGAATTTAAAGGGGTGAAAATAAAGGTTTCAATAAATTATTCAAAATGATTTTCAATAAAGAATATTCCAGAAATTTTAACACCCAACATTTTCATAAAAACTCACTAATAAATTTAAAATAGTGAACAAATTACCCCTAAACCTAATTACCCCACACTTAATTACCAATCAAGGAAATAATTGAGTATACAAATTCTAGGGAAGCATGCAAAGATTTCTAAAATTCATATATTCATAGAAAATAAAAAATAACTCCCTTATAAATTATTGCTTAATATCCTCATAGTTTGGATAAAAAATCACCTCTCTTAAGCATTTAAAATGATACTTGGATTATTCCATGAAGGTAAATTCAAAGGTCAAAAATGTAACACCCTGAGTTTTTTTGAAATATTTTTTAGAATTAATTTAGTCTTTTTTATATTTTGCATTTCACGCAACACTGAATATAGCTTGTGTTATATGAGAGCACCAAGTTATTCTTTCTTTTTAAGAAACACCATGCTAAATTTTTTTTATAAGATACACCAATATAAGTTTTCACTACATGAAACACTGACTGGGCGTGCATTATACGCAACACTGACTTGGATTGCGTTACATGCACCACTGAGTTTCTACGAAACTACATTTTTTTTATTATAATTAATTAAAAGAGATAGTTATAACATAGTAATTAAACATAATAATATTAATACTAATAACAAATTTTTAAATTTTATTTATAATGGTTTTATATAAATAAAACATAATGATGATAAAACATTTAACTTTTTGTTAAATTCATTATATGTCTAGAAATACTATTTTCTTAAAAGAACTACTTTTTAAATCCTTATATGAGCAATAATAAAATTAATTTTTGACATTTTTATAAATTTAATTTTATAAAATAAACATTATTTTTGAATTCATAATGTTGAAATTATCTTATAGTGAATTTTTGGGATTTTTTTGAGAAACTTCATTTTTTGGTGAATAGTGAAAATACTGAATTTTAATTCAAAAATGATTTTTTTTCTAATTTATTTATAGTTAAATTATATTTTAAGTTGTTTTTAAAGTCAAATTAGATCTAATATACATATATTAATCCAATTTAGGTCATTAAAATTTTTTTATATTGAATTTAAATATAAAAGCTTAATGAACTTTTGAACATTCTCACTTTAAAAACCTACTTTTTCACCACGTTTGTGAGATTGACATTAAACTTAATTCTACCACTTCTGTGAATTGAATTTAAAAAAATATAAATAAACAGTTATAATCAGTATAATATTTATAGTCTAATAATAACAACTTAATTTTTTACCAACAAGATTAATGAAAGTGATTAAAATTAATTACAATGATTAAAGTAAAATTTAGCTTAACAATGGACTAAACCTTAAACTTATGTGACAAAATGACCTAAAAACTTATCCAAACCCAATTTTATGGGCATATGTTTCCATAAAACTTTAATTATTTATTTTTTTTGGTTTTTTATGACTTTTTTTAGGTAAAAATGTGGGTACACCTAACTTGTTTTCAAAAATACCAAGTGTGTCCTTTCCCTACCCTATAAAAGGCCACCACCTATCTCCCTTCTTCACACCTCTCAATCCGATTAAGTTCATCCAGGATCATCCCAATTAAATTAAAAAATCTCTAACTGCCTCCTTGAATCCTTCCTTTGGGAAAAATCCAACTAAGGAATTCCTTTTGTTCAAAGCAAAAGAAATTACACAAAGAAGAGGTAACATCATTCATCAAGCTCTTTTATTTTATTTTATTTCTACACCACCTTAATTATTCTTATTCTATGATAATATAATATAAATATTATCCTAAATATACTTATATGTTTTTATTTTAAGGGTTTAGACAACACTTACACAAACTTCCATCTAATGGGTAATAAACTTACCATTCTTGTGTACAACGAACTACAATCTCAAGAAACGATGTTTTTCATTTTACCTTTACCACCTATCATAGCTGGGAATTATGATGAACACTATATTTTTATATGATATATATGATATTTGTGATTTCTTTATACTTATGTTATTATTATATAAATCCTACCTTCATGCTTTCCATTTTTTGTAAATATGATAATTTCGTTTGGGGAAGTGTGGACTACCGCCTCTTCAAAGCGATGTGATTCATCCACACACTACATAGAACATATTAAGGATGCGTTTAGTAAAATTATATGATGTATATTAAATAATAATTATACTGTAATTATATTATATATATACATATATTTTATTTACTTTCTTTCTTTCAATATTATAATGAAAAATAGAAACAACGTTCATGCGTACGTACAGCCTCCCGTCTCCCTGAACGGTATATTTCACATTTTTGTATACTATAGATTATTATAAATAAATATATAATGAATATAAATTATATTTATATCATGGTATAAATTATGTAAATCATTATATAAGTATGAGGATAAAAAATACAACAAATTAAGACACATGTGAAAACAAAGCGGATATTACTCGAAGCGGAACCTTAACTTGGAATCGTTAATAAGTGGGTAATATAAAGTCATAATAAAAAAATATGTGGTATTATACATAAGAATATAGTTATTTAAAATATTTATAATAAACTTATGTTTATTATATAGGTGGTTTTTATGAGTATAAATAGATTCAAGACATAGGATAAGAGAATTTCATCTCACTTTTTATTTCTGTGAGATACATTCCATGTTCACCGCTATTTTATTTTTCATAGTGTATATACTTCCCATGAATTTATTATATTATTATTATTCTTAAATTTATATTTATTTACATATCCATTCTATGATCTTTATTTCATAGGGTTTATGTTTCAAAAGTTACTAAATCATTAATATAGTTATGTCTCAATTTTCCTTCTTTGAGACACATGTTGTGTTATACACCTACATTCTTTTTCGAGGTGTATATACTTCTATTTCATATGTTATATAATGAATATCCTTATTTTCATGATATTTTAATCTTAATATAATTTCAATTTATTACGTGGAGAGTATGATCTAAAGTTACCACGTTGTAAGAGTTTATTGAAACAATCTCATCGCTTATTGAGATTGTTTATGATTATGCTTCTATTAATGAAATCTTATGATCCATCTCTTAAGAACACTTATGATTTTTATTATTCTATGTTTATTAAAGATATATCCATGTAATATTACTATTTTCCCACTCTTTGGTACTTAATATAATTAAGAAAATGTTTTTAAGAAAAATTTGATTGTATCTCGCTCTTCAGTCGGAAATCTGTTTTATTTTAAAAACTATGTTTTAAAACATGTTTTCAAATGATCTTTGAAGTTCGTTTTCAGGGAAAAATGATTTTAATTTTTTTTTGGTTTTCAAATATTAATTTATTAGTTTTAAAATCTATTTTCAAAGAAAATTTTTTTCAAAAAATTTTTATGTTTTAAAAGTGTTTTAAATTATTTTTAAAACTTCCTTTATAAGTTTTCAAAAGGTTTTTTTAAAATAAAATAATTTAAATGATTTTGAATATTATTTTATAAGTTTTCAAAGTATTTTCAAAGACAAAGGTTTTGAAATTTTTTTTTAAGATTCTCTTATAATTTTTTAAATTATTTTAAAAGGCAAATAGTTTCAAAATGTTTTCAAGATTATTTTATAAGTTTTCAAGAAAAACAGTTTTCAAAATTTTTTCAAGCTTATTTTATAAGTTTTCAAGGAAAAAGGTTTTTAAAATGATTTCAAGCCTTCTTTATAAGTTGTCAAATTATTTCCAAATAAAATTGATTTCAAAAGGTTTTATGTTTTAAAAATACCTTTTCAAAAAAGAATGCATATTTTCCTCAAGAAATGTTTTTAAAAGATATATCAAAATTATTTTACATCTAAGGAAACATCCATCGATGTTACTCATTTGTTTCTCGTAAATGATCCAAAGGTTACATTCATATTATTTCTCTGAATGGTTTATGTTTTGATGTAATGATGTTTATGAAAACCCATTTCTCTTTTACGAGTTATATGTTTATGAATCTCATTCCTATTCCATGGGTTTTATTCTTATAAAAACCGCTTATTTTCATGAGTTATGCTTTGATTAAATGATTATGAAATCAATATTTTTACATAGGTTAAGATATGATTACATGTTTTTGACACTCATTTCATTTTATAGGTTATGATATGTTTTTTTATTATCTTATGGAACATGTAGGTCTGATTTTATTATGATGTGGGTGATACCTATATATCCCTCCAATGCATTGGGTAAAGATTTATATCTCATGATATAGACTAAGATGGTCTTGGGAGTGAACCTTGACTACTAATATGGCCATAGACCATGACTACCAAGATGGTATGGGTAGTGAAATCATACTAATAAGATATCTATGAGAGTGAACCATGACTACCAAGATGGTATGGGGAGTGAACCCATACTACTAAGATGTACTTGATAGTGATTCCTTGACTACTATGGAAATCATTTTATATGATTATGTTTCTACTATAATTCCATGTTTTATTCCTATGTTATGATTTTATGTATTATATTATTTACTTCCTTACGATTCATGTCTTATGAACTACCAATATTTATGTCATGATTCAGGATTATGTTCTTTGATATACAGGGTATGATCTTTTAATGTTATGATCAAATTATCATACCCTTATGCTCATGCTTATGCTTACATATCTTCCTTATCTATCCTTACTGAGCATCTGAGATCACCACTTTTTATGTTTCCTTCTCCAAGTTATGAAGATATATTATAGGTATGATATATCTAAGAGGTGTCTAAGTCTTGTAGAACCTAGTGGGAGATAATATAGCCCACTCATGTACCAGCGTTTACGTTACCATGTTTTTAAAGGCACTAAATTAACATGGTATTTGGGCATCTTCTTTTTTAATGTGTTAAGTATTCCTCAAAATTAATGTAATTTAATGTATGAAAAGAGAGGGTCTCTATAAAAAAGAGAAAAAAATTAATTTCAAACATTAAAATTAAAAAAGATAAGATCAAGAAAAGGTGAAAGTATTCGGCAGTAAGCACTGGGACATGTCAGCAGGACAAGGGTGTGAAAATAAACTAACCAGGATGATAAGGGTTTTTTATCACTAAAAAATAAATAAATTAAAAATAAATTATTAAATCATGAGTTTACTCCCATGAAACACTAGATTTATAGTCCCCATTCGAACTTTCCTAGAAACTAATCATAGTCACTAGGAGGATTTTATTTCTCATACATGAACCAATACATGTGTTTATCCCATTTATGTTTAATTAAAATATGAGTTATATGGGAAGAAGACTTCCAAAATCTCTCTCCCCTCTCTTAACAATATAAAATTTCCCTAGAAAACACACATTATCATCAAGGTACTGCTCAAAGGAGTCTCGAAGTAGAGTATAAAATTTATCACCAAAATCCACATTCTTAGTGGTTTTAAGAAATTTTGGTTTGGGTGCAAAAGAATAAACTCTATCAATATCTTCCAAGAAGCTTTTAACATCACCAATAGGAAATAAATCACAAGGATAACTCTTGACAGATGTGCTTTCCACTTCTAGAACTAATTCAGATTTGAAAATTTCAGAATTTTCTTGAAGGGAAAGTAGTTAACTAAGTGATCCTAGGGGTGTTACATTATTGTCATAACTTTCTCACTCAAAATAAACCTCAAAATTTTCAAAAATAGGGGTGTAAATGGGTGATTTTAGACAAAAAAGTTCAATATAAGGGGTAATAATAGAATTTAGAATAGTTTTAGAAACATTGGAACTAAATAAAAATTCCCCTTCTAATTTACTCTCTACTTTAAGAATATATTCAACACCAAAATCAGATAATAAAGGAAATAAAGAAGGTGGAAGATAATTTTTTTGATCAACCAAAAACTTAGGTTTCACTATATTATAAATTTCCTCCAAAAGTTTCTCATCTGAAAATAGAAATTCATCAACCACTTCTTTTAAAAAATCATTTCGTCTTAGATCATACATTATGGGTTCTTCCTTTTCTTGAAGATCTAATTCTATGAGTTCATCCCCTAAATCATGGTCCTTTTAGTGTTCGAGTTCAGTTTCAATGGGAAAATTATTTAATTTAGCATTAAGAAAATAATATTCAAGTAATTTCAGATTTAAGAAATTTTCCTCAGGTTGGTCAGCATTGTTTTGCATTTAATTTGGAAATTCATTAGAGGATTCAAAATTGAGTGAACAAGAAAATGGAATCTCATCAATCAATTTTTCTTCAAATATCACTCTCTCATCCTTTCTATCAAGCATCAGTTCATAGAGAGTTGGGTTCACATTTTTAAAGTAAGGAAGTGAATTTTTAAAATCCCATTCAAAAAATTTAGAACCATTAATTTATAGGTTTTTTTATCTTCCAACATGTTCTAAAATTCAAGTCCATATTTATTATTTAAAATTTCTTCCAGACATGGTGAAGTGTTTTTGAAATTTAAATTCTCATTTTACAATTTCTCTTCATGCAACACCCTAAGATTTTAAAAGAAGAAAATTATATTTGATAGTGTAAAGGTTATGCAACACTGAGTTTATCTTGAATTATATTAAACACTTAGTTTAGATTTCATTACATGCAACCCTGATATTTGTTTATGTTTGGTAGCATATTCAACATGCAGCACAGAACTTAAACGACCCATGATATATATTACCATTATAACCTAGAAATTGAATTGGTAAGTATGAATATTATTAACTAATTTATGAAATATATATATATATTTCATACTCAATATAAATTATTGATAAATTTTTAGTAAATAATCAATCAATTATTTAGTAAAGTGATTTTATTCTTCAAAAATGATTTTTTTTTAATTTTCATGAAAAATATTATAATAAATTTTTGGAAAATTTATAAAATTTATTTGATAAAATAAAATTAATTTTTGTAATCAGAATATCAAAATTTAATTTGGTTGGAATTTTTGGACTTTTCAGAAAATATTGATTTTTCAGTGAATAGTGAAAAATGCCAATTTTTTTTATAAAAGCCTTTTCATTTTAATAATATAAGTAATTTAAAAGTATAAATATGGTTTGAATATGATTAAAAGTAACCTAATTATTATTTATTTATATTCTATCCAATTAATTATTTTTAATCAACTTTATATTGGTTTTTAGTATAAGTTTTTTTTGGGTTTAAAGACACGTTTTTCTAAAAAACATTTTTAAAATGCATAATGTTTCTCATTTTTAATTAATTAAAATAATCCCTAATAGGGAATATTTTAAATTAAATTTATATATTATATATAATTAAATATTAATTTATTTTCATATAATTATTATTATTAATCATGGAGTTGATGTATAATCATCTTTTTCTTAAAAAAAAATCTTTTCTTAAAAACTCGATGTCTCGCCGTGTCTGTGAGATTAATATTAAATTAAATTTTAAGAATTATGTGAATTGAATTTGGTAAAATTTATTCCATAATTGAAATAATAATAATCTATAATTTATAATAAGTCAAAATTAATTTTTTACCATAATAATTAGTGAAAATAGTTAAAATTAATCACAACGATCAAGGTAAAAATGAGTTTACGAAGGGTTTAAAATTTGAACTTGAGAGAAATAATGACCTAGAAATTTGACCAAACCCCATTTTATGGAAATATTTCGACCTTATAACTTATATTATTCATAATTTAACATTATTGGGTCATGTTTTCATGAAAAAAAATGGGTGGAATTCACTCTTTCAAAACAATTATAAGTGTGCCACTCACCCCACATATAAAAGTGAACCCCCTCTCAACCTCTATTTACACCATAAAAACAAATTGGTTCAGAAAATAACTACCCAAATAACTTCTTCACTTCCCAACCCTAATCCTAGAATCCTTACATTGTGCATAAATCCTACCAATGAAGGCCTTTGTTGCAAACTAAAAGAAGATACCTGAAGAAGAGGTAATGTTCATCAACAAGCGTTTTTGTATTATTTATTCCTCCACTCCATTAAATTATTATTATAAAATGATTATATAATAAAATAAATATATTAAATATACTTATATGTTTTTATGTTAAGTTTATGAACTAAAACCACACACACTTCCACCAAAATGGTTATGAAATCATTATTCGTGTGTACGGTGGATTACCGGCTCACGAAACGATGTCATTCATTTTTCCATTACCACCTCTGATGGCTGGGTATGATGATGGATAAAAAGTTTATATATGATATTTATAACATAATTATAACTATGGTCTCATTATATCAAATATAACCTTTTACTTTCCAATTCATAAGGGATACGATAATGTTGGTTGTGTGTGCGATGGACTACCGCCTTATGAAGCGATGCGATTCATTTTTCAATAACACGTTACGTGGAAGATAATAAGGGTAAATATAATAAATACATGTTATATTAATGAAATATTTATGATATTAATTACATATTTATCATTTTTTAAATATAATATATCATTTTATTTTTACCTTTTCACTCACTAAAAAATGATAACGTCGTTCGTGGATGTGTGGACCACCGCTTCCTCGAAGAAATGTGATCCCTTTTTTCATCACCACATCACAATAATGATACATATATAAGTATATATAATTAAAAAAATATGGTATTTATAATATTATTATGATTTTTAAAAGATAAATTTTACTTAACCTCATTCCATAATGATCATTGAAAAATAGAAACATTACTCATTTGTACGTATGACCTACCGTCTCCATGATCATAACGTTAGTTCATTTTTCATAACCATAATTCATAATTGGTTTTAATAATATAATTTATATATAAATATTATAATTATTTCATTATTATTATTCTATATATGTTTAAATAGTGACCTCTTTGACTATAGTCGACCTACCGAAGTCATTTTGGA
This sequence comes from Viscum album, assembly GCA_963277665.1. Taxonomy (NCBI): domain Eukaryota; kingdom Viridiplantae; phylum Streptophyta; class Magnoliopsida; order Santalales; family Viscaceae; genus Viscum; species Viscum album. The sequence goes on from OY728125.1 coordinate 160,307,371, forward strand.
CACATAAGACAAATATAATCAAAACATTCGGCTTAAACTTAATTGATTAAGTAATTATATATAACTTGTTAATAAGTGAAATAAAATTAATAATAAAATTGAAATTTTTTATCAATAAATTAAATAATTAACATAATTTTATTATTTAGGAATATAAAGACACACATGATAAGTCAGACTCAAGGTAAGGGTTTTTCTCGTATCACTTTTATTTCTATGAGATATATGTCATATTCACCACTTATGTTTATTGTTTGTTGTATATACTACACATGAATGTATTGTATTATTATTAATTTATGTGTATTTACATATCTATTTTATGATCTCTCTTTCATGGGGTTTATGGTATCAATGTTACCCAAATAACAAGGGATTTTGGCCACATTTTACCTTCTTTGAGACATATGTTATGTTATACACCTATCTTCCTTTATGAGGTGTACATACTCCCCATTTAACATGTTATATAATTAATATCATTATTTTCATGATTTTATAAGTTTCATTTATTGTTGTTCTTTCATGGGGATTACGATTCAAAGTTACAAAAGTGGTAAGAGTCTTTTGTTACAATCTCATCATTTAACGGGATTGTTTGTGATTAAGTATCCAATGTTGAAATCTTATGATATACCTCTTGATTATTCTCATGAATTTTATTATCCTATGGTTATATCATGAGAATAAATGTCTCCCCTTCATTTTCCTCTCTTTATGTACTTAAGATTTCAAAAGATTTTTTTTATAAAAAATCATCTTTTTGGTAGAAAACTCTTTTTCTTACAAAACCATGTTTTCTAAAAATGTTTTAAAATTTGTTTTAAAAATTGTTTTCCAAAGACAAGATTATTTTTTTCCTAAAGAAATTTTTTATATTATTTTCAAAATATTCCTTTATAATCTTTGAAAATTATTTTCAGAGAAAAGTATTTTCAAAATGTTTTATGCTTTAAAAAGTGATTTTCAAAAGGAAAAGGGTATTTTCATCAAAATTTATTTAATTATATTTTAATGGTATTTCCATTCATAAATTTCAGAAACCCTTGTTGTTACCTATGATTTAGTGGGTATATTTTGTAATGATACCATCCTCATTCTTTCTTTTTATGGATTAAGATTGTTTCAAAGAAATTATTATGGAACCTGTTTCTTTTCCACAGGTTAATCTTATTTTAAATATATTAAACTGAAACCCATTTTTACATGGGTTAATCATGTTTCAAAGAGATTGTTATGGAACCCATTTCTTTTCCATGATTTAATCATATTTCAAATGGACTGACATGATACCCATTTATTTTTCAGAGGTTAATCATGTTATAAAGGGAATAATGATTGTTTCTATGAGTTTTATGATGAAATGAAATCTCTTTGTATTTTATTCATGTTGTGGTTATTAGACAAGATATGCGGTGGGGTGGCCCAGATAGCATCAGGTTATCCCATTACAACTTATATGATGGGGAATCCTATATAGATTCAGGTGATCATATTATAGATTATATAATGGGACAACCCATATAGTGCTCCAATACATTATGTAATGATTAGATTATAAGTTTTATATATGGTTATTCCAATTAAAATGGTATTTAAAGGGCTTTATGAATATGATGTTCTAAGTTACCAAAAAGGGTTTTAATATCTTGATATGAGTTTATAATGTTTCTTATGATCAAGATTGATATCACATGACTCGTGATTATTGATTCTGGTGACTCTTTTATTTTCCATGTTTTTATAATTGATGATACAAGTATTTATGGGTATGAGTTATTTTATGATTCGGTCATGCACTATGATTATGTCATTATATCCTTATGCACATTTTATACTCATTTATGACATTCAATTGTTGGGAATTTGAGCTCACCCTTATTATTTATTCTCTTCTATAGGTTATAAAGAATAAGTTTGAACAAATTATTTTATAGAAGGTATTTAAAATGGATGATGATGATTTTTTAATGTGAAAATAAAAGATTGGTTAAGTGGGAGAAATTCTCATTTAAAGTCATGAAAATTGTTTATGTGTGATTTTTTCCTAATTATCTAAAACTATAAACCTAAAATGTTCTCAAGGATGTAAGTGATACAATTTTACCTTTTTATGTTTTAAGGTTTGGATAGAAATAATTGGGTCATAATTATCGTCATCAAATCCAGAAATGAAAATTTTACAATTTCAACACTGAATTTAGGAGTGAAGGTTATTGGCTATTATAGTTGGTATCATAGGCTGGTTTATATAAATTTAGAGATTAAGATGTTTTCATGTGAGGTTATATTAAGAGTTATGGATACCTCCATAGGTTTATAAGCTTAAAGATGATCATAAGTTCAGAGTCTTAGACACCCCTTTGAGGTTTTAAGCGACGAGATCTTAAAGTGATTAATGATATTTTAGGAGACATTTTAATAATTTGAAGTATCTATAAAGCTATGGTTTAACATAAAGTATGCATTTTAATTTTATGGAAATTATTTTTAAGTTATTGATAACCTTTTGGTTTTATATGATCTTGGATATTAATAACACGTGTTTTATCATATAGATAACCATATGATTGAAATGTGATTTGGTGACTAAGTGATCATTGTTAACTCAAAAATAAGATCGCCATATTTTTAGGTTTAAAATATAAAAGTTACAAGATAACCTTTGAGGTTAAAAATATCTTTAATTTTTAGGTTATTGATGTTATCTTGGATATAGGTTTATGGAGTGATTTAGTTTGAACTTTGGGTATTACTGTTTAATTTTAAAGATTAATGGATCATATGATGGTTTAATCATTTTGGGAATTATCTTACTATGTTCTAACCATTTTGGTTTTTTTTAATGTCTAAAGATAGAAGAAATATATTGTCATTATTTTTGGGATTATGTGGTCCTTTAAAAGTTTATTTTAATGTTTCAGGCATTAAAAATCCATCTTGAATACTAATCATTTGGAGAAAATATGATATTGTGGTGGAAGTTGATTAAAGGATGAAATTATACTAATAAAGTAAGTATATTTCCATATTATATTAGTCTATATGGTAAGATAATTACTCAAATCCAATAAAAGGATATTGAAACAAAATTATTATCCCAATACCTTCAATTATAATGAACCGATGGTCTTTTCAATCATCACAAATTTATAGTTTTGAGGCCCTTAACTTTCCATTGATCATTCACTTTCTTATGATCAATTACCTAAATATCTCTCTATAATTATTTATGATTTTCATACATTCAATCATATATTATCCTATTTGGAAACCTAGTTATGTGTTATTCTATATGAACTTTGTGATTCCCTTTCTTTATTATTAAGAGGATGTTTTATTAACCCTTTTTATGATGTGTGTTTACAAAAAAAATATTTTCAAATTTCAAACCTTTGATTACTGAGATAAATTTAAAATTGTGAGGATGCAATTTATTAAGTGGGAGGATGTAACAACCTGATATTTTAAAATAAGAAAATTATATTCAATAGCATAAAAGACATGCAACATTGAGTTGATCTTGCAATACATGCAACAATCGGTTTATCATGTGTTACACACAACCCTCATATTTTTGTATGTTCGATACATTATTCAACACAAAAAATAGAACTTAAACAACTCATGATATATATTATTATTATAACCTAGTCTTTAAATTGGAGGGTATGAATAATATTAACTAATTTATAATATATATATATATATATATCATACTCAATATAAAGTATTAATAAATGTTAGTAAATAATCAATATTTTTTTAGTAAAGTGATTTTATTCTTCAAAAATATGTTTTCTTAAAACAAAAATTATTAATTTTCATGAAAAAAATATTATAATCAAAATTTGTAACTTTTAGAAAATTTATTTCATAAAATAAACTTCATTTTTGGAATCATAATATCAAAATTTATATTGGGTGAAATTTTGGGACTTTTCTGATTTTTTTTAAAGTTGGGCCTGAAGCCTCTTTTTATTATGAAAGTAAAGAACTATTTATATCTAAGTATAGGTAGACCCATTAAACAATCAATTAATTTTAATAAACTTTATATTTGTTTTTATTATAAGTTTGTTTTTGGGTTTAAAGACGGTTTTTTCTAAAAACTGTTTTAAAATGCGTAATTTTTCTCCTATTTAATTAATCAAAATAATATCTAATGAGGAATGCTTTAAATGAAATATATAGATTATATATAATTAAATATTAAGTTTCATATAATTATTATTATTACTCATAGAGGTGATATAGAATCATATTTTTCTCAAAAACATTCTCTTCTTAAAAATCCACTGCCTCACCGCGTTTGTGAGATTAATATTAAATTAAATTTTGCCAATTCTATGAATTGAATTTGGAAAAATAGATTCTATATTTGAAATAAGTATAATTTATAATTTATAATAAGTAAAACTTAATTTTTTACCATAATTATTAGTGAAAATAATTAAAATTAATCACAACGATTAAAGTAAAAATGAGTTTACAAAGGGATTAAAGTTTAAACTTAAGAGGGGAAATGATCTAGAAACTTTTCCAACACCAATTTTATGACCATATTTCGACATTATACATTATAATATCTATAATTTACTATTATTTTGGCCTGATTACATGAAAAAAATATTGATTGAATTCACTCTTTCAAAAAATTACAAGCGTGTCACTCACCCCACTTATAAAAGGCCACCACCTATCCTCATCTTTTACACCTTCAAACCCAATTGCTTCAGACAATACCCACCCAAATCAAATATCCACTTTACTCCTCTCATAATACAATCCTTAATTTTGGAAAAAGTCCAACCAAGGAAGGAATTTGGTAAAAACCAAAAGGAGATACCTGAAAAAGAGGTGGCGTACATCAACAAGCGTTTTTGTTTTATTTATTCCTTCACCCCCTAAAATTATTATTATACCATTATAATATAATAAAATCAGTATATTTAATATAATTAGATGTTTTTATGTTAAGTTTAATACCTAAAATAATACACACTTCCATCAAATGGGTTATGAAATCATTATTCATGTTTACGACAGACTACCGCCTTACGAAACGATGTCATTCATTGTTCTATTACCACCTCTCGTGGTTAGTTATGATGATGGATCTAAATTTTATATATGATATTTATAACATAATTATATCTATGTAGTAATTATATCATATATAGAATTTTATGTTCCATTATATAAGGGATACGATAATGTTGATCATGTGTGTGGCGGACTAACGCCTCGTGAAGCGATGTGATTTGTTTTTTATTAACACATTATATGGAGGGTAATAAGGTTAAATATAATAAATATGTGATATAAATTAAATATTTATGATATTAATTACATACTTATCATTATATAAATATAATATATCATTTTCTTTTTACCTTTTCAGCCACTGAAAAAAATGAAAACGTCGTTATTAGATGTGTGGACTACCACCTCCTCGAAGCGATGTGATTCCTTTTTTCATCACAAAATCAAAAAAATGATATATAAGTATATTTAGTTACAAAAATATGGTATTTATGATATTATTTTCATTATATAAAGATAAATTTTAATTACCCTCTTTCCATAATGATCATTGAAAAATGGAAATGTTACTCATGCGTACGTACAACCTACCATCTCCATTATCGAAACATTGGCTCATTTTTTATTACCATATTTAATAATTGAATTTAAAAGTATAATTTATGTATAGATATAATAATTATTTCATGATTATTATTTTGGATATGTTTAAATAATGTCATCTTTGTACATAGTCAACCTACCAAAGTCATTTTTGAAACATAAACCAAATATAGTCAAAACATCTAACATAAAAAATTAACTGATTAATTAATTATATATAAATTTTTAATAAGTGAAAAAAAAAATTAGTAATAAAATTTTAAAATGTTATCAAGAAATTAAATAATTAACATAAGTTTATTATTCATGAATATAAAGACACACGTGACAAGTCAGAATCAAGGTAAGAGTTTTTCTCTTCTCACTATTATTTCTGTGAGATATATGCCATATTCACCACTTATATTTATTATGTGATGTAAATACTACCCATGAATGTATTGTATTATTATAATTAAATTTATGGGGATTTAAATATATATTTTAGGATCTATCCTTCAAGGGGTTTATAGTTTCAAAGTTACCCAAGCGGTAAAGGATTTTTGTCTCATTTTCCTTCTTTGAGATATATGTTATCACTACTAGAAATATGATCTTTCCCAACACTTCTATACCAACGGTTTTTACAAACCGTTGGTATAGCTACCATTTCCCAACGGTTCACCAAAACCGTTGGGAAATCCATAGATTTCCCCACCTTTCCCAACGGTTTATGCTAAACCGTTGGGAAAGGGAGTGTTTTGAGCCTCTTTCCCAACGGTTCACCAAAACCGTTGGGAAAGAGTCCTCCCTTTCCCTCCTCTTTTCCAACGGTTCAACAAAACCGTTGGGAAAGAGTCCTCTTTCCCAATGGTTCACCAAAACCGTTGGGAAAGGGTCCTCTTTCCCTCCTCTTTCCCAACGGTTCAACAAAACCGTTGGGAAAGAGTCCTCTTTCCCAACGGTTCACCAAAACCGTTGGGAAAGGGTCCTCTTTCCCTCCTCTTTCCCAACGGTTCACCAAAACCGTTGGGAAAGGGTCCTCTTTCCCAACGGTTCACCAAAACCGTTGGGATAGGTTCTTTAATTTTTTTCAAGATCTACTAACAGAGAACATTATATAAATCAAAATTTTAAATAATTATGATAATACATATATATATTTATGAAATTATGTTTACAAAGTGATGTTAGCTTAGAGGTTAAGTCGTTCGATTATAAACGAGGGGTCCTGGGATCAAATCCCAGTGGGTGTTTTATTTTTGGAATTTATATACCAATGGTTCCATTACCGTTGGTATAGATTTCATATTACCTATACCAACGGTTTCCAAAACCGTTGGGATAGGTCTATACCAACGGTTTTCCGAAAATAGTTGGTATAGACCTATCCCAACGGCTTACTTGGATACGGTTCTCCAAACCGTTGGTATAGGCTATACCAACGGTTTGGAGGCCTATACCAACGGTTCCAAACTGTTGGTAAAGGTTAGTTTTCCAGTAGTGTATGTTATACACCTATATTCATTTATGAGGTGTATATACTCACCCTTTTACATGTTATATCATGAATATACTTATTTTCATGATATTATAAGTTTCATTTAATTATATTATTTCATAAGTATTATGATTCAAAAGTTACAAAGGTGGTAAGAGTCTTTTGTTACAAACTCGTCATTTAACAAGATTATTTGTTATTAAGTCTCCAATGTTGAAATATTATGATATAACTATAAATAATTCTCATGAATTTTATTATCATATTGTTATTTCATGAGAATACATGTTTCCCCTTCATTTTCCTCATTTTATTTACTCAAGAGTTCAAAAGAATGTTTTTATGAAAAATCATCTTTTTCGGTCGAAAACTCTTTTTCTTCCAAAACCATGTTTTATAAAAATGTTTTAAAAAATGTTTTAAAAAGTATTTTTAAAAGTCTAAAGGATATTTTACTCAAGAAATGTTTTAATTTATTTTCAAAAATCTTTATTTATAATCTTACAAGTTTATTTTCAAATAAAGGGATTTTCAAAATGTTTTATGTTTTAAAAAGTTATTTTCAAAATAAAAAGGGTATTTTCCTAAAAATGTATTTAATGATATTTTAATGGTATTTAAATTCATCAAGCTAAAAAACATTGTTGTTACTTATGCTCTAATGGGGATATTTTGTAATGATACCATCCTCATTCTTTCTTTGGATGGATTAAGATTGTTTCCAAGAGATTGTTAAGGAACTCATTTTTTAAGGGTCAATCATGTTTGAAAGAGATTAACATGAAACTCATTTATTTAACATGGATTAATCATGTTTCAAAGAGATTGTTATGGAACTCATTTCTTTTTGACATGTTAATCATGCTTCAAAGGGATTGGCATGGTATCCATTTCTTTTCCATAGGTTAATCAAGATATAAAGGGAATAATGATTGTTTGTATGAGTTATATGATGAAATGAAAGATCTATGTACTTTATTAATATTATGGTTATTGGAAATTATATATGATGGGGTGGACCAGATATCACTGGGTGAGCCCGTTACAGGTTATACGATGTGGCGTCCTATATAGTGTTGGTGAGCCCATTATAGCATCTATGATGGGGCGACCCAAATAATGTCAGGTGAGAAAGTTATAGCTTATATGATGGGTACATATAGATAATACTCCAATGCATTGGGTAATGATTATATTGGAAGTTATCCATATTTTTATTCCAATTAAAATTGTTTTGAAAAGGTTTTATGAATATTATGTTCCAAGTTACCGAAAAGGGTTTTAATTGCTTGATATGAGTTTATAATGTTTCTTATGATCAATATTGATATCACATGACCCATGATTATTGATTCTGATGATTCTTACATTTTCCATGTTTTCATAATTGATGATCCAAGTATTGATGGGTTTGAGTTCTTTTATGCTTTGCTCATGCATTCTAATTGTGTCATTATACCCTTATGAACTTCTTATTCTCATTGATGAAATTTAATTGTTAATGATTATTTTACCCTTACTGGGAATTTTAGACCACCCTTCTTATGTTTCCTCTTCCACAGGTTATAAATAACGAGGTTGAACAAATGTTTTTCTAGAAGGGATTTCATATGGATGATGGTGATATATTAATGTGAAAAAGAAGAAGTTGGGTTAAGTGAGAGAAATTCTCATTTAAAGTTATGAAAATTATTTATGTAGGAGTTCATCATAATTCTATTAAACACTAAACCTAAAAGGTCCTCAAGGATGTAAGTGATCCAACTTTTCTTTTTTGATGTTGTAAGGTTTGGATGGAAAAAATTGGGTCACAATTATTGACATCAAAGTCGAAAATTTAAATTTTACGATTTCAGCACTGAATCTGAGAGTGTGGGTTATGGGATGTTATACTTCAACTTGAGAAATCACATTCTCAAAACTCTTATAATAGTGAAACTTTTAAAAATTGGGAATCATGTAATGAATGGGGAATTTCTCCTCAATCTCTCTTTTTTGTTTCTAAAAATTTTCCAACTAAATTCCTATTAAGTTCCATGAATATTATTCAAAATTGTTTTCTTAATTCAGAGAGTTGGTTATGTTGTCATTTTATTCTTTATTATATTCAAATTCTTCAAAATAAGTCCATTGTTTTTTAATTTCATCCTCACTTTCAACAACCTATTTTCCTAAAAATCTTACAAACTTTTAACTTTATTGTTTATTTCAATTTGTATTTTGTTTTTTATTATTTTTTGTAACTGTAATGTATCAGTTTACATACTCTTCATTCTAAATTTACTAGTTTCATAAAATTCATCAAATTCATCAAGAATGTTTTACAAAATTTCTTTAAAAAATGATTGATCATAGGGTTTGGTTTCATAAAAGTCGTGGTTCTATTAAATATGATTAAGTTGTTGTGGTTGTGTAACGACCCGAAATTTTGAATAAATCTTGTTTCCTAATTTCATGTGTTATTTTTTATACTCAAAAAAAATGTTTTATTTGATAAACATGATTATAAATAAAATGAGACCATTGGTTTTTGAGTGTTATATAACCATCGGTCAATATGACCACCGTGAACAAAATGTTTTGATTATTGTCTCTAAATTTAAGTAATCTTGGTTAATTATTATAGAAAGAAGATTTGATGGCCTCACCTAGTAGCCTTGGGCCGATCGAAGCCCATCTAACAGAGATTGGGAAGGAGGTAGCACCATTGGGCTTTGCTCTGGACCAAATCCAAGCCGAACTTCATCATGTGAAGCTAGAACGGAATCGCCTTCGCGAGAAGTTCAAACTGATAGAAATTACTACTCGGGCAATGTTGACTGAGCCGCCCCAAAATTCTATCACCCTAGCACACCTTAATCTTAGGTCCTATGCTGGTATTATAAGGGGTTATGTAACGAGACCGTAATTGCCTTGTGTAATCCTTTTTTTAAATAAAAATTTGGATTTCTTCTTATGATGATGTTTATGAATTTTCAAATGACCGGATAAATATTGTATGCATATTTTTGATGAATTTTAGAAAAAGGATATTTTAAAAATGGTTGTGTAAACCTTAAATAATTAAAAATGTGTAATGATTTTCGAAAAATGGTCTTCTACAATTATGTTCAGTACGAAATTTAGAGTCTAATAAGATCAACTTGATTTTTGATGAATAGTAAATTATGAATAGTGATTTTATGATTAGGATTAGTAATATGACCAAATGGATTAGTAATTTCACTTAAAGAAAGTTTTAAAATAATCTAGGCACCTTGATTAAGTAATGTGATTCAATAAAATAGTTAAATAACGGTTTCATTAATTATTATTCAAGTATTAGTTTTTTCAGGTGAATAGTGTTTTTTAATTAAAAATTTAATTAAAAATAATTAGAAAATTATTTTTATAAAAATGACTTTATTTTTGAACTCAGAGCATCGATATTATGTTATGGTAATTTTTGGGGTTTTTTCTGAAAAAATGAATTTTCGATGAATAGTGTTTTTATTTAAAAATTAAATTAAAAATATTTAGAAAATTATTTTTATAAAATGGAGTTCATATTTGTAATCAGAGCGTTGATATTTGGTTAAGGTGAAATTTTGGGATTATTCTGAGAAAGTTGAATTTTTGATGAATAGTGAAAATACAGTTTTTAAGTTACGGGTGTTTAATGACATCATTAAATGATGTATTAAGTTTGTAATCAATATGTTCGAATTATGAATAGTGAGATAAGGTATAAGGTGTCCCAAGTGGCCAATACCATGGGCAAATACCATGGGCAAGCCCATGGTTTTGCCAAAACCACTAATGAGGTGTCCCTTTGCCATTAATGCCTTGTCCCCCCACTTTCCCTATAAATACCAAGCCATCCTCTCATCCATTCGACTCCCCACTCTTCCCCAACGAAGTTCTGGTCTCATTACCCCCCAAGGAGTCCTCCCAAGGTGCCCCCAAGACCTCAAGGTCCCAACCTTTGAGGTTTAAGAGTTACACTTTAAGGTAAGGGATCCGACCTCTCTCTTTCTTTTCAAGTAATCTCTTTTATGCCTTTTCTTTTATACTCCATGTTCTTATGTTGGAGGATGTTATTTTATATTCATACTACTGCCTATTTCATGTTCATATGATGAGAGACCCCCCCTTGCTCTCATCAATTCGTTTTAAGAATGTTTAAGTGGCGCCGTTAGGCTGCCGAATTTTTAAGGGATTCTTTCACCTTCCTCGTTTTCAAGTTCTATTTTCATTCAAGTCTTTCAAGTTCCTTTTTGTTATATTGGGGTATGATCTCTATATATATCATACTGTACTCTTATGTTCATATGATGAGAGACCCCATTTGATCTCTTCAATTCAGTATTTTGATGTTTTAAGTGGCGCCGTTAGGCTGCCGAATTTTTAAGTGGTTCTTCACCCTTCTCGTTTTGAAGTTCTACTTTCATGTCAATTCTTTCAAGTTCCTTTTTGTTATGTTGGGGTATGATCTATATATCTATCATAATGGACTCTTATGTTCATATGATGAGAGACCCCATTTGATCTCTTCAATTCAGTATTTTGTTGAAGTTTAAGTGGCGTCGTTAGGCTGCCGAATTTTTAAGTGGTTCTTCACCATTCTCGTTTTGAAGTTCTACTTTCATGTCAATTATTTCAAGTTCCTTTCTATTATGTTGGGGTATGATCTCTATATCTATCATACTGGAATCTTATGTTCATATGATGAGAGACCCTATTTGACCTTGTCAATTCAATTTTGTTGATGTTTAAGTGACGTCGTTAGGCTGCCGAATTCTCACAGGAGAAATCTTTTTTTTCTTCCTTTCATGTTCTTCATTTCATATGGTATATTTTCAAATTTCATTACCATGTTCTTAAATCCCTTATATTTTGTCCCTCTACTGTTTTATGGGTCATTTATGAATGTTTGACCCATGTCCCCTCTCTTCTCAATGTTTTCTAAAACCCTGTAACATAGCCGTTATGCTGCAGAATTTTCGTCTCAAAATGCCTCTCTCTCTTTTCTAAAAATTATTTTATGTTATAAAGTGAATACTCAAAGCTCTTATTTTTACAGGGGTATTCACATATATATCAAAATGTTCTATTTTAAATTCTTGGAATTACATACATGAAACCCTCTTTCCCTTTCCGTGGGTTTAAAGTGACGAAAAGATCATGTCTTTAAAGCAGTTTTTAAAACGTTATGATTATGAAATGAAACCCATTTATTTTATGATATATGGGTTATTTATGAAATGTTGATGATGATTTATGTGGCTCACATGATAATAAAGGAAAATTTAAGGGTGCGCCCTGATAGCGCTCCAATGCATTGGGTAATGATGTAACCACTAGAGATTACAATTTTAACGATGCCTTGGTGAATAACCTTGGTAATTTTTAACGACACCTTGGGGATGGACCTTGGTGAAACGAAACGATTGTCAATATTAAATGTTGTAGCCACATCTTCAAGTTATGAAAAAGTTTTATTTTTATTATGATATGCCTCATGATTTCATTTTCATGCCTTAAAGTTCTTTTCATGACTTTATTGATGTATCCCAAGTTCATATGTAAAATGTTTCACTTGTTTCCCTTGCTGGGCCTTCTGCTCACCCTTTCTTTTGATGTATGTCCCCAGGTTATGAGATTCAGTAATGAGCCTAGGGTGAACATGAGGAGAAGCCTTTCAAGTGTTTAAGAAGAATTCTTTATGTTGTTTTCATGTTTTAAGTTCCTGGTTTCCAAGACACTAAACCTTAAAGATCCTCGGTTTTGTAAAATGTAATTAAAGTTTATGTGATAAAAAGGTGGGATGCTATAGTTGGTATCAAAGGATGGTTTAGTTATTTGTGGAAATTAGGATATGAAAACTCTAGGAGGAACCCTATAGAAAAGTTTAATATAGGAAATCTTCCTGGTATTTTGGTGAGTATTGAGTAAGGGGTTGCCAAGCAAATACATCCCTGTCTGGATACGAGCAGGTAGAGGTGGCTCTGGCACAGATGTACATAGGGGTAAAACCCGAAAATACCGCTTTGAGCTAGACTCGAACGGGAACTGGTACACGACAACGGGCCTTGCTACACTCTTGGTTACGACACTCCCGGGGGATATGCTTTGGTAAATTCATAAGCTTGGTATGAACCATTATTAAAGGAACAAAGATAAAATAAAATAAAGATTCACATAAGAATATATGATCATGGATAACCTAGATGGGAACCTAGGGGATCACAAGTTAGGGTATACTTTTCTTCTACAAGTTATCCTTATATGCTTTAAGTTCCTTTTCATGATTATTGGTTAAGTATTTAAGCCTCTAATTATACTTTATCTTCTTAGTTAATGGTGGGAAATGGAATAACGTGTCCCAACAACCAATGTGATAGGAAATGCGACAATTTCCGTATTAATATGTCAGAGATGATTAGGGGATTAAAAGATGATTATTATTTTGGAAGGCGTTCACTATTTTGGGGACCCTATATGATCGAGGTAAATAGATTACTATAGTATTTTCATTGAGGAGTAAGGTTGACTTATATTTTGAAGAATTGATGAATTTAAGGTGGACTTATAGTAATTTAGGTTACTTTTGGGAATGATTAACCTATCTTGGGTAAAATATGTTTAGGTTAGCTACTTTTGTTATAAGATGTTAGGAGTGGTTGATGTTGTCTGGAGATGAACAATGAAGTTGTTTTGGAAGACTATGTTATCAAATCCTTCTTGTATTTGGGTTTCAATCTTAGTTTGGTTTATTTTGAGGAATTTTAAGGACCGTTATTTATGGAGTGGTCTATGATGAACGTTGGGTAGTACCATAGAACTTTGAAGATTTAAAAGTAGGTTCTATTCCTATGGGATTCTTTCTTTTTGAAGAGTTGTTTTACCTTAACCTTTCTGTTTTTGGGATAATGTTTAAAGATAGAAGAAATAGATAGTTAATCTTTTGTAGATTATGTGATTCTATAGAAGATGATTCTTTTGCTTTTATGAGACCAAGTGTTTTTGAATTCTCATCATTTGGCGAAAAGATTAGTGTTGGTAGGGACTTGTTAAAGGATGAAACTCTACTTGAAGGTAGGTATATTTTCTTATGTTTTTGTTCTATGTAGTAAATGAAATCCTCAAAATTGTGAAAAGAAACGTAAAACAAAAATGTTGTTGGTTTACGTTTCCTACTAGGTAATCAAAGACCGTTTACACACATCATAAGTTTGGGATTTTCTCATGGTTAACTTTCTCCTAATCATGTTCTCTATCACTCTCTCTCAGAACTGACCCTTTGTTTTTTCCTCCATGTCCATGTTTTCCTACATGGAACCCGAGTGTGGGTTAACTCGGGTGACCTTTGTACTTCCTTTTCTTTCTTTTAAAGTAATGGTGTTACTGACTCTTTTTCCGATGTGGGACTTTCAATGAAATTTCAAAACCCAATTTAAAAAAATTGCGAGGACGCAATTTCTTAAGGGGGGAAGATTGTAACGACCCGAAATTTTGAATAAATCTTGTTTCCTAATTTCATGTGTTATTTTTTATACTCAAAAAAAATGTTTTATTTGATAAACATGATTATAAATAAAATGAGACCATTGGTTTTTGAGTGTTATATGACCATCGGTCAATATGACCACCGTGAACAAAATGTTTTGATTATTGTCTCTAAATTTAAGTAATCTTGGTTAATTATTATAGAAAGAAGATTTGATGGCCTCACCTAGTAGCCTTGGGCCGATCGAAGCCCATCTAACAGAGATTGGGAAGGAGGTAGCACCATTGGGCTTTGCTCTGGACCAAATCCAAGCCGAACTTCATCATGTGAAGCTAGAACGGAATCGCCTTCGCGAGAAGTTCAAACTGATAGAAATTACTACTCGGGCAATGTTGACTGAGCTGCCCCAAAATTCTATCACCCTAGCACACCTTAATCTTAGGTCCTATGCTGGTATTATAAGGGGTTATGTAACGAGACCGTAATTGCCTTGTGTAATCCTTTTTTTAAATAAAAATTTGGATTTCTTCTTATGATGATGTTTATGAATTTTCAAATGACCGGATAAATATTGTATGCATATTTTTGATGAATTTTAGAAAAAGGATATTTTAAAAATGGTTGTGTAAACCTTAAATAATTAAAAATGTGTAATGATTTTCGAAAAATGGTCTTCTACAATTATGTTCAGTACGAAATTTAGAGTCTAATAAGATCAACTTGATTTTTGATGAATAGTAAATTATGAATAGTGATTTTATGATTAGGATTAGTAATATGACCAAATGGATTAGTAATTTCACTTAAAGAAAGTTTTAAAATAATCTAGGCACCTTGATTAAGTAATGTGATTCAATAAAATAGTTAAATAACGGTTTCATTAATTATTATTCAAGTATTAGTTTTTTCAGGTGAATAGTGTTTTTTAATTAAAAATTTAATTAAAAATAATTAGAAAATTATTTTTATAAAAATGACTTTATTTTTGAACTCAGAGCATCGATATTATGTTATGGTAATTTTTGGGGTTTTTTCTGAAAAAATGAATTTTTGATGAATAGTGTTTTTATTTAAAAATTAAATTAAAAATATTTAGAAAATTATTTTTATAAAATGGAGTTCATATTTGTAATCAGAGCGTTGATATTTGGTTAAGGTGAAATTTTGGGATTATTCTGAGAAAGTTGAATTTTTGATGAATAGTGAAAATACAGTTTTTAAGTTACGGGTGTTTAATGACATCATTAAATGATGTATTAAGTTTGTAATCAATATGTTCGAATTATGAATAGTGAGATAAGGTATGAGGTGTCCCAAGTGGCCAATACCATGGGCAAATACCATGGGCAAGCCCATGGTTTTGCCAAAACCACTAATGAGGTGTCCCTTTGCCATTAATGCCTTGTCCCCTCACTTTCCCTATAAATACCAAGCCATCCTCTCATCCATTCGACTCCCCACTCTTCCCCAACGAAGTTATGGTCTCATTACCCCCCAAGGAGTCCTCACAAGGTGCCCCCAAGACCTCAAGGTCCCAACCTTTGAGGTTTAAGAGTTACATTTTAAGGTAAGGGATCCGACCTCTCTCTTTCTTTTCAAGTAATCTCTTTTATGCCTTTTCTTTTATACTCCATGTTCTTATGTTGGAGGATGTTCTTTTATATTCATACTACTGCCTATTTCATGTTCATATGATGAGAGACCCCCCCTTGCTCTCATCAATTCGTTTTAAGAATGTTTAAGTGGCGCCGTTAGGCTGCCGAATTTTTAAGGGATTCTTTCACCTTCCTCGTTTTCAAGTTCTATTTTCATTCAAGTCTTTCAAGTTCCTTTTTGTTATATTGGGGTATGATCTCTATATATATCATACTGGACTCTTATGTTCATATGATGAGAGACCCCATTTGATCTCTTCAATTCAGTATTTTGATGTTTTAAGTGGCGCCGTTAGGCTGCCGAATTTTTAAGTGGTTCTTCACCCTTCTCGTTTTGAAGTTCTACTTTCATGTCAATTCTTTCAAGTTCCTTTTTGTTATGTTGGGGTATGATCTCTATATCTATCATACTGGACTCTTATGTTCATATGATGAGAGACCCCATTTGATCTCTTCAATTCAGTATTTTGTTGAAGTTTAAGTGGCGCCGTTAGGCTGCCGAATTTTTAAGTGGTTCTTCACCATTCTCGTTTTGAAGTTCTACTTTCATGTCAATTATTTCAAGTTCCTTTATATTATGTTGGGGTATGATCTCTATATCTATCATACTGGACTCTTATGTTCATATGATGAGAGACCCTATTTGACCTTGTCAATTCAATTTTGTTGATGTTTAAGTGACGTCGTTAGGCTGCCGAATTCTCACAGGAGAAATCTTTTTTTTCTTCCTTTCATGTTCTTCATTTCATATGGTATATTTTCAAAATTCATTACCATGTTCTTAAATCCCTTATATTTTGTCCCTCTACTGTTTTATGGGTCATTTATGAATGTTTGACCCATGTCCCCTCTCTTCTCAATGTTTTCTAAAACCCTGTAACATAGTCGTTATGCTGCAGAATTTTCGTCTCAAAATGCCTCTCTCTCTTTTCTAAAAATTATTTTATGTTATAAAGTGAATACTCAAAGCTCTTATTTTTACAGGGGTATTCACATATATATCAAAATGTTCTATTTTAAATTCTGGGAATTACATACATGAAACCCTCTTTCCCTTTCCGTGGGTTTAAAGTGACGAAAAGATCATGTCTTTAAAGCAGTTTTTAAAACGTTATGATTATGAAATGAAACCCATTTATTTTATGCTATATGGGTTATTTATGAAATGTTGATGATGATTTATGTGGCTCACATGATAATAAAGACAAATTTAAGGGTGCGCCCTGATAGCGCTCCAATGCATTGGGTAATGATGTAACCACTAGAGATTACAATTTTAACGATGCCTTGGTGAATAACCTTGGTAATTTTTAACGACACCTTGGGGATGGACCTTGGTGAAACGAAACGATTGTCAATATTAAATGTTGTAGCCACATCTTCAAGTTATGAAAAAGTTTTATTTTTATTATGATATGCCTCATGATTTCATTTTCATGCCTTAAAGTTCTTTTCATGACTTTATTGATGTATCCCAAGTTCATATGTAAAATGTTTCACTTGTTTCCCTTGCTGGGCCTTCTGCTCACCCTTTCTTTTGATGTATGTCCCCAGGTTATGAGATTCAGTAATGAGCCTAGGGTGAACATGAGGAGAAGCCCTTCAAGTGTTTAAGAAGAATTCTTTATGTTGTTTTCATGTTTTAAGTTCCTGGTTTCCAAGACACTAAACCTTAAAGATCCTCGGTTTTGTAAAATGTAATTAAAGTTTATGTGATAAAAAGGTGGGATGCTATAGGTTGACTATAGATAAACTATCAGACAGTGTTCCCATAATATCCACAACAAACATAATGAACTTCATTTTTTTGATAGTAGCCCCATTGCTTTTCTATTTAAAATAAACAAAATAAGTTTCAAGGTTTTCAAGAGCACCACACAATAAGATTCAACAAAGGTTTAATGCACAAACACATACAAGATGCACCATAAATGAAAAAACATCACAAGTAGTACATTCTTTGGCAGATTTTTTTTTTTAATTTTGTTTATTTTTTTTTTTGTTTTTTTACTCTAAGATACTCAGCACAATACTTCCCTCTAAAAGGTGCCAAAATTTGATCACGATGCGGTCATGGTCACGCAGGTTAAATTACAATTTATATTTCCTACTCACTACTAGATAATAGAAAGAAGGGTTGATCCATGAAGAAGGTTGGAGAGATGTTCTAGGGATTTATTAAATGTACTAACTAAATAAAAATGAGGATGGAACTGATGAAATAAAGAGTAAAGAGTGTGCAAAACGGTGGTGAAGAATGCATTGTTAATTTTTGTTAAATATTAAGATATGTTAAAGAGTAGTGACATATGGCAAGATTATCATGAAAAAATTGGTTAAAATAGCTTGAAGAAAATTAATGTTCAAGAAAATAATTTCTACTAAAAACAATTGAATTTCTAGAAGTATCATAATCTACCTCGAGAATTATGACTACTCCCGTGAAATGTATTGTGCTTACTCAAGATATGTGATCGAACGGCTGAATTATAGTTGACCAGGAAGAAATCAAGAAGAAGAAATTAATTAAGAGCTTCAACAATTATTTTTTATCAGATCAATTAAGTACGTGCATGTTTTTAAAGATGGAAACACAAATAGAAGAATTGAGAAATAAAAGAAGAAAAGTGAAAGAGAGATGAAATCTCATCGGTCAAGTCGAAGTCAGTCTCTCTTCACTTCAGCTCCGTCTCTCTCATCCGAGGAAGATTTTGCTCATGCTCCCAAAAAATATTGTCCTCTCTCATATCTGGAGCATTGGAGTTAGTCTCTATCTCAGAATGCGCGCGTCAAAAAATATGATGGAGTATCCTCTTTTTTTACACAAAAAATATCTTTTATTTACCTCTAAGGAAACTAAATTAATTTTCTATGTTTATGTGTACTGGAAATGTTTTTTCCTCTTTGACTTCTATCACTACCTCGTCACTCTGATAACTCCCTCCGACACTTCTGAAACTTAAAGAAAAACATTAATTGATCAAGTTGACCTCTACATGTCAAAACCAGTATGAGTGACTATATGCTCAACCCTTTGGCGAAACCTTAAAATTCTACAATCCTTTTATCGAGCACCCGCTTCACATCGGCCCAAATCTTCATACTGGGGCATTGCAGCACACCACATGATCTTTGCTTAAAACCTACAAATAACAATAGTGAACACAAATCCTATGAAATTTGGTATTTTGATTTCACGGTTTTTTTTCATATTAAAACTGTCTTGTTTATTCCTACCATTTTAATTTGTTAAATCATGAAAATTTATTTTATTATTCTGCTCATCTTATTATAATGTTCTGGGCTTTCTCTTTACTTGGGCTGTAATTTAAGCCCACTCGGGTTGGCCTGTTTGATATATCGGGTACTGTGGCGGTTAAGGTCTTTGTAAGGGGGTTTCACCACCCCTATGCTTCAATCCTCTCATATAACACGGACAAAGGGCTACCGACCGAGAGAGATCTATTCTCCTTATGCCCATTGGTTCATTCGAGATACAGATCAAGAGATTCGACTCTCCCGTCTCACCGCTTGAAGCTCTCTATCACTGCTGGAAGTCGCCCTCTCGCTGCCTCTGGTGTTTCAATCTGCCACTGCGAAGTTTCTTGCTTCTGAAACTCAGTTTGACTGAGGGAAATCAGAGAAAGAGATACCCGATTAGGGTTTTCCTGTTTTCCGGAAAAGAAGCTCGTTCCTGGGGTGATGTGATGATTCCTGGTCATCCCTCATAGCAGTGACATTTGGTGGAGGAACTGTTTGAAGCGATCAGGATCTGTTGTGCGACCAGGAGTTGCTGCGCGACGTGGAGGACTTGCATCACCGTCGAAGACCTGCTGCGCGTTGCATTTTTGTTGCGCACCAAAGGGTATGCTGTGCAACATGGATCTGATATAGATCCACTTCTTGAAGGGTTTTAGAGAGGGCAAAACTTATTGAAGAGATCTGGTCAGCCATACCTCAATTGGTCCGGCGTTGTGAGTTTTTCTCCTTTTTTTTTCTTTTCTTCTGGTTGCTGCAGATTTAATTGCCGATTGTTCATAACTTTTTCAAATATGTTTTGTCAATTTTTTTGTATCTGCTGGTTTTGTTTGCCCTTGTAATCCGATTGTTTTTTGATCATTAATAAAATGCATGTGTTGAGTGGTGTTCTTGTTGTTGTGCAGTAGGTCCCAACTGGTCTGAAGCATGTAAACACGCATGTCATTTATTGTTTTTCAGTATTTTTGTATTCTGTTGTATGGTTCTGGTGTTTTAGTCATTGAATTTCAAAGTTCCAGATTTGATTCTAATAGTTGTTTGGTTGCTTGCTTCTATTCGCATCACCACTCAACCATAAAAAATGATTTTCTCTAGAATAAATGCCGAATTCAATCCAAAACTCGAAACAAATCCCTCGATGGCCTTGATTATTCTTCATCAAGCCTAGTAAACAACCAACCTTGGCACAAACATTGAAGGAAAAGTCTATAGATTGATGAAGTGTTGTCTCATCCATTCCTTCACTGACATATTTTCGAGCATCTGGTACACAACAATCCACACTATTTCAGTGAGGGAGGGCTATGGAATGAGAGAAGTCCCTCTCCATATTTGAATTGAACCTAGAAAAGAAAAAAGTAGTGAATTCAACTTCACAACACTTGTAGACCTTATTCATCTATGGAGCTGTCAAGAATGCTTCGGTCTCATGTCTCATTATGGAGATTAATCAACCTTCAATTCAGATCCTTCGATTCAGATTCATGAATCTTCATAACGTTATCTTCACGGAACTCGAGATCAATCAACCTTTGATTCAGATTCATCTATTACTTCATAGACATATTTTCAAGCATCTGGTAGATGACAATCCACACTTTTGTAGTGAGGGTTATGGAATGAGAGAAGTCCCTCTCCATCTTTGAGTTGAACCTAGAAAAGAAAACAAATAGTGAACTCAACTTCAAAACACCTTTAAAACCTTCATCTATCGAGCTTAGACCAATCAAGAATGTTTCGGTCTCATGTCTCCTTACGGAGATCAATCACATACATATTTTCGAGCATCTGGTAGACGAAAATCCACACTTTTTTAGTGAGGGTTATGGAATGATAGAATCCCCTCTTTATCTTTGAATTGAACCTAGAAAAGAAAACGAACAGTGAACTCAACTTCACAACACCTTTAGACCTTCATCTATCAAGCTCAAACTGGTCAAGAATGATTCGATCTCGTGTCTCATTACGTAGATCAATCAACCTTCGATTCAGATTCACGAATCTTCATAATGTTATCTTTACTAACCAAGGTTCAACTCCTTCAATTACGTTTCTCCCATGAAAGAATTTCAGTCTACCACTTTTCTTCTTCGGTGCTCAGTAAACCTCACACGATGAAGACTGAAATCAATTGTCTTCAACAAATCGGTTCGGTGAAAACCTCGGCAGCGGATGGATTTACTGGTTTCAGCTCGGATGAATCCTTCATCTTCAACTAGATGTATTGATGATCCAAACTCAACCCCATCACACATATTTCTTTTCCCTAAGGCTTAGATTTCCGCTTCCTCAGATCCAAGTCATCGGCTCACGAAGAGGCTTCATCCGTCGGCTCATGAAGAGGCTTCATTAGTCGTCAGTTTAGTTCAAGTTCTCTTAATTCTCAGTGGTTTCATAATATAATTATCTTACGTTATTAAAATTTATTCTCTACCCCTCCAATTAATAAAAGTTGGGTCTATTATTAGATGCACATTATAATAAAAATGGTCCAAGGACTCTACCTCGCGATCAACGCTCCACATTCCACCCCCCTGCCACTCCTCTATGAGGGCACTACGACCCTTCCAATTCTTTTATAGGATAGTGAAATTCTTCTCATGACTATTTAAAAATCTGAAACAAATAAAAAAGTAAATTCATTGTAAATAAATTAGTCTTTAAAAATAGACTGAAATCAATTGTCTTCAAGAACTTAAAATTAATCACCACAACATGAAAAATATTTCAAATAAATCTTTCTTTTATAGGATAGTGAAATTCTTCTCATGACTATTTAAAAATCTGAAACAAATAAAAAAGTAAATTCATTGTAAATAAATTAGTCTTTAAAAATAGACTGAAATCAATTGTCTTCAAGAACTTAAAATTAATCACCACAACAAGAAAAATATTTCAAATAAATCTTTTCTGTTGTGATGTAAGTCAATTCTAGTATCTTCATTTGTTCCACTTAAAATGATCATCTCAATTAAAATTTCGTAATCAAGATTATATTTGATCATGAAAATAATTAAATGAAATCGCTGATCATTTAAATAATTCACCACTATAACAAACTTAGTTTCAGATAAATATTCCAAGAATTATAATTTCATAACAAATTCATCAATTCACCTTAATCAACTCATTTAAGTTCAGAATTTCAATAAAAATCACCGAAAATATGTGTTGAACATATATCAAAATAAAGTCCACATTAGTATTAATCTTAAAATAATAACTTCAATTTCATAAATATACTAAAATTTTATTATGATTAGGGAATCACCATTATTCACCCACTTTTTTGTCAAATGGGAAGTGAAAGTATCGCTCTTGCGTACTTCTGTACTACCTCCTCTATGCAGGGATACATTTTATTTTCCATCACCATATTTCATGGATGAATATATGATATTTATGACATAACTATTTTTATGAAATTATAATTTTATATCTACTACCTTACCTTCCAATCTATTGGAAAATAACAATGTTGCTCGTGCGTCCATGTAGACTACCACATCCACGAAATGACGTGATTTGTTTTTCATTTATATTTTTCTCAAATGGTAATAAAGATAGATTTGATGTACATATATATTATTTTATGATATAATTATGCTTTTGGAATGATAAAATAATATTTATATTATTTCATTCTTTACGTTAAAAATGAAAACAACATTCATGCGTACATATGATCTATCGTCTTCATGAATGATGTAAATCATTTTCAATATATAATGTTTATGGATATATATATATATAATTAATATATATGATATTTATATAATTATTAAAATTATAGAGATTATTGAACCATGATAAAAAATTCTAAGACCAAAACCACAGGACTGAAACTCTCATGAAAAACGAAACAGTTAACATGTAAAGACCCCGAACCCAGTAGTCTGGAGCCAGTGCCTTATTTTATTACATTGGTATTACGAACAAGTGTTCGCATCCCAAAAGACTGAGTAGTTTAGTATTTTTGGAAAACTAGATACAAATGTATGTTTTACATTACAACTTGAAAGGAAAAATTGTAATGACCCAAACTATTATAAGTGAAATTTACCTTTTGATTTAATTAAATGTATTATTTTGTAAAACGGATATAAAAAACACATGCAATCTATTTGTTTTATTATATCCAATTGGATTTAAATGACCGTTAAGTATCATTACTATTGATAATATAGTTGTTGAACAGTGATCACATGAATAATATAAATATATGATTTTAACAAATCCTTTCGACACATACAAAGGGGGTGATGACCTCTGCTAGTAGTATCATTCCCTATGAAGCTCATTTATTGGAGTTTCTGAGGGAGATATCATTTTTGGGATTTTCTATAGATTAAGCCCAAGCTGAGATCCAATGTAACGTCCCGACTCGACTTACCATTCAACCCGGTAGCCGGACCGGTCACCACATGGTCTCAAGCCCATCTCCCAAAACGCCAGAGGCTGCCGACTAGCAGCGAAGACCTAGGTGAGTTCGTGAGGAGACTATGCCCTCATTATCAAAGCATCACAGCGGAATTATAAACATACAATAGCGGAAGAGGGTAACCAGTAGACAACACATAGACATCAGAAATAGATAACAAATAGAAGGATCTGATAAATATAGGATGGTGCAAGTTAATACAACACAATACAAGTACACAAATACCAAAAAGAAACCAAAATGTATCCCCAGTCGCATCGCAAGCCTCAGCTTTGTCCCGTGCACTCCTACTCTGAGCAGCAAGTCAAGTACCTGTACTAGGGCTTTTCCCCTTCTCATTACCTGAAATCATATAATCTGCTTGGGTCCAAAAACATGATCCAAACTGGGTGTGAGACTAAATCCTAGTAGACAACCACCAAAGATCCGTGCTAATTTGTCAGTGAATATATAAACAGACAATGTAATATGGAAAACAGTAAACAAGGAAACTAGCAAGACCGACCCAAGCTTGTGCTTTGGCTTGGCGTCGCTTCAAGTATCCATTCCATTCATTAATCACTTCATTCATGTGTTCAAACCATTCCTTGAGCCCGTTCCTGAAATACTCAATTCGGAAACCAGACATCGCTCAGGGAGAAAATCCACCAACACCCTACAAGCCCGTTCCGATGAACCTCTAGGAACCCGACATCGCTCTACAAGCCCGTTCCGACGAACCTCCTAGGTACCCAGCCTCGCTCTAGGTGCGGTATAGTCCGTCATCTGAGCGCGCCCCTGAGATCCTATAAATAAGACTCGGGTATCGCCCATGACATATCATGCCCTGTTGAGTCCGTCCATGACATCTCACTCTGGATCCATGATTCACTCGGCATTTCAGTAACAAGTCTCGTATGAGTCCGTCCATGGTAACTCACATTGATTCCATGGTTCACCCATGACTTTGTTTCACATTTTAAGCAGTTCAAAAGCATTTAACTCGCGTGAGCTAGCAATTCAAGAATTAACATACAAGGGTCAAAGGGCAAAACCCATCCCATACCCGAACCATTTCAATCACAATTTCATCTTATTGCAATTCCATTCATACTCAATTTCCATTTTTTTAACAACCCACAAGGGAAAGAAAAGGCATGCCTCATAGGCATCCTGGGTCAAAAACCATAAAAGAGCCATTCAAGGCAACACACCCAAGGGGTGGTTCCTGTCCAAGGTGTACAACCTAACTCAAGCACATACCATCCTATTCAGATTACCTACAACATGCTAGGTAATAACAGGGTTAAATTTCAGGTTCAAGCGACACCCCAAAAGTGGGCACGCGACACTCCAACATATATAAACAACTTGACAATCAGCGAAAAGCACGAGACCACCTACCTTAGGCTCGTACTAGATAGCTCGTCCAGTATCAGGCTCTGATTTGTCCTGGTTTGGAAGAAATCTGAAAAACAGACGAAGAACGAGAAATTAGAGCATATGAGCCTTAATCCAATCTGCGTTCGTTATAACCAGAAGAATCGAGAAAGATTAAAAAGGAATTGAGGACTTACCGTTGCGGATCTAACAAGACGAACGACGTTTGAAACGAAGATCGAACGAAGAAGCAGGCTCAAATCCCTCCGTAGCCTCGTTTGAGAGCTCTCCCCTTCTGCTGTGCGGTTGAAGAAGAATTGGTTTAGGTTTTTATAAAATTTAATTAATTTAATTAAAAATTAATTAAATATCAAAATACAACAGGTCGCACGGTTTACCCGCACGACCTGGACAAACCGTGCAGACCTTGTTGGAAGGCAAGGGGCAACCACACGACCACCCCGCACGGTTTCCCCAAATCGTGCGCAGGTCGTGCTCCTACCTCTGCCAAGCCTGCACCAAGGTACACGGTTTAACCAGGCTGTGCACAGGCCGTGTGCAAACTGTGTGCCAGGCCATTTCCAGCCTAAAACTTGGTCCCGGGCTCCGAACAAGCCCCAGACACCTCCGTAACTCCCTCGGTCAAGTTAGACATCCACATTAGGCCTCAACAGAACAGTTAAACCAAAAAGAAAAAGGATCCGTACCTCGTACGAAAACCCGGGTTCTTACAATCTTCCCCCTTATAGCAATTCGTCCCCGAATTGCTCTCTGAAGGGTTGTCAAGATTCGTCTATGAACAGCTCTGGCCACTGAGCATGTATGTCGGCCTCCCGCTCCCAAGTCTCATCCTGTAAACGGTTGTGCTGCCATAGCACCCGTACTAGAGGAACTGACCGGCCTCAGAGAACCTTCGTGCTCCTATCAACGATACGAATCAGATGCTCCTCAAAGGATGCATCTACCTGAAGCTCGACCTCCTCAGATTGGAAGGTATGAAACGAGTCTGAATAGTATCGCCGTAACTGAGAAACATGGAACACGTCATGCATGGCTCGGTACCTCTGAGGTAACTGCAACCGATAGGCTACTAGCTCAACCCTCTTCAGAATCTCAAAAGGCCCAACATATCTCGGCGATAACTTACCCTGTCTTCTGATCCGCCTGTGTCCCAGCCTCAGTGAAACGCACAAGAAAACCTGATCCCTGACCTCAAACTCTAGGGGTCGTCTGCGACAATTAGCATATGACTTCTGACGAGACTGTGCGGTAGCCATCCGCTTCTGTATCAACTGGACCTGCTCAGAAGTCTCCTGAACAAGACGCGATCCCAGTAAAGCTGCCTCACCTACCTCTAACCAGCACATGGGTGATTGGCATGACCTACCATATAAAGCCTCGTACGGTGCCATCTGTATAGTCGCCTGATAACTGTTGTCATATGCAAACTCAACTAGGGGAATATGCTTCTCCCATGAGCCGCCAAAATCCAAGACGCATGCTCGCAACATGTCCTCAAGCACTTGTATCGTACGCTCTGACTGACCATCAGTCTGAGGGTGGTATGCTGTGCTCAGAAGCACCTGTGTACCCAACGCCCTCTAAAAACTCTGCCAGAAACGTGCCGTAAAACGAGCATCTCTGTCTGAAATAATGGTGTGTGTGACCCCGTGGAGTCGTACTATCTCCTGGATATACAACCTTCCCGGCTCATCCACACTGAAGGTCTTCTTGATCGGCAAGAAATGAGAAACCTTCGTGAGCCTATCAACCACAACCCACACAACATCGTTACCTCGAGGTGACCTCAGCTAACTAGTCACGAAGTCCATCGTAACATCATCCCATTTCCACTCCGGGATAGGTAACTGCTGTAAAAGCCCAGCTGGCCGCTGATGTTCCGCCTTCACCTGCTGATAGGTGGAACATGCCGCTGATGTTCCGCCTTCACCTGCTGACAGGTGGAACATCTTGTGATAAAACTAGCCACTTCCCTCTTCATACCCGGCCACCAGTACTGTCGGCGCAAGTCACGATGCATCTTAGTGACTCCGGGATGAACTGCCCAAACCGAAGCATGAAACTCCCGCATCAGCTCCTCTCTAATATCCATTGGAACCCATACACGTCCATGGATACGAAGAACTTTATCCTCGTCTATCGTCCAACCAGGAGGAGGGTCCTCACCTGACACACCTTCCCGTAGAACTAGGCATTCCGAATCTGATAGTTGTCTCATCCTTACTATGTCCAGGAGGGTAGAAGTCATAGCTAAAGACGATAGAAAAGACTGCCCTTGGCTATTCTACACATCAAGATGCATCTCAGAGAACAAGAACATAAACTTCCATTCGTTGCTAGCCTGTTGCACTGCCTGTATTTGAGTCCCCCTGCTCAATGCATCAGCCACTACATTGCCCTTACCCGACGTATAAGCAAGCTCGAAATCAAAGGATTGTAGGTACTCCACCCACCGTCGTTGCCTAAGATTCAGATCACGCTGAGTAAAGATATATTTGAGGCTCTTGTGGTCTGTGTACACCACAAAACGCTCTCCCAATAAATAGTGTCTCCAACAACCCATCGCATGAACAACTGCTGCTAGCTCAAGATCGTGCATCAGATAATTCCTCTCGTGTGGCCTCAGCTGCCGAGATCTGTACGCCACGACTCTGTCTCCCTGCATCAACACCACACCCAACCCAATACCTGATGCGTCATAATAGACCGTGTAACTCTTGCCCTGTTCTGGCAGTATCAGGACTGATGCTGATGTCAACCTTCCTTCCAGCTTCTGAAAGGCTGCTTCACAAGCCTCTGTCCATACAAATTTCACGCCCTTCTTAGTCAGGCCTGTCAACGGCACTGCTAAGCGTGAGAAATCCTGTATGAAACGACGATAATAACCAGCAAGCCCCAAGAAATTCCGTATGTCAAAGACATTTTTGGGCTGTTCCTAAGAAACCACAGCTCTAACCTTCTCTAGGTCTATAGACACTCCTGTCTCAGAGATAACATGACCCAAAAAGTGAATATGATCCATCCAAAAGTGGCACTTAGTAAGCTTTGCATATAACTGATGCTCTCTTAGTGTATTCTGGACGATCTCAAGATGGTTGGCATGGTCATTTCGAATTCGAGAATACACCAAAATATCGTCCACGAAAACCACGACGAACGAGTCCAAGTAAGGATGGAACACGCGATTCATCAAAGCCATGAAAACCGCTGTCGCGTTCGTGAGACCGAACGACATAACCAGATACTCATATAAACCATACCTGCTACGAAAAGCTGTACGAGGTATGTCTGCAGGTCGAACACGCACCTGGTGATACCCTGACCTCAAATCAATTTTCGAGAACACCCTAGCTCCTCAAAGCTGATCAATTAGGTCATATATCCGCGGCAAGGGATATCGGCTTTTAACCGTCAGTTGGTTCAGCTTCTGATAGTCCACACACAACCTAAGAGTCCCGTATGCCTTTTCCGCAAAAAGGACCGACGAACCCCACGAAGAAGTACTGAGTCGAATAAACCCCTTTGCCTCCAAATCTTCGAGCTGTTTCTTGAGCTCTTGCAACTCCGTCGTAGCCATCCTGTAAGGAGGAATGGATACTGGTGCATCTCCTGACACTAGCTCAATGGAGAATTCCACCTCTCTCTCAGGAGGTAAACCTGAAAAGTCGTCAGGAAAAACATCCCTGAAGCGCTCAACTACTGGAGGAGGGTCCGTCTGACTCACTCCCTGATCATTTAGAAACAAACTAGCAATCTGGGCTGTCATCCCGTCCATCCCACGCTGCTCTGGTCCAGCTCGGCTTGCCTGGAGATCCCACTCGCCCTTAAGAATATACACTGCACCCTCTGGTGATGTGAAAATCACCCTCCGGCGGTAACAATCAACGTAGGCTCAGTAATCTACTAGCCATTCCATACCAAGAATGACATCAAAACCTGTCATTTCGAGAACATAAAGATCCCAGACGAAGTGACACCCTCCAGCCTCAAGGGGGCACCCTCTGCACTTACGTACAACCTCTACCCTAACTCCCAGTGGTGTGTCTAGCGTCAAGACGCCATCAGAAGACAACACAACTAGCCCAAAGCTTTTCACTATAGGCGCATATATAAAACGGTGTGATGCACCTGTATCAAAGAGGGCGGATGAAATAACAGATGCTACTAAGATCGTACCTCTCACCGTAGACGGTCCCGCTCCCTGATCCTCGGAAGTAGGCTGCACTGAATACATCTGGCCTGAACCATGACCCTATGATACAACCTCACTACTCGGAACTGGCCCACTCTGACGTCTCGGTGTACCCTATGCCTGGCTACCTCTGCCACGACCACTACCTCAGCCTGATTGGCCAGTCGCACCCCAACTCCCTGTCTGATGAGAAGCTGCCGACCCTGCTCCTGCATATGGAGTCGGTGCGGACCCTCTATCGCTGGCTGCTGGTGAAAATGTTCTGCAGAAACGTTGAAGATGACCCATCTTGCCACATGATCGGCACTCGACTGGGTCCCTTGGACACTGCGGCTTCGTGTGTCCCAGCCTACCGCACTGGTAGCACCTCATATTGCTAACTGAAGATAGGTTCTGACTGCTAGAATCACCGTGTGGAAGCTCCATACGACGCTTCCTACTAACAGTCGCTGCAGTACCTGATCTTGATGCCGAACCGCTCTGGCTCGCACCTCCAACCTCTCTCAGGTTACGTTCTGTGATTAGCGCCTGGTTTACAATTCCAGAAACGGTAGTCAACCTGAAGATATTTACCTGAGATCAGATGTCATATCTCAGACCATCCTCAGAACGCCTGGCCCTCGATAGCTCATCGACCATCAGGATAGGTGCGAAGCGCTGAAGCTCAGTAAAACGGGCCGAGTATTCCATCACTGGTAACGCGCCCTGTTCCAGACGCAAGAACTCCCGGGCTCGATCGGCCCTCAAAGTCTCGGGATAAAAGAAATCATAGAAGGCCGTATGAAACTCTAACCAAGCCATCTCCCGATGACGATCCGACTGGGTGATCACATCCCACCACCTCTTGGCGGAATCACACAACATGTACATAGCGAGCTTGACCCTCCTCTCCGGAGGCGTCTCCAAATGCTCAAAGATAGCTAGTATTGCCTCTAACCATGACTCTGCAGCCTGTGGTCCGCCATCCCCTGAAAACGTAGGCGGATGCTGCTGCTGAAACTCACGCGTCAACTCTGCCATAGTCGGGGCAGGTCGCGATGCTCCCTGAACGGTCTGCATAAAACGCAGCAAGCTCTCACAGAACTGGGCCTCAGCACCTGTTTCCTGTATAACCGCTGGTGCCGCAGCTGGCACAACTGGAGTTTCCTCTAGAGCCCATGACCTACCATCTCCGGAACGTGGTCGTCACCGCTCTCCCGACGTACGACTGGAGGTCGCCGTGGTGGCATGACTCTGCAATGCCAAACACACGCCTCAAAAACCACTAGAGTCACTACCTCTTGCCCACTCAGAAGCCGGGTCTAGGCCAAGCTCTATTTTCAACATTCACTCTTTTAACATACCTTTGTTCAAAAGCTTTAACCAATGGTCCACCAAGTTCCGATCCCTGAGGGCCCATAACACCTCATGAATCAAAATTTGATGCCCATATAACCATGAAATTCAATTTCATTTAACATTTACATCCGATTGGTGCGTCATTTCCCAATCCATAAGAGCCCATACACCTTATGAATTGAAAGATGATGTCACTCTTCATTCATTGCACCCAATCTAACACAACAGTAGGCACACCTATCAATCAACTACCAAAAAAACATGCAATAGCTGTCACAACACCTATCACAACAACATGCAATATCTAATGCATCCTAGATAGCATGACATAATGCATGACATGTGATTCCTAACAAGGTGCCTATATGATGCATGAGATGGAAAACCCTCATCTCATCGGTTTGTAAGGAAATAAAACCCACAATAATATCAATAGTATCAGCAAAAACCATGTGCGTCACCCAACGGTGAAATCAGAACAACTGTAATAATCAAAACCAGAAACACAATTCCATACGAGGCAACTTGGCTTTTCCCTATACGCGGGTTTGCAACTCTTGGGCACAATTTATTACCAAAGTCCCTTCCCTTCCTACTCCTGTCTGTAGTCGACAAACAGTAAGTCAAATAAAAAAAAGAAATCACTCTGATACCACTTTGTAACGTCCCGACCCGACTTACCATTCAACCTGGTAGCCGGACCGGTCGCCACATGACCTCAAGCGCATCTCCCCAAACGCCAGAGGCTGCCGACTAGCAGCGAGAGCCTAGGTGAGTCCGTGGGGAGACTATGCCCTCATTACCAAAGCATCACAGTGGAATTACAAACATACAATAGCGGAAGAGGGTAACCAGTAGACAACACATAGACAACAGAAATAGATAACAAATAGAAGGATCTGATAAATATAGGATGGTGCAAGTCAATACAACACAGTACAAGTACACAAATACCAAAAAGAAACCAAAATGTATCCCCAGTCGCATCGCAAGCCTCAACATGGTCCCGTGCACTCCTACTCCGAGCAGCAAGTTAAGTACTTGTACTAGGACTTTTCCCCTTCTCATTACCTGAAATCATATAATCTGTTTGAGTCAAAAAACATGACCCAAACAGGGTGTGAGACTAAATCCCAGTAGGCAACCACCAAAGATCCGTGCTAATCTGTCAGTGAATATATAAACATGCAGTGTAATATGGAAAGCAGTAAAAAAGGAAACTAGCAAGACCGACCCAAGCTTGTGCTTTGGCTTGGCGTCACTTCAAGTATCCATTCCATTTATTAATCACTTCATTCATGTGTTCAAACCATTCCTTGAGCCCGTTCCTAGAATACTCAATTCAGAAACCAGGCATCGCTCAGGGAGAAAATCCGCCAGCACCCTACAAGCCCGTTCCAATGAACCTCTAGGAACCCGACATCGCTCTACAAGCCCGTTCCGGCGAACCTCCTAGGTACCCAGCCTCGCTCTAGGTGCGGTATAGTCCTTCATCTGAGCTCGTCCCGAGATCCTATAAATAAGACCCGGGTATCGCCCATGACATATCATGCCCTGTTGAGTCCGTCCATGGTATCTCACTCTGGATCCTTGATTCACTCGACATTTCAGTAACAAGTCTCATATGAGTCCGTCCATGGTAACTCACATTGGTTCCATGGTTCACCCATGAATTTGTTTCACATTTTAAGCAGTTCAAAAGCATTTAACTTACGTGGGCTAGCAATTCAAGAATTAACATACAAGGGTCAAGGGGCAAAACCCATCCCATACCCGAACCATTTCAATCACAATTTCATCTTATTGCAATTCCATTCATATTCAATTTCCATTTTTTTAACAACCCACAAGGGAAAGAAAAGGCATGCCTCATAGGCAGGTTCAAGCGACACCCCAAAAGTGGGTGCGCGACACTCCGACATATATAAACAGATTGACAATCAACGAAAAGCACGAGACCACCTACCTTAGGCTCGTACTAGATAACTCGTCCAGTATCAGGCTCTGATTCGTCCTGGTTTGGAAGAAAGCTGAAGAACAGACGAAGAACGAGAAATTAGGGCATATGAGCCTTAATCCAATCTGCGTTCATTATAACCAGAAGAATCGAGAAAGATTAAAAAGGAATTGAGGACTTACCGTTGCGGATCTAACAAGACGAACGACGTTTGAAACGGAGATCGGACGAAGAAGCAGGCTCAAATCCCTCCGTAGCTTTGTTTGAGAGCTCTCCCCTTCTGCTGTGCGGTTGAAGAAGAATAGGTTTAGGTTTTTATAAAATTTAATTAATTTAATTAAAAATTAATTAAATATCAAAATACAGTAGGTCGCTCGGTTTACCTGCACGGCCTGGACAAACCGTGCGGAGACCGTGCAGACCTTGCTGGAAGGCAAGGGGCAACCACATGGCCACCCCGCACGGTTTCCCCAAACCGTGCGCAGCCTGTGCTCCTGCCTCTGCCAAGCCTGCACCAAGGCGCACAGTTTAACCAAGCCGTGCGTAGGTCGTGTGCAAACTGTGTGCCAGGCCATTTCCAGCCTAAAACTTGGTTCCGGGCTCCGAACAAGCCCCAGACACCTCCGTAACTCCCTCATTCAAGTTAGGCATCCACATTAGTCCTCAACAGAACAGTTAAACCGAAAAGAAAAAGGATTCGTACCTCGTACGAAAACCCGAGTTCTTACATCCAACAACTTAAGCATGAGAGAAACCGTTTACAGGAGAAATTCAATCTCATTGAGATCACGACTCAAACCATGTTCACCGAACGACCCCATGAAAGCCCCACCATCGCACACCTTACTCTTAGGGAGTATATTGGCGTAATAAAGGGATATGTATCAAGACCCTAACATTTTGATTATGTACATTATTTTTGTATAGAATAATGAATATATTTTTATTTTATTATTGTTTTTAAATAAAAAAATAATATTTTTGGTTAATATTTAAATTGAATTAAGAGATATATTTTGATGAATTAATAAATAATATTTTAATAAAATATTATTATTAAATATAAATGATCATATAATTTTTATGAGGCCAAATATAATTTTTATTAAGGTTTAAAATTGTTTCTGTTAAAACCTGTCAATTTTCAATAAATATCATTTTTTTAAAGTGAAAATTGACATATTTAGAAAATTATTTGGATAAAATGAATATTATTTTTGGAATCCAAACATCAAAATTATACAATAGTGAATTTTTCATAATTTTCTGAGAATCGAATTTTTGGGTAAAAATTAAATACCATATAAATGTAGTGTGTTTTATGGCATCATAATGACCCAATAGTGATACAATAAACACTCTAAAAGGGATATTCAACCAAATATAAGTTTTACCTTTAAAATAATTTGATTTTAGATTTGTTTGACTTATTTTATAAAGCCATAATGAATCCTCCAAAATGTATAATATATTTTATGATTTTAAGTTCATTTCTTTAATAATGTGACTCACCTTCATATAAGTAAGACTAATATTTTAATATCTTCGGCCCATAGTCTTATAAAATAATGTTTTCCACTTTGGAAAAAATCATGGGCAAAAACCATGAGATGCTTTATGGTTTTGAATATTTAATTATATAGATTTCAAAACCTAAGTTTGTGAAATATTAAAGAATTCCCCTCTCATTTCCTATATAAACCCACTCAAGCTTTCACTTATCTTCACTCAAAATACTTGGAGAACATCCTTACTCTATCCTCCCCTCTCTATAATCCTTCATAAGGCTCCCAAGCTCTCAAGATGCCCCTCTTCAAGCTTTTGAAGTCACACACTAAAATAAGGGTTCTTTTTATTCTCATTTTTATCCAAGTTTCCTTATACTGTTACACTATTTTATTTTTATTTAAAAATTACGGGGCATGTTTGTAAACCCCCCATACTACCCTTATTATGTTTTTCCAGGTTCTGGGTATAACAGAAGTGCAGTTGGGCCGACGAAAACTTTAATTTTTACCACGATCAATGATTATTTCAGGATGAATACGACGATAAATGCCAGTCTCTACGGAATAGAATCAATGATTTAGATAAAGAAGGAAGAGACCCGAAACCTTTAGAGAGAATCTTGAATATCATGTTTATAATTAATTTAATTAATTTCATAAAGAAAAGAATACCCGAATCTTCAGTATTTTCATTGTTGATGATGTTGATCGTTCAGAATGACCCTTCTGGATTATCTCATTGCGCTTGCGAGCATCCAAACTAGAATCCCTCTAGCGGTGATCCACACATGCTCCGATGACATATGATCGGCACTAATCATTCTTCGGGTGCTAGCACGGCGAATCAAGTGTCTTGTGTCGCCCATTCTTGATCGCTTGTTCTTCGACCTTGAAGAATGTCTTTCGTTCTTGAGAGGGGTAGGAAGAGGATTCAAGAGACAAATTATTTAGCTCAACAATTCTCAATTCACCGGGCGTGTAGTTCGGTACGTGGCACAATAGACGTATGTGTCTATTTTTTGACATGAGGCTTCTGTTACAATATTTAATTGTGGAACAAAAATTAAATACATTCACAACCTTAGAGAAAACCCATGCTTTTAATAATAATACCGCGTCATTATTTATGGTGTGTCAACTTGTGCAAAACAGAATTATAAATAAAATTTCACATCACAAAATA
This sequence comes from Viscum album, assembly GCA_963277665.1. Taxonomy (NCBI): domain Eukaryota; kingdom Viridiplantae; phylum Streptophyta; class Magnoliopsida; order Santalales; family Viscaceae; genus Viscum; species Viscum album. The sequence continues at coordinate 160,342,901 of OY728125.1, forward strand.
ATAGCAACGTTATTATTATTATTTTAATTTGTGCTAACTAGTTAAATAATTATTTATCATCTTGCAAATAATTATTTTACTAATGGAGCAGCCTTGGTCCACTCAAACTTCACTTCCATTTATTGAACACCTGAATAAATAAATAAATAATTTATTCTCTTAAATAAATATTTTATTTACAAACTAGTAAATAAATATTTATGAAATGTTCAATAAAATAAATAAATAAATTTTACCCACAATCCGGTGAATAAATATTTATTTAATTTATGCAATCATTTTAACTTGAATAAAATTATTCCACTGTCATGAGAATATTATTTATTCCATTAATTAAAATCAAATAGATTTTAACAGAGACCACCAGAAACACTTAGTGTGTGACCCTCTAGGATTCTTTCTCTTTGACATTAGACGGATTTGTCTAAAGTCCAAGAGTACTGTCTAGCAGCGGGGCAATGCACCCAAGATAAAGAATTTAAAGTCGCAACAACGACATCCACATACGAACGATCATTGTGTAATATAATCCCTGTGTCTCAATATCTCATCAAGCGGGTTTCATGATAGTGTCATCAACCTTTAAGCTTGATACGTCGTTCTTTAACTACCTGAAATAAACTCATCGTTACACCATGACAATGGGATTTCGCATGACGGTTCTACTTCAATCAAAGGGATGAGATATCAACTTCCATAAATGGAAGGGATAAATCCTTCCTCGACTTATCCATTAATAACATGCCACTCGTGACACACCCAACATACCCTACTTCCTGCCAACTGTCTGTGTGATGGTTTTTGTCAGTAAATCAAAGTGCGTGAGTCGTGACACATATTAATGATAATCCTAATGTCTAAGGATCATTACACATTCTCGTATATAGGAATATACAAAGACACCAAAACATGCAGAATTCCTACTAGCAAGTCTGTTCTCATAATCTTTTATTTTGGAGATTACCAAGTGCGAACTTCATGAGAGGAAGTCTCATATGCTTACGAGTACTCGCACCTGACGGTCTGTGTGTTATGTGTCCCATAATAGTATGTCATACAACTACAGAACTATATTTAAGAATATTGTTATAGCATTTCAAGGTTCTCATCATAGCAGAGAACTGCCACGACCTTATTAATGCAACAAATACTCTAGGATTACATCATAGTCATGCAGAATAATGAACAATATGTAATATGATGTTTAATATTTAAATACATTAAATATCCATGTAATCAAAGTACAAATAATTGGTTCTAAGACACCAATTCTAACAGTTTGAATGATGATATACATCTTTCTCTCTCATTAATCCCTCCCATGTACACCCGTTAGCATGTTGAAATTTGATAAGAGTTATTCCATTTCTCCTCTTTCTTCAAGTTTATTTATTCTGTTATGCCTTCTATTTCAAAATTACATATGTTGGGAAATGTATTTATATGAACACTCTTACTATCCATTTCATGTATATATGATGAGAGACATCTTTCACTCTCATCAACCCTTTTTATGATTTTTTATGTCACGCCGTTAGGTTGTCGAAATTGCATCGTGAATCTCTATTCCAAAACAATTGTGCAAGTAAATACCGTACTCATTCCCTATCAAGGGTGGTCACTTTTATACACATATACCTTTTTTTGGGGACTTACATGTATGTATACCACACCACTTGATCAGTGAATAAATTATGATGATGAATGAATCTGTGCTTTATGATATATATGACACACTTAAGCATGAGAATGAAATAAAACTGATGGGTGCACCCAAAATTATACAGTGCTCCAATGCATTGGGTAATGTTTTGTATCATGATACGACATGTTGGGACATGGGTTTACTTGATTCCTTCATTGAAATTTTTCCACCATGATGTCTTGGTAGTTTAGCCTTGACATATGATGAAATGTTTTAAGTTGTTAGAACATTTCCATGTTATGATTATCATGCTATATCATGCATTTATTTTCATGTTTCTTTTATGATCCATTGATATGCCTATTGTCTAACATGTGTTGTCTTCGTCATGTTATTCTATTTTTTATTCCCTTACTGGGCTTTATAGCTCACCCATTTCTTATGTATGTCCTCAGGTTATCCTATGAAATGTTAAGTACGAAGGAATATTGTGGTCATGTAAACGAATTTTTCAATAATGATGTTGTATTTCATGTTTTAAGTTATGTAATATTCTTAATTTCACAAGACACTAGACTTACCGATCTTTTAGGTTGTATTAAGTGTAATTTTGTTTCATTAAACCACGTATGAATGTAATAAAAAGAACAAGGTTGTTATAGTTGGTATCAGAGGGAGGTTTTGTTATTTTTTGGATTAGGATTGGAAAAATCTAGTGAAATCCTTAGGGATAAGACTAAGTATAAAAAAACATCTCTAAATATTGGTGAGTATATAGTAAGTGGTTTATCAAGAAAATTCACCCCTGTCTCGATACAAATAAGTTGATGTGGATCTGGCACAGATTTATGTAGGGGTAAAATATGTAAACACCGCTTTGAGCTAGACTTGAACGGGACCTGGTGCACGACAATGAGTTTTGCTGCACTCCTGGTTTGACACTCCTGAGGGGTATACTTTGATAAATTCACAAGCTTAGTAGGAACCATTATTAAGGGAACAACAAAAACCCCATAAGAATATACGTTAGGAAATAGGTCATGAATAACTTAGATTGAAGCCTAGAAATTCATAAGTTAAGGAAATAAATGTAATTTATAAATTATCCCTTTAATTTTATTGGATTCCCCTTTATATGTTTAATAGTTTTAAATACTTACCCCTAATTTTCCTTTTATTCTATCCAATGGTTGATAGTATGAGGAATATGGCTAAAAACTGATTCAAAGATCAATGTAATGAATGCCCTAATGAGATGTCCAATCCGATGGGAGCAGGAATCACAAAATTTTTCACAATACTCTCTCAGTTAACTCAAGTTTTTAATAGAAACTCGAATCAATAGGAAAGTCTACCCCCTAAGAAAGAACAAGTCACAATCGATAATTTCATGAGACAAAGACCTCCTACTTTCAATGGATCATACGATCCCTCAATCGCTAAACAATGTATCAACTCTATTGAGGAGATATTCTCCATCCTTCAATGCTCCAAACAAGAGAAAGTTCTTCTGCCGACTTATCGTATAGAGGGTGAAGTTGATCAATGGTGGACATTGATAAAAAATACGAAGCCTGAGGAAGAGATCGAGATGATGAGATGAAAGGATTTCCAGAAAATGTTTTTTGATAAATATTTTCCTCACATCCTCCGACTTAATATGGAAATGGACTTCCTTACCTCAAGAAAAAAGACGACAATTCCCTCGGAGCATATGAGAAAAACTTCACAAGGCTTTCATGATATGCCTTCAGATTTGTTGTTACCCTTGAATGCAAGGTTGGATACTTCTTTGGTGGGATAAAACCTAGCATACGGAAAGCCCTGACGATCCATGCCTTTGATAGCTATGAGGAAATTGTTCGATGTTTCCTCAAAGTCAAAATAAAGACCGATGAATATCAGGGGTATCACAAGGATAAGAAGCAGAAGGTGGAGTCAAATTCCGGCGGTCCGATAGAGAGATCTAATGGTTCCAAGAAATTTCAACACCCCACTTGCCAAAGGTGTGGAAAGAAGTACCCTGAAAATTACCTAAAGAGGATGAGGAAATGCTTTACATTTGGGAAGAAAGGGAACCTAGCCAGCGATTGCCTATAAGAAAAACCCGCTATTGCGAGAGAGGAAATGAGTGCTCAGGTAAACCCTCAACACATTGTTCATTGCTAAAACTGAAAGAAACTAGAGAATTTCTCAAACCAATACACTAAGCCAAGAGTTTTCGAAGGCAACCATCAACCTCCAAGGAAACAAGGGAGAGATTTTTCAATCACTGCCATCGAAGTGAATCCCGACAATGAAGTGTTGATAGGTACGCTAATTATTCATACAAGAATAAAGAACATACTTTTTGATTCTAGTTCTATGCATTCTTTTATATACCAAAAGTTTAGTAGAACAATCCAAACACCACCACAAAGCATGGAGGTAGAGATGTTGGTTAAAATGGAAAATGGAGAAATTATAACATCCCATGTATATAACTCTTCCCCTATCACAATTTGTGGATCGAACTTTTCGGTGAACCTTATCATACTTCCCTTAGTGTAATTTGATGTAATTATTAGCATGGATTGACTTTCCCTAAATAGAGCCAACATAAATTTCTGTGAGAAGGAAATCACTCTCCATGTGACAAATAAACCCCCGATTCTATACAAGTGTAAGGAGGAGGATGAATCTTCTTTAGCACCATCATCCCAAGCATGAATATTACTACCATATGAGCATGCGTATCTTGCTCAGATGATCGAGTTAAGGAAGGAACCATCATCGAATACATGCCTATTGTGAGAGAATTAATTGACGTGTTTCCTAAGGAATTGCCTGGTCTTCCTCATAGTAAAGATGTTTAATTCTCTATTGATCTTATACCTTGGGCATTTCCAATATCCAATACTCTGTATAGAATAACTGTTGTGGAACTTGAAGAGCTAAATAAACAACTCCATGAGAATCTGGATAAAGGGTTTATATGCCCAATTGCTTCACCATGGGGTGTACCAGTCCTCTTCATCAAGAAGAAGGATGGGTCAATGCACCTTTGCATTGATTATCATGAGCTCAAAAAAATCACGATAAATAACAAGTATCCTTTGCAATGAATTGATGACTTGTTTGATCAGCTACGTGGAACACAATACTTCTCCAAGGTGGATTTGTAGTCGGGATATTACCAAGTAAGGGTGAAGAAGGTGGATAGCCCAAAGACTGCTTTTTGTACAAGGTACGAGAATTATGAATTCATGGTGATGCCATTCAAACTCACTAATGCCCTGGAAATCTTCAAGGACTTTATGAATATAGTATTTAAAGATTACCTCGATAAATTTTTAGTAGTCTTTATTGATGATATTCTAATACTCCAAAAGTAAAGAGGAGCATGAGGAGCATTTAAGTAATATTCTAAAGACCTTGTGAAAGAAAAATCTTTATACCAAGTGCAAAAAATGTGAGTTGGTTGAAGGAAGTCTCTTTCTTGGGGCATATCCTTACAAGTAATAAGATATCTATGGACCCTTCAAAGACTGAGGCAATTGAAGGATGGTTAGGGCCAACATCTGCGATAGATATCCGTAGTTTCTTTGGATTAGTTGGGTATTATCATCGATTTTTGAGAAATTTCTCGCGATTTTCAAACCCTCTAACCAAGATAACTCGGAAGGGAGTTAAGTTTTCTTTGAATTATGAATGAAAATATATCTTAAAGGAGTTGAAAAGGAGGCTTATCACTGCTTCCATGCCCACACTACCCACAAGTGGAGAGCTTTTCATGGTATTCAATGATGCTTTGAAGAAGGAAATAAGTTGCGTGTTGATGCAAAATGAAAAATTCATTTCCTATGCTTTAAGGTAGTTGAAAGTTCATGATAAAAACTATCCAACACATGATCTGGAGTTGGCTGTAGTGATATTCACTTTGAAAATTTGGCGACATTAATTTTTTTTGGGAGAAATGTGAAATATATACAAATCACAAAAGCCTCAAGTATATATTCACACATAAAGAGTTGAATATGCGCCAATGAAGATGGTTAGAGATGATCCAAGACCATGGCTGCTCAATTAACTACCATTTGGGGAAAGTGAATAAAGTGGCATATGATCTAAGTAGAAAGGATCCAACAAATCTTTCATTGATGAGAATTGAGAAGGATCTGATCTTCTTAGACTCAAAGAGAATAGACATATGAATCATAAAGGAAGGAACATCAACAATCCTTTCACAAATGATTTCTCAACCATCTATTTTGGGGAGGTTAAATGATGCTCAAAGAGATGATGTGAGAATTCAGAAGAAAGTGGAAACTATTAGAAAAGGTAAATCCTCCTAGTTCAATGTTAATGAAAAATGTGTTGTAAGATTTGGGTTAAGACTATGTGTACCATCAAATCCTGAGTTAAAGAAGGATATGTTGGATGATGCACATAACTCAACCTTCTCTATCCACCCTGGAAGCATAGAGATGTATCAAGATCTCTAGGAACACTATTTGTGGGACAATATAAAGAAAGGGATCACAGAATATACATCAAGATGTCTCATATGTCAGCAAGTGATGGCGGGAAGGAAAAAATCTAAGGGGATGATGAAACCATTATCCATACCTACATGGAAATGGGAAAACATCACCATGGAATTTTTCACTGGGCTTCCTAAGAAATCTAGAGGAAAAATGCTATCTGGGTTGTGGTGGATCATCTTACAAAGACTGCACACTTCATTGCGATTTGAGAGGATTTATCATTGGATCAACTTGCACGAATATACATTAGAGAAGCGGTGAGGCTATATGGTGTGCCACTATCGATTGTATCTGATCAAGATCCAATATTCACCTCTAAGTTCTAGAAGAGTCTCCAAAATACTCTGAATACCGAGTTAAACTTTAGCATGACATGTCACCCTCAAACTGATGACCAATCTGAGCAGACTATCTAGACAGTTGAGGACATGTTGAGAACATGCTCAATGGATTTCAAAGGAGGATGAGATCAACATATTCCTCTGGTTGAGTTCTATTATAACAACAGTTTCCACTCAAGCATCCAAATGTCTCCCTATGAATCCCTTTATGGGAAGAGGTACAGAACACCTGCATGCTGGGATGAATTTTTGGAATGAAAACTGGTAGGTCCTAAAATGGTCAAGGAAATGGTGGAGAAGGTTAAGACCATTCAGTAGCACATCAAGGCTGCTCAGAGTCGACAGAAAATCTATGCTAAAAATCACCGACAAGACCTAGAGTTTGATTTTGGAGACATAGTATTCCTCTGCATATCTCCATGGAAGGGAGTTATGAGATTTGGTAAGAAGGGAAAGCTTAGTCCAAGGTACATTGTCCATTTTGAGATACTTGATCGCATCAGAGCGGTGACCTACCAACTAGTACTCCCACCTAACCTATCTCAAGTACATGATGTATTCCATGTATACCTATTGAGAAAGTACATACCAGACCCCTCCCATGTACTCAATCTAGAGGTCCTACCATTAGAGAATGAACTCTCTTATAAGGAGAATCCAGTGAAGATCTTAGATCGTAGAGAAAAAATTCTACGGAATAAAACAATGCACTTGGTCAAAGTGTTGTGGAGAAACAACAAGTTTGAAGAAGTAATGTGGGAACCAGAGGAGGTGATGAAACAGAGTTACCCTCATATGTTTTAATGTGGGAAATGAAAATTTCGAGGGTGAAATTTCTTAAGGGAGGAAGATTGTAACGAACCAAACTATTATAAGTGAAATTTCCCTTTTGATTTAATTAAATGTCTTATTTTGTAAAATGGATATAGAAAACACATGCACTCCATTTGTTTTATTATATCCAATTGGATTTAAATGACCATTAAGTATCATTACCGTTGATAATATAGCCGTTGAACAGTTATCACATGACTAGTATAAATATAGGGTTTTAACAAATCCTTTCAACATAGACAAAGGAGGTGATGACCTCAACCATTAGGATCGTTCCCTATGAAGCCCATTTATTGGAGCTTCTGAGGGAGATAACATTTCTAGGATTTGTCCTAGACCAATTCGAAGTCGAGATCCAATAACTTAAGCATGAGAGAAACCGTTTATGGGAGAAGTTCAAGCTCATTGAGATCACGACCCAAACCATGTTCACTAAACGACCTCGTGAAATCCCCACCATCGCACACCTTACTCTTAGGGAGTATACTAGTGTAATAAAGGGATCTGTATCAAGATCCTAACATTATGATTATATACATTATTTTTGTATAGAATAATGAATATACTTTTATTTTATTATTGTTTTTAAATCACAAATAATATTTTTAGTCAATATTAAAATTGAATTAAGAAATCTATTTTGATGAATTAATAAATAATATTTTAAGAAAATATTATTATTAAATTACTTTTATTAAATATAAATGATCATATAATTTTTATGAGGCCAAATGTAATTTTTATTAAGGTTTAAAAACCATTTTTTGTCAAAACCCGTCAATTTTCAATAAATTTTAGTTTCTATTTTAAAAGTTAAAATTGACATGTTTATTAAATTATTTGGATAAAATTAATATTATTTTTGGAATCAGGACATCAAAATTATCCAATGATGAATTTTTCATAATTTTTTGAGACAATCGAATTTTTTGGTAAAAATTAAATACTATATAAACATATAGTGCGTTTTATGACATCATAATGACTCAATAGTGACATGATAAACACTATAAAAGGGATCTTCGACCAAATATAACTTTTAACTTTAAAATAATGTGATTTTATATTTGTTTGTCTTATTTTATAAATCCTTAGCGAATCCTCCAAAATGTGTAATATATTTTATGATTTTAAGTTCATTTTTTTAATAATGCGACTCACCTCCACATAAGTAGGGCTAATATTTTAATATCTTCATCCCATGACCTTATAAAATAATGTTTTCTACTCATATTTGTCAAAAACCATGGGAAACAACCATGATAAAAAACCATGGAAAAGTTTATGGTTTTGAATATTTAATTATATAGATTCCAAAACCTATGTTTGTGAAATATTAAATAATTCCTTTCTCATTTCTTATATAAGCCCACCCAAGCTCTCACTTCTCTTCACTCAAAATATTTGGATCACGTCCTTACTCTGTCCTCCCCTCTCTAGAATCCTCCCAAGGTGCCCCAAGCTCTCAAGAAGCCCATCTTTAAGCTTTGGAAGTCACACACGCAAGTAAGGGTTCCTTCTATTCTCATTTTTATCCAAATTTCCTTATATTTTTACACCCTTTTGTTTTCATTTAAAAATTATGGGGTATATTTTATAACCTCCCACATACTCCCCTTATTATGTTTGAATGATGAGATACACATTTCTCTCTCATTAATCCCTCCCACGTACACCCGTTACCATGCTGAAATTTCATAAGAGTTCCATTTATCCTCTTTCTTCAAGTTTCTTTATTATGTTATGCCTTATATTTCCAAATTCCTTATGTTGGGAAATGTATTTCTCTGACCCTATTACTATCCATTTCATTTATATATGATGAGATACCTCTTTATCTCTCATCAATACTTTTTATGAATTTTTATGTCATGCTGTTAGGCTTCCGAAATTGTACCATGAATCTCCATTCCAAAACAATTGTGTAAGTGAATACCGTACCCATTCCCTGTCAAGGGTGTTCAATTTTATACACTTATACCTTTTAGTTGAGGACTTACATGTATGTATTCTATAACCCTTGATCGTGGAATAAATTATGATTATGAATGAATCCATGCTTTATGATCTATGTGACACACTTAAGCATGAAAATGAAATGAAAGTGACAGATGTTCTTGAAATTATATAGCGATACAATGCATTGGGTAATGTTTGGTATCATGATTTGACATGTTGGGACAGGGATTTACCTGATTCCTTTATAAGACTTTGTCCACTATGATGTCTTGACAGTTTATCATTGACCTATGATGCAATGTTTTAAGTTGTTTCCACTTTCCCATGTTATGATTATCATGCTATATTATGTATTTATGTTCATGTTTCTTTTATGATCCATTGATACGACTATTTTCTAACATGTGTTTTCTTCCTCATGTTATTCCATTTTTTATTCCCTTACTGAGATTTATAGCTCACCCCTTTCTTATGTATGTCCTCAGGTTATCCCATGCAATATTAAGTATGAAGGAATGTTGTGGTCATGTAAAGGAAGTTTTCAATATTGATGTTGTATTTCATGTTTTAAGTTATGTAATATTCCTAATTTCCCAAGACACTAGGCTTCTCAATCTTTCAGGTTGTATAAGTTTAATTTTATTTCATTAAATTATGTATGAATGCAATAAAAAGAATAGGGTTGTTATAAAAATAACATAACAACTCCATTGGAAATATCCACAAACTCATAGATTATCCCTACATGTCATCCATAATATACATCTTCACATCCTGAGGGAAAATAAAACATAATAAAGAGGTGTTCAGATGCTTAGTAAGGGTAAACAATACAGCAGAAGTTATCATAAATAAACATAAACAATAATCCATGGTGAATAACTAAAAACACATGTCATTAAAACACAATCTTAAGCATAATATGGTAGGAATAAAAGATGAATAAATAATTCCATATAAATAATTACATGAGAATGAAACTTAACCATGAATATTCTACTAGTCGAATAATCACACAGGATATCAATTACTAATATCATAATGAGAGAATGCATAATTTTGGACATCATAAACATACTATTAAGGCCCCAACCAATAAGTTTACATAAATAGGCAAGAACTCAGCTAAAACTCGGTCTAGTTTGTCTCATGAGACATACCGATGCATCGATGGGCTATAGCAGGCCCCACCCATCACTTACTAAGTCCAATGCATTCCTCATATGTTGATTAATCAATTTTAAAAAAAATATCTTTAAATAAAATTGTCCCATATCAATTTGAAATATTTGAATCATAATCATAGATAGAAATACTCTAATAAAATAATTGATAAATTATTAAGAAATACCCTTTTATTTTGGAAAGAAGGGTTCTTTTTGAAAATAATTTGTATTTGTCATAAAATAAGATTGTAAACATGAATATCCCAGAAATGAAAAAGGGAAGGAAAATAAAATTATGTTTGAGGTACAAATTATGTCTAAATGAAGTGAAAAAATGTAAAGAGTTTTTCAGAGACTTTAGGAATAAACCACTTCAATGAGGTCTAAGAAAAAAATATAAAAGAATATTTAAAACAAAAAAAATCATAATTGTTTGTATAAAATAAGGAATGAATAAATATAGTTTCTCATGACAAAAAGAGTGATTTTATAAAAATAATGGCATCTTAAAACAAATTATGGATGATACTTGAAAATGGGTAAGAAATTGGGAAGTTCCCTTTAATTGAGTTTGCTTAATAGGAAGAATTGAAAAGGGAACCTTATAAAACACATATTTACCCATAAAAGAAAGATGAAATGATCTGGATACATGAGTTTGGAACATATAAACATAATGTAGATGAAGTATATAAAAATAAAAAATAATTACATTGGGATAAAGAGAGAGAAGGCGTAAACTGAATAAAAAAATGGAGGTTCGGGGAGAATCTCTTACCACTTTGCAAATAGTCAAACCGTATGCCTTATAAAATTAATAATCATCAAATAAAATATTTAATACAAAGAATATAAATAGATTAATAATATTATATATGAAAGGGAAGTATACATACACTGCACACAAGAAATATTAGTGAATAAGACATATCTCACAGAAATAAAGATGAGATGAGAAAACCCTTACCTTATATCCAAAATGTGTTCTGCACTTGATCTTAATGTCCTGGATAATCAGATTAAATCCATTAATTAATTAATTCAAAACTTTTTATACATTTATTTTATTTATTATAATTTTATTAAGTTCATTTATTTTCTTTTTTATTAGTTATAAAATATAATTTTATCGTTAAGGAGTGTTCGTTTCTTTGATTTTCGTGATTGGTTCACTTATATATATATACAAAGGATCACATGAAATGAGAATAGTTATATAGAATTGAAAATATATATTATTAATGAACTTCCAGAAATTTAAATGGTTATATAAATCATTTGGTTATTTGGGGAGATGATGAATCATGAAATAAGACGTTAGTGATAATCATTTAGATTTTTTGGAGTTTTTTTGATCATGCATCACGAACTAGTTTTATTTTATTAATTAACATATTGAATATATACGGGTTCTAGAACATTATATGACCTATAATATGTATAATAAAATATTATTTGACTATAACAATGGTTTTATGACCAGCTTTGGAGACGTTAATGGAAAATGATAATACACCGTCCACGATGATGGTAAATCGACACATCACGGATGATATTTTCATTTTTAGAATAAAAGAGAGAGGAGAAGGGGATTGATGATGGATTTTACATTAACACAATAAAATTTCAGTATATATAAGATACCATAGTTATCATGAATGTTTGGATAGAGGAGGTTAGGGAATGATAAGAAAAATAAATGAAATTGAAAAGAAAATAAAGGAAAACAAAAGATGATTTTGCCTCTTGAATTTCTTCTCCTTGAAAACCTACTTAAGGGGATTGAGAATGGTCTTTTGGTGAGACCAAAGGCTTCTGAATGTGGGGAAGAGAATTGGGAAGATGATTGGATAGAAATTGGAAAAGATTAAAGGCTTAATAGGTGCAAGGAGAAGAGGTGGTGAAAGGTGGTATTTATAGTTGTGGAGATGAGTGTTTTTTAAATATTTTATTCATTAGTTTATTATTTTGGCTCAAGATATGAAATAGTGATGATTTCATGAATAAATACAATAAGGATAGAATGATAGTTTGATATTATGTTTCTTACATAATTAATTACTCACTGAATAATATATTTAACTTACAATGTATATATACCCTAAATTACCGTATTTTATTATTCACAAAAATTTAACTATTTTATAAAAATCCCAAAAATTCACCCTAACTATTTTTCAATGTGTAGAATTAAAAAATTAACTCCATTTTATGAAAATATTTTTCTAAATATGATAAATTTATTTTTTAATTAAAATCATTATTTATTCGAAAAATAATGATTTTAATATTATGACTATTTTTATGACACTTTGAAAAATTCATTAAGGTCTCATAAAAATATCTTATAATCACAAGACAAAAAAATATTAATTTATGAATTTATTTTATGAAAATAATTTTCTTTTAAATAATTATATTAATTATAAAATTGTAAAAAAACATTTATGTTTCACAAAAAAACCAACACTTAATTTATCATTTTTAAAATATTTATTTACTTATTCCATGATATAAATATACCATATTTTCATTTATAAGATACCTAAATTTTATTTATACTTCATAGGTGAATTTATTGTTCTAATTACCACATTAATATTCCTAACGGTCACATTATTATTTCAAAGGTTACATTACTATTCATCAAAAACGAAACTTATCAGAAAAATACCAAAAATTTAACCAAAGTAAATTTTTATATTACGCTTTAAAAAATAATATTTATTTAGTCAAATATAATTTATAAGTGTCAAAATTTATATTTAAAACAAGTTCTCCATTAAAAGGTGGTAAAATTGCATTTAGAAAAATATAGCTTTTATGTGTAAAGTCAGATTCATTATTATATTATATCTCTAAAAATATTTTGGATGAATGTAAAAATATTTGATTGAATATATAATGTATAAATTTCATTAATATCTTTCACTAATAGTGTTTAATTTAATTTATTAATTTAAAATGTCATTGTGGACATAAAAATAGTTTTTATAAAAATACATCATTTATGTTCAATTGGTTTTCATTTCTAATTAATTGGTAACCAATGAATTAATTTTATAAACATGTGTAATATATATTTTCATAATACACTTAATTTCATTCATTACCTTCAATTCCCAAAATATAAGAGATAACTATAATAACTAAATAATAATATTTAATCATTTATTAAGCTCACAATCTATCGAAGAAGTTAAATTAAAAAAAGAGGCATATCGTAAAATCTTGAGGTGTTACATTCTTCCCTCCTTCAATAAATTACATCATCTAAATTTAAAATTTCACTTCAAAAATAATGTTTGTTACTTGAAAATTCCTTTGTGAGAAACCCACATTGGAAATAAGGTTAATAAAATATCCTCTTAATGAGAAGGAAAAGGAAAAGTGAAGGTCACCACAAAACCAGGATTTTGGATAGGAAATCATTAGTGGAAAATGATAACATGGACATGGAATAGGAATATTACATTCATGTTCTGATGGATATTGATAGAAAACATGTTCATTAGAAATTTAACCATTAAAAAACCATAAATCTATGATCAGTTAAAAGACCATTGATTTCTCAGAAAGAAAAGTAAACAAATAACATTTTTGTTCCAAAATATTTTTCCTAAAGTTGAGGGATCATTTTAATATTTAGATAAGTAATTGAGAAAAATAAACATACTCGATTTATTTCCATGTCATAAGCATAATCCCATCCTTTGACTGTGCTTCGATCTATTTTCACTTCACCCCTTACACATGGAAATGAATATTCAAGATGATTTTTTCATGCCTGAAACACTTTTAATGAATCATATGGTCTTTAAGTCATTAATTTGACTTTTAAATGTTTATTTTATCCAATGAGGTTAGCATATGTTATCAATTAATAACAATTCACAAAGTTTAACTTGACCCATTCCACAAATAGATAATCTCCAGACTCGTTTAAAAAATGTATGTCCACATTAAATGACAGATTTAGAAGGAAGGTAACTAAATTTAAAAAATAAACTTAACATAAGATTCTAAAAATAATGTAGCTCTTAATCCCACATTCCAATTATATGAATACATTAATCTGTTTTAAACCTTTATGAAACATTCATTCTTCCAAGAGTAAAATCTCAGGTTGTCCTTAAATCCAAACATCTAATAATTCCAACATAACATAAACCATCAGATCACTAACCACCTTTATAGTCACTAATACTATCCCATAAACATCTGTTTAATATTATCTCAACATAAAGCACATATTTAGAGTTATATTTCCCAAGTCATGTGTTTTAAAGAAGATCAACCTACAATAGAATCACTTCTCTGCATTACATGTTCTATTCATCACATGCTTCAAATTCCTTAATGAAGAAGTAATGTAGTAAAATCCTTATATATCTCATGATTCTTATAACCAAATCATTATTGATAAAATAATCAAATTACATAATTATTGGATCCAAAAACATACATATTAATCATTACTCTTCATCTATGGTAGTAGCGTAATCTTGACCATGATCAATTGTCCTCTTTTAGTGTATATTCATTTGACACTTGAGACATTAATTTACATAGTGTCCTGTCTCCTTGAAGTTGAAGCATTGTACATTGGCAAACTTTTTCTTACCCTTTAAATTATTTCACACTCTAAGTCGTGATTTCCATTCCCCAAACATGGAAGTTTTTCATTTCCAAAATAATTTTATTAAGATCACTAAACACATAAAATTTTAGTCAAAAGAAACTCATACTCTCATCCTGGTCTTCAGTTTTGGCATGTCTCTTAAAGAGCATGGGCCCAGGAATGTCAATGGTACTTCAAGGCATCCTCCAAATCCCCCAACACCTCTTTCCAAATGCAACTTGTGCAGTTTGGATAGACATGATGTGGACATTGATAATTATTTAGAAAGGTTTTATTTTCAATATAATTTTTTTGAACATCCACGTGAACCCGACCTTTATAAAATAATCTTATTGTGTTGTCCTCAATGGTCTCAAAATTATCCTTAATACTTCCAAATATATAAAAATTTAAAATTTGATAAATGTAATCTACTCAGAGGTTTTTCTCTTCTATATCTCCTTCAAGATTGATGAGATCTTCATATAGTTTAGTTAGGGTGAATAATTCAAAAATACCCTGGTAATACCTTCCTTTCTTGGAATAGTAGGAAAGATGAGAATATATGATTTGTTCATATAATAACCATGATCCTTGGAATAAATGGGTAATAGTATAGGTGTGATATGACTCATACAATTTCTTGCAGGTATCTTGGATGTTGATAAAGATTTCAAAATCACTTGAGAAAGATTTCAGGATTATCCTTGAAATTAAATCATATAAAAGAGAGAAACGAGTTGTTCATGATCTTTCTCCTTCCATTTCGAGGTTGTTCCTCAATTGAAAATAAAATTTAAGGAATAAAGGTTTTAGTAAAAGAATATACTTAGAAAATTTAATATATTCTTAACCAAACATCCTTCCGTCCACCATTTTTAAATAATGGAATATACTGGATCAGCTCATAAGATCACGAATCATAATGTATAATTTCAAACTAGAAAAACACTTAACATAAATCGAAAATTTATGTATATCTAATCTCATAATCATAAACATGGGTTTTTAGTGGTGTATTTACTTTTAAATCCTTTATAATGGTTTGAAAAGAAAATGTGAATTAACCTAAACATATATCCTGGGAGTGTCAAATTAGGTGTGCAGTAAGGAACTTTGTCATGTACTAGTTTACTCCGAGTCAGACCCGACGCACCTTGTCAAAGTTTTTACCCCTAGGTACATCTGTACCAAAACTATATCCACTTATAGTATCTAGATAAGTACGTATTTCTAGGAAGGACCACATAATATCTACCTTATCAAAATTATAGGATGTTCTTCTATGCTTATCCTCAAAGTCTATCTTAGGGTTATATTCCCTGATCTATGTTTTCAAAATCTAGTTTCTAAATTTTCTACTAAACTTCCTCTGATACCAACAGTAAAGACCTTGACCTCAGTATCCTCGAGATGGTTCCTTACTTTATTACATTGGTACTATGAACAAGTGTTTGCATCCCAAAGGGCCGAATAGTTTAGTAGATTTGGAAAACTAGATACAAGAATAAGTTTTACATTACAAATTAAAAGGAAAAATAACATAACAACTCCATTGGAAACATCCATAAACTCCTAGATTATCCCTACGAGTCATTCATAATATACATCTTCACATCATGGGGAAAAATAAAATATAAGAAAGGGGTGAGCTCAGATGCTCAGTAAGGGTAAATAATATATCAGAAACTATCATAAATAAACTTAAAAAATAAGGCATGATGAATAACTAAAAACACATTCCATTAAAACATAATCTTGAGAATAATATGGAAGGAATAAAATATGAATAAATAATTCCATATAAATAATCACATGAGAATGAAACTTAACCATAAATATTATACTAGTCAAATCATTACATAGACTATCAATTACTAATATAATAATGAGGGAATGCATAATTATAGGCATTATATGTTGGATTGGTGTATCTCGATCCAGTTTGGGCCGAATGCTTGTGGCCGCCTTCAACTGTAGTGATGCAGACTTCCTATACGGAATAGTAGATCATTTTCCTCCTTTTGTAGACCATTTAAGGCTAGGATTTGTGTGAGAAATTTCTGTAATATGTTCTCCTAAATCATAGTGAAGTTCTGCCTTTCTGTGGACATAGGGATTATTCCTGAACGACGTACATTTGTGTGTTCTGTGTGTTTTCTTTTCTTCTGAATTTTATTTCCGCATCTCGTTTCTGTCGTTGCATCTCCCAACGCTTCCACAACAACTGGTATCAAAGGTTGAGTTCAGGATTCTCCAACGATGGCCATGGATAAAGGCATAGTGAAGATCTTTCACTTTGATGGAACTGACTTTAGTTTTTGGAGGATGAAGATCAAGGATTATCTTTATCAAAAAAAGATACACTTGCCGCTTCTGGGTCTGAATCCAATGGACATGGATCAGTCGGAGTTGGAGTTACTAGATCGGAAGGTTCTAGGAATTGTGCACCTTATTTTGTAAAAAAACATGGCATTCAACATCATATAGGAGAAGAAGATGATCGATATGATGAAATATCTCACGAATATGTACGAGAAGCCTTATGCGGAAAACAAGGTGCACTTGATGTGACGATTATTCAACCTAAAAATGGTTGAAGGGAGAATTGTTGCAGACCACATCAATGAATTCAACACCATCATAAGTCAACTGACATCAGTGAAAATTGATCTTGGTGATGAGACATGTGCACTGGTCATACTATCTTCTTTACCTAACAGTTGGGAAGCAACTATAACAGATGTGAGCAGTACTTTGGGGAATACCAAACGGGCTCTAAAAGATGTATGGGACCTGATCCTCAATGAGGATATGCGGAGAAGAGAGTTGGACATATTCTCTAGTTCTGCTCTGGACGTTGAATGAAGAGGAAGGTACCCACAACATGACAATCATAGAGGGCGATCAAAGTCTAGATGAAAAATCTGAGATAAGGAAAAGGGGGCTGGTCCTACCTGTTGGACATGCAGGAAGAAATGAGATGTCAAGGAGTGTAGAGATAAACAGAAGAGACCTGAAACCAGTGGATAAAACACAACAGCTGAAGGAACTGATGACATGCTGCTATTGAGCATGGATAGCCCAATGAAGTCTTGAATTTTACACTCTGGGGCGTCTTTCCATTCCACATCGGAGAAGGTATTTCTGAAAAATTACGTTTCTGGAAATTTTGGCATGGTACATCTTGCTAATGATGAACCCTTGCAGATTGTGGGGAAAGGAGATGCATGGATTAAGAAAAAAAGTGGGGCTCTGCTGGTTCTATAAAATGTGAGGTATATCCCTGGTTTGAGAAGAAATCTTATTTCTATTGGACAACTTGATGATGCAGGTCTGAGTACTACATTTACTGGTGGTGCATGGAAGATCATCAAAGGAGCTTTGGTAATAGCTTAGGGAGAAAATAATGGTACCCTATACAACATGATAGAAACTTTCATAGACATGGCTACATCATTGAAAGCTATCAAAGATTCACAATTATGGAACTATAGGCTAGGCCACATGAGTGAGAAGGGGATGAATGTGATGACAACAAAAGAGTTTCTACCAGAGTTGAAGTCAGTGGATGTTGGACTATATGAAGATTGTATCTTTAGAAAGAAGAAGGTGTCTTTTGCAATAGGAGGTAGAACACTGAAGGCTGAGAAGCTATACCTGGTGCACACTGATGTTTGAGGGCTTGCACTAGTACACTGCCTTGGAGGGTCACAATAAAATGTGACATTCATCAATGAATCAACAAGGAAGGTATGGTTTTACTTTCTGAAAATTAAATGTAATGTGTTTAAGATGTTTCAGAAGTGTAAGATCATGGTAGAGAATGAGTTAGGAGAAAAGATAAAATGCTTGAGATCTGACAATGGTGGAGAGTACGACATTAATGAGTTCAAAGAATTCTGTTCTGATAATGGAATTCAGCGGGAGAAGACCATTCTAGGTACACTGCAAAATAATGACGTGGTAGAGAGGATTAATAGGACATTGAATGAATGTGCTAGGAGTATGGGGTTACACTCGGATTTGCCCAAGACTTTTTGGGATGATGCAGTGAACATGACAACATATCTGATCAACAAAAGTCCATCTATACCAATTGTAGAATGTCTACCCAAGGAGATCTGAACTAGTAAGGAGGTAAAACTCTCACATTTACGAGTTTTTGATAGTTTGGATTATGTATACATTGATGCTAACTTAAGGTACAAGCTTGATGCTAAGTTTAATCCATGTGTCTTTATTGGCTATGGTGCTAAGGAGTTTGGTTACCGCTTTTGGTATGATCTCAAGAAGATGGCCATCAGGAGCCAGAACATGGTATTCAATGAAGGTGTAAGGTATAAACATCACCATATAGTTGAAGATGAAAATGAGAACATTGAATCTGAGTGAAAAGAGAAAGTAGAGATTGAAGGTGTACCTGATCATGAGACATCAGAACCGGTGGAACCTACTACTCCATTGGAGTTGAGGAGATCTACAAGGGTGAGAAGGCCTGTGCATAGGTATTCACCATCCTTGCATTATCTATTATTGACTGATGGTGGAGAACCATAATGCTTTGAAGAGGCAATGCAGCTGAAAGAGTAGAGCAAGTGGGAGTTGGATATGAAAGAAGAGATTTCCTCATTGCATGATAACAACACTTGGGAGCTGACACCTCTACCAACAGGAAAGAAAGCATTGTAGAAAAAGTGGGTCTACTGGGTCAAGGAAGAACATGATGGAAAGAGGAGGTACAAGGTAATACCGGTAGTGAAATGTTTTCAACAGAAGGAAGGTGTGGACTTCACTGAATTTTTTTCACCTGTGGTGAATCTTACCACCATCCGGGTGGTTCTCAGCATTGTGGTGTCAGAATACTTGTACCTTGAGAAACTTGATGTTAAGACTTCTTTCCTTCATGTAGATTTGGAGGAGGATTTCTACATGAAACAACCATAGGGATATGTAGAGTCTGGGAAGGAAAACTTGGTGTGAAAACTCCAGAAGAGCTTGTATGGGTTAAAGCAGACACCTAGACAGTGGAACAAAAAGTTTGATTCATTCATGACTAAAAATGCATACAAACTATGTGGCATGGATCAATGTTTCTATATAAAATCCTTTGGTGATGAATATATTATATTGCTTTTGTATGTGGATGACATGATCATTGCAGGATCATTTATGCAGAGGATTAATGAGCTGAAAGGGTAGTTGGCTAAGGAGTTTGAAATGAAATATCTTGGAGAAGCTGGAAAGATTCTGGGGATAACGATCAAGAGAGACTGCACAACTAGAGCGTTGATGTTGTCACAGGCTGATTACATTGGGAAGGTTCTGAGAAGATTCAGTTTGTTGGAAGAAAAGACAGTCTCTATTCCCATGGCGAGCCATTTCAAACTATCAAAGGAGCAATCACTGAAGATGGAAAAATAGGTTGAGTACATGGCAAAAGTTCCATAGGCATCATCTATTGGAATCCTAATGTATTCCATGGTCTTTACTCAACCTGAAATTTCTCATGCAGTGGGAGTTGTGAGAAGGTATATGGATAACCCTCGAAAGAAACATTTGGAAGCTATGAAGTGGATACTGAGGTATTTGAAGGAAATAAAGGAGGTATCTCTATGCTTTAGGAAAGGAAATTCATTGTAGGGGTATGTGGATGTTGACCTTGGAGGTGATGTTGACAACAGGAGGAGTACCACAGGTTTTGTCTTTACCTGTGGAGAAACTATGTTAAGTTGGATATCACAATTGCAGAAGGTGTTGGATTTATCCACCATAGAGGCAGAATACATTGCTATAATAGAAGCTGTAAAAGAGATGGTTTGGCTGAATAACTTCTTAGATGAATTGGGAATAAAGCGATAGGAGAATGTATTGCACTGTGAAAGTCAACATGCTATACATCTTGCAAAGAACCCGAAATTTCATGCCCAGATGAAGCACATTCGGTTGAAGTACCATTTCATCAGAGTTTTGATATAGGATGGGTTGCTGACATTGCAGAATATTTGTGGAACCAATAATCCAGCATACATGTTGACAAAGCCCATGGTGATACAGAAGTTGAGGCACTGGTGTGACTCTGTTGGTCTCCACTGATGAAAGGAGGATGAGAGGAAGAATGAGGGAAGACACGAAGGGAGCACAAGAGGAAAACAACTTGTATTTCATGAATCATCATGTTGAAATTGAAGCTATGAATGGAAAGCACGCACACTGGTGAGTGAATAAGAGGAATAACTCAGATTAAGTAAGTTGTATTAGTCAGTGACATCGAAGCATATCAACGTAGTGGATTAGGCTCCAAGTAGGATATTGTTGGATTGGTGTAGACCAATACGGTTTGAGCCGAATGCTTGTGGCCCGATCTGGTTTGGGCTGAATGCTTGTGGTCCAATCCGATTTGGGATGAATGCTGGTGGCTGCCTTTCACTATAGCGATGCTGACTTCCTGTGCGGAATAGTGGATCATCATCCTCCTTTTGTAGCCCACTTTTAGGCTAGGATTTGTGTGGGAAATTTCTATAATCTATGCTTCTGAATCATAGTGAAGTTCTACCTCTCTGTAGACATAGGGATTATTCCCGAACCTCGTAAAATTTGTGTGTTCTTTGTGTTTTCTTTTATTCTACATTTTCTTTCTGTATCTAATTTCTATCATTGCGACTCCCAAAACTTCTGCAACATTATAAACATAACATTAAGTACTTGGTCAATAATTCTACATAAATGTGTAAGGCCTCTGTCAAAACCCTTTCTAGTTTGTCTCACGATACCTACCGATGCATCAAGGGGCTATAATGGGCCCTACTTATCACTTACTATATTCAATGTATTCTTCATATGTTGAACAATCGATTTAAAAAAAATTAAATCAAAGTGTCCCATACCAATTTTAATCATAATCAAGGATGAAAATACTCTAATAAAATCATTGATAAATTCTTGAGAAACACCCTTTTACTTTGGAAAGAAGAGTTCTTTTTGAAAATCATCTGTATTTTTCATAAAATAAGATTGTAAACATGAATATCCCATAAAAGAAAAGGTAAGTAAAATGAAATTTTGTTTAAGGTATAAATGATTTCCAACTGAAGTGAAAACATATAAAAATAGTTTTTAAGATACTTTAGAAATGGGCTGCTTCAGTAGGTTTTAAGGGAAAATATAAAAGTCTTTAAAACTGAAAAATCATAATTGTTTGTATAAAAAAAATAATGAAAAAAGATAGTTTTTCATGTCAAAAATAGTGATTTTATAAAACTAATAGTTTCTTAAAATAAATTATGGATGGTACTTTAAAATGGGTAATAAATCGAGAAGTTCCCTTTAATGAAGTTGTCTTAAGAAGAAGAATTGAAAATGAAACCTTATAAAACACATATTTACCCATCATAGAAAGATGAACTGATATAGATACATGAGTTTGGAACATGTATACATAAAGTAGAAGAATTATATAAAAATAAAGAATAATTACATTGTGATAAAGAGAGAGAAGATGTAACCCGAATGAAAAATAGAGGTTTGGAGAGAATCCCTTACCACTTAGCAAATAGTCAAAATGTATGCCCCATAAAATTAATATTCATCAAATAAAACATTTAATACCAAGAAGATAACTATATTAATGATATTATACATCAAAGGGTAGTATAAATACACCACACACAAGAAATAGTGGTGAATAAGGCATATATCACAAAAAATAAAGGTGAGATGAGAAAACCCTTACCTTACGTCTGAATGTATTCTAAACTTGATCTTAATGTCCTGAATAATCAGATTAAATACATTAATTAATTAATTCATAAAATTTTATACATGTATTTTATTTATTATAATTTTATTAAGTTAATTTATGGAACTTTTGATTAGTTATAAAATACAATTTTATTGTTTGAGAGTGTTCGTTTTGCTTGGTTTTCGTGATTGGTTCACTTGTATATATGTACGAAGGATCACGTCAAATGAGAATAGTTATCCAGAATTGAAATTATATGTTATTAATGGAATTAAAAAATATTAAATGGTTATATAAATAATTTGGTTATTTTGGGTGAGGATGAATCATTAAATAATACGTTATTGATAATCGTTCAGATTATTTTGGCGTTTTTTTATAACCATGAACTAGTTTTGTTTTATTAATTAATATCATGTATATATACTGGTTCCATAAAATTATATGACATATAATATGTATAATAAAATATTATTTAACCATAAAAATGGTTTTATGACCAGCCTTATAGGCGGTAATGGAAAATGAAAATGCATTATCCATGATGACAGTAAATCAACACATCACGGATGATATTTTCATTTTTAGAATAAAAGGGAGATGAGAAGGGGATCAATGATAGATTTTACATTAACCCAATATAATTATAGTATATATAATATACTAGAGTTATCATCAATTTTTGGATATAGGAGGAGAGTGAAGGATAAGAAAATAAATTAAATTGAAAAGAAAATAAAGGAAAATGAAAGAGGAATTTACCTTTTGAATTTATTCTCCTTGAGAACCTCCTTAAGGGGATTGGGAATGGTCTTTTGGTGAGACCAAAAGCTATTTGATGTGCGGAATAGACCTTAAAAGAGGATTGGTAAAATATTGGACAAGCTTTAAGGCTTAATATGTGTGAGGAGAAGAGGTGGTGATGGGTGATATTATAATGGAGAAGAGAGGTTTTTTTATTATTTTATTTATTAGTTTATTATTTTGAATCAAGACAAAAAATAGTGATGATTCCATGATTAAATACAGTATGGATAGAATAATAGCTTGAGACTATGATTCTTACATCAGTTATGACTCAAGGAATAGTTTATTTAACTTAAAATGTATATATATCATAAATTACTGTATTTTACTATTCACCAAAAATTCAACTATTTTTAAAAAAATCCCAAAAATCAACCCTAAACATTTTTTGATGCGTAGAATTAAAAAATAAACTTCATTTTATGAAAATAATTTTATAAATATGATACATATAATTTCTAATTAAAATTATAATTTATTCAAAAAATACTGATTTTAATATTATAACTATTTTTATAAAACTTTGAAAAATTCATTAAGGTCTCATAAATTTATCTTATAATCATAAGAAAAAAAATTTAATTTATGAATTTATTTTATTAAAATATATTTTTTAAAATAATTATATTGATTATAAAATTGTAAATAAATATTTATGTTTCACAAAAATACCAACACTTAATTTATCATTTTTAAAACATTTATTTACGTATTTCATTCTATAAATATACAATATTTTCATTTATAAGAAACCTAAATTTTATTTATAATTTCATAGGTGAATTTATTATTCTAATGTCCACATTACTATTCCTAATGGTCACATTATTATTCCAAAGGTCCCATTACTATTCATAAAAAATGAAGTATATCAGAAAAATAAAAAAATGTATCCAAATAAAATTTTGATATTACGATTTAAAAAATAATATTTATTTAGTTAAATATAATTTATAAAAGTTTCAAAATTTATATTTAAAATAAGTTATCCATTAAAAGGTGTTAAAACCGTGTTTAGAAAAATATAGCCTTTTTATGTATAAAATTGAATTTATTCTTATCTTATGTCTCTAAAAATATTTTGAATGAATGTAAAAATATTTGATTAAATATATAATATATATATTTCATTAATATCTTCCACTAATGGTATTTAATTTAATTTTTAATATAAAATGTCATTGTGGGTTTAAAAATAGTTTTTATAAAAATACATTTTTTATGTTCAGTTAGTTTTCATTTCTAATTAATTGGTAAACAATGAATTAATTTTATAAACATGTGTAATCTATATTTTAATAATTTAATTAATATCATTAATTCCATTTTATTCCCAACATATAGGAGATAACTATAATTATTAAGCAATAATATTTATCCATTTATTAAGCTTGTAAGCTATCAAAGAAGTTAAATTAAAAAAGAGAGGCATACTGTAAAATCTTGGGGTG
This sequence comes from Viscum album, assembly GCA_963277665.1. Classification (NCBI taxonomy): domain Eukaryota; kingdom Viridiplantae; phylum Streptophyta; class Magnoliopsida; order Santalales; family Viscaceae; genus Viscum; species Viscum album. Next base: position 160,367,992 of record OY728125.1, read on the forward strand.
CTACATAACACATGAAAATGATGATTTTAATAAGTAATTATTAATAAATTGGTGATATAATGTTATAAGTGTATGATATACGATATTATAATTATGTAATTTTTCTATAAAGTATAATAAACTTTAATTTATTATGTAGGAGGTTAGAGTGCTTTTGAAGCAAGATGAACTTGAGGTAAGAGATTTTCTTCTCACTTTTATTTTTGTGAGAAAAATATCATATTTACCACTTGTTTCTTTTATTTAGTGAATATACTAACCATGAATTCATTCTAGGATTCTTCTCATTAAAATTATAGGGATATACATATCCATCTAAGGCTGTCTCTTTCATTAGGTTTTTATTTGAAAGTTACCAAAGTGGTAAGGATTTTATGTCACATCTCATTGTTTATCAAGATTGTTTAGGATCAAGTTTCTAATGATTAAATTTCTTGATCTACCTATTAAGAATCTCTTGAATTTTCTTCTCCTATGTTTATTAAAAAAAATCAAGTAATAATATAATTTTTATCCTTTTTTTACTTAAAATGATTGATAAAATGTTTTTAAGAAAAACAAACTCTATATTCCCTTTAGTTAGGAATATTTCTCTTCCATGTTCATGTTTTCTTTAAAATATTTTCAATTTTTTTAATATTATCTTATGATTATTTAAATTCTTTTTACCCATGTTTTAATTTTTAAAAAATGGTTTAAAATGAATATTCTTGTCATTTTCTAAATGAGGTACTTTTGACTTTTTACTAAAAATTTAAATGGAATATTTATTTTAACATACACGAGATGAATAAAATTTCCCACCATCATGACCGCTCAAGATTTTAGGATTAATTTAATCATTTCCATAGTTATTTTTAAAGAAAATATTATCTATGGAATTTTGGAAATTGTTTGATTTTAAAGAAGTTATTTCAAAATGAAATAGGTATTTTCCTCAAGAAATATTCCATAGATATTTTAAAGGAATTTTCATATAAGATGACATCCTTTGATGTTACATTTGTTTTACTGATGATATGATCCAATTATACCATCCTTATTCTTTATCTGGGTGGTTTATTATTATGATAAGGATATGTATGAAACCTATTCATTTTCTTTAGGTTATGTTATGATGAAATATTGAAATATTTATGAAACCCATTTCCTTTCCATAAGATATGATATATGATGAATAATTTATAATCTTATGTCACACATATGAATGAATTATGATTATGTGTTGGGTGGGCCTATAATTATATATCCCTCCAATTTATTGGGTAAAGATGGATATCTCATGAGATAATAAGGATTGGAATTAGGAATGAACCTAGTTTAGTAAGGGAATCTATCCACTATGATAGTTTTGGAAGTGAACCTTGAATAAAGATACGATGGAATGAGGTGTGAAACCAATCTACTATAATCATCTTGGAAATGAGCGTTGACTAATGAAATGATTTTCTATGATTATATGTATGTCACAAACTTATGTTTTATGCTAATGTTATGCTCTCATGGATCATGTTCATTAATTATTTTATGTGTCATGTCTTATGAACTTCCAATATTTATTCCATGAATCAAAATTACGATCTATGATTTGATGGGTATGGTTTTCAAGTGTTACAATCATGCTATTATACCCTTATGCTCATGTTATGTTTAAGAGATCATTGATATCTACATTGTTTACGCTTACTGATCATTTGATCTCACCCATTCTTTTGTTTACTTTCCCCAGGTAATGAAGAAAGATTTTAAGTATGATATGTATAAGAAGAGTTCAAGTTAGGAATACTTTAGTGGTAGATGATATAGATCTCTTATGAACAAGTTTTTTTTGTATTCAAGTTTCCAAACACACAAAAACTATTTTATTCTTTCATGGATCATCATGTTATATATTGAGTATTCATCTAATAAGATGTAATATTTATGTTTGAAAAGTATAGGTCTCTATAGTTGATATTAGAGTAAGGTTTAGTTTCCTTTGGAAACTAGGATGAGAAAAATTTAGTGAGAACCCTTAAGATAATCCTATACAGAGGAGAAAATCCTAAGTTACAATAAAGAAAGGAGTGTGGTTTTTCTAAAAAAACATCCCTATATGAATACTACAAGTGGATGTGGTTTTGACATAGATGAATATAGGGGTAATAACCCCAAAAAGAGTAGCTTTAGTATATCTCAACCATTATTCTGGTGTATGGTGAGTGTGCCCTTACTGCACACCTAGTTTTACACTCCTGGAGGATATGATTGGGATAATTCACATTTTCTTTATAACTATTATGAAGGATTTAAATAGATGAAGATCATGAATGACCTACTTTAAACTAAATAGTTCATAGATTGAATATAAGGTGTCATTATTTAGACATCCTATAAATGTTTTTTCATGATTTATTACCCCGATTAAATATTCATGATGGTAATGCTAACCATTTTGAATTTATTATGGGATTGAATATAAGATTATTAAGTTGAGGTGGTAATAGGTATGATCAAATATTAAAATACCCTATTTGAGCTTAGAATTAGCATATATTAGGAAAATTCTTAAAGGATGATAATTCATACCTTCAATGATTAAATGTTAAATTAGCAGTAAAAACCCCAAATGGTATGATGATAACATATCAAGTCTATGATTCTTATCCAATTTAACTTTGTGGAAATTTGATTCCTGTAAATCTTTTTATCCTCCCTCTAGTTAAATATGATGTTATCTTAGGCATGGATTTAATTTCCTCAGATAAACCCCACATCAATTTCCAATTAAGGCAAGTCATGTTTGATATTCCAAACCAACCTATGATCATTTATTATTGAGATGATAAATATGAACTTCCAATAGATATTACATCAATTTCATAGGTCTTAATTCCTATTAAAAAGGGTTTTTTTTATTTCATAGGGTTAGGGATACACTCAAAATCAAAGATATTCCTATTGTATGAGAGTTTGTTGATGTATTTATAGAACCGTTGTGTAGTCTTCCTTGTAATGACCTGGATTATCATGAAGTTACAAATCATTGTTTTCTGATTTAAATAATTTATTTTATCTTGGTTAATGTACTAAAAAGGTTAATGAGTGGTTCATAAGAGCCTATGGATCATTTAGAGCCCAATGCCCCAGATTTTGGAGTGACATATTGAGACGCATGGTTAACACACAGTTAGTGCTAACCGTGCGACTCAACCATGCGAGGTGCTCAGTACACAACATATGGTTGCATGGTTTTCCCTAATCGTGTGACTTAGGACAAGTTCCCATGTGTGTGATAGAAACTTTTTAGCAGAGGGATTTTACATGGGTTGTGCATGGTTAGCCAAACTGTGCGACCGACCCTTGCTAGGGGTGTCCTTGGGTAGCGGCTGGAGCACAGTTGGTGCATGGTTTGACCAACCGTGCACCCAAACCATACAAACCCTTTAATGAAGGGTAACTTTCAATTTTTTACCTTAATTTTTTTAAACCCTATTCTTCTTTTCTTTTCTTCTAGAACACAAAACCTCCCTCTCCCTATCTCACAATGGAAGTTCCATCTTGTTCTAATGTTAGGATTTGAATCCATTTCTCCATCCAGACTTCATTTCCTTCACTGTCAAATATGTTGGATATCTAACAGTAAGAGATCCAATCCTCTTACTTCTATTATTAGTTTCTATCTCCATCTCATACTCTATTTTAGTGTGATCTAATATGCCCTATTTTCGGATCATTGGTCTAGTCTTCCAATTTCTTCCATTCTAATTCAAAACTGAAGCTGATATTAGATAAGGATTCATCTACAGGACTATAGTAGGTGGTTTAGTAATTTTACCTAAACGTTTAGGTATTTTTATAGCATTCTCTAATGTTCCAGATGATGTAATTTTCCATGTGCTACCATAAAATATAAATTTTCTTTTTAAATATTGAACCATGTTATAATACACCCTTTGAGCCTAGTTAAATTATTTAGAGTATGTCCACCTCATTGGTTTCCACCCCTTTGGGTATATTGAATTAAATGAACTCCTTATTATAAATGTTTAATTGACCAAAAAACCTCATAAGTGGTTTAAATTGACCCTAAATGGAATTTTAACTGATTTCTAAATCAAATGGTTAAATTAAATAAATTAAAGTGAGTGGAAAGGCTACGTCATGTATTGTAAATTAGTTAAAAGATTGCACAATTTGTAATAACCAAGTTGAGATGGGAGTAAATGAATGTAATAACTTAAAATGGAAATGACATATTATTATTATTATTGGACCTTAGATATTGGTCAGTGGACAATGATTAAGGGTTATTTTGAGCATGGAGTTTCATGCTCCCTTATGTTGGGTTATGGGCATGATATCTCACACTTTTTACTTTTATTCTAATGATGGGAATGACATTTCACGTTCCCTTGAATCGGGTGTTGGGCATAGTGACTCGCCCCACTATCTCGAGTGATGAACATGACATCTTTCATTCTTATGAGATTCAGTTCTAGTAACCTTAGTAGATCTTATGGCACATTAGACTATGCATGGACATCTAAGTTATGCCCCGATTCTAACTAGAACCTAGTATATATTTCTATGAATATATATTTCCTCACATATATAGTGCATATACATATATACATATTATGTATAATTAATTATAAATGCACGTGTGTGTGTATGGTAACTTGAGATCAGAATTATCCTGACTTATGCTGAAGCAGGTAGAGTTGGCCATATGTCCTATAGGAACCTGTTCCGATAGGTTTTTATTTATCAATATCTATTATTTATCTATTATTTATGCACACTTATATGCTATACACATTGAGTAGTTTATTATAGACACCGTTGGTGGTAGACTACCGAGTTTATTCTCACACCTTTTTCGGACCACCAATTAGTACCTGAGCAGACCTTATGGATTCAACTAGGGATAAGGGAAAGTGCCCAGTCTTGGATTCTTGGTTTTTTTACTTATAGTATGGTAGCATGGGAGAAAAGGACCGAGCATATGCTCGTGATGCTAGTGGACATGTATTTTGATCTTTTGTCCTTTTTGTATAACATGTTGTATGTGTATGTACTTTGTATCCCCTGTATCCACTTTTTTTTATATCGGCATTCCATGACATCAGTTTGTATACAACTCAGCTTATTTCTTGATTATTATTACTTCTTGGATGTTTCCTATTCCTCTATGCTTATTTATGGTATCTGTTTCTATTGTGATGTTAGTTATCTTATATTATTCAACAATTTATTATCTCTATTTATTTATGTTGTGACACTCTGATAAGAGGTAATAATCACCCCACTGTACCATCTTAGACCCTCACTACTAGTCACCAGCCTCTGACGTATGAGGAGGAGTTCTTGAGGCCATGTAACCCATCAGACCGAGGCACTATTTTAGTAGTCCCCAGGCCAGGACATTACAAAGTGGTATGAGATCCTTATTTTTTTATTTTGTCTTATTGTTTTTATATTATATAGGAGACTAGGAACATTTTATATTTGGTAATGAGCCTATGTGTGGGATTATCTTACCCACATACAAGGGAAACCCAAATTACCTAGGATGGGTAATTGCTATTCTAGTTTTTTCCTATTACAGTTGTACAAATTTCATAGATGGGTGATAGACATGTTTTGTGGTGTTATTATTATTATTTTTATTGTTATTATTGTAGATAATTTTTAACCATGGCCTGGTATGGGAAGAAGGTAATAGTTCATTCATCACCACATGCACTTTAGGACTTATATGCCATACATTTTTGCATGACACGTTTACTTACTACATGCATTTTTTTGATGGATATAGTTGGTTCCTTGATATCTATTAGAAATGTGCTAACGTTTCTTGCAGGGATAACATAATTGGATTAATTAAAGTGTCTTCATCAATCTAAATGATGTTTTCATACATATATTGATGATGAAACCTTAATGAACCAATTATTCCATGTTTGAGCCGTAAACCTTTGGTTATATGGACTAAAACATCAGTTGATTTTATTTCTTGAATGCCAATGGTGATTTATGAAGTAAGTACTTCTATAAATTTGGAATATAAGTTCATGTAATAAAATTATTTTATATGACTTGTTGGTTATAGTTATATGATGTTCCGATTATAATTTATAAGGAGCATGCCTTTTATAAACTGGGAATGGAGACACATCTAACTGGACCATGATATATATATACACACATAAAAGAGTACAAACTTAAATGAAACTAAACCCTTAAATGGAATGGTTATCATTAAACGGGGATTCTAATTGTAAATTAAAGGGTGTTTTCCACTATACCTTGCAATTGACACCCCATATACTAGAACTGTAACAACCTAAAGTTTTATCAATAGAAATTCACTTATTATAATTATGTCATATGGTATAAATACATAATAGAACACAATAAAAGCTTTGTAAATAATGAATGAATGAAATAAGAAGCATTTCTAGAAGTTAATGAACCTTTACCAATGAAATAGTAACTTGACCTTTAGAATAGTAATGTGACTCTTATAAATAGTAAATCGACCAATTAAATAGTAAAACCCCCAAAGAAATTATAAATAAAACTTATCCATCTTATAAGTGACACTATGATATAATTATATCATAGTATAAGTAAATAGATATTTTAAAAATTATTAATTAAGTGTTGGTATTTTTATAAGTCATAAATATTTAATTACAATTTTATGATTAATTTAATAATTTAAAAGAAAATTTATTTTATTAAAATGTATCCATAAATTAATATTTTTATGTCTTACGATTTTAAAATAATTTTATAAGACCTTAATTAATTTTTCAAAGTGTTATAAAATATGTTATAATTTTAAAATCTGTATTTTCTAAGTAAATGATGTTTTTAATTAAAAATTAAATTAATAATATTTAGAAAATTATTTTCATAAAATGGATTTCATTTTTTAATTCTACACAGCAAAAAATGGTTAGTTTGAATTTTTTGGATTTTTTTAAAATATATGAATTTTTGTGAATAGTGAAATGCGGTAATTTACAGAATAAGTAAATAAATAGATTTTTGAGTCATTATTGAGTCATGGATGATGTAATTGACAAATGGTTTGAATTTAAATGCACTAATTACAGTATTTATTCTCAATAATCAACACTATTGTTTGTCTTGAGAAAAATAATAAAATAATGATTAAAATATTCAAAAACACCCTCCTCCTCCACTATAAATACAACCTATCACCACCTCTTCTCCTCACACCACTCAAGCCTTTAGCCTTGTAAAAATTATGCTCAAAAATCTTCTCAATACCCCTACCCAATACCATGAGATTTTGGTTTTAATAAAAGACCAAAACCAATCCCTTAAGGAGGTTCTCAAGAAGAAGGAATCAAGAGGTATGACCCTCTTCTATTTTCTTTAAATTTCTTTTCAAGTTTATTTATTTTCCTTTTCTCTCCTAACCTCCCCTCATCCATATTGAATAAAAAATTCAGTATCTTATATATACTGGAAATTTATCATGTTTATGGAATAATTCTTCATCAAATCTATTCTCCTCTCTCTCTTTTATTTTAAGAATGAAAACATTGTCCGTGAGGTGCTGATTTACCACCTTCACTGATTACGTGCTTTCATCTTTCAATTTAATCTTCAAGGATGGTCATGAAACCATTTTATGGTTGAAAAAAATTATAATATATATATATTATATCTTATGTAATGTTCTATAATCATTTTTTACACATGATAATAATTTATAAAAAAAGATGAGTTTGTTGTGATAAAAAAACACTAAATTAATCTAAATGATTATCATTAATGATTTATCTAATGAATCATCCCCGTTTCTAGAAAAAAATGGTATTTTAATATTATATAATTTCATTAATAACTTATAAGTTCAATCCTAGACAACTATCCTTATTCTACATGATTTTCTGTACACTTGAATGGCCCTAAGGCCTTAATTTTTATTGATTTTTGATAACCCCCCTTTCAAGGGATGAGGGGGAACCCTTACAAGGCCCATAGAAAATCAAGGCCTGATCTTGAAAACCATGGAAATTAATGCTCCCAAATGATGAAATTGAATCTCTTAACCATAAAAAAGGATATAAACGAACTTAATAAAGTTATAATAAATAAAATACATGTATAAATTGTTATAGAATTATTAATTAATGAATATAATTTTATTATTCTGGACATTAAGATTAAGTACAGAATCGTTTCAGAAAAAAGGTAAGGGATTCTACCCGAACCTCCATTATTCATTCAGGTTACTCTTTATCTCTTTTTACCCAAACCAAATTCTATTTTATTTTTTATTTATATATTTGAAATGATGTTTATATGTTTCAAAATCATGTATGAAGATTCATTCATCCTTCATTTTTTGGGATATACATGTTTTTAAAAGGTTTCCTACTCAATTCTTCTCGATAAGAAAGACCGATTTAAGGGAAATTTCCTAATTCTTACCCAATTTCAAGTGAACAATATAATATTTTTTAAACCACCATTATTTTTCTAAAATTACTCATTTTATTATGAAAAATTTCCTAGTTCACTTCTGGTTTTATATAAAATATTATTCCATTTTCTTTTTAAAATGCTCTTTAATATTAACCTTAAACTGCACTAAAATGTTTTATTTCTAAAGTTTCTTAAACATTATTTTTATATGTATTCACTTCAGTTTAAAATATATTATAATGATCTATGACTAATTTACCTAATGAATGTCCATGTATGTTTTAAATCCTTTAATTCATGAACACCATTGTGATATTCCTCTATGTTATGCATTTTGACAAGATTATGATACCCAATTATTACAATGGGTAACCCTTATATTGATGTTTGATTGTTTATGTATGATAATTTATGTGGAAAACATATTCATGAACATGTTATGATGGGTGCACCCAGATAGCGCTCCAATGCATTGGGTAATTTTTACTCTCATGAGACATTATGTGTAATGGTCTTGGTGGTTAGACTTGACTCGTGCTCTTCTATATGCAATGAGCATTGACTCGTGATCCTCTATGTGCAACGAGCCTTGAATCATGCTCCTATATGTGAAATGAGCCTTGTCTCATGATCCTCTATGTGTAATGAGTTTTGAATCGTGATAAAGTCATGTTTTATATTACTTCCACATTACTATGAATCCATGATTATATGATCCCATGTTATGATCCCTTATGTTTAACCATGTTCCATTCCTTTATATATCATTATGTTATGTCTTCTAACCAATGTGCTAAGATTTATTTTAATATTTATTGCCTTACTGGGATTTTTAGATCATCCCTTTGCTCATGTTATCCCCAGGTTATCCTATGCAGATATGAGGGCTCAAAGAAAGTTATGAGCTTATAATGGATGATAAATAAAAAAATGTTATATTTAGTCCCATATTTTTAGTTTTATGTACCTAGTCTTCCAATAAACTATAATCTACGATCCTTGGCTTGTAATTTTATGTTTAATTATGCTTAAAATCAAGTAATGATATGTATAAAATACTAGGGTCACTATAGTTGGTATCAGAGGGAAAATATAGTTATTTTTGGAGACTAGGAATATAGGACTTTATTAAGAACTCTAGAGATTAGACTAAGTATGAGAAACCATCCTTAAATTTTGGTTAATATAGAGCAAGTGTTTTATCAAGAAAATATGTCCCTATCTAGATATTACAAGTGGACGTGGTTCTGGCACAGATGTACCTAGGAGTGAAAACCCCGATAAGGTGTTTCAGGCCTGACTCGAGGTAACCTCGTACACAAATATGGCCCTTACTGTGCACCTGGTTTGCACTCCTTGAGGATATGCTTTGGTAAATTCATAATCTCATTAAAAACCATTAATAAGGGAACAAAGAAAATGATCATAAGAATATATGTTAGGAAACAGATCATGGATAACCTAGATTGAAACTTAGAGAATCACAAGTTATGATATACTTATCATTTATAAGTTTATCCTTATATGTTAAATGTTTCATTTTTATGATTATTATCTAAGCATTCAATCCCATAATTGTACTTTGTTTTTCTTAGTTAATGGAGGGAAATAGATTAACATTCTTCAACAATCAATATGATAGGCAATGTGATGATTGCCCTAATGATATGCCAAATATGATGAAAACGAGTGCTCAAAACTTCATGAAAATACTTTCTCAACTGGCTCAAGTTATGAATAATAACTTAAATCATGTATAAATCCCTCCATATCCAAGTAAAGATAAAGTTTCATTTGAATACTTTATGCAAAAAATACCTATCATGTTTAGTGGATCTTCTGATCCCCTCATCATGGAATAGTGGATTAACTCTATTGAAAAGATATTCTTTGTCCTCCTGTGCTTAGAAGAAGGGATAATTATGCTAAAGGTCTATTGTTTTTATAGGGAAGATAATCATTGGTTGACACTAATAAAAAATACAAAGTCCAAGGAGGACATTGATTCTAAGGATTAGGAGGAATTCAAGATTTTTTTTTCAATAAATATTTTCCCCAAACCCTCCTTCTCAGGATGGAAAGAAAGTTACTCGAACTTAAGCAGAAGGAAGATGATTCTATTGGGGTGTATGAAGAAAAATTTACAAGGATTTCATGGTAAACCTCCTACTTTGTCATGAAAATTGAAATCAAGGTGAATCGATTCTTTAGTGGACTAAATTTGAGTAAATGAAAAGAATTGGCGATTTGAGACTTCTATAGTTATGAGAAGATTTTCTATTGTGCCCTCAATATTGAAATGGAGATCAGAGACTCTCAATAGTCTCATGGTCCCAGTGAAAAAAAGTGGAAAATGGAGTCTAATATGGGTGGATCAACAAATAAATCCCATGATGGAAAGAAGACTGAATATCCCACGTGTCAAAATTGTGGGAAAAAGCATCTTGGGAACTTACTAAAGGGATCCAAGAAATGATTAAAATGTGGAAGAATGGGGTATATGACTAAGAACTTCCAAAGGGATATAAAGAATCTCACTAATTTGGATGAAGAAAGGAAGGCTCATATCAATGCTCAGCCAGTAGTGCAGTGTTTCAACAGTAAGAAACATGGGCATTTTGCGAACCAATGCCCTAAGTTAAGGGTTGTCGGAGGAAATAAACAAAAAACTCCAAGGAAACAAGGTAGGGATTATGCTATCACTACTACTGATGTGGAGCTGGACAATGATGTGGTGATAGGTATGCTGGTTATTCATTCCAGAATATCAAACATACTATTTGATTCTGGTTTTACGCATTCTTTCATATCTTGCAAGTTTAGTAGAACTATTTAAGAACCACATCAAGATTTGGAGGTTTATTTTTTTGTGAGAATAGATAATGGGGAAATTATTGAATACAAACTATATAACTCTTCCCTAATTAAATTTTGTGGATTTAACCTCTTATAAAATCTTGTCATACTCCCTTTGGTAGAGTTTGATGTTATTTTAGGCATGGATTGAATATCTTTATATAAATCCAAAATCAACTTTCAGTAAAGAGATATCACTCTTTACATCTTGAATCATCATCCAATTCTTTAAAATTGTAAGGTGGAAGATGAATCTACTTCATAATAATCATCTAAAGTGTGGATATTTCTGCCTTATGAGCAAGAATATCTTGCTCAAATGATTGAGACAAAGGATATGATCATTCTCGAAGACATTCCCATCATGATAGATTACACTGATGTATTCCTTGAATAATTAAATGGTCTTCCTCCTAACTGAGAAGTTGAGTTCTCAATTAAGCCTATTTAGGGATCTTTACCTATATCAAATACACATTATAGAATGACCACCATTGTGGTAGAATAATTAAAGAAGTAGTTATAAGAGAATCTGGACAAGGGTTTTATACACCTGAGTGCTTCACCATAAGGTGAATCAGTCCTATTAGTTAAGAATAATGATGGATAAATGTGCCTTTGCATTGATTATCATGAGATTAATAAAATCATGATAAAGAATAAGTATCCCCTAACTCAGATAGATGACTTGTTCGGCCAGCTATGTGGGACTAGTTATTTCTCTAAGGTAGACCTTCAGTCAGGATATCACCAATTAAAGGTGACGAAGGATGATATTCTCAAGACTTCCTTTCAAATGAGGTATGAAAATTACGAGTTCATAGTGATTCCATTTGGACTTACTAATGATCTAGCAATTTTCATGGATTTAATTAATATAGTCTTTAGGGATTATCTCAAAAAAATTGTGGTAGTCTTTATTGATGATATTCTAATATACTCCAAGAGCAAGGAGGAACATGAGAATCATTTGAATACTGTGATGGAGACTTTGTAAAGGTAGAAACACCATGAAAAGTATAGTAAATGTGTGTTTTGGATGGAAGAAGTATCATTATTGGGGCATGTTATCACCAACAAAGGAATATATGTGGACCCTTCTAAGATAAAAGCAATTGAAGAGTGGCCCAGAACAACATCTATAACATAGATCCACATATTTCTTGGTCTAGACGGGTATTAACGATGATTTGTAAAGAACTTATCATGATTTTTAAACCCAATAACCAAGATAACACAGAAGGGAGTGAAGTTTTTCTAGACTCAAGAATGTGAGTAAATATTTAAGGAGATCAAAAAGAGGCTTATCACTGCACTAGTACTCACACTCCTGAAAAGTGGGGAACTATTTGTGGTGTAAAATGATGCTTCAAAATGTTGAAATAGTGGGTGCCCTAGACCCAACTATGCAGTACTTTTTATTACTATATCATGCATACAATTAGTTATATATGATGTCATCTTATCATTATAATGTAGACTTTTCTGCATCCACTATTATAATGGTAATGTCCAAAGACTAATTATTGTGTTGAGAGGTTATAGAAGATCCCAGGATATAATGAGAACCTCAAGATACAATGAAATTAATCTTAAATATATGTTCTATGGTTCTAGATACATCTTACTAACTAGAAATAGTAGATGTTTGACTATCAGGTGCTGAGGGCTCATAATCATTGAGACTTCTTCTCATAAAGTTCACACTTAGTGATATTTAGTAGTGAGATTACGAGGACATACCTGCTAATTGGAAAACCACATGTTTTGAGTGTCATTGGTTGTTCTTATCTATAGACATGTGTATTGGTCTCCTGACTTGAGACCATTAACAATGTGTATCATTTGATGGCGTACTTTGATGCAAAGAAAAACTATGGTATTGAAATCGTGGAAAGGTAGCATGTGTTGGGTTCATCGTTGGTGGTATGAAATTGGTTGAATGGTCAAGAAAGGATTTGTCGCTTCTAAGTTTAGGAAGTTGTATATCTTAGGACTGGTTGATCAGGATGGTGCTGCCTTCATAAGTCTTTGGCCAAAGTTGTACAAAGGTAAATCCATCTGGATAGATCAAAAAATAATAAAGCAAGAAAAGGGTGATGACACTATTGTGCATCCTTCTTTATGAGATATTTAATGATAAAAATATTCTAGTACACAATCAATGTTCATAGGTTAGTTATCGTTGCTATGAGAATCCTTATCACTTTTGGGGCCATGATGGGTTTCTATACTCCACTCTTGGTCTGTGGATTTTATTCATTGTTATCGGGATAAAGGCCTAGAGTTTCACACACAATAGCATTTTTAAGAATATGCCCTATTCAGTTGAATAGGTATATGACATGGTGGGACCCACCACGGGGTCCGAGTGTTTTCCAAAGTATCAATCACCAAAATAATTAAATAAATTAATTAATATTCAAGTTATGAATATTTGGGATTGAATTTAATTAATGTATTTAAAAAGTTTAGTAAATATGGGAAAATATTAATCGAACGAATATTTTTTTAATATTCAAGGTTCTTTTAATATTAAGTGGGACAACGAGTCAAGTTAAATGGCTCAGATTTTATCACGTAATATATTTTTTATATATTACTTGTATATGATAAAATAATAAATAATATTGATGCAGTTTAGTTCATCAAAATTATTTACTTAGTGTACGTTGAAATAAACAAGGGTCGGGGAACCCAACCAGGTATTTATAAATTCCACTACAAATAATAGAGGAGGCTCTCTCCCTCGGGTGGCTAATCACTATTCATTCACTTTCATGGAATGAAAGTTGAGAGCCTCTCTCTCCCCTGTCTCTCTAGAGAGAAAAGATCTTGATCCAAGAAGCTCAGATCAACAAATCTCTCAAGCATCGAAGGCATCTCAATGCAATGATCGTCGCGACGTCAAAATAATCGTCAGATCTTCGCGCTAGCACATAGAATAAGACGATCGACGCTCCCATGGGTTTTTGAAAAGCATGTGGATGATCTAGAGGGATCCTGCTATGGATCCCTTAAGCGATGATCATCATCGACTAGTTGCAGTCGACCGTGACTTCGAATTTGAAATGGGTACATTTTCATTTTCATTTTGTGATCATTATAATTTATGTGAGATCATCGGACCTCTCCAGGGATCAGATCATTGGCATCGAAAAGTCCCATCGATCCACTAATGAAAATTTTAAAATCCCCATCCCACCAGCTTCCGCTATGGGCCCCAGAACCTATTAGTGGTATCAGAGGGATTGAATATATTTTCTTATCCAAATAAAACTAATTTTCATAAAATAAAGTATATGGTTCAAAAATGGTCCTAACGGTTCAAACTACGTGTCGATCCGATCATGAACGACCAAGTTATGTCCATTTTAAATTTTCAGATTGGATGGAATTTTCATTTAATCGTGGGTATTTTTTTTCCAAACATTTCTGATCTTTGGTATTGTTTTGGTTTTTTCTAAAACCCAAAAAGGATGATAATAATAATAATTTAATAATAATAATTATCATCATAAATAATAATAATTGTTTTATAATTATTATAATAATAATTATTTTATTATTATTATAATAATTATTAGTATAATAATAATAATCATTATTAAAGGCTAATATTTATCCTTTAGAAAATTTGGGGAGACCATGACTTAAAGTAAAAAAAATTAAAAGAGAGGGAGACTTGACTTAAAAATGGGGGGGGGGGTAATGGGGTGGAATAGACTTCAAAAAGAAGTCATAAAAATTTAATAAAAAAAGAAAATAGTAGTGGGGGGCTTTGTGGAAAAGAAAAGACAAAAAAGGGGAAGCAACAAGGGTCCGCGCGGACCCCTTCACCTTCTTCCTTGCGACATGAAAATGAGGTGCCTTTCGACCTGGACTGCCCGACCACCAGCCTCTGGCCTCCTCCGCCATCCCAGCCACCTCCCTTGTAGCTCGACCCAGAGCCGAGGTCACCGCCCAGCTCGAGCTACCGACTCCCACCAAAAGCACCCTAGAACAACCCTATAGGCGCCACATGTCTTCCTTTGCATGAAACAAGCACCGAACACCCTCTACAGCACGAAAAAACATAGGAACCGCTACCCAAACATGCTTTGCCCACTGCTGCCGCAACCTCCCTCTCCTCGCGCCGGCCATGCACACCGCCCGACCTCCCCCCGGCCTCGCCTAGCCTGCCACCTCTAGATCCCGATCGACCCCTGCCAGCTTCCCCATGCCACACCTCTAGAACCCTCCTGCTCTAGCTCCAGGTCGTCGCCGACCTCCAGGCACCCTAGCAGGCCCTTGCCCTACGCTGCTGGACTCCTCGACAAATAGACCTCCCGGAGTTCCTGCTACCCGTCCGTGGACCACTAACCTGTCCTTCTTCTTCCTGGAAGCTGGCCCCGCTCCCACCTGGGGACCCATGGCCAGCTAACACCGACCTTCTATAGTGGAAGGGCGCAACCCTAGCCCTTCGGGCCTCCTCGACACACCATAGCGGCGCCCTCGCCGACCTCTTCCTGCCCGGTTGGTTGCCTCTCGCGCAACCGGTCGCGACACCGTATCCTGGGCTTCGCCGCACACCACCGTGCCCCTATCCAATCCACCTTGTTGGTGGCGCCAGACCACCGAACCTCCTCCATCTATACCCGCGGGGTACTTTTTAAATTTTTCCTGCAAGTTATTTTTCCACAGGGCAAAATAGGCCCTGAAATGGTCCAGGCGGACTAGCCTAACCCAGAATGGGTTTGGGAAAATCATCCTGGTCCAGTTTAGCCCTACATGGCCTGAAATAGACCTGTGATAGTTTGGCCCAACCCACACTGGCCCTGAAGTCGTGTTTCGGGGACCGACCAATTTAAATTAATCAAAATAATTAATTTAATTAGTTTAATTTTAGTTTTTAAATTAAATTAATTAAAATTAATTTTGGTTGATTATTTTAATACCCAAAGATATAAATTAATTTAATTTTGTAATGAAATTAAATTAATTAATTAATTTAATTTTGGTATTAAAATTAAATTAATTAGCAGACCGATAATTAATTAAGTTATTTGAATCATTTAATCCATTTAATTTAATTAAATAACCATTGTAATTATTTAATGCATTTTAATTTTTTCACGCATTTTACCCATCTGCTGGTCTTGAGCACCGACCCTTGTATGTATGCATTTATTTATTTAATTATTTAAATGCGTGCGATGATTGTAATTAATTTAATAGATGGTCTGTGCATCATCTTTATTTTTCGGTTAAAATGTATAAGGGCATGCATGCCCAATTTACATGATGTACATTTATACCTGAGTCCCCCTCGCTTACGTGTGAGTAATTTTGTACCTTAGATGAAGATGATACGAGATGAGGTGGTACTCCAATATGTGAAGTGGACCCCACTAAGACAAGGTGATACTCCAGATTACAAGTGAACATACAAGATAGGGACAAGCTGCATTAAGAGTCAAGCTTCGACTCAGGTACGATGCCCTTAGGTCATTTAGATGCTCAAGACCAGTCATGTAGTAGTTTACCTTTATACATTTATTTATTATTTTATGCATTTTAGAACAGCAGGAGAAATACATAAAATAATAGATAATAAAAATGTATAAAGAATCATAATATGTTTTTCTATTAAAGTTCAGTTGTGAGCACGAAAAAATAGATGAACAAGTTTAATATAAATGGATCACATTCATCGAGATAGAAAAACACAAAACCCTCAAAGAAATATTAAGTCATTATGGCCTTCCATCATTCTAGTTTGAACAAAACTGAGTGTTTTGTGTGCCGGTCATGCCATAACTGAGGGAGCCTCTTACTACCGGGGAGTTCTTATTATGGTGAGAGGTTGAATTAACTAAAATTGTAGCAAAGAAATAGCCATAGCTATCTTATTGAAATTTTAGAGGCAAGCTTTGAGTAAATCAAGAAATGATTTTTGAAGCTTCGAATTCACTTAACAGATCAAGGAACTGCGGGTTAATGCAGTTGTCCATCCAAAAGCCTACCTTGGACCCTCTAAGTAGTGGTGTTTCCATAACTTGTAGACTATGAGGGAGGTTCAGGGATCCTTGTCACTATAATACTCAATAGTATTCTGATTCTAGTACAAATGGTTCCTAGAATTTGATAAATTAGTGGGAGACATTTAATGATTAAATTAATCAGTAATGTCACATTCAGTAATCAACATAAAAAGTACTAATATTTTAAAGTTTATTTGTAGAGAATGGAAAGTAATACCACAATAAAACTGCGATAAATAATGGACAAAGTTAATGTCCAAACAAGCATGAAATCCCAAGTGTAGTATAGGTTCTTGCGCACATTACTACTATAATGGAAATTCAAGGTACTTGTGTCCCAACCTGTTAATCCACCTCAAGAAGCGATGGTGTAAAGTTGCTTACAGGAGACTCATGTATTAAGCATATGATGGTTCTGTCATAATTGTATCATCAACTTCTGATGTTATTTGCGGTCTCTATATCATGACATGGATGATGTTACATGTAGTCTCATCTCCAAGATGTTTTCCAAGGTGAAAGTGAAAAAATATTTGAATGTGATGATTATACTCGGTTTGTGTAAAGTGAAAGACAGTTCACAATCTTTAATGTCATCCCATTATTATACCTTTTAAACTTAATTAATCTAGTTTATTTTAAGTATAAAAACAAATGATATAGAGTAAGCACTTCATTGACTTTAAGGTAACATTCTCCAGGTAATAAGAATATTAAAGATAACACCATATTTTGTTCTTCTAGTGAATATATTGAAAGACATGGCGAAAAGGGCTATGGAAAGTTACACCAAAGGCACCTTCATCATGTCCTTCAAAGAAAAGTGGTTGGTTATTTAACAGAAGATTATTTGCATCACATATTGAAATAAATTTATGGAAGTTTAAAAATGAAATGAACTTCATTGAATAAGAAAGAACCTGCTTCTTACTCAATTTATATTCATCAATTAGTGTTTATAGCATACTGCTTGGATATTGAATACAATATGCCAATAACATATATGTATTGAAATATAGTAACCAAGTAATCAGATAAACATTACTAGGAGTAAGGTGTCTTCGCCAAGTAGCTGAGAAAGGGTGATTCCTAAGTCAGTTGTAAGTAACACATAATTTATAATTTCCAAGTGATTGATTCAAATTGAACAAGTTGTTGAGTATAACCAAAAAATTTATCTCAAGTGCCCTTTTGGACATGATGAGACATTATTCCATGTTTTGGAATCAATGTTCTTTGTGGTAACATACTCAACAAACAGTTCACTACTACTTGAATCAAAGGAAATCACTACTGGAAAACTAACCTTTACCAACGGTTTGGAACCGTTGGTATAGGCCTCCAAACCGTTGGTATAGCCTATACCAACGGTTTGGAGAACCGTAGCCAAGTAAGCCGTTGGGATAGGTCTATACCAACGGTTTCCAGAAACCGTTGGTATAGGTAATATGAAATCTATACCAACGGTAATGGAACCGTTGGAATATAAATTCCAAAAATAAAAAATCCGCTGGGATTTGATCCCAGTACCCCTCGTTTATAATTGAACGATTCAACCACTAACCTAACATGACTTTTGTGATCATAATTACATAAATATATATATGTATTCTCATAAATATTTTAAATTTTGATTTATATAATGTTCTCGGTACGAAGGTCCGAAAAAAAATGAAAGTATCTATACCAACGGTTTTAACAACCGTTGGTATAGGTCTTTGGTTGTGATTTTCATTCTGTGCTGGATGTTGAATTTTGACCCACTTTTCCCAACGGTTTGGACAAACTATTGGGAAAGGTAGACCTATCCCAATGGTTTGGCCAAACCGTTGGGAAAAGTGGCATATTTGGGGACCTTTCCCAACGGTTTGGCCAAACCTTTGGGATAGGTCCACCTTTCCCAACGGTTTGTCCAAACTGTTGGGAAAAGTGGCCAATTTGGGGCCTTTCCCAATGGTTTGGCCAAACCGTTGGGATAGGTCCACCTTTCCCAACGGTTTGTCGAAACCATTGGGAAAAGTGGCATATTTGGGGGCCTTTCCCAACGGTTTGGCCAAACCGTTGGGATAGGTCCACCTTTCCCAACGGTTTGACCAAACCGTTGGGAAAAGTGGCCAATTTGGGGGCCTTTCCCAATGGTTTGGCCAAACCATTGGGAAAGGGGACCTATACCATCGGTTTTTGCAAACCGTTGGTATAGAAGCGTTGGGAAAGATCTAATTTCTAGTAGTGAATACATGATGAATATAAAATCTAAGACCTAACCAGTTGTGGAAATATAGTTCTTTGTCAAGTAAAACTAAAAGTGGACATCAAGAATATAAACAATATGGTATTTAGGCTCGGCACAACTAAACACATTTGATGTTATTGACATCCTTAGTTTGGAAAAAGAAAACATTAGAGATAAAGGTATGCCACAAATCTTCTGAGATTAGTTCAATAAGAGAGAGAACTATTCAAAAGGAAATCTATATGTAAAGATACTTCATAAGATTCCTTTAAGTTATTAAGGAATGTAATAGTGAATTATATGTTTGGTTGGAAGATATGAGTTACTTCGGATCAGCATGCCAAAGAATATCTTGACCAAACATTCATCAATCATGATAATATAGCGTGGAGTAATTCCTAAACGCATGTTACCTTATCTACATCATGGTATTGATGTTCATAAGGAGGATCGATGATGAGTCTTACATATTAACAATGATCAATTTTTTTTAGCTTGGAACAATTCCTAAATGCGCATTTTATACATCAAAGTTATGATGTATGGAGTATCAATGTTACAACCTGCAGTAACTTTCATCATATTTCAAGATGTGTTTTGAAAATAACAGAGAAATACCATAACCAACATGAAAACTAAAATGAGAAATGGGTATCATACGAGTTATAGTATGATGAAAATATATTATGTCATATGACATGTGTTTGGATGCAAAGAGTTTGTTAAGATATAAACAAACATGCATCAAGATAAACACATGGTGCATATAAGTAAATATCCTAAAAGTTTCTTAGGATATTACATAGATCCCTAAGATAGAAAAGTTATAGTCAAGTATTAGACTACATTTCTATAAGGGTGCACATATCTATTAGAGATAGTGGAATAAATATTGACTTGGGTTTAGTTAATGATAAAGATGCATAAATGGTTGACATAGGAATAAGTTCCATAAGTACATGTGGAATAAGCATGTTACAGTGACACATACCGCATAGAAAAGATGAAACCATGGTGATGGTTTTATATTCACCATAGTCAGTGATAAAGTATTCATTGAGAATAATAAATCCTACAATTAATCAATATATGGAAATTAGCTAAGATTGACAAGATCAATTAAAATTCAATAATAGATTCCATGTATCAAATGAAAAGGGGATAATAAATTAAATACTATGGTGGGTATTCATATGAGATGATACATGGATGGTACACGCCTGGTACCAATAAGGCTTGATTAGTTTTACCAAGTCCATATGTCTAAATCCATTATAATTTTACTTGTCATAGCTAACTTCTAAAATCATTCTATTGGTCATTGGATGTCAAGATCATCTTTCATGGAAGGTATCTATTCGATGCAACTAGAAAGGGATGATGACACCATTAGATTCCAATAAAGGTTGTAAGTTACTGAAATATGGTTTTGGATTAAAGTAAGCAATAATATCTTAGAGAATTCATTTTAAATGAATATTTTCCTTGTGTCTACCAAAGGTTAGTGGGAGTGCTAAAGTTTTCCAAGAAAAATATGTTCGGAAACATATAAAAGTATATCTTGGTCTTATAGTTAGATAAGACTAGGTTAAAAGTAATTATCCAATGATTGAATTAAAGTAGAAACTTATGTTCTAGGGAACAAGATCTTCTGAGGTAGATCTAATAGTTGCTTGGACCTAGTAAATCATAGATAAAGTGACATTGTGTTGAAAAATACAATTTGGAACAATTCAAGTTTAGAATTGTTGTCAATGTAACATGGC
Source organism: Viscum album (assembly GCA_963277665.1). Classification (NCBI taxonomy): domain Eukaryota; kingdom Viridiplantae; phylum Streptophyta; class Magnoliopsida; order Santalales; family Viscaceae; genus Viscum; species Viscum album. The sequence goes on from OY728125.1 coordinate 160,389,321, forward strand.
TTAATCTCTCGAGGTTGACATGTTCGAAACATGGGAGGAGATTAAAGTTGTGAGTTGAGTTCCATATGATTCAACGATGGATCAATCACGTATGCCATAATATGTACAATAATTGATACTTATAGGATATACTATATCGTAGGCAGATATCAATTATATCCTAGAGCACTGCAAGTGAAGCAGTCAGAACTATCTTCTTGTGCTTCGGAAAGTACAAATGATATATACCTGGTATATAGAGAATAATGGTATACTAGTTATTACAAGACAAAAACTAGTAATCCTTAGATCAATTTGATCAAGTATCACAGTTAGGCTAAGGCAATGAGCGATTAAATCTCATAAAATCTAGTGGTATCCATATCTACAAATACTGAGTACATTGCAGCTTCTAAGGTTACTAAAAAGATTTTATTAATTGCAACTATTTTCTCCAGTACTTGGATTTACACATAGTGAGAAAAGTATTATTATAATGTAAATTATGATATTCTTACTAGCCAAGTTGTCAAGTTATGACAATGGAAAAAAGTGATATACTCGGGGATACCTTATCTTGAGAAGTTTTACTCAAGGATATGAGGTCACATACAACAGATATGCCACATGGTGAAAACGTGGCAGGCCCAACAGTTAAGTCCATTACTCAGTAGAAGCGTGATCTTTATCATGTGAGTAGCTAAAAAATTTGGTTAGCAAGTTGGCTCTAGTGTAAGTGGGAGTGTTGAAATAGTGGGTGACCTAGACCCAACTATGCATTACTTTTGATTACCATATCATGTGTACAGTTATTTATACATGATTTTATCTTACCATTATAGTGTATACTTTTCTGCGTCCACTATTGAAATGGTAATGTCAAAATTTTAATTGTTGTGTCGAGAGGTTATAGAAAGACCTAGGCTATAATGAGAACCTCGAGATACAATGAAATTAATATTAAATATATTTTCTATGTTCTAGATACATTTTACTAACTGGACACAATAGATGTTTTACTATCAGGTGCTGGGGGCTCATAAGCATTGAGACTTATTCTCATGATGTTCACACTTGGTGATATTTAGTAGTGATATTATGAGTAAAGAACCACTAATAGGAACACTACATGTTTTTGGTGACATTGGTCATTCTTATCTATAGACATGTGTATTGGTCTCCTGACATGATACCATTACCAATGTGTATCATTTAATGGCGTACTTTGATGCAAGGAAAAAACCATGGTATTGAAATCGTGGCGAGGTAGCTTTTTTTGGGTGCGTTGTTGGTGGTATGACATTGGTTGAATGGTCAATAAAGAGTTTTTTACTTCCAAGTTTAGGAAGTTGTATATCTCAGGCCTGTTTGATCAGGATGGTGCTGCCTTCATAAGTCTTTGGCCAAAACAGTACAATGGTAAATCCATCCGGATAGATCAAAAAATAATAAAGAAATAAAAGGGCGATGACACTAGTGTGCGTCCTACTTTATGATATATTTAATGACAAAGAGATTATAGTACAAAGTTAGTGTTTATAGGTTGGTTATCATTGCTATGAAAATCCTTATCTCTTTATAGGATATGATGGGTTGCTAGACTCTACTCTTGGTCTATGTATTTTATTCACTGCTATCGGGATAAGGACCTAGAGGGTCACACACAATAGCATATTCAAGAATCCTCCCTATTCAGTCAAATAGGTATATGGATGTGGTGGACCCCACCACGGGGTCCGAGTGTTGTCCAAAGTATCGATCACCAAAATAATTAAATAAATTCATTAATATTCAAGTTATGAATATTTGGGATTGAATTTATTTAATGTATTTACAAAGTTTAGTAAATACGAGAAAATATTAATCGAACAAATATTATTTTAATACTCAAGGTTCGTTTAATATTAAGTGGGATAATGACTCAAATTAAATGGCTCAGATTTTATCACATAATATATTTTATATATATTACATGTATGTGATAAAATAATAAATAATATTGATGCAGTTTAGTTCTTCAAAATTATTTATTTAGTGGATGTTGAAATAAACGGTGGATGGAGAACCCAACCAGGTATTTATCAATTCCACTATAAATAAGAGTGGAGGCTCTCTCCATTGGGTGGATAATAACTATTAATTCAATTTCATGAAATGAAATTTGAGATCCTCTCTCTCCTCCCACTCTCTAGAGAGAGAATCTCTCAATCCAAGAATCCCGGATCAAGAAATATCTCAAGCATCTAAGGCATATCGATGCGGTGATCTTCGGGATGTCGAAAGTGTCATTTGATCTCCATGCTAGCACTTGGAATTGGATGATCTATGATCTCATGGGTTTTTGAAGCATATGTGGATGATCTAGAGGGATCCTGCTATGGATCTTTTAAGTGACGATTGTCATCGACTAGTTATAGTTGACTGCGGCTTCAGATTTGAAATGGGTACATTTTCATTTTTATTTTTTGCTCCTTATAATTTACGCGAGATCCTCAGACCTCTCTGGGGATTGGATCGTTGGTGTTGACAAGTCCCGTCGATCCGCTGATGAAAATTTTAAGATTCCTAGCCCATTGGCTTCCGCTGCGGGCCCCAAAACCTATCGCAAAAAAGGGATTAGGCTGTGTACTAATTCAAAATGATAAAGTGATAGCCTAATACTCAAGGTAGTTTAAAATTCATGAACAAAACTATCCCACACTTGATCTGGAGTTGACAGCTATGATCATTGCATTGAAAATATGACAACATTATCTCTATAGGGAGAAGTGTGAGATATATACTGATCACAAGAGTCTAAAATATATGTTAATATAGAATGATCTTAATATGTGCCAACAAAGATGGTTAGATCTCATCAAAGATTACAACTGCTCAGTCCACTACCATCTTGGTAAGGCAAATAAGGTAGCATGTGCTCTAAATAGAAAGGATCCTATATCTTTATCAATGAATAGAATTGAGAAGGATCCAATATTCTTAGACTTAAAAAGGATGTACATGAGAATCATTAAGGGAGGAACATCATCAATCCTTTCTCAAAATATTACCCAACCATCCCCTATGGAGAAAATAAAGTATTATTAAAGAAATGATGTGGAAATTCAGAAAAGGGTGGAAGCTATCCGAAATAGGAAATCCTTTGAGTTAAAGATTTATGAGGTTAGAGTTGTAAGATTTGGGTCATGACTATGTGTACCATCCAATCAAGTGATAAATAAATATTATCTTAATGACACACATAGATCAACCATATCTATTCACCTAGGGAGCACAAAGATGTATTGAGATCTCCAGGAGAACTTTTGGTGGGACAATATGAAGAGAAGATCACTGAATATACATCAAAGTTCTTGCTACGTCATCAAGTGAAGGATAAAAGGAAAAAGTCTAAAGGGATGATGCAACCATTACCCATACCAACATGGAAATGGGAAAACATCACCATGGAATCTGTCACTAGACTTTCAAAGACATCCAGAGGGAACAATGTTATATGGATTATTGTGGATCATCTTACAAATATAACTCACATTATTGTAATTGGAGGGGAATTATAACTGGATCAAATTTCATAGATATATATCAAATAAGTGGTAAGGTTTCATGGAATACCACTATCGATAGTATATGATCAAGATATGAGATTCACCTTGAAGTTCTGGAAAAGTGTCCAACATGATTTAAGCATAGAGCTGAACTTAAGTATGACCTATCATCCTCAAAATGATGTCCAATATGAGAGAGATATTCAAACACTGGAATACATGTTGATAGAATTATCTATGGAATTCAAAGGAGGATGAGACCAATACCTATTACTGTTTGAGTTCTCTTATAAAAATAGTTTCCACTTGAGCATCCAAATGGCTCTATATGAATCCCTTTATGGGAAAAGGTGTATAACACTAAGATGTTGGGTTGACGTTGGTGAAGTTAATCTTCTAGAACCTGAAATGGTCGAATAAATGTTGGAGAAGCTTAAAACCATTTAGCAGCACATTAAGGTATCCCAATGTTAACAAAAGAGCTATGTAGAAAATTATTGATGGAACCTGGAGTTTAATTTTAGAGACATGGTATTCCTCCACATATCTCCATGGAAGAGGATCATGAGATTCAAGAAGAAATGTAAGCTAAGTCATAGGTACATCATACCCTTCATGATCTTTGATCGTGTCAGAGTTATGGACTATCGACTAACACTTCCAACAACCATGTCTCAAGTACATGATGTATTCTATGTATCCATATTAAGTAAGTAAATACCAGATCTTTCACATGTACTGACTTTAGAGGTGGTATAGTTAGAGAATTATCTTTCTTATAAGGAGTATCCATTCAATATAATGTATTATAGAGATAAAGTTCTACGCAACAAGACTACTGACCTGGTCAAAGTTTTATGGAAGAAATATGAGTATGAAGAGGCAACGTGGGAACTAGAGGAAGCGATGAAGGAAAAGTTCCCACACCTGTTTTCACCTTAGTATGTAAAATGAAAATTTGAGGGTGAAATTTCATAAGGGGGGAAGAACATAACAACACAAAGTTTTATCAATGGAAATTAACTTATTATAATTATATCATATAGTATAAACACATAAGAGAACACAATATAAGCTTTATAAATGAAGAATTATTGAAATAATAGGCGTTTCTAGAAGTTAAGGAACCTTTACTGATGAAATAGTAACTTGAAATTTGGAATAGTAATGTGATCTTTATGAATAGAAAACCAAAAAATTGAATAGTAACATCAATAGTGAAAGTATAAATAAAATATATCCATCTTATAATTGACATTATGATATAATTATATCATAGTATAAGTAAATAAATATTTTAAAAAGTATTAATTAATTTTTTTGGTATTTTTGTAATTCATAAATATTTAATTACAATTTTATGATTACTTTAATAATTCAAAAGAAAATTTATTTTCAAAAAATGTATCCATAAATTAATATTTTTATGTCTTTGTTGGCGACAAAAAGTGTGCAGAGGAAAAATAAGCAAAGAGAACACCAATGCCAAAAGGGATGCTTCACGAAGCTCCTTCACAATACCCTTCAGAACTGTGGCCAGCACTATGCCTCTCATCACCATGGCTAGTGCAAATATGTGGCCCCCTCTGTGATCACCATAGAGGAAAGAGGTGGAATAGTCCACAGTTATGACACAATTGATAGAAATCTTCACGCCATGGAGGGAACCATATTGCCTCTATGATCCCTTGTAAATTAATAGAAGCCTCTGTGAGCACTGTGGAGGGAATTAAGGAGGCCTCTGCACTAAGGAGGGGATTATGGTAAACTCCGTAGTTATGATAAACTTGACGCAATCTTCTTCTGATGGAAAAGTGCCAGTGGCTTTGTAACGTGCTGTCAGAGCTTCGCACCTCCTCTCGCCTATAAATACCAAGCATCACCCAACCCCAAAAGATATATACCCATACATTTCTTCTTATCATCTCTCAAATCACAAAGCACATTATGCTCTACGAAACATTGAGAAAATGAGCTCTTCAAGGTATTTGAGCACTGTGAAGTACCTTTTCCTTATCTCAAATATAGTCTCTCTTTAAGCAAGGATTCCCCATGTGAAGCCCACGAGCCATCACAAAGGAAGGAGATCCCTAAGGGAACTCGGGTCTTGGCAAAGCACTCCGGCTTCGTGAAATACCTTCCATGCACATGTGGACCCCATGATAAGGTTGGATCACTATGCTTCATGAAGTATAGCGCTTCGCAATACCACACTTTGCAAGGCACCCCTGCTCTGTGAAGTCCTACTTTGAGAAAGCACATGAACTTCATGAATCACCCTTTATACGAATGTATACCCCCACCTAGGCTAGTCCACTTCACTTCGTGAAGCATACCCCTTCACAGAGTCCTTCCACTTTGTGGGGAACCCGAGATTCGCAAGGTCCCTTCCTTTGAATCCCTTTTCTATGCAAAAACTTCTGTCGTATGACCATCTAGGTTTGTATGAAGTGATTTCAGGGTCCCCTAGGTGGTGCTTCATATGTAATTACTTAGCCTCATGCTTCTTCACATAGGCATGATAATGACTATTTCTTCTTCGCATAGCCACACTAATGTGAGATACTCAATTGATCACTCCATAACCCCATATTCATATGGAATTTCTGATGCATTCCCTTCCCTAAGGGTGGGTGGGTATCAGTTTTGTAAGTCTTAGGGGTGAGGAGTGAATCCTCATCGTCCGAGCTGTAGGATGTTAAACTGCCAAACACTATCATCCTCAGCACATGACGTCAAACTGTAGCCTCCTGCCATGCAATATACATGAGGTACCCTGTCTCAGACATTTTCCACACCCACTGGTCTCTACAGGAGTGATATATTCCTCACATAGAATGAGATCCTCCTCGCCAGGAAGGGAAACCATCTTGGTGTAATCCCCTAGCCTTTCTTGCGGGAGGTAGCATCCTTGCTCCTCCTCTATTATTCTGTGTGCGAAGACCAGAGGAGAGATGTGCATAGGAGATTGGATACCCCATCCCTATCCATTTGGGATTTATCACCATCGATCCTCCATCCTAGAGTAAGTACCAATATCTATCTCCCTAGTCCACTAAACATGCCTAAGACCCACTTTATTCCTCATGTATGCACCTTTCGCGATGCGATCATTAGGTCTCTGCTGCCTCTTGTTTCTCACACTGTGAATGAATCATGTGGGATTAGAGTATGCACCGACCATGACATCCTACCTTAGATACCTTAGCATGTAAGTACCAAGCCCTCAACCCGAACTACGTGGAATTTGATCCTTTACCTTTCCAAGAAAGGTACGTAGAAAGCCTCCCGAGGTTCACGCCCATCACCCATCAGTCCTAACCACTTTATGTCGGTTCACCCTCGTCCCGCATAATGTTAAACTATATTACCCATTCGTTCTGCATGATGTTAAAATGTATACATTCGAACTACGTGAGTTTTGATCCCTGCCTCCTAGACATGGTATGTAGGAAGCCTCCTTGAGGTTCAACCCCAAACACTAGTAAACCCATTCGAACTACGTGGGTTTTGATTCCTATATCCTAGACAGGGTATGTAGGAAGCCTCCCTAAGGTTCAACCCCAAACATTGGTAAACTTTAGTGTCCCCTTTACTTGGACCCACATCCTTGGTCTGTCCCTTAATGGCGTTAGACCAACTCTCGGGCTACTAACCACGTGTAATCCCCAATATCATATTTGAGTCACTATCCTCCATGCACACCCCAATCCTATGCCTCACCCTAAACTACATGGGTTTTGATCCCTATCTCCTAGATATGGTACGTAGGAAGTCTCCTTGAGGTTAAACCCCAAACACTAGTAAACCCATTCAAACTACATGAGTTTTGATCCCTGTCTCCTAGTCAGGGTATGTAGGAATCCTCCCTGAGGTTCAACCCCAAACACTTGTAAACCCATTCGAACTATGTGGGTTTTTATCCCTGTCTCCAAGACAGGGTACATAAAAAGCCTTCCTGAGGTTCAACCCCAAACACTGGTAAACCTTGGTGTCCCCTTTAACAGGACCCACATCCTTGGTCCATCCCTTAGTGGAATTAGACTAACTCTTAGGCCTCTAACCATACGTAAACCCCATCATGTTGTCGGGTCATTTTCCTTTGTATACACCCTGATTCCATGCCCCATCCTGAACTACATAGATTTTTATTCCCTTCCACGGGGATATGTAGGAAGCCTCCCTGAGGTTCAATCCCATCACCCATGTCCCATCTTGGTCTCTCCCTTGATCCTTTGTGTTTTTGGAAGGTCATTCCCCAACCTGGAGGTTCTACTTTATCCAGGTCCCATCCATGCGTCCATTCTCATGGGCCGCCTCCTTAGGTATCCCATCGCCCCACCGAACTACGTGAACTTTGATTACCTACCACTAGGATATGTAAGAAGCACCTATGAGGTTCAATACCAACACTACCATCACATTTATGATGGTTCTATCTCATACTCCCATCCACTTCGTTCAACCATCCATCATCCATCCTGATTCCTACTAGGGCTACCACATCCTAGTGAGATCATGCCATTCATCCCATCGTTGTTCCTTACGGAACCTGGGAAACTAACCATGCATAATCCCCACACAATCTATAACCATCCAACCAAGATTGTCCCTCTTGTGATGGGCTGCTACCCATGCGTAATCCCCATCATGTCTTCGGGTCGTTTTCCTTTGTGTACACCCCAATTCATAACCCCTTCGAACTACATGAGTTTTGATCCCTATCTCCTAGATAGGGTACATAGGAAACCTCCCTGAGGTTCAATCTCAATTAATAGTAAACCATGGTATCCTATTTATAGGGAACGTAGTGTCCTTAGATCCGTCTTCATTAGAAGTTTTGATCCACTCTCTCAGTAAACCCCTTTGGTGCTCCCTCTTGGGGATGTACCCACATGATCCACTTCTATTAGTGTCCAATCAGTTTGATCTATCTCCTCTAGACATTAAAATCTCGGAATACCCTACATCCAACATGGGAAGCTGAGGAAAACCTTAGGGACATGACTATGGCATATAATTCCCCGCACTCGACGTGGGATGCCTCTGGTTTCCGCACCCTCGAGAAGCCCTATCATAAGGGTAATAAACCCATACACATAATTGTTTCAATGTCCATACACACCAGGGATGTACAACGAGACTACTCCCTCGATCAAAGGTTGCTTCCTTGACATGAACCCTTAGAATATCTTGATAGAATCAGCATAATTAACCAGTTTCCATGCAGATATGGCACTAGGGGAGAGTTTCAGAAACAACATATTAATCTTTAAAGGAGACCCAGACTAGGTAATGAGTTTCGAGGAGGAATCCACAGAAGGAGAGAATGACATCCCATCATACTATTTCGATCAAGGAGAAAATGTCCCTGAATAAGAAATGAATGCCACCCACCTTTGGAAAGCAGGAATGTGAGGATACAACTCAAAGAATCCTCGACAGACAGATACACTCCCCAACGAAAGAATCAAAAATAGAAATGGTGAACCCGACGTGAAATTCTTCTCCTCAATGTGGAGATTAGTAGTGTTCGAGACATCAGTAGATAAGTGTGTCACTGGATCCAGCTATCCGGTGCCAGGTCCCACCAAGAAAATAGTGGGCCTAGAGTGAAACTCACCAGAGATTGGGGTAGTTGAACGTTGGACATCCCAGTCTGTGACGTTGTCAGTGTGGATCCTTCTTACCAATCATGGGAGATGGAACGACACTGGGGCACTGGATGTTTCTTTCCTCCTTTCAAAGCTATTGGTTGAATCTCCCTTCCTTGCAGGACCCAAGCTGTTATGATTGGAAACTAATCACCACCCACCCACTAAAGTAGGGGTTGGGGTAACACCAACGTGTCAATCCCGTGCGACCCCATATCTTCTACAAAGGCCTCCAAATCCATGGATTCTAGGAACCCATACCCTATTTCACCATCCAAACCCATTCAGAGGAGGGTGATCGATGACCTCGTCCGATAATACAAGGAAAAAAGGATTATCCCAACCTGGGATATGGCCTGATAGGACATAGAGGCTTCTACACCTCACCATCACCACCACCCCCAAGGGCCACCTAGGGAACCACTACTCCCCACTCAAACCTACAATCATTTCAGGAGCCTCTCCTCAGAACACTTTGATGACTCACTCCCTTACGCCAATGAGGTGAGGGATGTCCTGGCTAGCCCAACTATGATCTCCTCTCGGGGACTGCCAAGGAAGCCTCCCACCAGGCCATGTCAGTGTCACCACCTAGCCCCATAAGCTGAGGAGTAGGTGAGATATACACCTACACCACTAGCCCTAGTCTGGTTAAACCGACACCAACATCAGGTGCAAGCTGAGGAGGACGCCCGCTAGTAGGCGTCATCATTGACAGCTATAGTGGCACGTGCCAGTGTCAATGCATACCATAAATGCCCTATTTATACTGAACATGGGAACTCATATGCTCAACCCGAATCGAGGCCTCAACCACCCCACGGGTAGGTTGGGATGACTCTCTCGGTCACCGACACATGTAGCTCCCGTCACGGGCTGACCCGCGGTGATGAAATACAGCACATAGGTCCTCCCCGCGCCACTACCAATGAGATGGAAGGTCCTAACCACTCCCGAACTCAGCATAGAGGTCCTCCCCATGCCACCATCAGTCCAGGAGAAGGCCCTCCCTACTACACTGACATCTGTATGAATGTTTATTTCACACCCATGATCCCAGATATAGATTCATTCCTCCGGTCGCAGGTCGTCGATGCGAAGATCCTCCTCACCCGATCAACCATCAGTATGGGGGGATTCCCCATGTTCTTACCGCAACCGACGAAGTTCCTCCCCGTACAGGCAATCAGATAATCAGAGGTATGCCTTGCTTTATTGGCATCCAACATGGAGGTCCTCCCCGTGTTCAGTTTGACCAGTACGAAGGCCTCCCTCATACCATTACTGCTTAGAGAAGTAAACGTGGAGGTACTTCCCATGATCCCACCAGCTCCAGCAGAGGTCCTACTCACTGCAACACTTCCCACAAGGATTCCCTCCATGTTCCAGCCAACAGACACAGAGGCCCTCCCTGTGTTCCTTTTTGACATTTTTTTGGGTGCTCCTCACACCCCAGCTCACCCATGCAGAAGTCCTCTCCACCCCATCACCAGTTAGGACGAAGGTCCTCCTCATGACGAAAACCTACCCTGTTCTAAAGAACCATCCTGGGGAAAGAGGGCGGGTTGTCACCACCAAAGGAAGAATACTAAAAAGTTTCAGACCATGATTAAACCCGCCTGCTTCTCAGATTCTGAGGCGGAATGCGATTCAGTAATGAAACCCTCACCTTGATCCTCTGTGTTGGGGGACGGGGTAGGAACAAGGCATATAAGCCTCATCATTCTGGAATGTGAGGTCCATAAGATTCTTTCCTCCCTCTAAAGATACATCCAGGAGGAGGAATATTTGTCCTCTTTATAGGGTCTGGCCATGCAATCCTCTATATCGTCAATAGGATCATTCTCTTCCTCAAACAGAGATCACAAAGAGTTATTATAGGGATCGATAGAGGACAGACAATAGCCTAACCCACCGTCAGCAACCGCAGCCCCTACGTGAGAAGCAGTGGATGCTTTTCCGTCTTATAGGGATGTAGTGGCTTAGTTGTTGCATTATTTAGAAGATATCCCAAGATGCAGCAGTTTTTCAACTTGCTCGCTGTATTCTCCACCGGCCAGTCTACCATCTCAACGGTCTTCTTCAGTGCCCTTACTGGTCCCTCATCCACCCCTAGTTGATGAATGGGGCAACCAAGGGCTGGACCCCGAGTCTGAGCTGAGGAGCTTATGGGAAATCCTTTTAGTAGACCATTTCCTAGAGATGTTCTGGCCAATTGCAACCACGAACTTCAATATGGCGGAATCACTTACCCAGGAGGTGATTTCTCCAAAACCTCTGGGAGACACACTTCTATATCCATCATAGGTGAGTGTCTTACCCCAGTAGTTAGGAAAATTTTGAAGATATTGGCCAGAAATACCGTATGGTAGACTTGGTTGCACTCCCTGGGGCCCAGTTCCCTAAGCCGCCTGATTTCTACTGGACCATCCAACAAAGTTGTGTTCAGAGCTTTAAAGTGCTTCATCGAATTATCAAGTAGGATTCCCCCCACATCCAGATCCATGTTTGGGGGCAGTATGTGGCCCTTTATTTCAGTTCTATCTGACGCCAGCCCAACTTGCCAGGAAATATTGAGGATATGCCTTCTAATACAGTCATGGTCAACATGGATAACCTATCAGAGGGAGAGAACGAGCTAGAACTCCTTGAAGAGAACTTACCCCCAAGGGAGTTCCACAACTATTGGATCCATTGGGAAGATTTACTCACTGGAAAAGAAATTTACTAGGTCTTCCCATACCTACCGAGTCATTATCCCTTATTCAGAATCCCAATAAGGGTAAAAAGAATCTTGGGGCTGTCAAACCCTCTGACCCATATGGATCAGTGCAGAAGATGGATGATGATCCCAAAAATGCCGTGTTGCGTCAACAACTCCAATATCATAAAAATATGGTCGATGAAATTCTCTCTAAACATGCTACAGAATGATGACCATAATATTGTAACCCTAGACCAGGTCAGTAGGGGAAGGTATACACTCCCCCTGGTGAGTTGCCTTCAGGTTACCTTGACCATCTTTCCCACATAGATAGGGTAGATTCCAGATTTTATGGCAAGAGGGCACAATATGACTTGACAAATCCACCTGAATTGCATGATAACCCTTCTCGGGACCCAACTCAGGTTGCACCAACTGCTCTATAGGTCATTCCCCCGACAGCCCCACATATCATCCCACCAATTGCTCCACGAGCCATTGGGATTTATTATCATGTTGAAGAACCTGTCAACGCACTGGTGGTCATTAATCCTCACCAAGACAGGAATCCCCTCCCAGATGATCAAATGGCAGTGCTCATTGTCCATCTCGAGGCTTTGTAAACTCGACAGGTGGAAATTCCAGCTGACAATAAGCCATATTTGGCATGGGTGGATGATGTGACATCACCCCTAATTTCCGAAATCCAACCTTTTCCCCCTTTAATGGGATGGGATATTCACTACAACATCTGACCCACTTCATTTCAAGGTGTGGACTCATGCTGGGAACTCTAGCATAGCAGGAGGCTGCCAAAATCCAATGTTTCATAGAAACATTGGAAGGTCCCACATTTGTATGGTATAACTAGCTACCCATTGGGTCAGTAGCCGACTGTAAGGATTTTCATAGTTAGTTTCTCTACGAGCTTTGCTCTACTACCTAGAAGAAAAGTTTTGAAAATATCTTCAAGTGCAAGCAGAGGCCTGATGAGCACATCGTAGACTTTTTCTCCCAGAGGAAAGGCCTCACCTACTCCCTTGATATGCCACTGACTCAAGAACAGTTGCTGAAAATGTGTGTGGGAAATGTAAAAATTGAACTAGTCTCCTCTCTCATCACTCAGAACTACACAGGGGGGATTTTAGGATTTTTTTGACAAATTTTAGCATCTAGAGGAAGCCTTTCATCAAGACAAGCAGACACATCTATTGTCTCCTGTAGTTCCTGCGAGAAGAGCTGCTAAGGACTAGCCCGCCGCAGTAGCACAAGTAGAGGCCTCCAGGCAGCTGGAGTTATTACTAGTGGAGCCACCTCCACAGCTTCATATAGGCCCACCACCTCAGGCGTAGCCTATGAACTAGTAGTTCCCACCTCAGAATTTTCAGGTGCCCCCACTTAATGTGTCACCACCTCCTAGGTGAGATAATTAGGTTCCACCTCCTCAACAGGCTCCTACAGCCCCTCATTAGGGCCAGGCATCTAGATCCCCCTTCCTGAATAGAAGGAAAAAGACCTAGTCATTTAACAAGGCTTAGATCCTCAGTTATTTCCAAAGTGCCTTGGAACAGAGAATCCTATAGTTTTCAGAATGAAAAAGGCCAGAAGAGGTGGATCTCACTGATCACCCTAATTACTGCCCCTATCACCAGATCTTAGGGCACACCCTCAAGTAGTGTTATGTGTTTAAAGATTGGATTCAAGACTAGGTTGATAAGAACATAATCAGGTTAGGTCCAGCCCCAACACAGGTGTCATGTGTATTCATACAGTCTGAAAACGACAATGACAATAAAGGTGAGTGGCAGTAGGTTCCTAACCACGGGTCTCAAAAATATGATGACTGTATGGCTTGTAAGGTAGTTTCCCATTCTCATGCTATTATCCGTGCACATCTAAATCAACCCAAGCTTTCAGAAGTCACTATGTCACCCACAAATTTTGCTTTTGCATCAACATCTCAGCCTTCCTCTCCCTATAAGGGAAAACAATAATGATGCAATGGAAAACAAAGTTCCCCACTGATGCCATCATCGTCCCATACTCTCGGAGATTTCATGCCCCCAGAGTTGGCGAATGCCTCCAGAATCCATCCAGTGATGAATAATTCTTCACGTGACGACCAAGGGTACACTTTGATTAACACAGTGGAGCTGGTAAACCCCTATATAGTTCTTGAAGATGAAGAGCACCAGGTGGATCCTCCCAACATCTCCAGCCGATGCCAGCATCGATTGTAGAACCCCAAACATTTTATGGTATTTTTCTCTTAAATACACTCTATTCATTAGGTAGCATATATTTCATGAATCACTGAGCCCATATGGAACAAAACATGGTTACTTATAGGAGATATCCATAACTTAGCCACTAAACTTAAATTTACCAGCTCTGTGATTTGAATTTTAAAAATCTGGCATACACAGTTGTGTTCAAGATGTTTTTTGGAGTCTAATAAAACAAAAATAATTTTTGGTGAATAGTGACCTACCCTAATGAATAGTAACTTACCCTTATGAATAGTGATATACCCTAATGAATTGTAACCTACCCTATGGTGGTATAAAAATAATATTCAAGTTGGAAGTACGATATACCTATATTTTAGAATGAGTTAATGAATGTTTTAAAACTGGTTTTGATAATAAATTATTATTTTAATTAAATATTAAAATAATCACATTTATAAAATTATTTTTGAAAAATGGATTTCATTTTTGGATTCTACATGCCTAAAAATGGTTAGGGTGAATTTTTGGGATTTTTCTGAAATACTTGAATTTTTGATGAATAGTAGAATCCGATAATTTACAATAAATGCTAAACAATGGATTAATTGATTCATCGATGATGATCTGCTGATGTAAGACCACTTGGTTCAAATTAACATGACCCATTTACTATTCTTGGTCATGGAATACTCACTATTCCTTGTCTTGAGGAGAAATAATAAATTAATGAGTTTTATATTAAGAAATTCCCTCTCTCCTCCACTATAAAACCCCCCTCTCCTCCCCCTTCCATTCACTCCTCTCAAGCCTTGTGCCTTCTCAAAATTCTATCCAAATACCTTCCCAAACTCCTCCCCTACGTCCAACAATCTTTGGTCTCACCAAAAGATCAAAACCAAATCCCTTAAGAAGGATCTCAAGGAGAAGAGATCAAGAGGTAAACAACGACTTTTATTTTCATTCTTTTCTTTCATTTTATGTTATTCTCTTCTTTTCCCATTGGATTGTGTTGGAATATTTCATTAAATATCACCCTTACTGTCCATATTATGTATTAATGATGAGATATTCCATTCCTCTCATCAAACTATTTTTATGAAATTTTAAGAGACGCCGTTAGGCTGCCGAATTTTCGTGAGAAATTTATCAAGTTTCCATTCATTTTAAGATTCATTTATTTTCTTCTTCTTTACTCACCTCATCTTAACCAAGAGGAATGTATTATAAATAATCTTGTATTTTCTGGATTTTCTAATGTTTATGGAAAATTATTCATCATTATTCTTTTCCTCTCCCACTTATTTAAGAAATAAAAACATTGTCCGTGATGTGTCGAATTACCGACATCACGGACGATGTAATTTCAATTTCCATTAATTATTTCAATTCTGGTCATGAAAAAAAATATATGATTGAAACAGGTCATAATATATGTGTTTTATATTTATTAAAATTCTGGAATCTTTATACATTCATAATATGGAATAATAATACAAAACAAGTTTGTTGAGCACAAAACTGCCAAGCCAAATTCAAGCGTTTATTTTTAACTCATCGAATGAGTCACCCTCATGGTATATAACCAGAATAATTATAAGATAATTTATATCTCTTTAATTTCAATAATAATGTATATTAACAATTCTGGATGTTTATCCATATTTCAAACCAACTTCCATTCATGAATACAAGTAAACAAATCATGAAACCAAGTAAGAAAATGCTTCCAAAACAATAAGATTTAATCTCTTAAACCCATCAAAGAGGCCATTAATGAACTTAATAAGGTTATCCCATGTCAATTACATATAAAATAGGTTCTGGATTTATGAATTAATAATCCTAATTTTTTTATTCATGTCTTTAAAAACAAGACAAGAACACCTTCAAGCATAACGTAAGGGATTCTCTCTCTCACTTTTATTCAAGAATCCACCCTATTTTGTTTGCTTTTGTGTCCAATTTATAATGATGGGGTATGTTTTCTCATCTCCCACATACTTCCATTATGATATATAAATCATGGGATAACCTTTTATCTCTCATTAATCCCTCTCAAGAACACTCATTACCGTGCCAAAATATTTGTATGAGGTTTTCTCATCTCACCTTCAATTCTGTGGGATCTCCATTGTTCACCTCTTATTTATTATATGTGGTATAGGTGAACTTCCATTTGAAATATTTTATCATGGTTCTCATTATATTCATTTTATTATGTGAATCTTTTGGTGGTCATTAACTCTTTTTCATACGACTCAATTGAATACAACACGGTAACGAGCTTTGTCTCAATTTGCACTTCGTTGTGACTTGCTTAGTAATTGTGCACCTACTCTTTCTTATGTGGTGTACCTAATACCCATTTGATATCACTTTTCAATTGAAAGTATATTACATTTAAATACCCATATTCTCATATCATGGATATTATTATTGTCTAAGCCGTATACCATTTTACACACAGTATTTATTTTGAATGTTGTTTTGACTATGGAAATGTTGATGAATTCGTATCCTCTATTCTATATGGATAATGTAAATACATATTTCTCTTGTATTGAATCTATTTATAAATAATGCTTGGATTTAGAGGTGGGTGGGGCCCAATACAGCCCCTCGATGCATCGGTAGGTCTCATGAGACAAAACAGTTTGGCGACAGACCCTTTGAGTTTGTTTCCAAAAATCAGATGGGTTTCTACCCATAGAACTAAACCATTTTTACGGTATTATGGTTCATTTTCCAGATACATGGCGTCCAATTAATAAGCATTCTCTTTATTCATTGTCAGTTATTATTATTATCCATGAGGTTTTCACTATACAAAATCTATGGATGTAGTTTCATTCTAAGTTTATTAATGGAATTAGTTGTTCATTTATTCACTATGCCATTTTGATTATATTAGATTGATTATGATTCACTTATTATTGCACTCATGCTTCCGCTATTTGTAACCCTTACTGAGCATTTGAGCTCACCCCTTTCATTGTTTACCTTCAACAGGTTATGAAGAGGAGGTCATTTATTGAGTGCTTGTGGATGCGGTTTTTGTTTTTCATTTTTTGTTGTATCTTGTAACCTTATACAATGTAATTTGTTTTAAATCTATGTATCTAGTTTCTTAAAGACTACTAAATGGATATTTCCTTTGGGATTTTCATTCCTTCTAACCATGCCAATATCACAAGTAATGCACCGGCTCCAGCCTAGAGGGGTCAGGGTGTTACAGTTGGTATCAAAGGAAGTTTAGTAGGAAACTTGGAAACTAGAGTAGAAAATATATAGTAGGGAACAAAGCCCTAAGGTAGAATTTGAGGATAAACCTACAAGAATGTCCTGGTATTTTGGTAAGGAATTTATTATGTGGATATTTCAAGCAATACATCCCTGTCTGGATACAAGCAGGTAGAGGTGGATCTGGCATAGATGTATTTAGGGGTAAAACCCAAAAACACCACTTTGAGCTAGACTTGAACAGGAACTGGTACACAACAACGGGCCTTACTACACTCTTGGTTACGACACTCCCTGGGGATATGCTTAGGAAAATTCATATTTTCTTTACAAGCCATTATGAAGGAGTTTTATGTAAATTTTACCTCAAAGAAACCATGTTTATAAGATTAGCTATGCATAGAATTTAAATCTATGTTGAGTGATTTTCTATTTAAGATTCATAAATTAATCTAGTTTATCCCATTATTTAGAAATTCCATCTAATGGAAGAAGGGGAATCAATACTTGTGGGCAAGGTAGGGATCTCCCTACCGAGCAAGTCAATACAGTCAATGTTGGAGCTGATCAGATCATGACTATATTGGGACAACTTACTCAAGTTGTAACGAATAACCATTCCACACCTGTGTTGGATCGTTTCATGTGGCACATGCCCCCATCTTTCAGTGGGACTACTAATCCAGTGGTAGCTGAGCAGTGGATCAAGTCACTTGAAAAGATATTCATGGCATTAAGATGTAATTAAAATGAGAAGGTGGTGCTGGCAGTATATTGTCTCAAGGGTGACGCTGAACAATGGTGGTCCCTAATTCAGAAAACCATGGAGGAAGAAGAAATAGAAGACATGGAGTTGAGAAATTTTAAGGAAATATTCTTTGAGAAATATTTCCCTCGTGAGCAATGAACTTAAATGAAGCAGAAATTACTTAGCTTGAAACAAAGGGAAGAGGACAGTGTTGTAGAGTATGAGGCTACTTTTACAAGGTTGTCCAGGTATTCCGTAGATTACGTACGTGACACGACAGACAAGATTGATCATTTATTTGATTTTCTTAAGCCAAGTCTTTGGAGGGCATTGGCTTCTCAAACATTTTCATTATATGATGGAATTCTATCAAGTGACATCAAAACAGAGAGGGAATTTGCTAGATCAAATATTTTCAAAGGAAACCAAGATAAGAAGCGGTACTCAGATAACAAAGGAAAAGGAGAAGCACCAAAGAAGAGCAAGGGAACGAATAGTTTCCCATTATGCGAGAACTATGGAAAGTATCATCTCGAGAAATGCTTGAAAGGCATGGGAGTCTGCTATAACTACAAAGAAAAGGGTCATCGATCCGATGAATGCAAGGGGAAGAAAAAATTAAATGATGTTTAATGATACAATTACAGAGAGATGAGACACTATGCAAATGAGTGTCCTAAATGCAAAGGAAACTTGAATCAGAAAAGTCCAAGAGATCAAGGGAGATCTTATGCGATTACAACTGCGGAGGTCGAAGTCCCTAATGATGTGGTGGAAGGTACTTTAATTGTTTCCTCAAAATTAGCCAACACCTTATTTGATTCTGTATCATCACATTCATTTATATCTTCTAATTTTTCCAAGAAAATTAGATATGTCCAATTTGATTTAATAAAGGAGTTGTCAGTCAAAACTCTTGGGGGATGTATCATTGAAACAAAGGCATGTTGAATAGTTCCCCTCTAGTTACCAAAACGTGCTTTAGTTGCTAACATTGTCATCATACCAATGAATGAATTTGATATAATTCTCGGTATGGATTGGCTGTCAAATTTTGATGTGAAGATTTATTGTAAGAAGAAGGAAGTTACAATTTTTGAAAATGGTTTAGAATCTCTCGTCTTTAGGGCAGAAACATCGCCACCTGATTCTTATTGAGAACCACCCCCAGTAGCTCTACTAAATGCAATACTTGAAGAGGAGGATAAACCAACATCTATGAGTGAGGAAATAAATCTTCAAATTGAAGACGTGCACATAGTGCAAGAGTACATTGATGTATTTTCAGAGGATTTTCCTGGACATCCTCCAGAGAGGGAAGTTGAGTTTTGTATTGATTTAATTCCTGGTGCGAGACCTATATCAAAGAACCCCTATATAATGTCCACTGTGGAGTCAGTGGAGATAAAGAAACAACTAGAGGATTTGAGTGACAAAGGATTTATTTGACCTAGTGTTTCTCCATGGGGATCCCTGGTCCTTTTTGTCAAGAAGAAAGATGGATCTATGAGGCTATGCATTGATTATAGGGAAATCAATGATATTACAATAAAGAATAAGTATCCTCTGCCTCAGATTGATGATTTATTTGATCAACTCCATGGATCCCAATACTTTTCAAAGATTGATCTTCAGTTCGAATATCATCAGCTACGTGTGAGGAAGGAAGATATTCCTAAGACGTCATTTCGAACTAGTTATGGGCATTACGAGTTTATGGTGATGTCATTTGGACTGACTAATGCACCCTCTGTAATGACCCACCAATTCTCATTGGCTTGAGAGCTCAACGAGTCATTACTAGGCCTTAAGAAACATCCCTAAGGTGCCAAAGGTTGGCAATAAATGCCGAAGGGTTTCAAAACAAGTGGGGGATGATTTACCCTTTAAGAACATACCACATGTCCAACAACCATAACCAAAAGATATACTAATGATGCATGATAAAAACTCAAAAAACTCAACCATTTATTTATCAAAAATCAACCGAGGGTACCACAGTGAAAACCAACACGAAAACATCAGAGTAAACAGCAGAAAGACAACTCAAAGACTACAGGACAACAACACCACTCCATGCTCCACAAGCTCTAATATCCAACGTCACGAACCATCCCAAGTATCATGAAGCATTGCTCTAAGCATGTGACACTTTACCTTTTCCAACGTCCCGGTATATGACATCTGTAAAAGCACCAACGTGCAAAGCAGGGGGTGAGTAATGAAATTCAGTAGGTTCTCCCTGATGACTTCCCAACACATGCCTCTAGGATAAAACATTTTAACACATTTCTATAACAAAATTTATATAAAACAATTCCAAAATAGTTCATAATAAAGAAGTTTTATGTCAAAACCATTTTCCAACAAACCCATATTTCTTAAGAAAAGCAACCAAGAAAATTTCCCAATTCCGCTCAAATTTCCATTTGGAACATTCTTTCCATTTCACCAATCCACAAAACCAACCATGCATGCAACCTGGACCTCCCTATACTCGCGAGTGGTGAGTTATCCTTCCACTAAGTCGTCACTTAGTGGAATACCTTGACGGGGGTACTTCATGACTTGATCCGCCCCAACCAATTGATGGGGGTACTTCTTGCCCTTATCCATGACAATGCATATGAACACACACCACGACCCATGCAATCCATGCCCAAAACTAGGTGTGTTTAAAACCTTTAAATAAAGCATCACCCTTTTATTGAAAACAATTCTATTCAAGCAGAAAAACCATAGCCAATTTAAAATCACCATTTTAAATTTACTTCAACAACCACTTTCCAAAAACACACAGATTTCATCACCCGTTACTAAAAAGGGGTTTCAAAAATTATTTCATAACATATAAACAAACCATTTTAATTAAGGAAAACAATTTGAAACTAAGCCTTCAAGTTCTAAGAAAGAGGAATCGAGAGTGAAGCCACCTACCTCAACAATTTGGGCGAAACCAACCGACGGACGAAGAACGCCAAGAACGCCGGGTCAAAACTCAAAAAACCCTCCTTAGATCTCCTCTCATAACACAACCAAGACCAAATCTTATCATATTTGGCATCCACACCCTTAGATCTACCCATAACAGGTGTAGATATAAGAAAACGAGAGAAGAGGAGAAGTAGAACTAAGTAGATCTAAGAAACCGATCAAGAACGATAACATACCTTAAGAATCCGGCTTCGATTCGCTAAGACAAGCCTTTGAATCGCCTCTAGAATGCTTGGGAGAAGTCTTCCAACCTTCAAGGGAGAGTAATCCCGAGTTAGGGCCGCTTAGGAGGTTAAAACAAGGCAATTAAAGGCAAAATGAGTTAGATCCACAATTTTAGGATCTAACTTTAAGTGACTGCATGGTTAGTCCACACGGTTTGAAAAACCGTGCGCTAACCATGCGTTAGCTTTTGCCTAATCCATCCTTCATGCACAGTTTTTCCGCACGGTTAGAAAAACCTTGAGATGACCGTGCAGAATCCACTGCCTCCAAGACTCACTGCACATGGTTTGGCCGCACGGTTAGAAAAACCGTGCACCGACCGTGCGACTTCTCCTTTGCCTCCAAACATCATTCCAAGTTCTCCCGACTCTCCCATTCAACACCCTTGAATTTAAAACCATGAAAAGCCTCAAGAAAGGGTTACATACCAGAAACTGGGGGTACTAAATTCTCCCCACCATTGGTCTTTCCATCCTCGGAAAGTAGAAAACCCTCGCTTGACTGAAAGAGTTCTGGCCACTGCTCCTTCATATCTTTCTCGTGTTCCCAAGTCTCTTCCTGAATCTGACCATGTTGCCAAAAATCCCACACTAGGCTGATGTTTTTTCCACACAAGACTTTATCCTGCCTATCCACAATCCACACCAAGATATGTACCAGTGAAGCATCCGGCTCTAGGTTAACGTGATCCCATCTGATCACATGGTTAGGATCAGGCTGATACTTCTTCAACTGAGATACATGGAACACATTATGTACTGCACTGAACCGTAGTGGTAATTCCAACTGATAGGCCACCTATCCAACTCATTCTAGTATCTCAAAATGGAATATATATCAAGGAGATAACTTGCCCTGCTTCCCAAAATGACGTTGTCCAAGTCTTGGAGAGATCCTCAAGAAGACATGATCACTCACTGCAAATGACAACGGTCTTCAGCGATGATCCTCATAAGATTTCTGACGACTCTGAGCCGTCTCCATCCTCTTTTTAATAAACTGTATCTTCTCCGTTGTTTCTTGGACAAGGCTCAGCCCAACTAGTGAAGTTTCACCAGTTTCCACCCAGCATAGTGGAGAACGACAAGGACGCCCATACAATGCTTCAAACGGATCCATGTGTATCGAGGATTGATAACTGTTATTGTATGAGAACTCTGCTAAGGGTATATGATCTTCCCATGAGCCACCAAAGTCCATTACACAAGCCCGCAACATGTCTCTCAATGTCTGTATCATCCGCTCGGATTTCCCATCTATCTGAGGATGATACGCCGTACTCATCGTCAATTGAGTCCCCAGGGCTTGCTGTAATGATTTCCAGAAATGATATGTGAACCTTATATCTCTATCTAAGACGATAGAAACTGGTACCCCATGCCTCTTTACCACTTATCAGATATAGATTTTTGAAAGATCTTCCACTGTATGGGTTTCATGAATTGGGATAAAATGGGCCGACTTGGTTAGACGATCCACTATCACCCAAATGGCATCGTGTTTCCGGACTGTTCTTGGAAGACCTATAACAAAATCCATTGCTATCTGCTCCCATTTCCATACTGGGATAGGTAAAGACTGTAACATACCAGCTGGTCTTTGATGCTCTACTTTAACCTGCTGACAAGTTAAGCATCGCGAGATGAATTCAGCTACCTTCCTTTTCATGCCGCTCCACAAAAACTGCGCCTTTAGCACCTTATACATCTTCTGTGTACCCGGATGTACATCCCATCTCGAATGGTGGTAAGCATGAAGGAGTTGTTCCTAAAAAACCATAGGTACAACCATCCGATCTCTGAAACACAAAACTGAACTCCCATCCAGCTTCCATCCCTCAATGGTCTCCCCACCATTGAGTTTTGAACTCATTTCAACATAGTCTACATCGGATGTCTGTGCCTCCTTTACTATCTACACCAAATCAGGAACAAGTGTAGCTGAGAAGAAAACAACAACATCACCTCGGTTTTCACATTCCACATGCATGTCGGCTAAAACCGATATCAACTACCATTCATCTGAAGCTTCCTTTACCAACTGATCATACGACTTCCTACTTAATGCATCGGCCACCGAATTTCCCTTACCTGGTGTATACATTAAGTCAAAGTCGAACATTCGAAGATACTCCATCCATATCCTTTTCCTCAGATTCAAATATCGCTATGAGAAAATGTGTTTCAAGCTTTTGTGATCTGTAAACACAGTAAATTTATCACCAAAGAGATAGTGTCTCCATGCTTTCAAAGCATGGACGACTACAGCTAAATCCAAATCGTGTGTTGGATAATTCTTCTCATGAACCCTCAACTACCTTGAACCAAAAGCAACAACATGGTCTCCTTGCATGATAACACAACCCAACCCTGTTCCCGAAGCATCACAATACACCACATACCCATGTCCTGATTCCGAAAAAATCAAGATGGGTGCTAATGTAAGGCGAACTTTCAACTCTTGAAAAGATCTCTGACATTCCTCAGTCCATTTAAATGCGTTGTTTTTCTTTGTCAATGCTATCATCGGCGAAGCTAGTCGTGAGAAGTCACACAAAAATTGTCTATAATAACCAGCTAGACCAAGAAAACTTCATATTTCAAAGACATTCTTCGGAGGTTGCCAAGAAAGAACAACTTCTATCTTTTCTAGATCCACTAAAACACCTTTCTCAGAAATGACATGGCCCAGAAAACTTACCTCTTGTATCCAAAAATCACACTTTGATAATTTGGCATACAACTGATGGTCCCTCAAGATTTCCAACACTATCGCCAAGTGTTGCTCATGCTTAGCCCTTGTTCTTGAATACACCAATATTTCATCCAAAAACACCATAACAAAAGAATCCAAATATGGATAAAATATCCAATTCATCAAAGCCATGAAGACTGCTAGTGCATTCGTAAGACCAAAAGACATGACTACATATTCATAGTGGAAATATCTTCTTTTGAAGTATGTCTTCAGAATATCCTCCTTCCAAACTCGTAACTGGTGATATCCTGACCGCAAGTCAATCTTGGAGAACCACTGATCTCCCCTTAATTGATCAAACATCTCATCAATGCGTGGAAGTGGATATCTATTATTTATCGTAACTTTGTTAAGTTTACGATAATCCACACATAGCCTCAAAGTTCCATATGTTTTCTTTATAAACAAAACTGGTGCTATCTACGGAGACACGCTTGGCTGAATGAAACACTTGCTTTCCAGCTCCTCTAACTGCACCTTCAATTCCTTTAACTCCGTTGGTGCCATACTATAATATGGAAGTGAGATAAGAATGGTCCCCGGAAGGAGATCAATCGTAAACTCCACTTCTCTTATAGGTGGTGACCCTAAGAAGTTTTCAGAAAAAACATCTGGAAATTGATCCACCACAGCTGGAAAACTATTTTCCGTGATTTCTTCCAATGATGCCAAAGTCAATGCTGCCAATTGGTAAGAGATCATTCCCACCATTGGTGCCAATAAACTCTTTATGCCTTTACTTACTATCCGCTCTCCTCTAAAGAGATGCTCCATGCCGTCCTCAATCATGAAACTCACTATTCTCATATAATAGTCGATGTGAGCCTTAAACTTCATCAACCAATCCATACCCAATATTATATCATAGACATCCATCTCCAGTATAGAGAAATCCCATTTCAGGTTAGCTCCATCAACAGTTATAGCACATGCTCTACACATGAAGGCTTGACATTTTCTTTCACCAAGAGGAGTTTTTAGTTTCAAGACAGAAGGCATCATTTCCAGTTTTAGACATATCAAGTCAATAGTACGAGAAGCAATGAAGGAATGTGATGCACCGGTATCAAACAAAACTTACACAGAGGTAGAATTCAAAAGAATCGTACCTCTTACTGTTGATGGTCCAATGTGATCATCAACAATCATCTGATCCTCTCCATACAATTACTTTGTCGCTCCACTGTTCTCCTTGTTGCCTTGTTGAGATTTCCCTGGTTGAGGAGTCATGGTATTTCGAGAATCACCATGGCTAGCTCTGTTATGTTGACGAGACTGACTCTGTTGTCCTCGTCCTGTCGAAGCATACGATGCTTGCGACGCCAGGGAAGTGTCACGTGCACCCGACCTCGGAGTATTTCTACAATAACGCTATATATTCCCCATTTTCTTGCAATTGTGACATTGTCTAGGTTGTACCGTACACTCTCGCATTATTTGATCAGTCGAGCCACATTGAAAACACTCAGCTTTCATAATGGGTCGTAGAGGAAGATTCACCGATCCAACCGTCTGATTCTGATTCACACTCCCACCTTGGAAGTAGGTGTCCCTCTTCCTCTTATTCCCAACATTACAGTTCCCACCCGTTCCTGTGGGTATCATCATGCTTCCTCCTATCGATCTCGAGATATCACGTTCAGCAACCATTGCTCTGTTCACCATATCTGTATAATCCGTAATACAGAGCACCGCAATCTTCGATCGAATCTTCTGCCTTAGCCCCGATTCGAAGATGCGTAACTTCAAATAAGCACTTGCCGCAACCTATGGTGAAAAACGGACTAAGTTCATGAACTTAGCTACATACTCTGTGACAGAGAGTCTCTCTTGTTTCAAGATGAAAAAGTCTGTTGTTTTCTGGATCTTGAATGTGTGAGGATAGAATTGTTTGTTAAACAATTATTCAAAATCCTCCCATGTAAGGCCTTCATCCAATTTAGCCTGCACCGCTAAATCCCACCACTGACGTGCAAGATCCTCAAGCATATATGTCACCATCTTTAATTTCAATTCTACTGGTGTGCCGATGAAATCGAAGATACGATTCATCCTACTCAGCCACACCTCTGCCCGTTCTGGTTCAGAATCACCCCGAAAGATGAGTGGATTCTGCTTCTAGAACTAGAAGGAATGGTCTATATGCCTTGACCCATCCCTATGATTCCCTGTGTCCACAACCTGGAATGCTTGAACGATACTCTGAACTAGCTCCTGGTTTACACTTGGTTCAGGTGCAACCACATTCTCCGCAGCTTCTTTGGGTTGGTTTCTACGATTCCTAACGGGTGCCATTTTCTATACAAACAACGCATGCCGTTAGTCTCACTTCCTAACAACTGAAGGCTTAACAATTCAATTTATACCACATAAACTATCACATCATTGTTTTCCAATTATCCAACTTATCCACATGTTCAAACATTTTTGAAAACATCCCACATACGTTTTTGAAAATCCACCCGTTTTCACAATATACGAAATATCCAGTTTTTAAAATCTTTCATTTGAAAATCAATTTATGCCTTTTTCAAAAAATTTGTACCTTTCCCAAAATCATAAATCATTATTCGCAATGAGATATGACATCCTAGTGGGAAGACATTCCTCTAATGCATGTCATGAAAATCTCATTGGCTAAACCCATGACAATGAGATTTGTAACATTCTAGAAGTGTATCCAAAACACTTATGTACCCAAAACCCTGGTAACTTGAAGTTCAGCATAAACAGGTTAGCTACGTCCTTTTATGCTATACATTTCAAGTTCCGACAATCCTACTCCTATCTGAGATGATCACCCAAGGGATAGACAAGAAGGAATTTCAACTCCAGGACCAAGAACATCGATGAACACTTGTTAGGCAAGGACCGAACAAGATGATACCATTTGTAATGACCCGCCAATTCTCATTGGATTGAGAGCTCAATGAGTCATTACTAGGCCTTAAGCGGCATCCCCAAGGCACCAAAGGCTGACAATAAATTCCAAAGGGTTTCAAAACAAGTGGGGGACGATTTACCCTTTAAGAACATACCACAGGTCCAACAAACATAACCAAAAGATCTACTAATGATGCATGATAAAAACTCAGAAAACTCAACCATTTATTTATCAAAAATCAATTGAGAGTACCACAGTGAAAACCAACACCAAAACATCAGAGTAAACAGCGGAAAGATAACTCAAAGACTATAGGAAAACAACACCACTCCATGCTCCACAAGCTCCAAGCTCCAACGTCACGAACCAGCCCAAGTATCACGAAGCAGTGCTCTAAGCATGTGACACTTTACCTTTTCCAACATCCCGGTATATGACATCTGCAAAAGCACCAACGTGCCAAAGCAGGGGGTGAGTAATGAAACTCAGTAGGTTCTCCTCGATGACTTGCCAACCCATTCCTCTAGGATAAAACATGTTATCACATTTCTATAAAACAATTTATATAAAACAATTCCAAAACAGTTCACAATAAACAAGTTCCATGTCAAAACCATTTTCCAACAAACCCATCTTTCTTAAGTAAAGCAACCAAGCAAAGTTCCCAATTCTGCTCACATTTCCATTTGGCACATTCGTTCCATTTCACCAATTCACAAAACCAACCATGCATGCAACCTGGACCTCCATATACTCGCGAGTGGTGAGTTATCCTTCCACTAAGCCGTCACTTAGTGGACTACCTTGACGGGGGTACTTCACGACCTGATCCGTCCCAACCTATTGATGGGGGGGGGACTTCTCGCCCTTATCCATCCCAATGCATATGAACACACACCATGACCCATGAAATCCATGCCCAAAACCAAGTGTGTTCAAAACCTTTCAATAAAGCATCACCCTTTATTGAAAACCATTTCATTCAAGCAGAAAAACCATAGCCAATTTAAAATCACCATTTCAAATTTACTTCAACAACCACTTTCCAAAAACACACAAATTTCATCACCCGTTACTAAAAATGGGTTTCAACCATTCTTTCATAATAGATAAAAAACCATTTTAATCAAGGAAAACAATTTGAAACTAAGCCTTAAAGTTCTAAGAAAGAGGAATCGAGAGTGAAGCCACCTACATCAACAATTTGGGCGAAACCAACTGACGAACGAAGAAAGCCAAGAACGCTGGGTCAAAACTCCAAAAACCCTCCTTAGATCTCTTCTCCTAAAACAAAAAAGACCAAATATTGTCATATTTTGCATCCACACCCTTATATCTACCCATAACGGGCGTATATCTAAGAAAACGAGAGAAGAGGAGAATTAGATCTAAGTAGATCTAAGAAACCGATCAAGAACGATAACATACCTTATGAATCCGGCTTCGATTAGCCAAGAGAAGCCTTGAAATTGCCTCTGGAACGCTTGGGAGAAGTCTTCCAGCCTTCAAGGGAGAGTAATCCTGAGTTAGGGCCGCTTAAGAGGTTAAAACAAGGCAATTAAAGGAAAAATGAGTTAAATCCACAATTTTAGGATCTAACTTTAAGTGACCGCATGGTTTGACAAACCGTGCGTTAACCGTGCGTTAGCTTCTCCCTTATCCATCCTTCATGCACGGTTTTGTCAAATGGTTAGACAAACTATGTGCCGACCGTGCGGAAGCCACTGACTCCAAGACTCACTGCGCACAGTTTGGCCGCACGGTTAGACAAACCGTGCGCCGACCGTGCGGCTTCTCCTTTGCCTCCAAACATCATTCAAAGTTCTCCCAACTCTCCCATTCAACACCCTTGACTTTAAAACCATGAAAAGCCTCAAGAAAGGGTTACATACCAGAAACCGGGGGTACTACACCCTCTGTTTGTCATGACCCGACCCTACCCGGGCTCGAGTCGCAACTACCCCAAGCCCGCCTCCATAGGCCAGGGGCTGGCGACCAGCGCCGAAGGCACAACAACTCGGGGAGGCCTTTGCCTAAATACCTATACACACACACACGCATGACACTCAATGAAAAGTGCGGAGTAAAGTAAAGGAAAGTAAAGAAAAAGGGCAACTACTATATATAAACCAAAAATGTGCATCGACCTCTAAATAGTACAAAGTAAAAGTTGAAAGGAAAAGGGAAAAATACGCGCCCAACCAGAAAAGGTGCCACAACCCGGAAATAGGTAAACAAAAAGAAACAGCTGACGGGTCTCCCACCTAGAACCCGGCTACGACCACCACACACAGTCCAAGCTCCCAAGCTCCTACGGTCCTCTGAAGTCACGCTCCACCTGTCCATCGTCTGCAAGGGCACACCAAGTGCGGGCAAAGCCCAAGCAGGGGTGAGTATAAAAATACTCAGTAGGATACCCCGAAGGCTCGAGGGAGAAACAAAGGAGGTACCGAAGGGTGAGCAGTAGAGAGAACATGAAAAGTAAAGGAGTACAACCGAAAGGGTAGTAAGGAGTACAGTAAAGAGTCCAGCTCAACCCAACAAGAGAAATGAGATAGACTCATCCAGACACAAGGAGATGGAAACGGTGAGAAGATGAACTTCTCATCGAGTCTTCGCTACCTATAGCAGGAGAGTAGACTCGTCCAACCACGAGAAGCTAGACACAGAAAGCACGTGGCATACCCCACGCGTCTTCGCCTCTCCTGGAAGGAGAGTAACCAAACCCAAGAAGTGGGTACTAGAACAAGGTATATACAAGTCCATATGCTCAATCAAGAAGCCCAAACAAGATTGTAATGGGATCTCCATCCCGTATCTCAGCCCAAGAAAAGTGAGTCGCCAAGAGTCCCAGAAGAAAATAGCATCGATGCCCAGCATCCCACATGTCTGCCCCGAACTAAAAGTCAAGGGATCAATCACCGCACCTCGACACTATCCACTTTGGGCGACACTAACTCGCCCACACGGTTTTAGGTTGCGTCACAAGGACGTGTCTCAGTGGGGAAAGCACTCCTCGTACTTGAGAGTTCTGGGGGGAACGTCAACCACAACTCGTCACTGCCCCACAGTTGAGAGGTCTGCTCAAAGTCGATAGGCGACCCCCTGCCTAGCCCCGCTGGAGGGTCCCTGGAAGTCGACGGGTTCCCACTACAGGGAGACCCGGAAAGTTGACGGGTTCCACACTGCCCAGTCCCATAATAGGGTAATCTACTGGAGGGTGACCTGGCTAAAGTTGGCGACGTGACCACTGCCCAGCCCAGCTAGAGGTAACCCGGCATCGGGGACCACTGACCAGCCCAGTTGGAGGTAAACCCGACATCGAGGACCACTGCCCAGCCCTGCTAGAGGTAAGCCCGACATCGGGGACCACTGCCCAGCCCCGCTGAAGGTAAGCCCGACACTGCTCTGGCCATCCCTACTGGATGGTACTGCTCAGTGAACACCGCTGTACTGGCTATCCCTGCTAGATGGTAACCCACTGGCGAGCCCTGCTCGAAACAACCTCAGCCCTGCTGGAAACAACCTCATCCCTACTGGAAAAAACCTCATCCCTACTGAAAACAACCTCCTGGGTAGAGGATCAGTGCCCGCGTAAAGTGTTGGTCACACCGAAACCACAAGAACTCCACCAGGGAACATAGAGTGATGGGAGAAACTCCCCAGGCCTCACAAGGCGATCCGACTCCAATCCGCTGAGTCACTGTCAAAGCGGACTGAGACATCTCATCCCGGAAAGTGGGGAAAACACCCACGCTGCACAAACACCCATAGTCTCAAACGGTGCCAAAGTCCGGTGAAAGGGCACGGTACTGAAACCCCTCACAGCTGAAGAAGCAGAGGAACCAAACCATCTCTACCAGATAAACCATCGAGAACAAGACCAGGGGGAGACCACTCAACCCTGCTAGTCAGACAAAAGAGCACCAGGCTAGGGGAAACTCCACCCTGCTGGTCAAACAAACGAGTGTAGAGGGACCCTCTATGTCGCAAGAGGTCAAAGTACGTAAAGCAGAACACGACACGTACATGGGGCCCACACGACGTGTGGTCCCAAGTCAACCCCAACCAAGCTCACAAACGTTCTCAGGTACAAACCACACGTACCTCCAATCGCTCCCGTATACTCCCAGGGTATACCTCGTTCCAGCCCAAAGGCTATCGTGCACACAGCACCCAGCGTCAACGCGAAGGCGTGATGTAACAACTCCACCTAAAAGGCCCAAGCACGGCCAACCACATCTCGTGAATCATTTATATCTCTCCCCCAAGAGTGCGTGATCACACGCTAAGGGTCCGCTACAAACATGGTAGGACGAACCACCAACGGAGCACCTTTCATGCTTCCACATTTAACAAGATCACGAAAGAGGCTCCGAATAACCAAACGGATCGCACCGTTGTAATCCTCATGAAAAAACACACGAGATCGACTACTTAATCGCCTCCAACGGATATCCGACGGAAAAGTCACCAACACCGCCTCACGCCCGAACGACGTCCCGTGATCCCGAGCCTCGACCCCGAAAACAGTCGGGCACATCACATCATTGCGATCCCCTCGGGAAAACACGTCAAAAATACTGCTCACTTGAGCGCAATGGATATCCGGAGAAAAAGATGCATTTCGGCGCACCGCACACGAGCGGTGCTACGTGGGACCCGCATCCCGGTCCCGAAACACAATGAACGGACCGCACCATTGCGATCATCTCAAGAAAGCACACAGGATGGACTAATCACTTGTCCAAATCGGACGCCCGGTGATAAAGATGGAAAAAACATCGTCAATGCCCAAACTACCCTCGTGGGGCCCGCGCCATCGTACCGAATTACAGCGGGCAGACTGCGCCAACGCGATGCCCTCAAAAAAACACCCAACATCGAATGCTCGCACGCCCCGAATGGACGTCAGAGGAAAAAGTCGCTAAAAGTTGCACGCAGCTCAAAAGACGGGCCGTGGGGCCCACGCCTCAACTCCAGCTTCAAAGCCCGAAACCCCCCTAGAAAGCTTCGCCCCGGCTCCAGGGTCCCAACGCCACTTACAGCGCTTAAAATGGACTCCAGACGCGTCCGCGCCGTCCAAAACAAGAATTCTCGGGAAGGCCGCTTAGCTGCTGTACGCACGTGTCGTGCCCCCGAGCTCCTCCTCTCAGAAGTTAAAACTCCTGGAACCACCTCAAGAAGTATGCCTCGATGTCAGGTCCCTGCCACCGTAGACGGCGCACAAAACGGATGTCCGGTCTATGACCTATTAAATATAAACCATTTTCATAATAATAATAATATTAATAATAATAATATTATTATCTTATCATTTAATTTAATTTTATTATTATATATAGTTTTTTTCCTCTGAAACTGCTGTCGGCCGCCCCCTGTTGCCCATTTCTCTTTTTTTTTTCAATTTCTCTTTTTTTTCGGTCGGCCTGTCGCGTGCCTAGGTCCAAAGACCCAGGTCTTCTCCACCGACCATGCGGACCGCCCCCACGGGTCTCCCCCTGCCGCTCGCTCCCGCTGGCCGACACCCCTGCTGCTGCCTGCTCGCGCCGAAGACAGCCGAAGCCCCCAGCTGGCCGTCCGGCCTCCGGCCTCCTGCCGTGCTGCGCTCCCCGCTCGCGGCGACTCCATGGCTGCCTCAGTCGCTCAGACACCCGCACCGACGACCGCCCAGCCTCCTCGCTCCGCTCGGACACCCGAGACCGTGAATCGCCGCCTTGCCGACTCGCCCGAAGCCTCCGCGGACCGCCGTCGCAGGTCAGCCGGACCGCCCAAAAAAAAAACCCGCCGGAAACACTTGTTTTGGCCGGAAAGAAAAAAAATACTCCAAAAACCGCTGCATTTCGGCAAGCGTTTGCGATCGTCTCGAAGCTCGGATTTCAAATCCGAAATATGCATTGGATAGGTTATAAAAACTACTACACATTTATGGGGTTTTTTTGAAGATTCGACAGAGATTCGATGCAAAATAAGCAATTCAAAGAGGGATGTAGGAATTGAAATACGAAGCAAAAACCCTACCCCGTGGGCGTAGCCCGAAGCTTTGCCGTCGAACCGCCGCCTTGCCGCCATCGCTTAGACCTTGATTGGGAGGGAGGATGAGGAGGAGGAGGAGAGGAGAGGAGGGGGTTTCTCTAGGAGAAATAAAATGGGAAGGAGAGGGGTGGGTTATGGTTAAATAAAGAAAATTAATTAAAATTTTAATTAATTTAACCCCCAATTTATCCCGCGCCCGAAACTCTTGACGGGGTCGAGGTTAAGCCTCCCCTAGGGTAAAAACCACCTCCCGAGCACAATGGAGGTCTCCGAATTTTAATCCGATACCCCGTTCAAAAGTTATTAAACTTAGCGCCTGAGGCCGCCAAATTACGAAAACGCCCCCGGGGCCATTTTTCACATACGGGCCGTGCCCGCAAAACTTACACCCCTCCTAGGGTAAACGGCACGCTCCAAACTCAACGGTGCCCTCATTTTTCCAATATGAGCTACCGTTTAAGAGATACTAAAGTTTCACCATTAAACAAATAAATTAATTAATTAATTTATCCATTTAACGTTCCAGAAACAGGCGAGGGGTCCAAACATCCCGATCCGACAAGTTTTATATCGTTCCTAGGGTAAACACCCCATTACGAACCCATACGTACACTCAGATCTCTGATCTGAATCACCTTTTAGGAGTTATCACATTTATTTGGCATTACCAGTGTGAACGCACTGAAAATTTAATTCCGGCCACTCCGGGGCTCGGAATCGCACGCCGTCTGAAGGCGCTGCTCTGGAATAACATCAAGAATATTCCAAAGTCTTTCGCAGCAAAAACTGGGTTCTTACATCATTCCCTCCTTCAAGATTTTCGTCCCTGAAAAGAAAAACTAGGGGGCAATACAGGGTACTAAGCCCACACCT
This sequence comes from Viscum album, assembly GCA_963277665.1. NCBI lineage: Eukaryota > Viridiplantae > Streptophyta > Magnoliopsida > Santalales > Viscaceae > Viscum > Viscum album. The sequence goes on from OY728125.1 coordinate 160,423,194, forward strand.
GGCTTTCCCATACCCAGAAGAACCCACGCACAGATCTGCGTCACCGCACACAGACCAAAAGATTGATCCGTTCACGCGAGGTCGGCCCTTACCGATGTTGTGCACCCACTCCAGAATTTGGGGTTAGGGCAAGGCGGTAGGGTACCTCGCCATCCCTTTGCACGATCTCAAATGGCCCAAAGGCTCTCGGGGGTAGCTCACCTCCCCGACCAAACCTCTACGTCGCATGTCATGACTGGAACCACTGCCCGCACCTGGAACAAGGCCCGATGATTCCCTCCTTCAGAATATCCATATGGTGAAACACCCAAGGATATTTGATCACACAATATTTCACATTCGATGTCTTGCAACCAAGACTCTCTTATATGCTCGGAGAGAAAAGGAGTCAACACCATCGACTAAAGAGAAAAGGTCCTACGCCTTTTACCTTACCGACACAGGGTTACACCAACGCCATGCGTCACCCTGGTAACACCTCAAGAAAGGAGCAGGGAGGAAAGCACTTCACAGTAAGAGTCTAACAATTCTACTACAAAAAAGTAGAAGAGCTGTAGAGTGTACCTCTTATCACCTCATGCTCTGCAGGATCGTAGACATGCAAAGCTCGCGGTTGTCCGTGGTCCCAACTGTCAGCTCCCGGAGCCTGATGTGGACGGCCTGGTGGTGATGGGAAGACCTCGTAAAGTCTTCCCCCACTACCAGCTCCTCCCGCTCCTCTACTAGCACCACCTCTCTGGGTACTACTCCGATCACGGCGCTGCCTCTGTCATGGTGGTGCACCTGCTGCCTGCCCGAAGCTCTCTGTATGCCTGATCGGGCAGTCCCGTGCCAGGTGACCTCGCCCATCGCAAGCATAGCACCGAATCTCTCTAGGATACACTGGTGTCCTCCGGCGCCACTGTGGTGTTCGACCACGTCCCTGAGTCCAGTTGTCAGAAATCCACCTGCGTCGAGGTTCTGCTTGCCGACGCCCGCTAGCTGCAGCAGACGTCTTGGCTCCAACGTGCCTGCTGCCACCACCAACACTAGAACGTGATAGGAATCCCTATGTCACCAGCGCCTTCTCTAGAACCCTGGCATATGTGGAAATTCCCAAGGTTACTATGACAGCACGAATCTCTCGGCGGATACCCTGCTCAAACTTCCGCGCTCGGATGTTGTCATCATGGACCAAGTCCGGGTAAAAGCGTGCACGGTCTGCAAAACTAGCCGCGTACTCGGCCACCGTCATCCCTCCCTGCTGAAACTGTAGTAGCTCCTGAATCCGAACGAAGCGCAAGAAAGAGGGGAAAAACTTTTCACGGAACAAAAACTGAAAGTCGCCCCACAAAAGCGAAGACTCGTCAAGAAACTGAGTCACCAGACTCCACCAACGCCAAGCTGCTCCACGAAAAAGGGTGGCGGCCAAGGCCGCTCTCTGATCTGTCGGCGTCTGAACAAGCCTGAAAAGGCGGACCACTGCCTCGAGCCAAACCTCTGCTGCCTTAGGGTCTGGCTCACCATTGAACCTCAGCGGTCTCTGCCGCTGGAACTCACGGAGCGCGCTCAACCTGCGCTCAAGATCAGCCTACTCTGCTGAAACTGTCTGCTGCTCAACAGGTGGGGGTGCTGCTACTGGACCACCCAGAGAAAGGGTCTCGCATGATGGGTGCTGGACTATATCCTCATAGCTCACAGGGTCGTCGTCATGCACCAAAGCTGGTATCCTGGCTGGCTGTCTTCGCGGAGACATCCTGAAAATTATCAAGGAGTGCCGCGGTCAGATGAGCATATATGTATATACCAATAGCAACGATGGGGAGCTGACTCAAGAAGGACAATCAAAGACTCAGTCCTATGTGATGCACAAACAAATTTCCTTGCAACAAGTGTCTCAGCATGCTGAGTCGACAAGCGGGTTATCAGGGTCTTGGTGAATGGATACATCGGCCGCCGCACCATCACTGAACTCCCTGGCCTGAGAGCCGCTCTCGAGACACATTAACACTGTTGCCCTATATCCCAACCAATTAATTTTATTTTAGGGACATCCGAAAAGCGTCCCAAGGAACGAACCACCTCTGATACCACTTTGTCACGACCCGACCCTACCCGGGCTCGAGTCGCAACTACCCCAAGAGCGCCTCCATAGGCCAGGGGATGAAGACCAGCGCCAAAGGCACAACAACTCGGGGAGGCCTTTGCCTAAATACCTGTACACACACACGCAACACACTCAATGCAAAGTGCAGAGTAAAGTAAAGGCAAGTAAAGAAAAAGGGCAACTGCTATATATAAACCTCAAATGTGCATCTACCTCTAAATAGTACAAAGTAAAAGTTGAAAGGAAAAGGGAAAAACACGCACCCAACCAGAAAAGGTGCCACAACCCGACAACAGGTAAACAAAAAGAAACAGCTGACGAGTCTCCCACCTGGAACCTGGCTACACCCACTGCACGCGGTCCAAGATCCCAAGCACCTACGCTCCTCTAAAGTCACGCTCCACCTGTCCGTCGTCTGCAAGGGAACACCAAGTGCGGGCAAATCCCAAGAAAGGGTGAGTATAAAAATACTCAGTAGGATACCCCGAAGGCTCGAGGGAGCAACAAAGGAGGTACCGAAGGGTGAGAAGTAGAGAGAACAGGAAAAGTAAAGGAGTACAACTGAAAGGGCAGTAAGGAGTACAGTAAAGAGTCCAACTCAACCCACCAAGAGAAAGGAGATAGAATTTTCCAGACACAAGGAGCTGGAAATGGTGAGAAGATGAACTTCTCGTCGATTCTTCGCTACCTATTGTAGGAGAGTAGACTCGTCCAACCACGAGAAGCTAGACACGGAAAGCACGTGGCATACCCCGCGCGTCTTTGCCTCTCCTGGAAAGAGAGTAACCAAACCCAAGAAGTGGGTACTAGAACAAGGTATATACAAGTCCATATGCTCAATCAAGAAGCCCAAACAAGATCTTAAGGGGATCTCCATCCCGTAGCTCAGCCCAAGAAAAGTGAGTCTCCAACAGTCCCGGAAGAAAACACCATCGATGCCCAGCATCCCACATGTCTGCCCCGAACTATAAGTTAAGGGATCAATCACCGCACCTTGACACTATCCGCTTTGGGCAGCACTAACTCACCCGCACGGTTTTAGGTCGCGTCACAAGGACGTGTCTCGGTGGGGAAAGCGCTCCTCGTACTTGAGAGTTCTGGGGGGAACGTCAACCACAACTCGTCACTGCCCCGCAGTTGAGAGGTCTGCTCAAAGTCGACATGCGACCCCCTGCCCAGCCTCGCTGGAGGGTCCCTAGAAGTCGACGGGTTCCCACTATAGGGAGACCCGAAAAGTCGACGAGTGCCACACTGCCCAGTCCTGTAACAGGGTAATCTACTGGAGGGCGACCCGGCTAAAGTCGGTGACGAGACCACTACCCAGCCCAGCTGAAGGTAACCCGGCATCGGGGACCACTGCCCAGCCCAACTGGAGGTAAGCCCGACATCGGGGACCACTGCCCAGCCCTACTGGAGGTAAGCCCGGCATTGGGGACCACTGCCCAGCCCCGCTGGAGGTAAGCCCGACACTGCTATGGCCATCCATACTGGATGGTACTGCTCGGTGAACACCGCTGTACTGGCCATCCTTGCTAGATGGTAACCCACTGGCGAGCCCTGCTCGAAACAACCTCAGCCCTGCTGGAAACAACCTCAGCCCTGCTGGAAACAACCTCAACCCTACTAGAAACAACCTCCTGGGTAGAGGATCGGTGCCCGCGTAAAGTTTTGGTCACAAAGAAACCACAAGAACTCTACCAGGGAACACGGAGTGACGGGAGAAACTCCCCAGGCCTCACAAGGCGATCCCGCTCCAATCCGCCGAGTCTCTGTCGAAGCGGACCAAGACATCTCATCCCAGAAAGTGGGGAAAACACCCACGCTACATGAACACCCGTAGTCGCAAACGGTGCCGCGGTCCGGTGAAAGGGCACGGTACTGAAACCCCTCACAGCTGAAGAATCAGAGGAACCAAACCATCTCTGTTGGCCAAACCATCGAGAACAAGACCAGGGGGAGACCACTCAACCCTGCTGGTCTGACAAAAGAGCACCAGTCCAGGGGAAACTCCACCCTGCTGGTCAAACAAACGAGTGCAGAGGGACCCTCTACGTTGCAAGAGGTCAAAGTACATAAAGCAGAACATGACACGCACATGGGGCCCACACGACGTGTGACCCCAAGTCAACCCCAAGCAAGCGCATAAACGTTCTTAGGTACAAACCACACATACCTCCAAGCGCTCCCGTATACTCCCAGGGTATACCTCGTTCCAGCCCAAAGGCTTTCGTGCACTCGGCGCCTATCGTCAATGCGAAGGCGTGACGTAACAACTCCACCTCAAAAGCCCAGGCACGGCCAACCACATCTCGTGAATCATTTATATCGCTCCCCCAAGAGTGCGCGATCACACGCCAAGGGTCCGCTACAAACATGTTAGGACGAACCACCACCGGAGCACCTTTCATGCTTCCACATTTAACAAGATCACGCAAGAGGCTCCGCACAACCAAACAGATAGCACCGTTGTAATCCTCGCAGAAAAACACGCGAGATCGACTACTTACTCAACTCCAACAGATATCCGACAGAAAAGTCACCAACACCGCCTCACGCCCGAACGACGTCCCATGATCCCGAGCCTCAGCCCTGAAAATAGTCGGGCGCATCGCACCATTGCGATCCCCTCAGGAAAACACGTCAAAAAGACTGCTCACTTGAGCACAATGGATATCCCGATAAAAAGATGCATTTCGGCGCACCTCACACGAGCGGTGCTATGTGGGACCCGCATCCCAGTCCTGAAACACAACGAACGGATCACACCGTTGCGATCCTCTCGAAAAGCACACAGGATGGACTAATCACTTGTCCAAATCGGACACCCGGTGATAAATATGAAAAAATCATCGTCAATGCCCAAACGGCCCTCATGGGGCCCGCACCATCGTGCCGAATTACAGCGGGCAGACTGTGCCAACACGATGCCCTCGGAAAAACACCCAACATCAACTGCTCGCACGCCCCGAATGGACGTCCGAGGAAAAAGTCGCTAAAGGCTGTACGAAGCTCAAAAGAAAGGCCGTGGAGCCCATGCCTCAACTCTGGCTTCAACGCCCGAAACCACCCTGGAAAGCTTCGCCCCGGCTCCAGGGTCCCAACTCCACTGACGGCGCTTAAAATGGACTCCAGACGCGTTCGCGCCGTCCAAAACAAGAATTCCCGGGAAGCCCGCTTAGCAGCTATACGCATGTGCCGTGCCCCCGAGATCCTCATCTCGGAAGTTAAAACTCCCGAAACCACCTCAAAAATTATGCCTCGACGTCAGGTATGTGCTGCCGCAGACGGCGCGCAAAACGGATGTCCGGTCTATGACCTATTAAATATAAACCATTTTCATAATAATAATAATAATAATAATAATAATAAAAATAAAAATAATAATAATAAAAATAATAATAATAATAATAATAATAATATTATTATTATTATTATCTTATCATTTAATTTAATTTTATTATTATATATATTTTTTCCTCTGAAACCGCTGCCGGCCGCCCCCTGTTGCCCGTTTCTTTTTTTTTCAATTTCTCTTTTTTTTTTCGGTTAGCCTGTCGCCTACCTGGGTCCAAAGACCCAGGTCTTCTCCACCGACCACGCGGACCACCCCCGCGGGTCTCCCCCTGCCGCTCGCTCCCGCCGGCCGACACCCCTGTTGCTGCCTGCTCGCGCCGAAGAAAGCCGAAGCCCCCAGCTGGCCGTCCGGCCTCCGGCCTCCTGCCGTGCTGCGCTCCCCGCTCGCGGCGACTCCATGGCTGCCTCGGTCGCTCAGACACCCGCACCGACGACCGCCCAGCCTCCTCGCTCTGCTTGGACACCCGCGGCTGTGAACCGCTGCCTCGCCGACTCGCCCGCAGCCTCCGCGGACTGCCATCGCAGGTCAGCCGGACCGCCCAAAAAAAAAATGCCGGAAACACTTGTTTTGGCCGGAATGAAAAAAATACTCCAAAACCCGCTGCATTTCGGCAAGCGTTTGCGATCGTCTCGAGGCTCGGATTTCAAATCCGTAAAATGTTTTGGATAGGTTATTAAAACTAATACACATTTATGGGGTTTGTTTGAAGATTCGACAGATATTCGGCGCAAAATAAGCAATTCAAAGAGGGATGTAGGAATTGAAATACGAACCAAAAACCCTACCCGTGGGTGTAGCCCGAAGCTTTTCCGTCAAACCGCCGCCTTGCTGCTACCACTTCCACATTGATTGGGAGGGAGGATGAGGAAGATGAGGAGAGGAGATGAGGGGGTTTCTCCAAGGGAAAGAAAATGGGAAGGAGAGGGGTGGGTTATGGTTAAATAAAGAAAATTAATTAAAATTTTAATTAATTTAACCCCCAATTTATCCCGTGCCTGAAACTCTCGACAGGGTCGAGGTTAAGACTCCCCTAGGGTAAACAACACCTCCCGAGCACAACAGAAGTCTCAGAATTTTAATCCGAGACCCTGTTCAAAAGTTATTAAACTTAGCTCCCGAGGCCGCCAAATTACGAAAACGCCCCCGGGGCCATTTTTCACAGACGGGCCGCGCCCGCGAAACTTACACCCCTCCTAGGGTAAAAGGCACGCTCCGAACTCAACGTTGTGCTTGGTTTTCCAATACGATCCACAATTTAAGAGATACTGGAGTTTTACCATTAAACGAATAAATAAATAAATAAATTTATCCGTTTAACGTTCCAGAAACGGGCGATGGGTCCAAACGTCCCGCGCCGACAAGTTTTATATCATTACTATTGTAAACACCCCATTCCAGACCCATCCGTACACTCAGATCTCTGATCTGAAGCACCTTTTAGGAGTTATCCCATTTATTTGGCGTTCCTAGTGTGAACGCACTGAAAATTTAATTCTGGCCACTCTAGGGCTCGGAATCGCACGCCGTCTGAAGGCGCTGCTCTGGAATAACATCAAGAATATTCCAAAGTCTTTCGCAGAAAAAAATGGGTTCTTACACTATTTTCATGGATTTAATGAATATATTTTTCAAGGAATATCTTGATAACTTTGTTGTGGTGTTCATCAATGATATCCTGGTATAGTAAAAAAGATATAAAGATCATGAGAATCACTTGCGGATTATTCTGGAAACTCTTAGAAGAAATGAATTATATGGGAAATTCAGCAAGTGCGAATTCTGGCTTCAATCAGTTTCTTTTCTGGGCCGTATAGTCTCTAAGGATGGAATCCTAGTTGGTCCTGTGAAGACAAAGGCAATCCAAGATTGTCCCATGCCAACAAACATAACCGAGGTACGCAGTTTTATTGGCATAGCAGGTTACTATCGGCGTTTCATTTAGAATTTCACCCGACTGGCTAACCCGCTAACCAAGCTCACACAAAAAGGAGTTAAGTTTGTGTGGACAAAAGAGTGTACAAAATTCTTTGAATAATTTAAAAGAAGATTGGTCAATGCTCCAATTTTGACTCTTCCATCTGGAAGTGATGGATTTTTGATATACAGTGATGCATCAAATAATGGGATGGGTTGCGTCCTTATTCAAAACGATAAATTTATTGCTTATGCATCAAGATAGTTGAAGACTCATGAGAAAAATTATCCAACTCATGATCTTGAGTTAGCAGTTGTAATCTTTGCTCTGAAAATATGGAGGCATTATCTCTACGGAGAGATATGTGAGATCTATACGGACCACAAGAGTTTGAAATACATTTTCACACAAAAAGAACTCAACATGAGGCAAATAAGATGGATTGATTTATTAAAAGATTACGATTGTTCAATACACTACCACCCAGGAAAGGCGAATAAGGTGGCAGATGCATTAAGCAGGAAAGATCATGGCCTTCTGACTCAAATGAGGATTGAAAGAGATCCTATATTCATGGATATACTGAAGATGGATATGAGAATTGTTAAGGAAGGGGAAACATCTTCTCTTTCAAATTATTGATAAACCATATTTATTAGAGAAAATAAAAAGCTCTCAATCTGATGATGAGAATATGCACAAGAAAATTAATGTTGTTAAGGATGGAAGACTGGCTGACTTCGTGTATGAAGAAGGAGTTCTGAAATTTGGGAAGAGGTTATGAGTTCCATTAGTACTTGAGATAAAAAGGGAAATATTAGATGATGCCCATGGCTCAAATTTCTCTATACACCCGGGTAGCACCAAGATGTATATAGATCTGAAGGAATATTTCTGGTGGGATAATATGAAGCGATAAGTTGCTGACTATGTGTCAAGGTGTCTAGTTTGTCAACAAGTGAAGGAGAAGAGACCACATCCCAAAGGAGTTCTTCAACCTCTACCTATTCCTATGTGTAGGTGGGATAAAATTACGATGTATTTTATCACCTAGCTACCGAGGACACCTAGAAGGAATGATACAATATGGGTAATTGTTGATCGTTTCACAAAATCAGCACATTTCCTTCCTGTATGAGAGGATTTTCCACTCGAGCGCCTGGAAAGACTGTATAATAATGAAGCTGTAAGACTTCATGGTGCAACTCTATCAATTGTATCCGATTGAGATCCCCGGTTTAGATCAAAGTTCTGGAAAAGTCTCCAAAAATATTTGAATAATGAGCTTTTTATGAGTACTGCTTATCACCCCCAAACTGATGGATAGTCTGAAAGGACTATTAAAACTTTAGAAGACATGTTGAGGTCATGCTCTCTTGACTTCCAACGTATGTGGGATCAATACTTACCTTTGGTGGAATTTTCCTACAACAATAGTTTCCATTCTAGTATTCAAATGGCTCCATATGAATCATTATATGGAAAGAGGTGTCGAACTCCAACTTGTTGGGATGAAGTTGGTGAGAGGAAACTTATAGGCCCGAAACTTATTGAAGAGACCACGACAAAGGTGAGGAAAATTTAAGCCCATATTAAGGCATCCCAAAGTAGGTAGAAGAGTTATGCTGACAATTGGAGAAAGGATTTGGAATTCCAGGTGGGAGATCATGTATTTCTAAAAGTATCTCCATGGAAGGGTGTCCTAAGGTTCAGTAAGAAAGGGAAACTAAGCCCCATGTACATTGGGCCATTTGAAATTCTGGAAAGAATAGGAGCTGTAGCTTACCAGCTAGCGATGCCTCCAAATCTCTCCAGAGTTCATGATGTGTTCCATGTGTCATTGTTAAAGAAATACATACCAGACCCAACGCATGTTCTCACATATGAAGAAATTAAACGAGAACCTGATTTATCATATTGTGAAAAGCCTATCAGGATTCTTGACACAAGGGAGTAAGTATTGAGAAATCGAACAACTCGTCTAGTAAAGGTTCTTTGTAGAAACCAGAATATGGAGGAAACAACATGGGAACCAGAGGATTTCATGAAGAAGAACCACCCACATCTTTTTGGTGGGCTATGTACATAAAATTTCGAGGACAAAATTTCCAAAGGAGGGAATAATGCAACACCCCAAACATTTTATGGTATTTTTCTCTTAAATACACTCTATTCATTAGGTAGCATATATTTCATGAATCATTGAGCCCCTATGGAACAAAACATGGTTACTTATTGGAGATAGCCATAACTTAGCCACTAAACTTAAATTTACCAGCTCTGTGATTTGAATTTTAAAAATCTGGCATACATGGTTATGTTCAAGATGTTTTTTGGAGTCTAATAAAACAAAAATAATTTTTGGTGAATAGTAACCCACCCTAATGAATAGTAACTTACCCTTATGAATAGTGATATACCCTAATGAATATTAACCTACCCTATGGTGGTATAAAAATAATATTCAAGTTGGAAGTACAATATACCTATATTTTAGAATGAGTTAATGAATGTTTTAAAACTGGTTTCGATAATAAATTATTATTTTAATTAAATATTAAAATAATCATATTGATAAAATTATTTTTGAAAAATGGACTTCATTTTTGGATTCTAAATGTCGAAAAATGGTTAGGGTGAATTTTTGGGATTTTTCTGAAATACTTGAATTTTTGATGAATAGTAGAATCTGATAATTTACAATAAATGCTAAATAATGGACTAATTGAGTAATAAATGATGCTATGCTGATGTAATCCTACTTGGTACGAATTAACATGACCCATTAACTATTATTGGTCATGGAATACTCACAATTCATTTTCTTGAGGAGAAATAAAAAATTAATGAGTTTTATATTAAGAAATCCCCTCTCTCCTCCACTATAAAAACCCCCTCTCCTCCCCCCTTCCATTAACTCCTCTCAAGCCTTGTTACTTATCTAAATTCTATCCAAATACCTTCCCAACATCCTCACCCACTTCTATCAAGCTTTGGTCTCACCAAAATACCAAAACCAAATCCCTTAAGAAGGATCTCAAGGAGAAGAGATCAAGAGGTAAACAACCTCTTTTATTTTCATTCTTTTCTTTCATTTTATGTTATTCTCTTTCTTTCCATTTGGCTTGTGTTGGGATATTTCATTAAATATTCCCCCTTACTATCCATATTATGTATGAATGATGAGATATTCCATTCCTCTCATCAAACTATTTTTATGAAATTTTAATAGACGTCGTTAGGCTACCGAATTTTCGTGAGAAATTTATCAAGTTTTCATTCATTTTAATATTACTTTATTTTATTATAATTTCCTCACTTAATCTTAACCAAGAGGAATTTATGCTCCAGAATCTTGTATTTTCTGGATGTTCTACTGTTTATGGAAAATTATTCATCATTATTCTTCTCCTCTCCCACTTATTTAAGGAATAAAAACATTGTCTGTGATGTGTCGAATTACCGACATCGTGGACGATGTAATTTCAATTTCCATTAATTATTTAAAGTATGGTCATGAAACCAAATATATGGTTGAAATAGGTCATAATATATTTGTTTTATCTTGATTAACATTCTGGAATCTTTATACGTTCATAATATGGAATAATAATACAAAACAAGTTTATTGAGCACAAAACTGCCAAGCCAAATTCAAGCGTTTATTTTAAACTCATCGAATGAGTCACCCTAATGGTATATAACCAGAATCATTATAAGATAATTTATATATTTAATTTCACTAATAATGTATATTAACAATTCTGGATGTTTAACCATATTTCAAACCAACTTCCATTCATGAATGCAAGTAAACAAATCACGAAACCAAGTAAGAAAATGCTTCCAAAACAATAAGATTTAATCTCTTAAACCCATCAAAGAGGCCATTAATTAACTTAATAATGTTATCCCATATCAATTAAATATAAAATAGGTTCTGGATTTATGAATTAATAATCCTAATTTTTTATTCAGTTCTTTAAAAACAAGACAAGAACACCTTCAAGCATAAGGTAAGGGATTCTCTCTCACACTTTTATTCAAGAATCCACCCTATTTTGTGTGTTTTTGTTTCTAATTTATAATGATGGGGTATGTTTTATCATCTCCCCCATACTTCCCTTATGATATATAAATCACGGGATGACCTTTTATCTCTCATTAAGCCCTCACAAGAACACTCGTTACCGTGCCAAAATATTTGTAAGAGGTTTTCTCATCTCACCTCCAATTCTGTGGGATCTCCATTATTCACCTCTTATTTATTATATGTGGTATAGGTGTACTTACATTTGACATATGTTATCATGGTTCTCATTATATTCATTGTATTCTGTGACACTTTTGGTGTTCATTAACTCTTTTTCATACGACTCAATTGAATACAACACGGTAACGAGCTTTGTCTCAATTTTCACTTCATTGTGACTTACTTAGTAATTGTGCACCTACTATTTATTATGTGGTGTACCTACTACCCATTTGATATCACTTTTCAATTGAAATTATATTCCATTTAAATATCCATATTCTCATATCATGGATATTATTATTGTCTAAGCCGTATACCATTTTACATACGGTATTTATTTTGAATGTTGTTTTGACTGTGGAAATGTTGATGAATCAGTATCCTCTATTCTATACGGATAATTTAAATACATATTTCTCTTGTATTGAATCTATTTATAAATAATTCTTGGATATAGAGGTGGGTGGGGCCCACTACATCCCCTCGATGCATCGGTAGGTCTCATGAGACAAAACAGTTTGGCGACAGACCCTTTGAGTTTGTTTCCAAAAATCAGACGGGTTTCTACCCATAGAACTAAAACGTTTTTACGGTATTATGGTTCATGTGCCAGATACATGACATTAAATTAATAAGCATTCTCTTTATTCATTGCCAGTTATTATTATTATCCATGAGGTTTTCACTATGACAAAATCTATGGATGCAGTTTCATTCTCAGTTTATTAATGGCATTAGTTGTTCATTTATTCACTATGCCATTTTGATTATGTTAGATTTATTATGATTCACTTATTACTGTACTCATGCTTCCGCTATTTGTAACCCTTATTGAGCATTTTAGATCACCTCTTTCATTGTTTACCTTCAACAGGTTATGAAGAGGAGGTCATTTATTGAGTGCTTGTGGATGCAGTTTTTGTTTTTCATTATGTATTTCATCTTGTAACCTTATCCAATGTAATTTGTTTTAAATCTATGTATCTAGTTTCTTCAAGACTACTAAAATGATCGTTCCTTCTGGATTTTCATTCCTTCTAACCATTCCAATATCACAAGTAATGCACCAACTCCAGCCTAGAGGGGTCGGGGTGTTACATCGACAGAGCTGCAGTTATATGAGTCTCTAGGATGCATTGGTCAGTGCTTCTAGCTAGGATGTGCATTTCACTAAAACCAGATAGTAGGCCCAACATAGACCTCAACATGCACAACCTTCTTATCTAGTTTCACCAGATCTTCCTTCAACACCATTGTACTACTTGATCAGGCGGAGCCACCATGATCATTCTACAATCATCCAAGTTCTATTGTGGTTCAGCCTTAGTAATCTAGCCCTCATCCTATAGCCATTCCATTCATTTTGACTATTGAGTAATGAGACATTCCCAGCACCAGTTGGCTACCAGTCTAGCCCGAAGGGCCCATCACAACTCCTGTCATAGAATGACCTCCTGTCAGTAGAAGTTCACACTTGGAACACAAGTATGATATTGTTAAGGATCTTGACAGAATTCCTTCAAATATCTCTATCATCGAGGCTCTTTACCTATCATCGGATATGCGCGAAGCCCTTACCGAGGCTTTAATAATCCCCCTCTAGTTTGATACAGAGGTAACATCTGTAGAATCCTTCCATGCTGAGGCAGTAGAGTGTGATGAATGTCAGGACATTATCTCTTTCTCTGGAGATGATAAATGTTCTCCCATATAGAGTCATATCTGCCCACAGTACATCAATGGTCATTTCAATGGTGTAGAGGTTCACCACTGTCTCATTGACATAAGGTTAGGGATCAACCTTATCTTGACCTGGATTCTCCAAAAGATGGGAATGTCTAAGGATGAGTTGAGTCCCTCTGACCTAAAAATTCAAGGTTATGATAGGATAGAACATACACCAGTTGTAAAGATCCATCTGAAGACCCATTTTGATATCCTGGTTTCTAACACCAAGTTCATGGTTGTCTCACATGATACTGCCTACAATGCATTGATGGGTAGGCTATGGTTCCACCTGCATGTGGTAGTCCCTTATTTGTATCACCAATGACTTAAGTACTCCCTTAATGGTTGAGTAGGAATACTACAAGGTGATGCACCCCCCTTTGCCTCTTGTGAATCCCGCAACTTGGATTCCGACTATTACAAGAGCAAGGACATGAAAATTCAGGCCAATGAGGTTGAACACACTTTGACTGTGACTGGCCTATAGATAGACCTAGATGATATCTACATTTTCCTGATCTACTGATTGGTGTCCATGAACCCAAATTTGGGGTAATGCTTTTTTGTTTCTGAAAAGAGGGGGAAGCACATTCCTAAGTCTAAAGTACGCTGGAGGATCACCTCATATTCCTATACAAATCAGGATCAAGTGATTCTAGAGCCCCTACCCCCATAAGGTATCGGGATGTCTGAACCATGGAAATGAAAATACATCATACTTGCTTGTTTCACCGACCTGGGATAAACCAAATCAAGATGACGTGCCACTATTTCTTTGATATCATCAAGCATGGCCCCTTGGGCTTAATTCCATATGGGATCAGGTCAACATATTTCATCACTATGGTCTCGATAGTACAGGAGCTCCCTGATGTGGGGTCCACCACCGCTTAGGCTGACACCAATGTCCCATTGGGATTTGTCGACTCAAAAGAATCACCTCCTGTCGAGGATCCCTCCTCCATGGGTGAAGAATAGGATTTAGAGGATGCTCCTCCCATATTCTTAGAGGGTGTCTCCACCACGGTCGATGAATTGGTATAGGTGAACCTCGATAATGAGAAGGATCTAAAACCAACCTTGATTAGTGCTGTTATGCCTGTCGAAGAGAAACAATGATACGTAGATTTCCTAAAGTAGCATCATGATGTGTTTTAATAGAGTTATGATGAGATGCCACGACTAGATCCTTAGGTTTCTGTCCACTGCCTTAGTCTTCCAGCAAATCATCACGGGTTCAAACAGCCTCCTATAAAGATGCACCCTTCTCACAATGCCATTGTTGAGGCTGAGGTTGATAAGATCATCAGATCCAACTTTGTCAAGGAGGTACAATACCCAAAATGGTTAACCAAGATTGTTCCCATCAGGAAGAAGAACAGATAGATTGTATTCTTCATCGACTTCTGGGATCTCAACCGTCACCATCTGAAGGATGAATTTACACTTCCTACGACGAAACTATTGATTGATTAAAACACTGGGTTCCAAGACCTCTCCTTTATGGATGGGTATTCTGGGTATAGAAAAATTCTAATGGCCCTTAAGGATGAAGATTATACAGCCTTTCGGGCACCACAAGGTACTTTCTGCTACCAGGTATTTCCCTTCAGTCTAAATAATGAAGGTTACACCTATCAGCATGCCATGAATTGCCCATTTAAACTGATCCTCAGGGAACTGGTGGAATGCTACATAGACTATCTGGTGGTCAAATATCTCCAATGCTAGGACCATCTCAAAGATCTCAAGAAAGTATTTGGCTTCCTTCGTTCTCACCATCTGAAGATGAACCCATTGAAGTTCGCCTTTGGGGTCACCTCTAAAAAGTTTCTTGGATTCGTTTTCCAATATAGATGCATCGAGATCGATCTAGATAAGATCAAGTCCAGCAGTCAGATGTCTCCTCCGAGTAACATTCAGGAGCTCTGACGCTTTCAAGGCCACTTAGCCTACACACGCCAATTCATCACAAATCTGGCTGGTAAGTGTAAGCCCTTTTCATGGATCATGAAAAAAGGTTCTGATTATCAGTGGGATGATGAGTGTCAGACTATTTTCGAGGAGATAAAGCAGTACCTATTACAACCTCTAATCCTGATGCCACCAGTTTTTGGAAATCCGTTGGTCCTTTATGTGATCACTCTGGAATGATCTATCAGCACCCGTCTCACCTAGAAGAACAATGAGGGAACAAAGAATAGTTTATATTATCTCAGCTGCATGCTCCTCGACACAGAGACCAAATATTCCTCTATAGAGAAGAGATGCCTTGTGCTGGTATTCATAGTGTAGAAATTGCAACGTTACTTACAACATCTTGTGATACAGCTGGTGTCCTAAGTGAATCCTATGAAGTAAATTCTAAACCATCCTATGTCGATAGGCCATCTAGATCGGTGGACAATGATCCTCTAGAATTTCAACTTCAAGTTTTTTCCCCAGAAGGCTATCAAGGGACATACATTGGTAGACTTCCTTACTGTCCATCTGACTCCCACAGACCAGTCTCTGGATCTTGATTTTCTAGATGAGGCAATACTCTCGGTATATCAAGACATTTCGTGTTGGAAAATTCACTTTGATGGTGCTTTCCAAAGCCCTACCGAAAGAAGAATCAATGATCCCAGACTTAAATAAAGTGGTCCTGGGTATCATCTTCATCACACCAACACAAGTTGTTCTTCCATATTCATTATTGTTGTCGAAAGGCTATACCAACAATGAGGTAGAGTACTAGGATCTCGTTACTGGTCTCGAGATGGCCCTTGATATTGAAGTTCCCCACCTACATGTGAAATGGGACTATGAACTAGTCATCAAGAAGATCAACGGTTACTACGTCGTTAGGAAGCTGAAGCTCGTACCACTGTTAGAATGTACCTGCCAACTGATGGAAAAGTTCTCATCTCAGCCATAAGTTACTCATGTCCCTTGGTCTGAGAAAATTTGAGCCGATGCTTTATCCAGATTGACCATATATCTTGTAGATCTTGCTCATGATTATTTGATTATCCATGTGGTGCATCAGAGAGTCATCACCCCTGTTACTTCGGATGATGATGATAGCTCACAGGTAAGCCACCTTACCACCAATTCCTCCACATCAAGACCCCTAGGTCCCCCTACCATAGTGTTGGAAGTGAATCTTGACTAGAGGACCCCTTTATCGAGTATCTTCAGTATGGTAATCTCCCAACAGACCGAATCGAGCATGAGAAAATCTGATGGTGCACATTGCAGTTCACCCTCAAGAGTGGTCCTAGCCTTGAGAAAATACTCTACAGGCACGAGTTTGATGGGATTATCCTCCGTTGCATTCAAGGAGGTGTGATATCTCAGGTCATGTAAGAGGTTCATGCTGGTTCCTACGGGGCTCATCAGACAGGGCTGAAACTCTCTCATCAGATCTAAAGATTGGTGTATTTTTAGCCCCCCATGATCCATGACTATATTAAGTTTTCCAAGCGGTTTCATGCTTTCCAAATCCAAGATAATTTTGTGCATCTTCCACCAGATCCTCTCAACACTACCAAGTACTCTGGGCTCTTTGCGGTCTAGGGACTCAATGTTGTGGGACCATATCCACCAGCAATAGCTCGCCAATGCAGGTTCATCCTGACTGATATGGATTTATTTTACAAGTGAGAAGAGGTAGTTCTGATCAAGGAGGTCAAGGCCCGTTCTATTGTTGAATTTGTGAGATCTAATATCATCTACTTATTTGGAGTCGCTCAGAACGTCCTCACCGATAACAACACCAACTTTCAGGAAGCCAAACTGAAGAAGTTTTATTCCAAGTACAACATCCATTTTAACTATACATAATGCTATAATTCACAAGAAAATGGGAAGATAAAATACTTAAAAAAACCCTCTCTAATATTTTTTAGAAGATGGTTGGTCAAAAAAAGAAGACTTGGCTGGATAAACTCCCCAATTCTCTTTGGGATTATCGAATGATGACTCGTAATTCCACTGAGGTGACCCTGTATTCCTTAGTGTACGAAATGGAGGAAGTCCTGCCCATCGAGATTTAGTTTCCTTCATTATGCACAACTATTTACGACCACCAGACACCTGATAAAGTATTCAAAATCCATCTGGCTAAATTGGAAGCAATTAATGAAAACAAGCTTTGCGCCCTACACAATCTAGAGAGGCATCGAAATAAGATAGCCAAATCTTTCAACAAGGAAGTTAACCTCTTCTATTTATTAAAAGGAAACATGGTGTTGGACCTAAGAATGTCGATGATACCTGGTAGGAATCCATCGAAGTTGGAGCCCAAATGGGAAGGACCTTACATCATTCACAAGGCTTACCCTAATGGTGCGTACTCTCTAGTTACCATGGATGGTGAGCGTATTACTCCTCCGACCAATGATAAATTCCTCAAGAAATATTTTGTTTGAATAGTCCCACATGACTATAAACTATCCCGTCTTCACCACATGACATTAAAATGTGAAATCTATCTAGGTTGAAGGACATAAAATTACCCATCACTCATCCCACATGACAATAAACTGCAAAAAATGGTCCGAGCTATATGACCTTAAACTAAGATCTCCCCACATCCTCTCCGCATGATGTTAAAATACACAACATCTGAAGAACTACATATGGTTTGATTCCCATCCTAATGGGATATGTAGGAATTATCAGATGCTTTTTCATAGAGTCCAGTCCCCAAATTATTCTCTTTGACTTCCCCCTAGGTATAGTTTTCTTGGAGGGTTGCACACAATGTAGTGTATAATTATTTGGCCCCCATTTATGCTGGTTTTACAATGATCGCACCATGTTCCCCTCCCATTCTTCTATCCTCACACATCCTCACCACACGACGTTAAACTACATGGCCCTTTCAGAACTATGTATGGCTTGATTCCCATCCTCATGGGATATGTAGGAATGCCTGGACATTTTGTTTGTAGACCCATCTCCCAAACTTCAAGATATCCCCTTGAGTCAAAACACATGGTGTGGTGCAGGCCTTATTTTCCTTCATTCATGTCTAGTTTATCATGACCACACCATGTATCCACCTCCTTGGAGATCTCCACCTCTTTTGTCTTTACCACATGACGTTAAAATGTATGGGCATATTCATGCTTCAAATGTCCCCTTTATTTGGGTCTTCATCAACATTCACATCCAAAAGGACCCCTGAATAGTATGCTTGGACTTATGGATCGACTACCATTTCAGGCCAACATCCTAGAGGATTTTGAATGAAAATTTGATACAAGTCCCGCGTTTTGATTATGGTCAATGGTCGATGCTTATTTTTTGTTCCCATTTCAGGTCACATGATATGGATGCTGTGTTTTGAACATGTTCAACAACCATACTTCATCATTATCACCACCCCTATATGTCACAAATATTGAGTGCAATAATTAATTTTGTCCTACTATACCTTCAAACATCAGTATGCCTCGATTAGGAATGTTGTTCTGGTTGGGATCAACCCCACACAATTTATTTCCTTCATTGTAGTACCCTTATATGCTGGGGAGAACCTGATCCCATTCCTTGTTTCCCACACCGAGCATTGCTCACATGGGATTAAGATCTTTGGTAAGGCGATAAATGCATAAAGGGCCATGTAAAAATGTCCTGAGCTCTATGACCTTAAACTAAGATCTTCCCACATCCTTGTCATATGATGTTAAACTGTGAGGCACTTTGAGAAATATGTTTAGATTGATTCCCATCCTCATGGGTACATAAGAATGCCAGGATTTCTCATCTGTGGCCCAACCTCAGGTCCCTCGACCTTTCAGGACCCCTAGACCAAATTCCCACTTAGGATTGTGCAACATGGTATGGACTATATGTCCTCGTTCACGTTGGGCTATTTTTACCACGCCACACACATCCTCTTGAGCCACCCTCCTTCACTATTTTCCTTGCCGTAAAACGTTAAAATGCATGGGTACCATCACACTTTATGAATCCCATCATTTGGGTTTCCATAATCTTTCACTTCTGAATAGACCCCTGCATGACATGGATGATGGGCCTCAGTTCTCTCCTACCATCTTGGGCCAACATCCCCGATGATTTTGAATGACATTTTTACATGAGTCCCGTGTAGTGAATATGGTTGGTGGTCGACGCCCAATTTTTTTCCTTTTCCAGGTGACACGAGATGGATACTGTATTGTGAACATGTTCATCAGTTATACTCAATATTTGTAGATGTTCTGTGGTCTCTCAAATGACTAGCACGATGATTCACCCTTTCCACCCATCTATCCCACACACAAGAAATTAAACTGGGCATCTACAGTCCGAGATCTATGACCATAAACTAAGATCTAACACATCCTTTTTGTATGGCATTAAACTACATGAAATTTTTAATAACTACGTATGGATTGATTACCATCCTCATGGGATATGTATAAACGCCCAAAAATTTCATTTTCTGGTCCAACCTAGGTTCATATATTCTTTCTCTCAACCACTTGGCCTGAGATCTCTTTGGGAATTATGAACAATGTGGCATATGTGGGCTTGTGTCCTCATTCACGTCAGGTCATCTGTCATGACATGCACATTCCTCTTTGATATTCCCATCCCCTACGTCCTCATCACAAGATGTTAAACTACATGGCCCTTTTTGAAATACGTATGGCTTGATTACCATTCTCATGGGATATGAAGGAATGCCTGGACATTTCATCTGTGGGCCCAACCCTGTTTCTTAGAAACCTCATCTTCCTTATGCCCTCTTAGCCTAATTTATCTAGGAGAGGGTATGTGATGTGGTATGGAATCATGTAATCATTCACGTTGTGTTTCCAATATCCACGCCGCATACCTCCCTCTTGAGATCTCTTCATCCCCCTGTCCTCCACTCATCTTCTCAAGCCATCTGCTATCAAATTGGGCCCCTCGACCCTATTTGGTAATTCACCAATGTGTCTAGGAGAACTCTGGTTTAAGACCTTGAGTGTCAGATTCTACATAGACATGTTTTCACCCATTTCCATGCTTCATGTTTCCCTTTAGTTGGGATTTCATCATCTTTCACATTCGAAAGGACCCCTGAACACCATGGATACTAGGCCTTAATAATCTCCTACCATCTTGGGCCAACATTCCTGTTTCTTCTGGATTTGGGGATGACCTTGTTTGTTTAAGGTTCAAACATTCCAATCGGTTTCTAACGTGTTTATTCGTAGAACCGGAAATATCCAATGATTCTATATCCATTTGGACCTACTTTCCAAAGGTAGGTGCTCATAGTTGTGGACCGATGAGGCTTAAGAATTTGCATTGGTTGAGAGGATGGGAGGTCGGACTCATCACACCTTTTTGGGGGGAATTATTGTCTACTCCGGGACTCTCTTATAGATTTGAGTTATGTTCATGAATCCTTATTAATTTACCAAGTATGAAAATGAGCTTTCTTTTAGATCTGACAATCAATGATTTATGAGATTTAGAGAATGTTTTATATTTATTTGAGGTTCTTCATCGATAGAGAATCATCCTTATTTATTAGAGATTCTTATTAAATGGTATCCTTAAACACATTATATAGAAATATCTTGGTCATTATGATAACCATACTGGTTTTAAATCCACTCAATGGGGCACTTGAAGTTTATTGTCATTCCGATGGACATGGATTATTTCAGAGTTGGGATCGTACCCGCAGATGGGCTACCTACGTATCCTTGTTTAGAAAAGGAATCAGAACCCACATAGTTTGAGTGAAGAAGTAGGAGTTTTATGCATGATTAATGGCCCAAAGAAAGATTTCATAATTACTTTTATGCTCTAAGCTCACGTGAGTTATGCTCGGTGTGAGAAACAAGAGGTATTAGTAAAACCTGACGATTGTGACATGAAAGATGCAATCATAAGAAATAATGTGGGGCTTATGTATGTATGAATGCCCAAGGTAGATGAAGATTGGGATTTAATTCAGAGAAGAAACATGAGAACAAGGTTCATAAAGGTATATGTGCTTTATGGAGATTTGGATACTTAACTTAGGGATTACTCCTAAGAAGGATGCCCAAATTAGAGGGGACTTATGATTGGGTTTTATTCCTGAGAAGGAAGCCCAAATAAAAAGAAATTATGACTAGGGATTACTCCTAAAAAGGAGGCCCAGGTTAAGGGGAACTTGTGACTGGGGATTACTCCTAAAAAGGAGGTCCAGGTTAAGGAACTTGGGGCATACTTCTAAGGAGGATGACCAGATTTGGGAACTTGGGGCTTACTCCTAAGGAGGATGCCCAGATTTGGGAACTTGGGGCTTACTCTTAAGGAGGATGCCCAAATTTTGGAACTTGGGGCTTACTCCTAAGGAGGATGCCCATAGTTGGGAACTTGGGGCTTACTCCTAAGGAGGATTCCCAGATTAGAGAACTTCTCATATTTAAGGATGAGGTTGAATGAAGGAAATCTCTAACCTTCGTGACATAAAGATATGTAAATCACAAGGTTTTTAGAGATATTCCACAGAATTCTTTTCAGATAAGGAAGCAAACAAAGGAACCATTCCATAAATGGATTTTAAGAGGGTTTTGAAGGCTAAATCTTGAAGAGTAGAGGTGGATTTGAAGAAAATAGTTGAAAAGGCATGAGGGGAACCCAAAAAGAGGCATGCGCGCAAGTCCTGTTTGGGCGCGCAAGTCCTGGTCATGCAAGTATACTTGCGCGACATGGGTGTACTTGGGAGACAGTTAAATAATAGGGTAATACTTGGGTGAGACTTGGCTCAATCCCTTATTATTATCCCTGAAGGCTTCCAAAAGGGTGGTGCACAAGTTCTGTTAAAGGGATAAGGCGGTGCACAAGTGTGGCCATTTACCTTAAGGGTTAGAAACTTAGGCATGAAAGTGTTGATGAAATTCAACAGTTAGGCCTTGTTCCCCCTCTTTATATCTTCCATTCTAGGTAAGAAATTACCTTAGAAGTGTTCGGAAGACTTCAATCAAAGACTAGGGCGCTGAGAGCTTAAATCTGACTTTTGGATTTTTCGTTCTCGAAATGGGGGGCCCACAAGGGGTATTTATAGGCCATTGAGAACCTTAGACGAAAATAAAATAGGGCGCGCAATTCAGCTACGTGACCCATATGTGGCGCACAATTATACTTGCACGACCATGGTGAAACTTTCGCGATCCATGCTTAAAGAAATCCTTGTTCATGCCTTTGTCGATTTTTGATGTTCTTCAAAGGATGAATCTCTTTGTGCTTAAAGTATTCCCATTTTTCATTCTTTATACTCTGTGATGGAAAGTAGCGTCAACAAAAGTCCCCCCTCAGAGTTGGATTCGAAAAAAGGAAATAGGATTTGACTCTGAGGTAAAGGAGAAAACCAAGGAATTTTGGGCGCGCAGGTTTTGAGCGTGTAGGTGCGAGCCACATAGGGTACGATGTGTAGGTAAACCACTTAACCTATAAATATGCAGCACCACTTCGCCCAAAGCACTCGGTTTTAAACGCTTATGAGCTCTCGTTTGCGCAAGTGACTTGTCTTTCCACTTGTATGCTCTTCTGTTCATGTCGTGCTTCTATAGTGATTTTCTGACTTGCGCGCTAGTACTAGCACAGTAAAAAATTTCGCGACCAACTTAGACTTGCGCGCCAATATGGGACTTGCGCACCTTAATGACTTAGCCATTTTTTCGAATTTATTCACAAATTTTATAAAAAATCAACTTACTTAAGAGTTAATTATCTGATGTTTGTGCAGATTCAATGGCTCCTAGAAGAATTGGATCGGCTGATGAGCTGGCCAGCAAGCAGATTGATGACATGATGAGAATTGTTGGCCACGATTATTATGATACCTGTGACAAAACTCTCCCAGATTTGGCCAAGTACATATCATGTCAATTTCCCACAAAGTATCTACCTTCCTCTATATGTCCATGGTCATCTGCAAGGAGTCAACGTTCCAGATGCAAAGAATTATATGCTTGAGATGCAGTCGCACTGCTACTCCTCTATTTTGGTTATGCTGTGCATTAAGAGAAGCAACAATGATGTGAAATTTCAAATTTTTCCTCCATTCCATTTCCTTGAATATATGAAAATGGAAAACCATGGGCTGATATGTTTTCCGATACCGGTTGATGGAGAGAAGACTATCATGAAATTAGAAACAATATCTGAAAAGAGTACTCTCTCTAAATGGATCTTTACTTCCAATGCTCCATTCTCAAATCCATGTATCCATCTTCAATGTCTCTTGGACAGAAACAGAGTGACTATTTGATCAGTAGAAAATTTTCTCAAACTGCACTCAAGAACATTCTTTTACAATTGTTCCAAGAAGATATGGTATCACCGCGTATCTTATTGTATCCAACTGAATGAATGAATTACAGGTGGTTTCTAATGAAGCTCGGGATTCCATAAATCAAATGAAGAGTTATGTTGAAAGCCTCTTGTAATTATTGGAAAAGAGAAGAGAATCTAGTCTATGGATGTCCTTATAACTCTTGTGAATCAATGAAAAGCACTTTCATCTTCAATCATTTGTGCCTGCATTATTTTTCTACCTACTTTAAATTTTTACCTAAGCCAATGGGCCTAGTAAACATAGTTTTATTTTTGCTAGGATTATAAAAATAACCCTACAAACTTTACATCCTTTAATTGCTCAATATTACCTAAATCATGCGAAATGTATGTTTAGTGAGCTGGGACTTGACTTTTGTTCAGATTTCCCTTGTCTTTTATGGGCAGTTTAAAGTCATTCATGTCAGACATAAAAAGGATAATGTTTAAGGTTGAATAGCTTTGACCGAATGGATTAAAATTGACTCAATTACTTGATAGTTTACTTGAAAAAATATTACCATATTCAAGTATGGGAAAAAAATGTAAACTATGAATTAAGAAATTTTGAATCTGAGGAATGATATGAAAAAGGGCTAAAAGGAATTAGAAGAAGTATTTCCTAATAGTGAAGTTACCACTATTTAACAAACCCGTTAAGGGGTTGAATTATACAGGGACACTTAAGGGAATTAACTACATAGTCAAATAATAGCATCTTTTGGCTGACAGGTCCATTATGTAGACTACTTATGTAAGGACACCTAAGGGAACATGCTTCATAGTCAGGAAAAATAACTCTCATAAATTTTTCTTTTCTATTGCTAAAAAGCCAGTGAATGTTTATGGAGATTCAAATTTTCAAAAGCATAGAGTCTGCTGTATGGAGAGAGGTACCTGAATATGGAAAGGATATTTCTAATCAAGATTGTCAAAGAATCAGATGAATGTCACTCCTATGAAGGTCTGACCCAAACGTAGGGAAGGGAAATATAAACCATAGACTTAAATACTTTTAGATCATGACAAAGAGTATGGGACAAATATGTTAAAGATGGCTATTTTTGTGGATCCTTACATATTGTTGTTAAGACCAATAAGGAAAAAAGAGGTTTTCCTCCCAAGAATGAAATTACCACTATTTGAAAAACCCGTTAGGGGGTTGAATTATACAGGGACACCTAAGGGAATTGGCTACATAGTCAAATAATAACATCTTTTGGCTGACAGGTCCGTTATGTAGACTGTTTATGCAAGGCCGCCTAAGGGCACGTGCTTCATAGTTAGACAAATGAATTCCCGGGTATCAGACATTTTGTGACCAGAAGTCAAGAAAAGGGTTATTGAGATCTGGAAGTATTCAAGGTTAGGAGTATGACTCATCAAAATGGGCATTTTCCAATGCATGAAAGATATACATAGACCAATGCTAACCATAATCATGTTGTGGATGGGTCCTGAATTGAGATGATGGACTTCACTAAGTATCCCATAAGGATGGGAATCAATCCATACGTATTTCTTGAAATACATTTTAACTTCATGTGGTACGAGAGTGTAGGAGATCTTAGTTTAGGGTCATAGATCTCAGACCAAAATAAGGAATAAGCATTGTGTGTTTGTTATAAATCTGATGTGAATGAAGATGAGGGTTTTCATACCACATTCATGTTTTCACAGGGGGACTTTTTAGCCAAGGGACTGAAAGCGGAATTTGGGGTTAGGCCCAAAGAATTGGGGACGGATTCGAGGGATGCTCGAACATTCCTATGTATCCCATAAGGATGGGAATCAAGCCACACATAGTTCTTGAAATACCCTCTGTACATATTTGGTTTTTACAAGTGAAGGGTGAAATGGGACTTTAGTGCAATGATGGTTTCACCCAAGATTAAAGGTTTGGTCATTACCATGTATGCACGTAGTCTTTGAAATATGACATGATTGGATATCAATGTAAAAAATGATTCCCTCTCAGGTGAGGGTGTCAAATAATGTTGTAGTTTATTTTCATACAAGAAAAAAGTGCGGATAGTTTAAGGTCATATGCGTGGACCAGTGCTGCACAGTTTAGCGTCATGTAGCTAGGACATATGGCTATGCAGTTTATTGTCTTGTAGTGAGGACAATGGGGGACTGTATAGTTTAACGTCATATAGCAAGGACGATGGTGCTACACAGTTTAGTGTCATATATAAGTGACAAAATGGATGTACATAGTTTAATGTCATGTGGGACGAAGGTGAACCAATGTGAAGAGATTGGTTTTGGGCTGCTTCACAGATCAACATAATATGAGACAGAGGTGAACCGATGTGAAGAGATTGGTTTTGGGCTGCTTCACAAATCAACATCATATGAGACAGAGGTGAACCTACTTGAAGATATTGGTTTTGGGCTTGAACCTCGAGTGGTTTCCTACGTACCCAGCCTAGAATGCAAGGATCAAAGTCCAAGTAGTTTGATTAAGAATGAATTAGTGATCAAGTTGTACTTGAGGACAACTTGAAGATGGTGTTGGGACTTACACGTGATTAGCAACCCAAAGAGGGTGTTATGGTTGAAGTTTACTCTAAGATCATGTGATTCATATTCGGTGTGAGAAACAAGAGGTAGCAACAACCCTAACGATGCAAAGTTTAATGTCATGTAGGATATAAGGGACATGACATAGTTTAATGTCATGTTGGATGAAAGAGGGACTGTGCAGTTTAAAGTCTTGTAGTAAGGACTTTGGGGACTGTGCAGTTTAATGTCATGCATTAAGGACAAAATAGGGACTGTATAGTTTAACGTCATATAGCAAGGACGAAAGAGGAGACTATGCAGTTTAATGTCATGCAGTAAGGACAACATAGTTTAACGTCATGTTGGACGAAAGTGTGTTGTACAATTTAGCGTCATGTAGCTAGGATATATGAGGTATTTGTGTTACACAAAATAATTATTCAAGAATCTTTCATTGGTTGGAGTTGTGATGAGTTCTCCATCCATTGAGATTAAATAATAAGCTCCATTGGAGTAGACCTTATGTATTAAGGAAGGTCCTTCCCACTTTGGCTCAATCTTTGGAGGCTTCTTCCTTGGTATCATTGGAGTTATGAGGACCAATACCAATTCTCATTGAATGAATGAATGAAGAATAACTTTTTTGTTGAAATCCTATGCTATTCAATTTTGATAGACTTCCAAGTGGTGCAAGGTGGACAATATTTTTTCATCTAATCATTCCAATTCATCCAATCACTTTTGAGATTGTTCATCTGTAGATGACTGATCAAAAATGGCTACTCTGAGCGATAATAATTGAAACTTAATGGGCAAGACTGCTTCTGTTCCATATACCAATGAATATGGATTTGACCGCGTAGCAGTACGGGTGGTGGTTTGATAAGCCCATAAAGCATGAAAAAGTTTATCAGGCCATGATTTCTTATCTTTATACACCAACTTTTTTAGTATGTTTGAGAGAGTCTTATTGAAAGATTCTATTTGGCCATTGGCTACTGCATGATACCGAGAGGAATGGTTGGATTTGATGTCGTATTCTTGATACAACTTCCTTACCTCGGATGAACAGAAGTTGGTGCAATTGTCCGTCAATATGGTATGAGGGACACCAAATCTGGTAATAATGTTAGACTTGATGAAGCTAAAAATGATTTTAGAACTACCTTCTTTGAGAGGTATTTCCTCTACCCATTTGGAAAAGAAGTCAGTAGTAGTAAAAATATACTTAAACTGCTTGGATGTAGCTGAAGGGTAAGGTCCTACTTCATCTATTTTCCATGTGGCAAATGGCCATAAGTATTTAGCTGTATGAAGCAACTCTGGGGGTTGATGAATAAAGTTGGAACATACTTGAAAAGAATGACACTTCTTAGTGAAATCAACACAATATTGTATCATTGAAGGCCAAAAGTATCCAAGCCTTTGAATTTGATCAGACAGTCTATGTACAAATTGGTGGGCACCACAGACTCCTACATGTACTTCTTTCATGACAACCATTGTCTCTTCACCATCAATGAATCTGAAGAGAATTCCATCAAAACCTCTTTTGTACAGAATTTCTTCTAGGTGATCTGGGCTATCATAAAGAGTAAAATTGACCACACATCACCAGAATTTTTCTTTCTCGGCTCTATTAGGTGGTAATATTCCATTTTGAAGGTATTCCCTGATAGGTATCATATATCCTGTAGTATGACCATATGGATCAGAAATGGGACTAATTTCATTGATTTCCTCTGTTCTGATTTGAACATAAGGTGAAACTGTAAGACAGTGGGCAATAATGATGATTGTCTCATCCTGATTTGGATCTTCTAGAGTTGTGGCTATATTAGCCAATGCATCAGCTTGAGAATTTTTTGATCATGGGATATAAGAAAATGTCGGTTCTGAAGGAAATTCTGCCATTAACTCTCTGACGTAATCATACAAAGGGATTAACTCTTCTTTTATGATGGCATAATCCCCATTGACTTGTTTGATTACCAAGTCTGAATCACCTTTCGATTTTAAGTGACTCACTTTTTCCTGAAGCGCCAACTCCAATCCTGCGATGAGAACTTGATATTATGCTTCATTGTTTGTACCGCCTTCCCACAATAAGAAGGAATAGGGCAGAACTACCTTTTCCAGGGAAATAAGTACAATTCCCAACCCAAATTTGTTGAATTTAGGATCTTCCATTTTCTTCCCTGTTGGACTTATGGAAGCACCATCAAAGTACATTTCCCATGTTTGAAGACTATCTTGAATAGAGAAGAATTCCTCATCAGGAAGTTCAATATCTAAAGATGTATCTTCTACTGAAGGGTGTTCAGCAAGGAAATCAGCCAGAGCTTGGACCTTTATTTCCTTTTGAGACACATACTAGATATCAAACTGCTGCAAAATAACTTCCCACCTTGCCAGACGTCTTGTAAGCATTGGATGACTAAGGATAAATTTGAATGGGTTATTGCGAGATACCAAGTGGACCTCATGATGTTGTAGATAGTGTCTCAATTTCTGAACTGCAAAGATTAATGCTAGGCAGCACTTTTCAATACTTGAATATTGGGTTTCTTCTTTAATCATAGTCTGAATGAGATAGTAAAGGATGTTTTCATTCCCAACATCATTCTTTTGGACAAGGAAGGCACCCAATGATCGCTCTAAAGCTTTCACATATAGAATAAGTGGTCTTCCTTAAATAGGTGGCATTAATAATGGTGTAATAAAGAGATATTTCTTGAGAATATTTAATGCCTCTTGACATTCTTCAGTCCACTGGTAAGTGACTCCCTTCTTCATCAATTTGGTGAAGGGTAAACATTTGCCTGCCAAATTGGTGATGAAACGCCAAATATAAGCCAATTTTCCTTGAAGTCCTCTCAATTCTTTAAAATTCCGTGGAGGTGACATACCAAGTATTGATTTTTTCTTCTCAGGATCAACTTCGATACCACGATGGCGTATAACAAAGCTGAGAAATATTCCTAAGGTTACCCCAAAAGCACATTTCAAGGGGTTCATCTTCAAATTGTGTTGTCAAAGTTTGTGGAATATGATTTCCAAATCAGCCAAGTGATTAGAACATTGTCTGGATTTAACCACCAAATCGTCCACATAATATTCAAAAAATTTCCCTAAAAATGGTTTGAAGATATAGTGCATGGCACGTTGATATGTTGCGCCTGCATTCTTTAGGACAAAGGGAATTACCCGATAGCAAAACACACCCTGAAGGGCTCTGAAGGCTGTATATTCTTCATCTTCTAGAGCCATTCGGATTTGATTATACCCAGAATATCCATCCATGAAGGAAAGTGCTTCATATCCAGCTGTTACATCAATTAAGAGTTCTATGATCAGAACTGGAAAATCATCCTTGGGACAATGCCAATTAAGATCTATGAAATCAATGGAAACTCTAATTTATCCATTATTCTTTTTCACAGGGACAATATTATCCAACCATTTAGGATATTGAACTTCTCTGAAAAAGTTATCTTTGATAATCTTATCCACTTCAGCTTCAATTTTGGAAGCATAAGTTTGGTTTGTTCTTCTTGCGGCTTGTTTGAATCCTCAATGTTCTTCTGGGAAACCCAAATGATGAGTAGCAACATCAGGATCAATCCCTGGAATTTATGTATAATTCCAAGAAAATACATCTCAATTTTTCTTTAAAAATGAAATATAAATTTCTTTCTCTTCAAGAGTCATGACTGCACTAATTAAAGTGGGGGTGTGGATCTTCTTTTGTACCCAGATTTATTTCTCTGAGTTCATCCACAGTGGTAGAGATACCCTCTTCAAATGCTGGTGGAGAATCTCTGAGATATTACTCCTCTTTTCCAACACATGTTATTTCTTCTGTTTCTACTTGTATAGTAGATGATGAAGCATAATTTCCATGATCAAGAGAGATATTAAAATTTGAACATCTTGAATAAGAGTCTACCATTTATGACCCTATTGATGATGAAGGGTCTTCTTTGGGTAATAAATAGGAGACGATGGATTGAGAATCAACATCATTGTTTATCTATGACATTGCTATAACTTCTTCTGGCCTGGTTGATGAAGTATAGAATTGCTGGATTTCAGCGGATAAAATGAAGACATCTCCATTTGAGATTTCATCATTGCTTGGTGAATCACCAATTTTTCTCATGCTGTCTGGCTCAATTACTATAATTGAAATTATGGAAGTTTCCATAAGAGTATTTGGATTTGGGTCTATCCTGTCATTTTTACTGATAGGCAACACTTAATATGTACTCACATGTATGAATGGGTTTACAGGAATCTTTTCCAAACCATATGGAGCATTAAGTTTGGTAACCTCCTTTGTCGTGGATTTCTCCTTCCCCTCCATGTGATAGAATTCTGCCTCAATGTATTGAGATTCACATGTTTTGAATGGGGCTTTATCACCGTACAATGTCCCAATTTGACCATTGAAACAATATTTGAGACATTGATGGTACGACGACGGTACGGCTGTATGTTGATGTAGACAAGGTCTTCCAATAAAAATGTTGAAGGTTGTGTCATGACAAACAACCATGAAATCTAAATTGGATACAAGGTCTCCAAATTGAGTTCTGAGTGTAATCTCACCCAAAGGTTCTTGTTCATTTTTATCATATCCTTACAACATCAAAGTAGAAGGAGATAAATTATATTCGGTGAGGCCCAATCGATGATGTTTATGAATAGGTATGAGGTTGACTCGTGAACCATTATCAATGAAAACTCATTATATGTCTATATCATTGACCTTTCCAGATAAATACAAAGGTCTAATATGTCCATGAACAACATCATATTCATCTTCATCTGTAAAAGATATCACTGCATGGCATTCTGCAGGACTATTCTCTACATGGTAGACTTTAGCCGGAACAATTTCAGTTTCAAATTCTAGAGGACTTGACAAAGCCTCAATAAGTGCCTCCCGAAGATCGTTTGATAGATTAAAGGCATCCAAAATTGATAACTTGGCTGGTACTTGGGTCAAATGTTTTAGGACATCATACTTTTGGTCCAAATGTATGCGTTTCCCAATAGGAACATGTATTTTCGCAGGTGACTTAGAAGTTGATGCTTTGGAAGTAGATGCATCTTGTATTGGGGTAGGAGTTGGAAATACTCTTGGATTTGGAAGATTAGACTGACTAGGTCTATTTATTTGCTGAGAGGAAGAAGGTGTAACCTCCAACCGATATTCCAAAATAACTATGCCAGGACTAAATCTGCCATGTGTGGAAGAACTTGCTTATTCTTTTTGAGCCCACTGAATGGATTTTCCACAAGTTTCTGCTCTATATACAGTTCTAGCAGGGGCAGGATTGAAATACTGGCTTCTAGAATATCCACGTCTTCCTCTGTATCTTATACCTTTGGAACTCCCTCTAATTCCTCTGTTTGATAGAGGGAATTCATGCTCATCAAGATTGAAACTGTGACTGGCATAAGGATATGTTAAGTGAATCATGTTAATAGAAACAAAGATCAACTCTTCATATGATGAATATTCTTCCTGATTAGACAGTTTAGGTTGTGCCGTTTGGTGGGGCGGTGCCTGTGCTTTTGAAGTAGATGGCATAAAATCTGCCACAGTCAAAGACAACTTGGGATTTGAAACGAGCTCATCTTCTTTTTACTGCTCTTATTTCTTCGAATTATGCTGCTTATTTAAGGATTTTCCTTCTGATGAAGGGGGTTTTGCTGTGGAATTCATAGTAGAAGACACAATTGGTTTCTTCAATTGTGTTCGTAAAATGGCATGAGTTCAGTTGATCATTTTCCTGACCATCCAATCATCATATTTCTGTGCATTTTTTCTTTTGACTTCTTGACACTCGCCTTCTTCCTATGGATCTGTAGCAGTAACACATGCTACCTGGGCTGAAGAACCTTTCAGTTTTACCTGTCCCAAGTCCACCATCTTTTGTAGGAGGTCTTTGAAGACAAAAAACCCCTGAATGGGATGTCCCAACATCTGATGAAATGGGAAATAGTTGGGAAGGTCTTCATCTACTTCTTTGTTCACCCTTTTATGCCCTAGCAACTGAACCAAATTATTTTCCAGAGCCGAAATGAAGTAACCAGGAACTTGTTCATTTTGGAAAGAATAGACTTTGTTCTTTACCTCCTCAAATTGTTTCCTCCTTTGATCTCTTTGTTAATTTTGAGGAGGCGACCATTGTTGTTGACCCTCAGGAGGCGGATCCCTTCGATATGATGAAGGTTTTGAAGTGGAAGCAGGTACAGGTGCTTGTTTAAGCATAACTATAGCAGTCTCTGCTTTACCCATTCTCCTTCCTGGAGTTGATGGAATTACATGATTTTTATCCTTAGTCTTTTTAAGAGAGTCTTCGATCTATTGAGTGATCAAAGTAAGGTCTCGAAACCCTCTTATGTATTTCAAAGGGATCAACGATGTACGTAATTCATCATGGAAATTTTCCACACAGATTGGCAACAACTCTTCTTGAGGGAGATCTAAGCTTAAGGAATATGTTAACCCCTTCCAGTGAGCAATGAAATCTGAAACTCTTTCATTCTACCATTTCTTACAATTTTCAAGATAAAAAACTATTGTCTTTGGCAATGTTGAGCTGAATTGAAGAAGGAATCGTTGGCGGAGATCTTCCCACCTAGTAATTTACTGATATTGCAGGATTGTATACCACAAAAGGCAGGACCTTGTAATGATTGTACAAAACACCTAAGCTTAACTGCTTCTTGTTGTTGAGGAGTTTCCATTATAGGATCACAACGAGAAACAAAATATGTTAAGTGTTGTTCTGGGTCTCCCAAACCATTAAAAATTGGGAATGTGGTACTTGCAAAATTTGATGGGGGAGGAATTTCATCAACTCATTTAGGGTAATATCTATTTTTTGATTGAATTTGTGCACGTTTTCCCTCCATAGCTTCCAACTGAGCTGTTAATGAATCAATGGTAGTTATTAACTTTTGAGAAACATCTAGTTGATCTTGGACCTGAGCAGGTGCAATAACTGGAGCGTGGATAGGTGTGGTGAGTGGTACTGCAACTAATGGTAGCACTACCGGTTGTTTTTGTTCATGAACCACAGGATTAGAACTATAATGGTGTACTGTAAGGAGGATATTCTTGATCTATCTCAGTACCTGCAAAAAATTCCCTTGACTGACTGACTCCAGTACACTTAGGAGGAAGACTACCTTGAAGTAGTTTTGTATTCAACCTCCTTAATTCCTTCATTTATTCCTCTTGTTGTGCGAACCCTTGATCTAGTGAGAGTGATTGGACTTATCTAGAGGTAGGGTGGAATGTAACCTAATTCTTACCTTTCCCCTTGTTGGATGCCTTTCAGAGAGGGGGAAGTTGGTTATTTTAAGGAATACCTAGATTCTGGGTAAGCCTTTGATTTCGTGTATGCACACCTTCTTCATTTTCCTCTCTATGTACAACCTCTTGAGAAAGAACTTCTTCATCTGATCCCTATGAGTGAGCCTCATGTTCTGGAGGATCAACAACAATGGCATTGATTACATTTATTGATGCATAATGCATTATATCCCTTCTATCGGCATTTCTGCGATACTATCTTCTTCCACATCCTTGATGAGACATTTCCGTTTGTTGAGTTGAACCCTCAGGATCTTCTTGATGAACCATAATTTGGAGGGAATATCCTGATAATTTGGATCTTTGTTCCTCTTGTGGCTTCTTCCTTAATTGAGAGAAGACTGACTTTTGCTGAGGAAGATATTGAAGATTTGAAAAAGTCCCCAGTCCGGTGGACTGGGGCTATTCCTACTGTTCCTGGTCAACTCCTCAAATCCCATTGTTGATTCCAAGGGTTGAGCTAAAAGAGTCCCCAGTCTAGCAAGATGGGGTGGTTCTTGAGCTGGTACATCTGAGAATTTCTTAAAAGCTCTCCTGATTTTGCGGAATTTAGTCCGAAAATTGGCTGGATGCATCAACCTACATCCACTCAAATCACATGGCTCAAATGACTGTTGGATGATTTCTGACACTTCTATCACCTAATGATGTGCATGCTCTAAACGAGAATCCTGTTCGATATTCTCATTTGACTACTGCAATAGTAATTCAACAACTTGTTCTCTGTATGCCTGACTTTGGGAAGAACTAGTTGAGGACTGTTCCTGAGCAAGCCTTTGATTACATACAAAACCAATTGGCTATGGATGGCCATTGGAAATAACATTGCATGAGACCATTTTTGGTGGTATTTATTGACTGGAGAGTACAGTGAAATGCAGTGCTCCATGAACACCCCATCCCCTGATATGAATACCAGATGGGGCATTGTAAATTAACTGGCGCAATCTTTTTAGTGCGCCAAGGAATGAACGCCGAAGGGCTCTCTACTACTTTTCAACCTTTGGATATCGGGAAACTGAAAGAGATTCCAAATCAATTTTCCGTTGTAACCCTTTTATTATCTTCACATGATTTTCATATTCATCATAAGATAATATTTTATTTTTCAATTGACAAAGAGTTTTCCACATGTTGAGACGAATATCGTGAATAAAATCCTCCATCAACATTTCTGGAATATCATACTGAGAGTCAGCCAAAGGGCAAAACATGACTGGTACATCACCTTTCGCCAGTTGTTTTATCATATTCAATAATTCCTCCTTATCATTCGATGAAGATTCTTCTACTTGATTAGACCAAAGCTGGTGCTTCTTTGTTGCTTCATCATATTCAACAATATTGGTAGAGAATTCATTTATCAAACTAGAAGATGAATAACCCAGGGGTGGTTTGGAGAATGACCTACACCTTGGTCTATCTTCTGATTGAGAAAGTATTTCACCTGCTAGCAGTAAAGCATCAGAAACGACTGGCTTCACACTTAAAAGTGCCTCAAGATAAGAGTTATTTCTCGTTACTGCATTGTACTTTGAATAATTTTCTAGGAAACGCGTATTACTATTGTGGAGAGTACTTTCTCAGCTAAATTCATCATCATGGGGAGGACCACTATACTGGGTTACAACAAAAGATGAAACCTTTTTCTCCTTGATCTTATGGCCACACAAAGGGTTATCGTGGCTCTCATCTGAAGAAGATACTTCGAGATCGACCGAACTATCATGAAGCAAGCCTTCATGAGGAAGTGTCTAATGAAGAACTTCAGAATTATTGTTCCCACTATTGGGAAATGAGAGAGTAGAATCTTGAGTTTCAGCAGATAATTGTTTGAGGGCTTCAAGAACTCCAGCATCGAGCAAAGCCTTATTACAGATTGGCTCTTGATTTCTTGACTGTGCTAAACAGGTCTTTTTCTTAGACTCCTTCTTACTCATTTTGGGAACCACTTGTTGAAAAAAGAGGTTATTATGGGCAGTTGTATGTGCCTGCTCAGGAGAAATAGTCAGGTTAGGCTGATTATCTTCATTCAAATCGGGTGTATGTGCCTAACTTGATTGTCTGTATGACATGGGGGAGTATGCACCACAAACCTCTTGGAATGGAACATAGGTGTGTATCTGTTCCGGAGTGATATATTGACGAGTCACTCCATTGGTAAGGACAGATTTGTATTTCTTTCCCTGTGATGCTACTAAAGTTGTTATAATATTCTGACAGGCATCCAGAATATGGGAAGGGATTTTCTTCTTCTCTTTCACCATTTTCAGAATGTTCTTGGTGAATTTAGCTGCCAGAATGGGAATATATGTCCATTCCGTGCTTGGAGTAGGTGTATGTGCCTACTCCTATCCTCCTTTTACTATTATAGAATTCTGACAGTACTCATGTGTGGGGGCAGAGAGTTGAGTATACTCCAAATTTGTCATCGGTGCTTTCCACTGACTTCTCCGGGTGCTACTAAACGAGACTGTTGGTAGAATTGATGAACATTGGTAGGTGTATGTGCCTGCCGTGTATTCCCCATAAAGTATGTCTGATAGGTTTCCTTCAATACTAGAAAACAAGACTGCTGAAAAAATTGTTGATTGTAAGCAGGTGTATGTGCCTGTTTACAGGTTGTCACCACATTTGGTTGGTGAGCTCAATTGGATGCAGTTAGATGAACCTGCTAACTAGCTGATGAGTTATAAACAGGTGTATATGCCTGCCTATAATACTCCACTGGAATTTCCTGGCGGGATTGGCGTGTTACTGCTAGATGAGTCTGCTGGGTAGTAACATCAGGACGGATAGCTGTATATTCCCGCTCATTGTTTTCCATCAAGTTGGCTTGATGGACTTGTCCGAAGGGGGTAGAGATAAGAACCTGCTCCCTGTTGACCAGATTTCGCCTCTGATGGTTCGTCTTGCATGCTTGGGTATGAGGAACCTGAGACGAACCCCTAAAGGTGGTACCCTCATCATGTTGAGGGCACACTGCCTTACAAGTCTGGTGGAGATTGTTGATGGGAGCCCTGGGAAGGACTCCTATCTCCTTGAATTAAGGCCTTGAGTGACCTTCTCATTCACCTACCTATAATATGGGAGGTACTGGTGATTTCGTTCCAGGGATAACGACCTGAAACGGTTGGATACGGTGGTTGGAACCACCAGTTTCTTGATCATTGATCATCGCTGTCCGGACAACCAGGGTGAATTATTGACTTGGAGGGCTTGTCGAGTGGCCTCCAGAGTCGAAATGGTACCATGTTGATGGTATTCCTTAACCAGTGCATTTGAGACCCAGTGTTGAAGATTCTGAGTAGGTGATGTCTTCCTCAGAGTAGACGAGCATCCGATAGGAGTAGCAGCAGAGGCATTCACAGGTGTGGACTTTAGAGAAGCTATTTCTGTAACGTAGAGAGATCTTGGAAAAGAGTGCCTGTTTGATATAACAGACATAATCAAGATAAGTACAGCCACTACATCTTTTGGATGATCACATATGTCATTTATTTCTTTGTTGGCCCTCACATTTAGTTAAATAGGGGCCTAACAAATAAGTAAAACATCATTTAACTTGGTTAAGGATTCACATCGGGTTCACCATTTTTGTTTCTTCTGGATTTGGGGATGACCTTGTTTGTTTAAGGTTTAAACATTCCAATCAGTTTCTAACGCGTTTATTCGTAGAACCGGAAACATCCAAAGATTCTATATCCATTTGGACCTACTTTCCAAAGGCAGGTGCTCATTAGTTGTGGACCTATGAGGCTTAAGAATTTGCATTGGTTGAGAGGATGGGAGGTCAGACTCATCACACCTTTTTGGGGGGAATTATTGTCTACTCCAGGACTATCTTATATATTTGAGTTATGTTCTTTAATCCTTATTAATTTACCAAGTATGAAAATGAGATTTCCTTTAGATCTAACAATCAATGATTTATGAGATTTAGAGAATCTTTTATATTTATTTTAGGTTCTTCATCGATAGAGAATCATCCGTATTTATTAGAGATTCTTAGTCAATGGTATACTTCAACACATTATATAGAAATCTCTTGGTCATTATGATAACCATACTGGTTTTAAAGCTACTATGTGGGGCACTTGAAGTTTATTGTTGTTCAGAAGGACATGAATTATTTCAGAGTTGGGATCTTACCCATAGATGGGCTACCTACGCATCCTTGTTTAGAAAAGGAATCAGAACCCACATAGTTCAAGTGAAGAAGTAGGAGGTTTATTCATGATTAATGGCCCAAAGAAAGATTTCATAATTACTTTTATGCTCTAAGCTCACATGAGTCATTCTCGGTGTGAGAAACAAGTGGTATTAGTAAAACCTTATGATTGTTCCATGAAAGATGAAATCATAAGAAATAATT
Organism: Viscum album; assembly: GCA_963277665.1. Lineage (NCBI taxonomy): Eukaryota > Viridiplantae > Streptophyta > Magnoliopsida > Santalales > Viscaceae > Viscum > Viscum album. The sequence continues at coordinate 160,461,129 of OY728125.1, forward strand.
TGGGGCTTATGTATGTATGACTACCCAAGGTAGATGAAGATTGGGATTTAATTCAAGGAAGAAACCCATGAACAAGGTCCATAAAGGTATATGTGCTTTATAGAGATTTGGATACTTAACTTAAGGCTTACTCCTGAGAAGGATTCCCAAATTAGAGGGGACTTATGATTGGGTTTTATTCCTGAGACGGAAGCCCAAATCAAAAGAAATTATGACTGGGGCTTACTCCTAAAAAGGAGGCCCAGGTTAAGGGGAACTTGTGATTGGGGATTACTCCTGAAAAGGAGGCCCATGTTAAGGAACTTGGGGCTTACTCCTAAGGAGGATGCCCAGATTTGGGAACTTGGGGCTTACTCCTAAGGAGGATGCCTAGATTTTGGAACTTGGTGCTTACTCCTAAGGAGGATGCCCAGATTTGGGAACTTGGGGCTTACTCCTAATGAGGATGCCCATATTTGGGAACTTGGGGCTTACTTCTAAGGAGGATTCCCAGATTTGGGAACTTGGGGCTTACTCCTAAGGAGGATGCCCATATTAGAGAACTTCTCATCTTTAAGGATAAGGTTGAATGGAGGAAATCTCTAACCTTCATGAAATAATGATATGTAAATCATGAGGTTTTGAGAGATATTCCAAAAAATTCCTTTCAGATAAGGAATCCAACAAAGTAACCATTCCATAAATGGCTTTGAAGAGGGTTTTGAAGGCTAAATCTTTAAGAGGAGAGGTGGATTTGAAGAAAAGAGTTGAATAGGCAGAAGGGGCACCCAAAAAGAGGCAGGCACACAAGTCCTATTTGGGCGTGCAAGTCCTGGTCACGCAAGTATACTTTGATGACATGGGTGTACTTGGGAGATGGTTAACCAATAGGGTAATACTTGGGCGAGACTTGGCTCAAGCCCTTATTATTGTCCCTAAAGGCTTCCAAAAGGGTGGTGCACAAGTTCTGTTAAAGAGATAAAGTAGCGCGCAAGTGTGGCCATTTCCCTTAAGGTTTAGACACTTAGGCGCGTAGGTTTTGATGAATTTCAACACTTAGGCCTTGTTCCCCCTCTTTAGATCTTCCATTCTAGGTAATAAATTACCTTAGAAGTGTTCGAAAGACTTCAAACAAAGACTAGGTCGCCAAGAGATTAAATCTGCCTTTTGGATTTTTTGTCCTCGAAATGGGGGGCCCACAAGGGGTATTTATAGGCCATTGACGACCTTGGGAGAAAATAAAATAGGGTGCGTAAGTCACTTGCACGACCCATATGTGGCGCGCAAGTATACTTGCGCGACCATGGTGAAACTTGCGTGATCCATGCTTAAAAAATCCTTGTTCATGCCTTTGTCGATTTTTGATGTTCTTCAAAGGATGAATCTATTTGTGATTAAGGTATTCCCCTTTTTCATTCATTATACTCTATGATGGAAAGGAGCGTCAACAATCCCCAAGGATTTCAAATGAAAATTGGTCACAAATCCCACGTTGTGAATGTGGTCAGCGGTCGATGATCAATTGTTTGTTCCCATTTCAGGTAACGCAATATGGATGATGTGTTTCAAACATGGTTGACATCCATCCTCCATCATTACACCACCCCAGTTAAGCCCTAAATATTGGTTGAATTATTCACATCCTTTTACAATCTATCTTGTCCAAGTGGAATCTCAACACTCATGGTGCTATCCCTCAGTGCATGTTTATATGTTAAGAGGATGAATCCACAATGTGGTGTCATTTGAGGCTCCACGCCATTTCCCCTTATCTGTATTCCACATGTCGTGAAGACCTTCTCTTCCCTTTTTTCCCACATCAAGTGTGGATCAAGTGGGCTTAGGGATTGGGTCAAGGTTTATGATCGCTTGGAAGAGACTCGCTTCTTATGGTCCAAGATCTATGACCATAAACTATAATCTGCCTCCGTCCTTATCGCATGACGTTAAACTACATGACATCTTCCAGAAATATGTATGGCTTGATTCCCATTCATATGGGATACATAGAAACACCCAGAAATTCCATCTTTGGGTCCAACCCCATATCCTATGATCTTTTTCGGCCCCTCGTCCTAGGATTTATCCACTGTAGTTGTGTGTGGTGTGGTGTGGACCTTGTCCTCATTCATTCCAGGTATGCTTTATCACACCTTACACATTCCATCTAAAACATTGTTCTTCTGTATGCATCCAATCCATATGACCTTAAACTGTGCTTCCGAGTCCCACATGACTTTAAACTATTTCATCTTTGCTGCGCAATGTTAAAATATGTGAGCTGGTCCTATAATATGACCCTAAACTACGATACCATCCTCCTAGTTGCAAGACAAAAAACGACACTGCATTGTGGTTTCCTCACTCAAGGTGAGATCATGTTTGGTATCGGTCATCCACCATGCCATTTTTCATGGCCTATATATGGATTGATTTCTGCAGTGATGCCCGGATTCTCTATCCTAGGTTTTTTGCTTTACAAAAAAAAACAACACATCCACCCTAAAGAACAAACAAGATCCATTAAATGCTGCTTCTTTTAGTGCGTCGGCCAGACCTACACGACAGTATTGTCCCTAGCATTGGTAACCTACCATTCCATTTTCCAGAACTACATATGGCTTGATTCCCATCATAATGAGGTACATAGGAATGCTTGGGCACTTTTCCTTGGGCCCAAACCAACTTTCATTTTTGGTCCCTCAACCTAAAATCTCCCTTGGGAGCACATGGTGTGATACATACTCTTATTGTCCTCATTCACATCAGGTTTTGAAATAGCTACACCATGTGTCTCCCTTGATTCTTTCTGTTATGGTACGAGCTCTAAGACCTTAAAACTAAGATCCAACCGTCCTTGTCATATGATGTCAAACTTCATGACATTTTCTAGAACTACATGCGGCTTTATCCCCATCCTCATGGGATATGTAGGAACACTCAAACATTTAGTATTTGGGTCCAGCCCTAGGGATGTGTCACAGATGGAAGGCCTCTTTGTTCCTCATCTACAATAGGTTTTTCAACCTCGCCACTCTATGCACATTCCATTAAACCAGGTCCCCTCTAAATGGTCCACTCCATGACCTTAAACTAGAAGTTTTCATCCCCAAGACCTTTTCCCTTGGAAATGGATTCAACTCCCTCTATCTAACATGCCTCATTGGTGTACTCAAATGTGTAGTGACAAAGAGTCCAAAGTCTAGAATGTTTTCATGGACATTCCCTCATTTCATGTACATTCTTTATGAGCTATTTTATTTGGATCCCCATACTCTTCCACATATGAAGGGACCCACTTTATGACCTGGTCTCGTGCCACATTGGCTCACCTACCATCTTGGTCCAATGCCCCAGAATACCTCAGAAAACATTTTACAATAGGTCCCATGTTTCGAACATGGTCAGCGGTCAACCCTCATTTGTCTGTCCCTACGTCAGACTAATGAAAAACGGATGCTGTGTCTCAAACATTGTCAATAGTTATCCTTTATCGTCACACCACCATCATTGCGATTCAGATCTTGGGCACCATGATTCACATCTTTCCACTCCCTTATGTTCAAGTGGAATTCAAACACAATCGGTTTTACCCCTCTGTGCATCTATATGTGTTAAGCGTGCAGGTCTATAGTATTGGGACATCATTCACCTAGCGTTCAGTTTCCCCTAACGTGTGCCTTCCTGTACTAGGAAAATTCCATCACTACTCCTTGTTTCCCACTTCATACATGACTCATGTGGGCTTGGTGTTTTTAGTAGGATGTGTACTAGTGTAGACGAACTACACATTCCCTTCGTCCCACATGATGTTAAACTGCAATTTGAGAACTATGTATGGATTTATTCCCATCCTAATGGGGTATGTAGGAATTCCCGAACACTTCATCTTGGGTACAGTCCAAAATTTTCCATCTTTGATCTTTCGACCTATGATTTTCCATGGGATTAAATGGTGTGGTATGGACTCCTCATGTCCTCATTCAAGTCAGTTCTATGACGACCGCATCGCGTACTCCCCCTTTGGGATCTCCCCTTTCACTCTTCATCCTACCATATGATGATAAACTACATGGGTCCTATAGAACTACATATGGATTCCCATCCTCACAGGATACATAGGAACGTCTGAGCACTTTGCCTTGGGCCCATCCCCAAATTAGTCCACCTCTGGTCTATGGTCTAAATAATCCCACTGGGAACACGTGGTGTGGTGTGGAATGCTTGGTCCTCATTCACATCGGGTTTACCTTTACCGCATCACATATCCCTCCAGAGATCCCTTCCCCATTGCGTCTTTACTGCACAACATTAAACTACACAAAGTTTGAATAACTACCTATGGATTGATTCTTTCCCTATCAGGATACGTAGTGACATCTGGATGTCTAGTTCCTAGATCCACCCATGTGCTTTTAAACCCTCTATATGGCCATCCCCCATTTTCGGGACCATTCATTAACCCCATACTCACTGTATAGCGTTAAACTACATGTCTATCATCTTCACTGTCATGAAATAAAACTATGGGTCACTCCAGGTTATCTCCAGAGAGATCCTTTAAGGAGATAAGTATGATCCCTAACCAGAATTATGTGCTCACCTAATGTGTTTTCATAACAGTGGTGTAGTTTCAAGAGTGTTGGAATACATTCGAACAACCCATCACTCCACCCTCCCTGCTTTACGTTCCCTATATTTGGATCCTCATCCTCTTTCATGCCTGAAGAAACCCCCTAACAGTATAGATTCTTGGCCTATGGATCACCTAATATCCTAGGCTAATGTTCCATAAGACTAATGGATGAAATTTCGAGTCAGGCCTCGTGTTTCAAACATGGTCATCGATCGACCCTTGTTTGTTATGCCCATTTCAGGCTAACGTAATAGGGATATTGTGTTTCAAACACAATCAATAGTCATCCTTCATTGTCATGCCATATCTACAGTGTTCGTAATTTTGGGTATTATGATTCAAACTTTTCTCTACCCTCTATTCAGATTGATTATAACACCCCTAGAGTTACCCTGATTGCACACTAGAGCATGTTGGGAAATTGGAAATTTGACTGCTTCGAGAACTTCCTTCTCCAGTCAGGCCTCCCTATTTCTTCCTAGAAATCCGGATCGGTTGTTCAGACCCTAGATACCAAAAGACTAGTTGGAACTCTCATATTCAAATAGAATAACAATGTAGTCATACCTTGTTTCTCACATTGGGCATGACCCACTTGAGCTTGGGGATTGACTTTTGGGTATTTCATGAATGTGATGGAAATGCAAACCAAAAAAATAACATAACTCATGCATGAAATCAACATAAATAAGAAAATCACGGCAGTACATTTTTGAGTTTACACAAATTACATTGCCCAAGGATTGGTCCCTCCCATAGATGGGTTGAACTCTTCAATGGAGCATCCCAGCTCTACCACTCTATGTATTGTGGCATCTAGGGTCCGCTGTCGCCTATTAAGATCCCACTCCTCCTTGATGGAAATGGGGTGTAGTTCATCAGCCTCGATTCGGGGCCAATCCTCATCAGCTCAGATAATATACATCTATTCAGAGGCTTGCCTCATCTATTATTCATCCTCTGCTATCTCGGTTTGCAGTCACGATATGAGCCCTGATTGTGCATCGAGTAAAGATGAATACTCGTTTTCCCATTCTCTCAATCGTTGGATCTCATTTTTGGCTTCCTGGAGTCTCTTAATGTTAATGGAATTCCTCTGCTACTAGCCCACACTAAGGCCACATTCATGTTACCGTATCTTCTCTGCCATGAAGTCTCAAATGAGCATATGGGGAAACTGGTAATCCACTCCTCTAGCACATAGTTCTCACAACCGAGAATGAAGCCTCTCCATATGGTATATCCAATATGATTGTGGAGTCTCCCCAATGATGCGATTGATCAACTTCCATGACCCGCAACAGATGACTTTCTATCCTCTTCATCAGAAGCCATCTTATCCCGGTACTCGGGGTCAGTGGGTTTATATATAGGGAACACCTCTAGGAACTCATCACCAGGATCATCATCCGGTGTCTGGTTGGGAAGGTTAGGTCCCATGCCATCCGATTGATCCCCGTCGTTGGATTTAACCTCGATGATTTTAGGTTTGGTCCTACTGACAGTCCTACCTATAATCAAGAGAACTGAGGCTTGGTCAGTATGGGAGACCGCTTCCATGACCATCAGTGTTCCCCTGGGAAAGGAAACACTAGGGGCCCCAGTCATCCTCGCCAATGCAGCCCACACCATTTGAATAACTATGCATGTGAGAATACACAGACTTTAGTTGTTCTGATTTAATGGATGAAAATTACAAATTCTATGAATAAGACTTATAGAGATCAAATAGTTGGTCTCTCCCCTAATCTGTTACTTCCAAAACGCCGAGGAGTGGCCCACCATATATGGTTGGGAAATCCGAAGACTCTGGGAGAACCACCCTTGGTGTCATGGCCCTACTAGGAGTGGTAATTGCCATTGTCATAGGTGAAGATCCTGAAGTTTCATCTGCTATTACTCGGGAGAAAATTTTGCATATGAAGCCCTCTTATATAAGTCAAATGTTTTTTGAGAAGGGATAAGGGTCCTAAATGAGGATCACAGGAAAATGGTTTAAGATTTACCTAAAGAACCCCCACAAGCTCTTCCATCTCTAAGTCCAATTTGGCGACCTCACCTTCCTCTAGAGGGCTCCCTCTATCGTCCTCTTCCACCCTAGGAGGAATATTCTGATTCTTACAGTAGGGGGAAGAACTCCCTCAATTCAATGGAAGATAACTATTAAGGGACTATTCGATATAGAATCACTTTCACTCGATCCGTCATTGGATGTAGAGCACCCTGAGAGTGCATGAATATAGCAACCCGACCTTTTCATACATTACTATTACATCATTTCAAAGATAAACAACATAATAGTATTACACATAGAGGATCCAAAGGTTTAGTGTCTTGGTAAAACTAGGACCACACATAACAAATACAACATCTAGCATAAACATTTATTTAATTTCTTCTTCTCTAGCTTCTTATTGGCACTTGTCCTCTCCTTAGTACATGTATCCACCTGAGGCTATACATCAAAAGGGGGTGATCTAGAAGCCCAGTAAGAGGATATATAAGAACAATATATCATGGGGTGAGAATAATCATAAGATAGGCAAAAGATCATGAACATGATAGGAGTATAAATAAGACTTGAAATGTGGCAATGCATAAAAATGAAACATCATGTCTTAGTGGTTAACTACCACACATACCTGTGAACCAATCTAGCATCTTGTTCACACATCATTTCACATTTACTCATGAGATTCATCACTTTACTCAATACATTGGAGTGCTGTATAATTCCGGGCGCACCCGTCACATTGAAACATTCATATTGCGCTATATAATTCAGGGCGCACCCATCACATCATAACATTATCATCATAATGCTTTCCACATAGAACACATATCAAAATTTTACATAACTAACCCATGGAATGGAATGGGTTTCATCTCATAATAACACATTCATAAGCTTTGGGTTCCCAAAAGAAATAGGGAATAACATACATGTTACAAGAATCGTCCACTTTGTGTGAGAAGTAAAAGGGGTGTTCTTAAAAGATGAGTTCTTTTGGAAAACATTTGGTTTGACATAAAAACCAGTTACAAACATGTATATCCCAGAAAATTAAATATAATGATTAACAAATTATCTTTAAGGATTAACCATATCAAAAATGGAGTGAAAGAGGGAGAACCCGAAGGAAGAAAATTGGGTTCGAGAATTTCCCCTTACCTTGTACCCGAATGCTTCCTTCTATTTAATGTCCTGTATAATGAAATTATATTAATTAATTAGAAATACATAACCATTTTTACATTAATAGGGTTCATTCTTGTTTCATTATGTCATATTTTGTTCCTTTGGGTGACTTATAGAGTTTAAAAACATTGTTTGGGGATGTTTGTTTTTATGGTTTTTCTTGGGTGGTTCACTTGTATTCTTAAATTAATGTTTGGGTAGAACATGAGTAAACATTCAGAAATGATATTACATGTAATTAATGATATTACAGGAGTTTGAATGATCTTATAATGAATCATATTATATCCATGTGGATGAATCATTAGGTAATAATTAAATGATGGTTATTTGGGTAAATTTGGGCGGTTTTTGGATCACAACGAACTTGTTTTAACTTATCGCTTAGTAATATGGCCATAGGTTATTTCCAGAACTTTAAATAGGAAATAAAACATATAAAATATTCTGGTTCAACCATAAAAATGGTTTCATTACCATCTCTGAAGGTATAAATGGAAGAAGAAAGCATGTCATTCTTGAAGGTGATAAATTAACACCTCCCGAACAACGCTCTCTTTAATAAAATAAAAGGAAGAGGGAAAGGGGTTTGGATGATATAATATCCCATTATAATCATAAAATTATATTATATGTATAATACTGGAGTTACAATACAATTTGGATTGAGATAGGTGGGGAGAGATCAAGAAATGAACTTGAACTTGAAAGGAAATTAAAGGAGAAGAGGGAAGGAAATTACCTCTTGAATTCTTCTCTTGAGAACCTCCTTAAGGGCCTAAGATTGGTATTTTGATGAGACCAGAAGCTCTTGTACGTGGGGGAGGGGATAGGGAAGGTGTTTGGGCAGAGTTTAGAGAATTCTTGGAGCTTGAGAGGTGTGAGGAAATGAGGGTGTGAAGGGTGGCTTTTATAGTGGAGGGGAGATGGGTTTCCTTAATATAAAATTCATTAGTTTATTAATTTCTCCTAAGACAAGGAATAGTGAGTCTTGAATGACCAAGAATAGTAATTTTATATTGTAATCCTGAACCAAGTGGGATTACATCAGCATAACATCACACATGACCCTATAATTTTCTTATTTAGCTTATTTTGTAAATTACGGTATTTCACTATTAATCAAAATTCAAGTATCTCAGAAAAATACCAAAAATTTACCCCAACCATTTTTCGACATGTAGAATCCAAAAATGAAGTCTATTTTTCAAAAATAATTTTCTAAATATTACTAATTTAATATTTAATTAAAATCATAATTTACTTAAAAAAACAGTTTTTAGAATTAAAACTGATTTTATAGTGCTTTCAAAAATTACGTAGGGTCTTATAAAATTATCTAAAAAATATAAGACATTTATTCAATAATTAATGAATTTTTTTTAAGAAAATACATTTTCCTTTAAATTAATTAATTATAATTAATTATTTATGACTTAAAAAATTCCAAAACATTTACTAAGGTCAAATTGTCACCTTCTAAGATGTCTAAATTTTATTTTATTATTCATAAGTAATGTTACTCTTATGTTGGATGATTTACTATTCATAAGGTTCATATTACTAATCATAAGGGTATGTTACTATTCCAAAGGGTACATTACTATTCACCAAAAATTATTTTTGTTTCATTAGACTCCAAAAATCATCTTGAACACAACCGTGTAAGTCAGATTTTCAAAATTCCAAACATAGGAGTGACAAACTTATGTTTAAAGGTCACTTATCACTTAGTAGTTCATTATTTTGTGTTTTTATGACATAAATATAAGAAGGGGATTTTCCATTGAAAAACATTGGGTCGTTACATTCTTCCCCCCTTAAGGAATTTTGCCCTCGAAATTTCAATTTACACAAACAGGTGAGAGTACTTATCCTTCATTTCCTCCTCTGGTTCCCAAGTTGCTTCCTAAAACTTATGGTTCCTCCACAACACTTTGACAAGATGAGTTTTCTTGTTGGGTAGAACCTTATCTCTCTGATCCAGAATCTTTACTAGCTACTCCTCATAGGAGAGATCATCTTCCAGCTGCACACCTCTGAGTTTAGTACATGTGAGGGGTCTGGTATGTACTTCCTCAGTAGTGATACATGAAACACATCATGAACTTGAGCCATATTTGGTGGAAGTGAAAGATGATAGGCCACAGCTCCTATACGGTCAAGTATTTCAAAGGGACCAATATACCTTGGTCTTAGCTTCCCTTTCTTCCTGAATCACATGACTCTCTTCCATGGAGATATTCGAAGGAAGACTTTATCTCCAACTTCGAACTCCAAGTCCCTTCGACGGTTGTCAGCATAGCTCTTTTTCCGACTTTGAGCAGCTTTGATGTGTTTTTGGATGACTTGAACCTTCTTTGTCATCTCTTGAACAAGATCAGGTCCAAGTAGATTTCTTTCTCCAACTTCACACCAATAGGTTGGAGTTCTACAGCGCTTTCCATACTGAGCTTCATATGGAGCCATCTGAATACTCAAGTGGAAGCTATTGTTGTATGAGAACTCAACCAATGGGAGATGCTGATCCCAACCACCTTTGAATTCAAGAGAGTAGGCTCTTAGCATATCTTCAAGCATCTAAATAGTCATTTCAAACTGGACATCAGTTTTGGGGTGATAGACCGTGCTGAAATTTAATTCAGTACTCAAAGCATGTTGAAGGCTCCTCCAGAATTTAGATGTGAACCTTGGATCACAGTCAGAGACAATTGTGAGTGGAACACCGTGCAGTCTCACCAATTCCTTCACATATATCTTTTCAAGTTGTTCATGCGAGAGGTCTTCCCGAATAGCGATAAAATGGACAGTCTTGGTGAGTCGGTCAACCACAACCCATATCGCATTATTTCCCTTTGACGTCTTCAGGAGACCTGTGACAAATTCCATAGTAACATTTTCCCATTTCCACATGGGTATAGGCAATGGCTGCATCATACCTTTGGACTTTTATTGCTCAGATTTAACTTGCTAACATACCAAGCACCTTGATATATATTACGCAATCTCATTCTTCATGTTATCCCACCAGAAGTGTTCTCGGAGATCACGGTACATCTTGGTACTCCCATGATGGATATAGAAAGTTGAGCTATGTGCATTATCCAATAGATCCTTCTTTATTCCGGGTGATGAAGTCACACAAAGCTGCATTCCAAACCAAATCACACCATCATCGTCGATATGGAACTCTTGCAACTTCCCTTCCTTTACTGCATTCACCCTCTTTTGTATCTCCACATCATCCCTTTGTTCTTCCTTAATCTTCTCTTGGATGGATGGTTGTGCAATAATTTGGGCAAGGTAGGATGTATCCCCTACCCTTATGATTTCCAAATCTATTCTTTGCATATCCAAGAAGATAGGGTCTTTCTCAATCCGCAACATGGATAGAGTAGCAGGTTCTTTTCTGCTTAGAGCATCAGCTACTTTGTTCGCCTTTCCAAGATGATAGTGAATAGAGCAATCGTAATCCTTGATTATCTCTAACCGTATCCTTTGACGCATTTTGAGCTCCTTTTGTGTGAATATATACTTTAGGATCTTGTGGTTGGTGTATATGTCACACTTCTCACCATAAAGATAGTGCCACCATATTTTCAAGGCAAAAATCACGGCTGTCAGCTCTAGATCATGCGTCGGGTAGTTCTGCTCATGGATCTTCAACTTTCGTGAGGCGTAGGATATCACATTATCATTTTTCATGAGTACACAACCCAATACTTTCTTTGAAGAATCACTGTATATCACAAAACTTTCTCCACTTTTCGGTAGTGTGAGTACAGGTGCAGTGATCAGCCTTCTCTTTAGCTCCTTGAAGCTTCCCTCACATTCTTCTGTCCAGACATACTTTACCCATTTCCTTGTTAACTTAGTTAGCGGTCTTGAAAATCTTGAGAAGTTTCTCACAAAACATTGGTAGTACCCAGCTAATACAAGAAAACTACGGATTTCTATGACACTAGAGGGCCTGTGCCATTCCTCAATCACCTTTGTCTTTGAAGGATCCACAAAAATTTCCTCACTTGTGATCACATGTCCCAAGAACGTGACTTGATTTGTCCAAAAGTCACACTTTCTGAACTTGGCGTACAACTTCTCCTTTATTAATGTAACCAACACAAGTCTTAGATGTTATTCATGTTCCTCCTTGTGCTTGGAGTAAATGAGAATATCATCGATAAACACTACCACAAATTTGTCTAGGTAATGTCTAAAGTCTCTATTCATCAAATCCATGAAGATTGTAGGGGCATTAGTAAGTCTAAAGGGCATCACCAAAAACTCATAGTGCCCATACCTTGTACGGAAGGCAGTTCTCTGAATATCTTCCTTATTCACCTTTACCGGATGATATCCAGAACGAAGATCCACCTTTTAGAAGTATTGATCTCATCTTAACTGATCGAACAACTCATCAATCCTAGTGAGAGGATACTTGTTCTTTATTGTGATCTTGTTGAGTTCTCGATAATCGATACACATCCGCATTGTTCCATCCTTCTTCTTCATAAAGAGCACTGGTGCACCCCAAGGTGATGCACTAGGGTGTATGAACCCTTTGTCCAGATGCTCTTGCAGCTGCTTCTTTAACTCCTCCAGTTTGATAGGAGCCATCCTATATGGGAACTTCGAGATAGGAGTAGCTCCGGGTATGAGTTCAATTGAGAACTCTACCTCACGATCCGGGGGAATTCCGGGTAACTCTTCAGGAAATACATCGCTGTATTCCCTCATGATGGGCATTTCCTCAAGGTTGGAACTTTCCTTAGACTCAACCATTTGGGAGAGGTATGCTTCTTCATAGGGAATAAACACCCACACCATTGAAGGATTTTTCAAAGGAGATTCATGATCTTCCTTGCATTTTTAGTGGAGCATGGGATGGTTCAGAATATGAAAAGATATTTCCTTTTCCCAATAGTTTATATGCGCTATATATAACGAGAGCCAATCCATTCTCATTTAGCATCAAATTCCACCAAGGGAAGTATTATGAGATTTGTCGGAAGAATCTTCCGACATACGTCAACAGGAGAAGATTCAAGCACTTGGGTTGCAATGATTTCACCACTTGGTGTTTTTACAGATATCTCTACTTCAAGGTTTTGGGGCTTCAATTCTATAGTTTTAGAAAACTTGCAAGATATAAAGGAATACATAGAACTAGAATCAAATAAGACTTTTTCCATTCTTGAGTGAATAGGAAGTGTACCTTGTATGACTTCATTATCATGATCCACCTCCGCAGTAGTGATGTCATAAGCCTTACCTTGTTCCTTTGTCTTTGGTGGCTGCTGATGTTGATTACCCTCGAGAACTAGAGGTTTGGTGCACTGGTTTGCATAGTGCCCTAGCCCCCTGCAGTTGTAGCATTGAACCATGAATGGTTCTCTCCTTTCATCAGCTACATTCTCCTTCCTTTTCGTGTCTTTTTGACACTCTTGAGCGTGGTGTCCTTCTTTCCCACACTTGAAGCATTTCCTCATCCCTTTGAGGCAGTCCCCATTGTGCAACTTCCCACATTTTTGGCATGTGGGTTGTTGATTTTTCTTCCCACCTTTGTCATTAGATCCACCATCTTGAAACTCCGTATTTCCTTTCTTATCACCATAGCCATGAGACCATCCTCCAAACTCCATCTCCACTTTGAGAGCACACCGAACAACTTCTTCATAACTCCAAAAGTCTCAAATTGCAAGAGACTTTCAAAGGTGTGGTTTTAATCCACTAAATAATCTATCAATTTTGCTATCATTGTTGATAACAAAACCCGAAGCATACCTTGTGAGCCTTGTGAAATTTGCTTCATAGGTTATGACAGATTCTCCTTCTTTTTTCTTGAGTTCTATGAATTCTATCTCCATCTTCATGTGAAGAGTTCGTGGGAAATAGTTATTAAGAAACATTATCTTAAAGTCTTCCCATTCCATCTCTTCAATTTCCTCCCTTGGCTTGGTGTTCTTAATCAAAACCCACCACTGATCAGATTATCCATCTAGACGATAAACGGATAGATTCAACTTCTCCATCTCAGAACAGTGAAGCACAGAAAATATCTTCTCCATGGAGTTAACCCACTGTTCCACAACTAGTGGATTAGAAGATCCACAAAACGTCCGTGGTCGTTGCCGTATAAAACATTCGATAGTCAGTTTCTCCCTCTTCGGTGAAGGAGGACGTTCCCTATTATTATGGTTATTATTCATAACCTGAGATAATTGGGTAAGCATCACCATGAAGTTTTGAACTCCACCTCCCAAATCATTGGGGATGTCGTTCAGGCAATCATTGCATTGGCCCTCACATGAGTTGTTGGCCTGATTTCTCCGGTTCCCACCATTTTCTAAAATAGAAAAGGTTATAACAAAACATAAGTAAACAAGTCATGAATAAATTATTAATTTAAACAATTTATACAAAAAACATAACATATGGGATCCCTAGGTAAATATTCTTGTGTGAATATTTGTACTTAGTCTCATGCTGTAGGTTTTCCCTAGGGTTCACTAATCCTAATTCCCAAATTAACTAAACCTTTCCTCTGATACCAACTATAGCGACCCAACCTTTTCATACATTATGATTACATCATTTCAAAGATAAAAAACATAATAGTATTACACATAGAGGATACAAAGGTTTATTGTCTTGGGAAAACTAGGTCCACACATAACAAATACAACATCTAGCATAAACATTTATTTAATTTATTCTTCTCTAGCTTCTTATTGGCACTTGTACTCTCCTTAGTACATGTAGCCACCTGAGGATATACATAAAAAGGGGGTGAGATAGAATCCCGGTAAGAGGATAGATAAGAACAATATATAATGGGGTGAGAATAATCATAACATAGGCAAAAGATCATGAACATGAGAGGAGCATAAATAAGACTTGAAATGTGGAAATGCATAAAAATGAAACATCATGTCTTAGTGGTTAACTACCACACATACTTTTGAACCAAGATAGCATCTTGTTCACACATAATTTCACATATAATCATGAGATTCATCACTTTAACCAATGCATTGGAGCGCTGTATAATTCCGGGCGCACCCGTCAGATTGAAACATTCATATTGCGCTATATAATTCCAGGCACACCCGTCACATCATAAAATTATAATCATCATGATTTACACATAGAAAACATATAAAAATTCTACATAACTAACCATGTAATAGAATGGGTTTCATCTCATAATAACACATTCATAAGCTTTGGGTTCCCAAAATAAAGAGGGAATAACATACATGTTACAAGAACCGTCCACTTTGTGTGAGAAGTAAAATGGGTGTTCTTAAAATAGGAGTTCTTTTGGAAAACATTTGGTTTGACATAAAAACCAGTGAAAAACATGTATATCCCAAAAAATTAAAGACAATGATGAAAAAATGATCTTTAAGGAGTAACCATATCAAAAATGGAGTGAAAGAGGGAGAATCAGAAAGAAGAAAATTGGGTTCGATAATTTCCCCTTACCTTGTACCTGAATGCTTCCTTCTCTTTAATGTCCTGTATAATGACATTATATTCATTAATTAGAAATCTAGAACCATTTGTAAATTAATAGGGTTTATTCTGGTTTCATTATGTCATATTATTTTTCCTTTGGATGACTTATAGAGTTTAAAAACATTGTTCGGGGATGTTTGTTTTTATAGTTTTTCTTGGGTGGTTCACTTGTATTCTTAAATTGATGTTTGGTTAGAACATGAGTAAACATCCAGAAATGATATTACAACTATAGAGACCTGGACTTTTCATACATTACTATTACATAATTTCAAAGATAAACAACATAATAGTATTACACATAGAGGATCCAAAGGTTTAGTGTCTTGGGAAAACTAGGACCACACATAACAAATACAACATCTAGCATAAACATTTATTTAATTTCTTCTTCTCTGGATTCTTATTGGAACTTGTCCTCTCCTTAGTACATGTAGCCACCTGAGGATATACATCAAAAGGGGGTGAGCTAGAATCCCAGTAAGAGGATAGATAAGAACAATATATCATGGGGTGAGAATAATCATAACACAGGAAAAAGATCATGAACATGAGAGGAGCATAAATAAGACTTGAAATGTGGAAATGCATAAAAATGAAACATCATGTATTAGTGGTTAACTACCACACATACTTGTGAACCAAGCTAGCATATTTTTCACACATCATTTCACATTTACTCATGAGATTAATCACTTTACCCAATGCATTGGAGCGCTGTATAATTCCGGGCGCACCCGTCACATTGAAACATTCATATTGCGCTATATAATTCTGGGCGCACCCGTCACATCATAACATTATCATTATCATTCTTTCCACATAGAACACATATCAAAATTTTACATGAGTAACCCATTGAATGGAATGGGTTTCATCTCATAATAACACATTCATAAGCTTTGAGTTCCCAAAAGAAAGAGGGAATAACATACATGTTACAAGAACCGTCCACTTTGTGTGAGAAGTAAAAGGGGTGTTCTTAAAAGAGGAGTTCTTATGGAAAACATTTGGTTTGACATAAAAACCAGTGAAAAACATTTATATCCCAGAAAAGTAAATACAATGATTAAAAAATGATCTTTAAGGAGTAACCATATCAAAAATAGAGTGAAAGAGGGAGAACCTAAAGGAAGAAAATTGGGTTCGAGAATTTCCCCTTACCTTGTACCCGAATGCTTCCTTATCTTTAATGTCCTGTATAATGACATTATATTCATTAATTAGAAATACAGAACCATTTTTACACTAATGGGGTTCATTATGTCATATTTTGTTCCTTTGGATGACTTATAGAGTTTAAAAACATTGTTCGGGGATGTTCGTTTTTATGGTTTTTCTTGGGTGGTTCACTTGTATTCTTAAATTGATGTTTGGGTAGAACATGAGTAAACATCCAGAAATGATATTAAATGTCATAAATGATATTACAGGAGTTTGAATGATCTTATAATGAATCATATTATATCCATGTGGATGAATCATTAGGTAAGAATTAAATGATGGTTATTTGGGTAAATTTGGGCGGTTTTTTGATCACAACGAACTTGTTTTAACTTATCGCTTAGTAATATGGCCATAGGTTATTTCCATAACTTTAAATAGGAAACAAAACATATAAAATATTATGGTTCAACCATAAAAATGGTTTCATGACCAGATCTGAAGGTAGAAATGGAAGAAGAAAACATGTCGTTCTTGAAGGTGATAAATTAACACCTCACGAACAACGTTCTCTTTAATAAAATAAAAGGAAGAGGGAAGGGGGGTTGGATGATATAATATCCCATTAGAATCATAAAATTATATTATATTTATAATAATGTAGTTACAATACAATTTGGATGAAGATAGGTGGGGAGAGATCAAGAAATGAACTTGAACTTGAAAGGAAATTAAAGGAGAAGAGGGAAGGAAATTACCTCTTGAATCCTTATCTTGAGAACCTCCTTAAGGGCCTATGCTTGGTCTTTTGATGAGACCAGTAGCTCTTGGACGTGGGGGAGGGGATAGGGAAGGTGTTTGGGCAGAGTTTAGAGAAGTCTTGGA
Organism: Viscum album; assembly: GCA_963277665.1. Taxonomy (NCBI): domain Eukaryota; kingdom Viridiplantae; phylum Streptophyta; class Magnoliopsida; order Santalales; family Viscaceae; genus Viscum; species Viscum album. The sequence continues at coordinate 160,478,513 of OY728125.1, forward strand.
GCTTGAGAGGTGTGAGGAAATGAGGGTGTGAAGGGTGGCTTTTATAGTGGAGGGGAGAAGGGTTTCCTTAATATAAAATTCATTAGTTTATTAATTTCCCCGAAGACAAGGAATAGTGAGTCTTGAATGGCCAAGAATAGTAATTTTATAATGTAATCCCTAACCAAGTGGGCTTACATCATCATATCATCACATATGACCCTATAATTAGCTTGTTTAGCTTATTTTTTAAATTATGGTATTTCACTATTCATCAAAATTCAAGTATCTCAGAAAAATCCCAAAAATTTACCCCAACCATTTTTTGACGTGTAGAATACAAAAATGAAGTCCATTTTTCAAAAATAATTTTCTGAATATTATTAATTTAATATTTAATTAAAATCAAAATTTACTTAAAAAAATAGTTTTTAAAATTAAAACTGATTTTATAGTGCTTTCAAAAATTAATTAGGGTCTTATAAAATTATCTAAAAACTATAAGACATTTATTAAATAATTAATGATTTTTTTTTAAGAAAATGCATTTTCCTTTAAATTAATTAATTATAATTAATTATTTATGACTTACAAAATTCCAAAACGTTTACTAATGTCAAATTGTCACTTTTTAAGATGTCTAAATTTTATTTTATTGTTCATAGGTAATGTTACTCTTCTGTTGGATGATTTACTATTCATAAGGTTCATATTACTATTCATAAGGGTATGTTACTATTCCTAAGGGTACTTTACTATTCACCAAAAAATATTCTTGTTTCAATAGACTCCAAAAATCATCTTGAACACAACCGTGTATGTCAGATTTTCAAAATTCAAAACATAGGAGTGAAAAACTTATGTTTAAAGGTCACTTATCACTTATTAGTTCATTATTTTGTGTTTTTATGACATAAATATAAGAAGGGGACTTTCCATTGAAAAACGTTGGGTTGTTACAATGAAGTCCTCTAACTCAGCAATGTACTACTCCCCTTCCGCCTAAGATACCGAGAAGCCAACCCTGGCATGACCAATACCTGAAAAATCCATCCCAAGATAGTTCAGATGGTGCCGCATCTGGGAAGGGTTGAGGAATTTTCTGATAACATCCAAGATGTCTCAGGCCTCTACGAAAACAGTTTCCTCATTCATGTATATATGGAACAACCGCTTCCCCAAAGCCTGAGTGGGTATCCTATGAAACCCCTTGGGTGGCCTCCCCTCTGGCGAACTTTACTCCTCTAGGACCACTGGGTCCGCTGCCGCTGCCTACCTCTCGATTGGTGCAGGTCTCACCGCTACTGCAGCCCCTCCACCACAAGATGTTTTTACCGCCTTCCATCCCCAAACTCGAGGTTGAGGAGGTACCCTGTCACTAGCACGTACGATCTGCTGCTTCAACATCTCCCCTGGGTAGGCTACCTCCCAACTCTTTCCATACTCCTTCACTAGCCTATAGACAACTGTAGACGGAGAAAACTCATTCGGCATATTCCCATCCTCCCTTGTGAACATGATCCACATTTGCCTCATCACACAGGGATGGGCCCCGTGGTGTAATCCCATGTAGACCTGCGGGGTCAACCTCTGCATGCACCAGAACTACCTCATAAAGTGATGTGGGGTGTACATCTCCCAGAGAGGCTCTCGGTCAACCTGCACCACCAGGAATCCATCCCGAAAGGCCAGGAGGTATGATCAATGCTCCTCTTTTCCCTATCCGTTATTAGTGAACACACCTGTTGGCAATGGGAACAGATGGAAGTTAAACTCATCCACCTTCCAAGCTTAGTTCAGCACCAGCGACAAGGTCCGCTTGGTTGGGAAACTCCCCACTACATTCAGAATAGCCAGTAAGAAGTATGATCCTGGAGGAGAAATGGGGTTTGGGTATTTGTAGGTGCCCATATGTGCCAAAATCCACTCATATAGAAGATGGAGTGGATCATACAACCTATGTGGATTCTTCCCTTTTGATATTCCACAAAACTTTGTACAACTTAGCTAGCACTAGGATCACCAGATTGATCCACTCCCCCATTGCCAACATGGATTCCATGATAAACATGCTCGGCTATACACCCATGTTCGTGTCCCTAACCAACAACATCCAACCACAAATGAGTGCTGAGATGAATGCTGCCAACCTAATCACCGATTGCTGCTCGGTGCTGATGCTGAACCCCCATATCTTCCACTGGATATCCTCCATGAGTATCAATTATGAGTGATCTTTGCTGTGCTGGACTCCCTTTAAGAAAGTGGAAGACCTCGCAGGAAACTTCCCATATATGGGGGAATTCATGAACCACCTGAACCATAACATAAAGTGGGCATCCCTCACTGACTGCTTGTCCTCTCCTGGAACTAGGTCCATTAATTCCTTTTCCAGTGGTGGCATCTACTTTGGGTCCTCCCATGTATTCGCGGCAGGGAGGAACTCATCATAAATCACCCCCAGTATCAAAATCCTTGAGATTTTGTGAAGGTCCCAAAGGCTGATACCAACCTCCCCATGGTGAAAATGAAAAGTGTTGGTCCTCAACGACCACCTGCTCAACAACTCTGACATCATTTTCTTTGGCTAGTAGATGTGGAATTGGGAGGCCCATGCTACCTCATACAAGCCCACTCACCTCATCTCTACCTAGAACTCCTCATAGGAGGCACATGCCCAGTAATCCCATGCCCAATAATCAGTGAAATTGCAGTCCTGGCACAAATCCCACTCATCAATCCACCCCTTATTCTAGCTTCCCAAAGCAACCTTCAAGATGGTGTGGTACTGTGGGGAAGATACCTCTGGCTGCAACGCCTTCCCATCAACTTTGTTAACATGGTTATATAAGCAGTCAACATTGATAGGTGTATGATCCTCCCAAGTATGACCGTAACCTACCCTGAACCACTGGCACTTGCACAACGTGCTCTGGAACCAATAAGATGGCTCATCCCTTCTTGCTTCAAGAATGAGAACATCATACCTCCAACCAAATCCATATAGAGGTGGTATTTTTCACAAGGGGTAGTTCTTCTAGCTATCTGAAAATAGATACACTGAGGATTCATGGTCTGAATGGCTCCACACACATTCCCCGATGCTCAGGTTATCAGCAATCTCTTCCCTCCAGGCAACATCCACAAGGACCTCCCTGGAAGCTTCCTAGTAAGCCATTTCATCTCAAATTTTTAGATTTTTTTATCATGAATCACAGAGCTCGTTCGCAGAGCTCAATTGCAGATCTAGATTGCAGAGACAGTTTGCAGATCCCTACCATAGACCTCACAGTCACAAGTAGCGGACCACACAATCACAGAGTCATAAGACTCGCTGTGTTCCGTAGAGAAAAAAAAGACGCAATTCGCAAAAAGCAATCACAAAGCCTGTGGAGCTTCGTGAATCAAGATCCCAATCATGGAAACACAAAGATAAATAAAGACAAAATAAGGTCCATCCTCACCTAGTTATAGTAAATGATCTCCAAGCTTTGCAGCGTGCCTGGCTGCAGTGAGCTTCACAACGTTCTCAACCTATGCATCACCTATCTGCATCACGACCTTACTTTTCAATCTTGCTTTGCGATTAGCCTAAATTTTTTGGCGATATAACCTCATACTTTTACCCTTTTTTTCTTCTCATCTCCAACTCTGAGGGGGAAATATTTTGGCGCCAAAATATTTGCAGAGGAAAAATATTCAAAGAGCACACCAATTCCAAAAGGGATGCTTTGTGAAGCTTCTTTGTGAAGCCCTTCAGCACTGTGGCTAGCGTGAATCCCATCAACACTGTGGCTATAACAAAGCTATGGCCCCCTCTGTGATCTCCACAGTGGAAAGAGGTGTAAAACTCCATGGTTATGAAACAATTGACAGAACGCTTTGTGCCACAGAGGGAACCGGATTTCCCATTCGATACCTTGGAAATTGATGGAGGTCTATGCGATTTCCATTAAGGGAATTAAGGAGGCCTTTATGATGAGGTGAGGATTCTAGTTGAATCTACGGTTATGAAAAAATTTACGCAATCTACTTCCAATGGAAAAGTTCCAGTGACTTCACAACACGCTATCAGAGCTTTGCTCCGCCTCTCATCTATAAATACCAGGCTTCCCCCAACCCTAAAGGATGGATACCCCAACCTTTCTCCTTCTTAGCTCTTAAATCATGAATAACCTTCTGCTCTGAGAAACATCGAGAAAATGAGATCTTCAAGGTATTTGATCATTGAAAAGTACCATTTCCTTAGCTCAAATACAACCCCTCTTCAAGCAAGGATGCCCCTTGCAAAGCCCATGAGCCATCTCAAAGGAAGAAGATCCCTAACAGGACTTGGGTCTTCACAAAGCACTTAGGCTTCGTAAAGTACCTTCCATGAACATGTAGAACCCATGCTATGGTAGGATCACTATGATTTGCAAAGTATAGTGCTTCACAATACCATAATTTTCAAGGCATCCATGCCCTGCAAAGTCCTACTTCGCGAAAGCACTTTCACTTCACGAAGCACCCTTTATATGCATGTATACCCCATGCCTAGGATATGCCACTCCACTTTGTGAAGAACACCCATTCATGGAGTCTTTACACTTTGTGGGGTATTAGAGATTCACAAGGTCCCTTCCTGTGAATCCCTTTACTTCACAAACCCTTCTCCCGTACGACCATCCAGGTTTGTACGAAGTGATTTTAGGGTCCTATGGGTGGTGCTTCATATGGCGTTTCTTATCCTCATGCTTCTTCACAAAGGCACTCTAACGACTATTACTTCTTCGCATAGCCATGCTAATGTGATCCCCTCTACGGATCACTCTATAACCCTGTATTCATATGGAAATGATGATGCCTTCCCTTTACCAAGGTTAGGTGGGTATTGGTTATGTAAGCCCTAGGGGTGAGGAGTGAATACTCATCGTCCAAGATGAAGGACATTAAACTGCCAAAAACTATCTTCCTCATCACATGATGTTAAACTGTAGCCTCACCTTGTGCAATATAATTTGGGTGCCCCATCTCAGACATTTTACACACCCAATGGTCTCCACAGAAGTGATATCTTCCTCACATGGAATGAGATACTCCTTTCATGGAACAACATATGTCCGTAGAGAAGTGCAAACATCTTGGTGTAATCCCATAACCTTTCTTACAGGAGGTAGCATCCTTGCTCCTCCTCTCTTCTTCCGTACATGAAGACCAGATGAGAGATGGGCACAAAGGACTCAATACCCCGTCCCTCTACCTTTGGGATTTATCTCCATCATGCCTCCATCACGGAGTAAGTACCGATATCCATCTCCCTGGGCCACTAAACATGCGTAAGCCCTACTTCATTCATCGCAAACGCACCTTTTGCAACATGATCGTCAGGTCTCTTCTGCCTCTTCTTTATCACACCGAACATGACTCGCATGGGCTTAGAGTATGCACCGACCATGAAATCCTCCCTAATATACCTTATCATGTAATTTCCAAGCCTCCCATCCTGAACTACTTGGACTTTGATCCTTGCCCTTTCCAAGAAGGGTACGTAGGAATCCTCTCTGAGGTTCAAGTCCATCACCCATCGGTCCCGACCACTTCATGTCGATTCACCCTTGTCCCACATGATGTTAAACTGTATGCCCCATTCTTCCCTCACGAAATTAAACTATATACATTTGAACTATGTGGGTTTTGATCCATGTATCCTAGATAGGGTACGTAGGAAGACTCCCTTAGGTTCAACCCCAAACACTGGTAAACCCATTCAAACTACATGGGTTTTATCCCTGTATCCTAGATAGGGTACATAGGAAGCTTCCTTGAGGTTCAACCCCAAACACTGGTAAACTTCATTTTCCCCTTTTCTAGGACCCACATCCTTGGTCTGTCCCTTAGTGGCGTTAGACCAACTCTTGGGATACTAACCATGCATAAGCCCCAACATCATCTTTGGGTCACTGTCCTCCATGCACACCCCGATCCTATGACTCACCCTGAACTACATGGGTTTTGATCCCTATCTCCTATACAGGGTATGTAGGAATCATCCCTATGGTTCAACCCCAAACAAAGGTAAACCCATTCAAACTACGTGGGTTTTGATCCCTGTCTCTTAGATATGGTATGTAGGAAGCCTCCCTATGGTTCAAACCCAAACATTGGTAAACCCATTCGAACTACATGGGTTTTGATACCTGTCTTCTCGACAGGGTACGCATGAAGACTCCCTTAGGTTCAAACCTAAACAATGGTAAACTCTGGTGTCCCCTTTGTTGGGACCCACATCCTTGGTCAGTCCCTTAGTGGCGTTATACCAACTCTCAGGCCGCTAACCACGCGTAACCCCCAGCTTGTTGTTGGGTCACTGTCCTTTGCGCACACCCCGATTCCATGCCCCATCCTATACTATGTGGAATTTGATTCCCTACCATTGGGATATGTAGGAATCCTCCCAAAGGTTCAATAACATCACCCATGTCCCATCCTAGTCTCTCCCTTAAGCCTTTGTGTTTTGGGAAGGTCATTCCCCAACCCGGAGGTTCTACTTCCTCTGGGTCCCATCTATGTGTCCATTCTCATGGGCCGCCTCCTCAGGTGTCCCATCTCCCCAAAAAACTACATGGACTTTGATTCCCTACCACAATGATACACAGGAATCCCCTTTGAGGTTCAATACCAATACTACTATCACCTTCAAGATGGTTCTATCTCATCCTCCCATCCACTTTGTTCAACCATCCATCATCCATACCGATTCCTACCCAGGCTGCCAAATCCTAGTGAGATCATTCCATTCATCTCATCGCTGCTCCTTACGGAACCTGGGTAGCTAACCTTGCATAAGACCCACACAATCCATAACCATCCAACCAAGAGTGTCCCTCGTGTGATGGCCTACTACCCATGTGTAAGCCCCAACATGTCTTTAGGTAGTTGTCCTTTGTATACACCTCGATTCATCACCCATTATAAATACGTGGGTTTTGATCCCTATATCCTAGATAGGGTACTTAGGAAACTGAAACGCACGGCCGATTGTTGCCTATCGACCGGTCAAAATTCCGGTGCTCTGCTAATGTGTATAGCAGCACTCGGGTCGAATCCTCGACGATGATACTTTGTAATAGTCGTTTGTTTTTAGTTGATTGTATTTTGATTGGGGGGGGGGGTTGTTTGCAGAGCTTAATTGAAATGTTTAATGAATGATGTTTAATTTAACAAGTTGATAAATATTGGGGTGAGTTCATTATTGGGGAGTTAAGCATGTGATATCCTTGAGCCTTACTTTGTATTGCATTAAATTAACACCCATGTCATAAGTTGACGTTGATTGGAATTCCTAAGTGTGAAGGATTTAATCCAAGCCTTAACTTAACTTAGGGTTATAATATAAATCAAAACTTATTTATGGTAGTGTATTTATGGTTCCAATAACCCATGGAAACCACTCATTAAACAAAACATATCATTAATCCATGACATATTAAGTTTAACATACACAATATTAATTTAAAGAATACTCATCGAGAAAAACTCTCAATCACTTAACATCCCCGAATTATAACTCACCCCAATGAGAGATTTACTCAGACATTTGTATGTTTAATATTCTGGTTAAAATAATTATGATGATAAATTAAGAATAGAAGAAAAAGAAAGGGATTAGAAAAGAGTGGTACGTTGACACACACACACGAACGATGATGATAATTAAAAACAGATTTTCAATTGAATGAGGAAGCAAAATAAGGGAAGGGGATTCAACTGAATTTAAACTATTTTAGGAACATAAATATTAAACTACAGAAGGTGGATGAGAATAAAAGATATTGAATAAGTAACTTGCATTAAAATAGAATTACAAAGAAAGAGAATTACAAGATTACAAAAATGAAGAACACAAAAGTAAGTGAAAACAAAGAGAGGAGGAAAGGTCTCTCAAGTGAAAACTTGAGTATGGAAGGTCCTCCCAAGCCTTTGGCAAAGCTTTTGTCGTTCCAATATGATCTCCTCTCTTCTGAAATGCCAACCCCTCTCAAGGAGAGAAGGGGAGAGTATTTATAGCCCAAGGAGTGGACTGTTTGCATTCCCAATCTGTCCCTCCACTTACATCGCCAATTTGGCTATTCAGACAGACGAATATTCAAATTTCTCCTTATTAAAAGTTGTATACAATACTGTTGTCCGACTACTCTCAAAATTTGGAGGCATTTGGACAAGTGGAGCCAAAGTTATGGCGGTTTTATTAAACAAAGAAAAACTGTCCATTTCTATCCATGCTTTTTCGATGGCCAAAATGTGAATGGATTTTGGAATAGTAAGATGCCTTCAAATCCGAATGACTTCTTCAACAAAGTCGGCCAACTATATCTCGTCTTTCACAATGAAAAATCTCAGCTCAATTGGATGCTTACATCAGGAGATATGTCATGCATACTATACTGATTTTAATTCTCGGCCAGAATGGTGGGCTGGACTTCAAAGATTTATTTGGGCCCCTTGTACTTGGATTTGGGCCTTGTAATTTTTATCCAAGATGACATGTAGTTTCCCCAGAATTATGGTGGAGAGTTAATGTTTTTGAATTCTGGATTGAACCCAGTAAATCAATCTTCAAGGCTGGTCCAGTTTGTTCACAGATTCTTTGGTCTTGTTTGTGAGGACCATATGACCCTTCAAATGGCAGAATTGGCTCATGGTTCCTTCTAATGAAATGTTTTATATTGAAATTAGAATCCTACAAAAGAATAACCACACAATTTGTATAAGTATAGTGACAGTTATAATTAAAACATTAAACTGACTCAATTGGACTACTTCTGAAAATGCTCAAATATTATACTTAATATTAAAACATTAATATTTCACACAAATTATGCACACTTCATATAAAATAAGTAAAGGGGGAATATAATAAGTTATGAAAATATTAATAACATCAAATCCCCCACACTTAGATTTGCGCGTGTCTTCATGTGCAACAAATATAAAAACATGACAAAATCATTTTCACTCACCAACAAATATTAAAATTTTGTTTTCTCCAATCAGGGGAGGTTTAGACTATTTCACTCATCCATATTGAATTCCATCACAAATTTGGTTCACAATAATTCATCAGAAACAATTCATTTTTTCATGTTCAATGTTTGAATTGGAAAATGTAGGCACTCAAAACTTACTCATCTCAAGATGATAAAAATGTATTTTAGGAGGTTCACTCATTCACCAACAAAAAGTGAAAATCAGGAGTTTGTAAGAGCTCTCAGCTTCCATTCCCAAATCTAATGTGTACAAGAATCAAGAGGTCTTTTAAGGGGTTTTTCAGTGGCTATGGGACGGTAGGTATATAATGTCCAAAGGAAACGAGGGGTTAAAAACACCAACATGGAAAAATCAATGCACATTTTTTTTGAAATTTGATTTGAAAGGAAATAGAAACACATATTTACAAGGGCATGAATGTGTGAAGAATGAAAAGTGAGGGAGATAGAAAATGGAATAGGGTGAGATGATGTAATATGTACAACATGGAAGACTTACAATAATGTCACAATACAAGATGATTCAAGTGTTCTTTTTTTTTTCTCTTTTTGCTCTTTTTTTTCTTCGAAAGTTGTGCTTGAAACAAGTCTCACAGTCATCTCCCAACCCATGATTGATCTCCTCATGGAACTAATTTTAGTAGTTATAACACGATCAAAGGTTGATGATGAATGATTTTTGACCCACCCAAGACACAACCCATTCCTTTTTTTTCATCATTTTTGTTTTTAATATAACTCTTTTTTCATTTTTTTGAACACTTTTCAATGACTTTTGTACAAATGAAAATTACACAAATACACCCCAAAGCTCACAGAATTACAACCTCTCCCCCACACTTGAATGGATGCTTGCCCTCAAGCATATGATGACACATTGGAAATCAATGAAAGTACGCCCAAAAATAAAGTCCATTCCCCCCACACTTAAATTTCAATAAATTGTACAATGAAAATCCATGAAGATGTTGGGTGGGACAAAGTATTAGGCTTGTAATGTGGCTATCAAAATAAAGGTTTTCATAGGCTCAAAGGGGCTTTCAAAAGTAGGATCAATGTAAGGGTAACGGGAGGCTATTTGGCTATTCTGATTCTCATGTGGCTTAGAAAATGCCTCTATCATATTAATGCACACAAAAAATGGAAATTCAGCTCGAAGGTCCACAAACTCAAGACTCACAATCAGTGGTGAAGACACACAATGAAAAAGATGGCCATAGATGACCTTGGCATGAAGGATAATGTTATTCCTCACGGTAGGGGAGAATCATTTTCCACCAAAAATTGTTCATTCAAAATGTTTGTTATTGACACAAAATTGTTTACCCAAGTTTGAGATAAAAATTCAATATATTTGAGTTTAAAATAAGCCTTTTGACTCCCCAAAATGGTTGGACAGAATTTCAATATTGGATGATGAGTAATTATGACACCCCTTTTTTTTTTTTGTTAATTTTCATTTTTTTAATTATTTTTTTTAAATTTTTTATTTTTAATGACGCATCCACACAAAAGAGAAAATAGAAAAAAGGTTGTGGAAGAATGTTGTAAAAAAAATGAGAGGGAGAGAGGAAGAAGAAGAAATAGAGAGAAGAAGAGAGGGAAGAGAGATTGAGGAGAGATAGAGTTAAAGGGAAAGAGGTGCCCCCTGGTTTGGATTTGGCGGGTCTCCATCCAGTGGTGGTTCTATTGAAGTGGATGGGGTTTTGATGGAAGTCGACGTGGTTCCTGGATTGTGAGACCTCTCATGGTGATGCTTTAACCGATGTCCGTTAACCGTTAATGTTCTTTTTGAAGAAGGGTCTTCGACTTGCACTGCACCAAATGGGTAAACATTAGTAATAATAAAAGGTCCATCCCAACGAGAATTCAGCTTACCTGGGTGAAGTCAAAATCGAGAATTGAATAGCATTACCTTTTCACCTTCATGAAATACCTTTCGAAGAATGTGCTTGTCATGGAGTGACTTTGCCTTTTCTTTGTAGATAATGGAGTTCTCATACGAATCGAGTCGAAGCTCCTCCAATTCAGTCAACTGCAACAATCTTTCTTCACCAGATTTTTCACAATCAAAATTACAAGTTTTGATAGCCCAAAATGACTTATGTTGGATTTCAACTGGTAAATGACAGGCTTTACCAAAAACTAGCCTAAATGGAGACATCCCAATGGGTGTCTTATAGGCTGTTCGATAGGCCCAAAGTGCTTCACCAAGTCTATCGGTCCAGTCTTTTCTTGTGGGCTTAACAATTCTTTCAAGCACTCTTTTCACTTTTCTGTTAGAGAGTTCAGCCATTCCATTTGTTTGAGGGTGATATGCAGTGGATATTTTATGTACAACCCCATTCTTTTTCAAAAGTGACTCCATGGTTCTATTACAGAAATGAGTTCCTAAGTCACTTATCAAAGCACGTGGTGTTTCGAATCGATGGAAGATATGGGTTTTGAGGAACTCAATCACAGTTTGAGCATCATATTTCCTAGTGGGTTTGGCCTCGACCCATCTAGAAACATAGTCAACAGCAAGGAGAATGTAGGATAATCCATTGGAAGGGGGAAAAGGTCCCATGAAATCGATGCCCCAAACATCGAAAAGCTCACAGAAGATTAATGTCTTTTGAGGCATTTCGTTTCTTTTGGAAATTGTGCCAAACTTTTGGCAAGTGGGACATGATTGACAGAACTCGTGTGAGTCCTTGAAGAGTGAAGGCCAAAAGAATCCAGAATCTAGGACCTTTCGAGAAGTCCTTTGTGGTCCAAAGTGGCCACCTCCAGGAATTGAGTGGCAGAATTCCAAGATGGAGGATTGTTCAGTTTCATCAACACGTCTCCTAATTACCATGTCAGCCCCAGTTTTCCAAAGTTTATTATCTTCCCAAAAATAATGCTTTGAATCACTTTTCATCTTTTATTTTTGTTCTTTTGAAAAATATTCAGGGAAAACACCATAAACCAAGTAATTGACAATTGGGGCATACCATGGAAACATTGGAGTGAGAGATGAGAGGTGTTCAGTTGGAAATTCAGGATCAATTATTTCAGAATGAGAAGAATTAGAAATTCTACTCAGGTGGTCAGCCACATGGTTTTCTTTTCCAGGTTTATCTTTTATCACAAGGTCAAACTCTTGGAGCATTAAAATCCATCTTATTAGCCTTGGTTTGGAATCACTTTTCTTAAGTAAGAACTTTAATGCTGAGTGGTCCGTGAAGATGATGATTTTGGCACCTAAGAGATAGGGCCAGAATTTATCCAATGCAAAAACCACAGCTAAAAGTTCTTTTTCAGTCACAGTGTAGTGTGATTGAGTTTCATCCAATGTTTTTGAGGCATAAAAGATGACATGAGGAATGTTTTCTCTTCTTTGACCAAGAACAGCCCCAATGGCCCTATCAGAAGCATCACACATCAATTCAAATGGTAAGGACCAATCTGGGGGTTGGATTATTGGAGCAGATGTGAGAGCAGATTTGAGTTCAATGAAGGATCTCTTACAAGCCTCATCAAAATTGAATGTGACATCATTTTGAAGTAAACGAGTGAGTGGGAGGGAAATCTTGCTGAAGTTCTGAATGAATCGCCGATAGAAACCGGAATGACCAAGGAAGGACCGAATGTCTCGAACTGATTTGGGTTTAGGAAGTGATTGGATCACCTCAATTTTGGCTGGATCAACTTGGATACCCTCTTGAGAAATTATGTGCCCTAGAACAATCCCATTTGAAACCATGAAGTGACATTTTTCAAAATTCAGCACAAGGTTGCACTTGACACACTTTTGAAGGACCAAAGAGAGTGAATGTAAGCAAGATTCAAATGACTCGCCATAAATGGTAAAGTCATCCATGAAGACCTCCATGCAATTCTCAATGAATTCAGAAAAGATACTCATCATACACCGCTGGAATGTTGCAGGATCATTACAAAGGCCAAAAGGCATTTGCCTATAGGCATAGGTTCCAAAGGGGCAAGTGAATGTGGTCTTTTCTTGGTCTTGAGGTGCGATTGGAATTTGGAAGTAGCCGGTGTAACCATCAAGAAAGCAATAGTGTGACTTTCCGGCCAATCTCTCAAGCATTTGTTCAAGGAAAGGAAGTGGGTAGTGATCTTTTCGTGTTTCAGCATTCAATTTGCGATAATCGATGCACACACGCCATTTGTTTTTCACTCGAGTTGTGACCACTTCTCCATGTTCATTTGTGACAACTGTTATCCCGCCCTTCTTAGGAACGACTTGAATTGGACTAACCCATTCACTATCAGAAATTGGGTAGATAATACCAGCTTGAAGAAGCTTGGTAATCTCTTCCATAACTACCTCAAGTATGAGTGGATTGAGTCTTCTTTGAGGTTGCCTAATTGGTTTGGATGATTCCTCTATATGGATGTGATGCATGAAAAGGGCAGGGTTGATTCCTGGAATATCCTCTAGGGTCCAACCTAAGGCATTTTTGTTTTCCTCTAACACTTGAACAAGTTGGGACTCCTCAGTTTCAGAAAGTGAAGCAGAGATAATGACAGGGTAGGAGGGATCATGGAAAAGGAATGCATACTTGAGGTGTGAAGGAAGTGGTTTTAGATCATTTTCAGCCTTGATTTGAGAGCTAGACAAGTTAGGAGCAGGAGAAGGGATTCCAGATGGGTTTGGATCATTTTCCTCAACACTGTCCAAGGTGGAGCAGTAGAGATCAGAGTTGATGTGGGATTCAAGAGAGTTTTCAAGTTCCTCTAGATTGATGAAGTCTATGAATGAGAGGTCCACATCAACTTCACCATTTATGACTTTGTTAATCATGGTGAAGATTTCACAAGATCCTTTATCATTAGAACATGAAGAACATGGTGGATTGGGGTTCAATTGAATCTTAGAAGTGTCCTCAAAATCATGGATTGAGAATGCAGAGTGATCCTCAGATGGGTATCACATGGATTGGAAAATGTTGAACTTGACCAGTTGGTCACCGAATTCCATGGATAAGATGCCTGAATGGACATCAATCTTGGTTCTCGCAGTCATGAGGAATGGTCTTCCTAGAATTAGGGGAGATCGAGAAGAGGTCGTCTCACCTTCCATGTCAAGGACATAGAAATCAGCTGGGAAGATAAGATCATTGAACCGAACAAGAACATCCTCAATTATCCCCTCAGGACTGGTAGTGCTTCGATTGGCTAATTGAATGACAACACCCGTTGGGTGAAAGGGACCTAGACCAAGGTTGGAGAAAATGGATTTGGGCATGACATTTATTGAGGCTCCAAGGTCTATGAGTGCATCATCAAAGTTGGAACTCCCTATTTTACATGGAACCGTGAAGGTCCCTGGATCTTTGCACTTCATGGGAATGGACTGTTGGGTTGAAACATTTTCAATGTTCCTAAGTTGCCTCTTATGGGTGCACAGTTCCTTAAGAAACTTGGCATACTTAGGGATTTTTTTGATGGCATCTAAGAAGGGGATGTTCACTTCAACACGTCTAAACATGTCAAGCATTTCAGGATCAGGTTCAAAGGACTTCTCAGGCTTGGAGATGGCTTGAGGAAAAGGAATTGGGTTCCTTAGAGGAATGGAAGGGGGTGAAGGAGTGGATTCAAGTTCCTTTTCCAGCTTTTTTTTCTTTTCATTTTCTAGATCAACATCGAAAGGGGAGGTAGAGCAATCAGCATGGGGCATAGCAATTTGCTTTCCCGATCTAAGTGCAATTGCACTTACATTACCCTTAGGGTTGGGTAATGGTTGAGCTGGGATTTGGGATGAATTGGATGGTTGTTGCTGGCTAAGGTGGGATGCAAGTTGACCTATTTGGGTTTCAATGTTCTTGAGGCTAGAACGGGTGAAGGAAGCAAGATCCTCTACAGCACTTTCCCATGGTTGTTTAGAAGAAGAGGCTTGTCCCAAATTGGGTTGGCCTTGATTTTGGTTCTTGGGAAAGCGATTTTATTGGGTGGGGAATTGGGAAGGCTCGTTAGGATAGTGGAATCTAGGAGGATGATTGTTCCTTTGGGGTTAAGGAACAAAAGGATAAGGTTGATGGATGTTACCACCACTTTGACCATATTGGAACTTGTTTGGATTTTGATGAGGGAACTGAGGAGGATGAGAAATGGGATTACCATACCTCAGAGGTGGGTTAAAGGTAGAAGAGAAGGTCTCAGAGTGGGGTTGGTTGAAGTTTCTAACAAAATGACCTGATTGTTGAGGGTTGAAGTTTCGCTGAGCATATGCCGCATTGAGCTCCATTGGACTAGATGAATCAGATGGATCATCTTGAAGTTGTGGACATGTGTCAGTCGGATGGGATGGAGAGTTGCAGATTCCACAATTCTTGATAGGTCCAGGGAATAGTGACTGTGGAGAAGATGAGGTTGGGGATTTGGTAGCCACTGCTAGTTGACACACAAGACCTGTAAGTTCACTCATCCACTCAGTCATCTTGTTGGGCTCTATGGATTGATTCTCTTGGGCTTGTTTCACTGGAGCATGTGCTTGAGTATGGAATTGCTGCGTGTTTGCAGCCATGTTGCTTATGAGTTCTCGTGCAGCTGCAGGAGTTTTGTCAACAAGAGCACCGCCACTTGCGGCATCAATGAGAGTTCGCTCCATAGCCAATAACCCCTCATAGAAGTATTGGATCAGGAGTTGGTCAGGGATTTGATGGGGTGGAAAAGTTGCCACAAGCTTTTTGAACCTCTCCCAATACTCATGGAGTGATTCATTAGGGAATTGACGGATGCCGCTTATTTCATTTCGGATAGAAGCTGTTCGGGAAGCAGGAAAGAACTTATCAAGGAAAAGTCTCTTCATGTCAACCCATGAGTTTATGGAACCAGGTGGGAGGTAGTAGAGCCAACACTTGGAAGAATCCGCTAGGGAAAAGGGGAAAGCTCTAAGCTTGATTTGTTCTTCAGAAACCTCTTGAGGCTTCATGGTAGAGCATACTACTTGGAACTCTTTAAGGTGAAGATGTGGATCCTCACCGGCTAGCCCGTGAAAATGAGGGAGAAGATGAATCAAACCCGATTTGAGTTCGAAGTCAGCTTCAATGTTTGGATATTGAATACCAAGAGGTTGGTAATTCATATCAGGGGCAGCGAGTTCTTTTAGGGTTTGTTCCCTAGGATTGGCCATTTCAATTTCAACTGGTTGGATGAGGATTGGTTCTTGAATTATTTGAGTATCTCTTATGTTCCTCCTAAGTTGGAAAAGTGTTCGCTCAATTTCAGGGTCAAACAAATCCTAGGGATTGTTTGAAAGGCTACGGGGCATTCAGAGAGATTTTGGAAGAAAGAGGAAGACGAGTTTTTCTTTGTATTTTTTCAGTTTATGATTTTTATGAGAAGACAGGTTTTTCTTTGTGTTTTTTTTTCAATTTTTTTTTTAAAATTTGTTTTTTTTTTGTGTTTTCTTGACAATAACCAGAAACTAATGACTACTTAAAGCACCATCCCCGGCAACAACGCCATTTGAAACGCACGTCCGATTGTCGCCTATCGACCGGTCAAAATTCCGGTGCTCTGCTAATGTGTATAGCAGCACTCGGGTCGAATCCTCGGCAATGATACTTTGTAATAGTCGTTTGTTTTTAGTTGATTTTATTTTGATTGGGGGGGTTTGTTTGCAGAGCTTAATTGAAATGTTTAATGAATGATTTTTAATTTAAAAAGTTGATAAATATTGGGGTGAGTTCATTATTGGGGAGTTAAGCATGTGATATCCTTGAGCCTTACTTTGTATTGCATTAAATTAACACCCATGTCATAAGTTGACGTTGATTGGAATTCCTAAGTGTGAAGGCTTTAATCCAAGCCTTAACTTAACTTAGGGTTCTAATCTAAATCAAAACTTATTTATGGTAGTGTATTTATGGTTCCAATAACCCATGGAAACCACTCGTTAAACAAAACATATCATTAATCCATGACATATTAATTTTAACATACACAATATTAATTTAAAGAATACTCATCGAGCAAAACTCTCAATCACTTAACATCCCCGAATTATAACTCACCCCAATGAGAGATTTACTCAGCCATTTGGATGTTTAATATTCTGGTTAAAATAATTATGATGATAAATTAAGAATAGAAGAAAAAGAAAGGGATTAGAAAAGAGTGGTACGTTGACACACACACACGAACGATGATGATAATTAAAAATAGATTTTCGATTGAATGAGGAAGCAAAAGAAGGGAAGGGGATTCAACTGAATTTAAACTATTTTAGGAACATAAATATTAAACTACAGAAGGTGGATGAGAATAAAAGATATTGAAGAAGTAACTTGCATTAAAACAGAATTACAAAGAAAGAGAATTACAAGATTACAAAAATGAAGAACACAAAAGTAAGTGAAAACAAAGAGAGGATGAAAGGTATCTCAAGTGAAAACTTGAGTATGGAAGGTCCTAACAAGCCTTTGGAAAAGCTTTGGTCGTGCCAATATGATCTCCTCTCTTCTGAAATGCCAACCCCTCTCAAAGAGAGAAGGGGAGAGTATTTATAGCCCAAGGAGTGGACTGTTTGTATTCCCAATCTGTCCCTCCACTTGCATCGCCAATTTGTCTATTCATACAACCGAATCTTCAAATTTCTCCTTATTCAAAGTTGTAGAAAATAATGTTTTCCGACTACTCTAAAAATTTGGAGGAATTTGGACAAGTTTATCCAAAGTTATGACGGTTTTATTAAACAAAGGAAAATTGTCCATTTCTATCCATGCTTTTTTGATGGCCAAAATGTGAATGGATTTGGGAACAGTAAGATGCCTTCAAATCCGAATTACTTCTTCAACAAAGTCGGCCGCCTATATCGCCTATTTAACACTGAAAAATCGCAGCTCGATTGGATGCTTACATCAGAAGATATGTCATGCATACTATACTAATTTTAATTCTCGGCCAGAATGGTGGGCTGGACTTCAAAGATTTATTTGGGCCCCTTGTACTTGGATTTGGGACTTTTAATTTTTATAAAAGATGAAATGTAGTGTCCCCCAAATTATGGTGGAGAGTTAAGGTTTTTTGACTTCTGGATTGAACCCAGTAAATCAATCTTCAAGGCTGGTCCAGTTTGTTCACAGATTCTTTGGTCTTGTTTGTGAGGACAATATGACCCTTCAAATGGAAGAATTGGCTCATGGTTCCTTCTAATTAAATGTTGTATATTGAAAGTAGAATCCTACAAAACAAGAACCACACAATTCGGATCAGTATAGTGACATTTATAATTAAAACATTAAACTGACTCAATTGGACTACTTCTAAAAATGCTCAAATATTATACTTAATATTAAAGCATTAATATTTCACACAAATTATGCACATTTCATATAAAATAAGTAAAGGGAGAATATAATAAGTCATGAAAATATTAATAACATCAGAAACCTCCATGAGGTTCAATACCATCTAATGGTAAACCCTGGTGTCCACTTTATAGGGACACAAGCATCCTCAGATCCATCTTCATTGGACGTTTTGATCCACTCACCCAGTAAACCCCTTTTGTGTTGCATCTTGAGGTTGTAACCACATGATCCAATTCTATCAGTGTTCTGGTCAGTCTAATCTATCTCCGCTAGATGTTAAACTCGCGGCATACCCTTTGTCCAACATGGGAAGCTGAGGAAAACCTCAGGGACATGCCTATGGAATATAATTCCCTGCACTCGATGTGGTATTTCTCAAGATTCCACACCCTCGAGAAGCACTATCATAAGGGGAAGAAATCTAGATGCATCAGTGTTTCGTCTTCCAGACACTCTAGTGATGTCCAATGTGACTAGTCCCCCGATCGAAGGTTGCTACCCTGACTTGACCCCTTGGAATGTCTTTATAGAAGCAGCATAATTAACTGGCATCCACGAAGATATGGAACCAGGGAAGAGTTTCACGAAAAATATATTAATATTTAAGGGGGACTCGAACTAGTTAATGAATTCCTAGGAGTAATCCATGGATGGAGAGACCGGCATCCCATTATCTCGTTTCGATCAAGGAGAAAACGTCCCTGAATAAGTGACAGATGGCGCTCACCTTTGGAAAGTAGGAATGTGGGGAAACAACGCAAAGAGTCTTCAATGGATGGATATGCGCCCGAAATAAATTTTCAAAAATAGTCTTATGATTTTAAGATAGTTTTATGAGACCTTAAGTAATTTTTCAAAGTGTTATAAAATCAGTTATAATTTTAATTTTTTTTCCAAGAAAATGATGATTTTAATTAAAAAATTTAATTAATCATATTTAGAAAATTATTTTCATAAAATGGAGTTCATTTTTTAATTCTACACATCGAAAAATAGTTAGGGTGAATTTTTTGGATTTTTCAAAAATATATGAATTTTTGGTGAATAGTGAAATATGACAATTTACAGAATAAATAAATGAATTTTTGAGTCATGATTGAGTCATGGATGATGTAAGTGACGATTAGTTCAAATTAAAATGAAATAATTAATGTATTTAGTCTCAAGAATCAACACTATTTCTTATCTTGAGAAAAATAATAAAATAATGATTAAAATATTCAAAAAACACCATCCTCCTCCATTATAAATACAACCCCTCACCACCTCTTCTCCTCACACCTCTCAAGCCTTTAGGCTTGTCCAATTTATGATAAAATATCCTCCTAATACCATTACCCATGACTAGTATCTTTTGGTCTTAATGACCCCAAAACCAATCACTTAAGGAGGTTCTCAAGAAGAAGGAATCAAGAGGTAAAACCATCTTCTGTTTTCTTTCAATTTATTTTGAAATTCCTTTATTTGATTTTTATCTCCTCACCTCCCCTCATCCATATGGCATGAAAAATAAATTATCATACATATAATATAATTTTATCCTATTTATAGAACAATTATTTATAAAAGATCGTCACGACCCGTCCTCGGGGCCTGTGCCGTGACTACCCCAAGCCTGCCTTCCATAGGCCAGGGGCTGGTGACTAGCACCAAAAGAGAAAATCCCAACAAAAAGGGGAAGGAATTTACTTTGTAAAGTAAACAAACACCACAGAGTAAGATAGAAGAAGTAAACACTAAGTAAACTGAGTACAAGTAAGTGCGGAAAAGTAAGCGGGCCAGAATACAAACCCAAACTGAAAGTAAAGTACAACTGGAAAGGAAGTAAAACAACTGAAAAGTAAAGCAGCAACGTCGAGATGTCCACTGGAAATCCCATCTGAAGGGTGGGTACAGATTGCCTCCTCATCTCCTCGAGTCCTTCCGTCCGCCCCGTGTACATTCCGCTCAGTGGTCCACCTCCAGGTACCGACTCATCGTGATATCCACCTCCGGGCACCGACTCGTCATGAGTTCCACCTCCAGGAACTGCCCAACTCTACAAGCCTCAACCTCGTTCAGTGATGACCGTCGTCTGCAACCAACACAACGTAGTGCAGGCGAAGCCTGTGTAGGGGTGAGTATACGATACTCATTAGGGACCCTAAGACCCCCAAAGGTCTCCCAGAATCCACAAAGGATAATCCAAAAGGAAAGATACAATCACGAAGTAACATCCAACACTGCTTAGGTATATGCCCATACATATGCCTAAGTCATCAATTCTAGTATGGCTCCAACATCCGAGCCCAAGTTCGATCACGTCCACATAGGATAGTACAACTCAATCCACACAGGAAAGCACAACTCAATCCACATAGGAAAACAAGTCAATCATATCGAAGATAATGATTGAAAGTCAAGAATCAGCTCACAAATGTATAATTCTTCGTAAGGTGATAGAGATGATCAGATGTAGCCAATGATTCATCTAAGCTAGGACCCACGTAGGATACAAGTAGTGTAGTCGTCACCGCCGAACCCACGGAGGATTCCAGTACGAAAGTATTTACCGTCAAACCCACAGAGGATTACAATACGAAAGTATTCACCGTTGAACCCATAGCTGTTGGGGAACTCCTCCTCTATCGAGTACAGTGGGCCTGCCGCTAAAACCAAGCACTTCCCACTAACATTGGACTGCTGTAGTACTCCACCTGTCGAGTACTGTGGGCCTGTTGCTACAACCAAGCGCTTCCCACCATGGGTCTGTCGCTACAACCAAGTGCTCCCCCTTTAAGTACTGTGGGCCTGCTGCTATAACCAAGAGCTTCCCACCATGGGTCTTCCGCTACAACCAAACGCTCCCCCTCATAGTACTATGGACCTGCTTCTACAGCCAAGCGCTTCCCACCATGGGTCCGTCGCTACAACTAAGCTCTCCCCCTCATAGTACTGTGGGCCTGCTGCTACAACCAAGCGCTTCCCACCATGGCTTTGCCGCTACAACCGAGCGATCCTCCGCCATGGGTCTGCCGCTACAACCAAGCGCTCCCCACTGGGCTATCGAAACAATTCGAGTCGATCGATCAACAGTCATCAAGTCTCAGCCAACTCTAGGGTTTCCACACACAGCATGCTCATTCCGGGAGGATCCACTCCACGAGCCAAGAGGTCGATACATCAACTGTCACATAGTCCGGAGTTGATGTATCCCAAAGTTCCTTCTCGATAAAGGGAACTCAACGTGACAGACGACGCGTCAATCAGATGCCCAGTCTGAGAGTTATTGGTTTTTTCGTTCCAGGGCCCGGTTGGTTTTTAAATCAAAACCAATCCGAACGCACTCCAATTGCGTCCAAACCTCGAGCAGAGTAATCAAAAAGGCCCTTCTAACTAATATGAATCCAACAAAGTCGACGGAACGTCAATCGGACGTCCAGAGCTCAAGTTATAAGCATTTCTGCTCTGAGGGCCCGGTTGGTTTCGTGTTCGAACCAACCCGGCCGTACCCAAAGTTTTCTGAAACCTCAAGTTTAATATACCAAAACGACCATCTCGATCCAAGGATCCCAACGCAACTGACAGTGCATCGATCGGCGGTCCGAAGCCCAAGATATGATCAAATGAATGAAAACAGTCCGAAATGGGGGTCTGGGCCCGGCCCGACCCGACCCAACCCCCCTGGGTCGGCCCAAAACCGGGTCGACCCGACCTGGGTCCGGGTCCGTCCCAGCTGGGCACGGCCCGGACCAGTCCGCGCGATCCACCCCGGCCCGGCCGGCGGCCGATCAGGGGGGACGCGCTTCCCCCCCTCGCGCCCCATGGGACGCGGCAGGTGTCATGTCCTCCTCCTCCGGATCCCGCGCGGCCGCGGGATCCGGTTGCCTGCCGCCGCGGTTTCAGCCGCAGAGGTTCCTCCTGGCAGTGCACCGGTCGCCGCCACCTCCTGGCGGCCGGCCGGTGCCTCCAGCCACCGGCGCCGCTGTGCCGGCGTGGCGTGTCGACCGCGTCTTCCGCGGACCACCGGACGCGCTCCGGTGGTCCGTTTTGCCTGTCGTCTGCGCCTGCGGCTCTCCCGGGACCAGTAGATTACTGCGAAGGGTTCAAAATGCCTTTTCAGCCCACTTTGTCATCGCCCGTCAATCCTCATATCAATAAAAAAACTGCGGAGGGTTGTCGGGCCCTGTTTGTTCAGCATGCGCCCTTCGCGTTAGGTGTTATCAATTGGAAATCATAAAAACACATGCTTTTAATCATTGACGAGGGTATAATTTATTTCAAATAAATTATACAAACACCCTGCAATAATAAAAAAAAAACTCTTGCATGAGGGGATAATTCACATATACACTTTATTCGAAAACCCCCTACCTCGATGAAGTCATCGAAAGAGGTTCGTCACGGGAAAATGACGTCATGGAAGACGGCGTCACGGAAGGCGGCGTCGCAGAAGATAGCGTCACAGATCGAGGCTCCGTAAGCATCGTCGGCGTTCACCCGAAGAAGGATGCAACGCGTCGTCGCTTTCTTCGACGCGAGAAGAAGGTGCAAATATGGTACGACATTCTTCGTCGAAGCTTCGGCGTTCTTTGCGAGAAAGATGAAGTTCTTCAAGACCGCGAGAGTTCTCTCCTTGATTCCGCACAAAGAATCCACCCCAAAAAAATAAGACCTTGTCTTATTTTATTCACACACATACGTGTCAACTTTAATTTGAAATTAAAAATTAATTCATCAAATTAATTAATGCGCATTTCCCAATTAATTAGTCATTTTATTGGCATGTATTTAATGTGGAAGAAAAACTGCTTGAGTTGACTTGACATTAAAATGGGGGAGCGGGTGAGTTACGAAATTAAAAGTGATAGAGTGATTAATGGGGAGTTAGAGAATTGAAAGGAGGGGGCTCGTGTGGGCCCCACCCTAACTCCCTCACATGGATGTTATCCACAAGGTAGGTAGAAATTAAGTTGTGACATAACTTAATTTCACTTAAACCGCTTAGTAAAGAAAAAAAAATAAAACAATTATATTTTTATTCCTCACATTTTTTTAACATCACCACCCAAGCAAACGCACCTTCGGAAAAGGTGTTCCTAAGAAATTAACGGTGCTGCGGTTTCATCGGTGCCCTCCGATTTTGATTCCGAGCACTAGTTCAAAAGTTAGGAAAACCCGCTCGTTCGTTCACTGAACGTACCCGAGCTAAACTTCAGAAATTGATTCTGGGCACACCTGGCCTCGGAATCAGGTGCTGTCAGAAACTGCGCACTCGTAAAATCCCAAAGAAAATTAAGAAAACATTTCACGTGAAATTACCGGTCTTTACATTACTCCCACCTCAGGGCTTTACGTCCCCATAAAGATATAACACAAACTAGGGAAACAAAAGTGGGTAATGAGCACACATCAAAGCCTCCCGCTCCCAAGTGCTCTCCTGGAGGTTCCCGTACTGCCATCTGATGCACTCTAGAGGAATCGAACGCCCACGTAGGACCCGCTCCTGTCGATCCTCAATCTCCACCGGGACCTCCGCAAAAGTTGCCCCATCGTCAAAGTCTAGCTCCCCATGGTCGATGATATGCGTCGGGTCAAGCACGTTTCTCCTCAATTGAGATACGTGGAAGTTGTCGTGCACCTGGTGCAACTGAGGTGGATGGGTCAAGCGGTAAACCACCTCGCCTACCCTGTTGAGGACCTAGAAGGGTCCAATGAAGCGCGAGGATAACTTGCTGCCCCGGCCAAACTCCATAATCCACATCGAGGTGAGACTCGCAAGAAGACATGGTCGCCACCCTCGAACTCTAGTGGTCTCCACCTCCTTCCAACATAAGCTTTTTGTTGGATCTGAGCTGTCCTCATCCACTCCTGGATGACTTGGACCTTTTCTGGTCCTACAAGAGCTGCTAAGATTTCTTCTTTGCCGATAAGAGAAATCTGGTCTCATCCCCTGGATGAACCATGTTCTTTGCCTAATACAGTCAATCCCGAAATAGATGATACCAATCCATACCATGGATGATTTCATAAGGTCTCGACGCTACTACCAAGAGATCTAACCATTACTCTCGCCTCCAAGGGTTGAGTCACACTGTCGGCATCAGTGTGTGGTCACTGGGTCTCCTCCAGTAGGTATCTCAGAAGTGAGGGTCAAGTCAACGGTTTTTAAACCAGAACCTCTTAGTAACAACATAAAGAGAGGACAAGAAAGTAAATGCCACAAATAAAGGTGTCTTTTATTACTACAGCTCAAAGTACAAGACACATACAACCACAACATCAACAAGAAGAAAGATAGAAGCACCAACAATAAGGCCTCCATTCCTGGAACTAGTTTCACTCCTGTCCGCCATCTTCTGGAGCTCCATAGCCAAAAGCCTCAGCTGCCTGAAGCTGAGCTCTCCCATGTCCACCTGTTCCCTGCGGTCGGGGTGGACCTACTGGTGGTGGTGGTGGAAACACCTCGAAGCGTCGTCCACCTCCAGCTGCACGGCCAGCTTCCCTACCTTAGTCTCCTGCTCCTTGTGATCTTCCCTGATCGAACCTCTGCCTCTACCTGGGAGGTCCTACGTTTATCTGCTGGTCATCTGTATAGCGGGTCAGACAGTCACGTGCCATGTGACCAACCCCACCGTAGGAGTAACACTGTTCACTCCTGGTAAGTTGTTCTCCACCCCGGGTGCCTCGCACACACGATCTTGTGTCATGCGGTCGATCAACTGTAGGTCTGGTCCTCTTGGACCTCTGCATCATCTGTCTACTGCCCGCTACAGAAGACTTGGCTTCATGTCGGCTAGTGGTGGGTCCTGCTGCTGGAGACTACTCAGCAAGGAAAATCTCCACTAAGAGGGCTTTCTCCAACACCCCTTCCTACGTCAGAATGTTGAGGGAGATCATCGAAGCCCTGATCTCATGCCTCAGTCCCTGCTCGAAGGTCCGGGCCCGGAAGAATGGGTCCCGTACCATGTCCGATGAATAGCGCAAGAGATCGGTAAATCTCGCTGAGTACTGGGCTACTGTCATGCTGCCCTACCGTAGCTGTAGTAGCTCCTGTATGTGCACCGCTCGAAGGGTGGCTGGTACAAACTCTGCCCGGAACAGGCTCTCGAAGTCTTCCCACAGAAGGGTTGCCTCGTCGTGCACCTGGAGCATCAAGCTCCACCATCTGCCTGCTGTCGCGTGCAGGAGGCTCACTGCAAGGATCACCATGAGGTCAGCTGGTGTCCCCACTAACCTAAAAACTCGAACTACAGCCTCCATCCAATCCTCGACTACCTGAGGGTCCGTCTCCCCGTGGAACCTGGGTGGTCTCTGACGCTGAAACTCGTGCAGTGCGCTAAGGAGACGTGCACTCTCAGCGGCTGGGGTTGGTGGCATCGGTGGCTCAGCAGGTAGAGGTACCGCCGGTGCCTCCGCTGAAAAAGGGCCCTGCACCGAGGCCTCATCGCTCGGTGGGCTGTCGTCTCACACAAAGCTCTGAACCCTATATGGCTACCGTCGTGGGGCCATCCTGAAAGGAAACAGGTGCGCCACAGTCAAAATAGTATACCTGGTGAGCTGACACAAAGTAATCACAAAGAAAACTTTGAAACACACATGCAATCAATGTTTTCGTGAATTGAGTCAGAAATCAGAAGTCAGGGTCCTGGTGTATGGATACGTCGGCCGCCGCACCAACACTGGACTCCATGGACTGAAAACCACACTCAATACCCTTAACACTATTGCTTCACATAGAAGAAATATCAGAGTCCTAAGTTCTGTGGTAGAACCAAACTCCTCTGATACCAATTTGTCACGACCCATCCTCGGGGCCCGTGCCGTGACTACCCCAAGACCGCCTTCCATAGGCCAGGGGCTGGCGACTAGCACCAAAGGCACGAATCCTGACAAAAAGGGGAAGGAATTGCCTTTGTAAAGTAAACAAACACCACAGAGTAAGCCAGCAGAAGTAAACACTAAGTAAACTGATTACAAGTATGTGCGGAAAAGTAAGCGGGCCAAAATACAAACCCAAACTGAAAGTAAAGTACAACTAGAAAGGAAGTACAACAACTGAAAAGTAAAGTAGCAATGCTGAGCTGTCCACTGGAAATCCCACCTGAAGGGTGGGTACAGATAGACTCTTCAGCTCCTCGGGTACTACCGTCCACCCCGTGTACGTTCCGCTCAGTGGTCCACCTCCAGGTACCGACTCGTCGTGATATCCACCTCCGGGCACTGACTCATCGTGAGTTCCACCTCCAGGAACCGCCCAGCTCTACAAGCCTGAACCTCGTTTAGTGATGACCGTCATCTGCAACCAACACAATGTAGTGCGGGTGAAGCCCGTGCAGGGGTGAGTATACAATACTCAGTAGGGATCCCGAGACCCCCGAAGGTCTCCCAGAATCCACAAAGGATAATCCACAAGGAAAGATACAATCACGAAGTAACATCCAAAACTTCTTAGGTATATACCCATTCATATGCCTAAGTCATCAATTCTAGTACGAATCCAACATCCGAGCCCAAGTTTGATCACGTCCACACAGGATAGTACAACTCAATCCACACAGGAAATCACAACTCAATCCACACAGGAAAACAAGTCAATCATATCGAAGATAATGATTGAAAGTCAAGACTCAGATCACACAGGTATACTTATTCGTAAGGTGATAGAGATGATCAGATGTAGCCACTGATTCATCTAAGCTGGGACCCACGTAGGATACAAGTAGTGTAGTCATCACCGCCGAACCCACGGAGGATTCCATTACGAAAGTCTTTACCGTCGAACCCACGGAGGATTCCATTACGAAAGTCTTCACCGTCGAACCCATAGCTACTGGGTAACTGCTCCTCTATCGAGTAAAGTGGGCCTTCCGCTACAACCAAGCACTTACCACTAACCTTGGACTGCTGTAGTACTCCATCTGTCGAGTACTGTGGGCCTGCTACTACAACCAAGCACTTCCCACCATGGGTCTGCCGCTACAACCAAGCACTCCCCCTTTAAGTACTGCAGGCTTGCTGCTACAACCAAGCGCTTCCCACCATGGGTCTGCCGCTACAACCAAGCGCTCCCCCTCATAGTACTATAGGCCTGCTGCTACAACCAAGCGCTTCCCACCATGAGTCTGCCGCTACAACCAAGCGCTCCCCCTCATAGTACTGTGGGTCTGCTACTACAACCAAGCGCTTCCCACCATGGGTCTGCCGCTACAACCAAGCGCTCCCCCTCATAGCCTATAGAGGTACTCCTTCTGTTGAGTACCGCGAGTCTGCCGCTACAACCGAGCGCTCCTCCACCGTGGGTCTGCCACTACAACCAAGCGCTCCCCATTGGGCTATCAAAACAATCCGAGTCGATCGATCAACAGTCGTCAAGTCTCAGCCAGCTCTAGGGTTTCCGCACACAACATGCTCGTTCCGGGAGGGTCCGCTCCATGAGCCAAGAGGTCGATACATCAACTGTCACGTAGTCCAGAGTTGATGTATCCCAATGTTCTGTCTCGATAAAGGGAACTCAACGTGACAGGTGGCGTGTCAATCAGATGCCCGGTCTGAGAGTTATTGGCCTTTTCGTTCTAGGGGCCCGGTTGGTTTTTAAGTCAAAACTAACCCGACCGCACTCCAAATGCATCCAAACCTCAAGCGGAGTAATCCAAAATGTCCGTCTCACTAAGAGTAATCTAACAAAGTTGACGGCACGTCAATCGGACGTCCGAAACTCAAGTTATAAGCGTTTCTGCTCCGAGGGCCTGGTTGGTTTCGTGTTCGAACCAACCCGGCCATACCAAAAGTTCTCCAAAACCTTGAGTGTAATATACAAAAGCGACCGTCTCGATCCAAGGATCCCAATGCAACTAACAGTGCAACGATCGGAGGTCCGAAGCCCAAGATATGAGCAAATTATTGAAAACAGTCCGAAATGGGGGTCTGGGCCCGGCCCGGCCCAACCCCCTGGGTCGGCCCGAACCGGGTCGACCCGACACAGGTCCGGGTCCGGCCCGGACTGTGCAACCCGCCTCGGCCCAGCCGGGGGGGGGGGGGGTGCGCTGGCTCGGCCAGCGGCCGAGCAGGGGGGACGCGCTTCCCCCCCTTGCGCCCCACGAACGCGGCAGGTGTTGCATCCTCCTCCTTCAGATCCCGCGCGGCCGCGGGATCCGGTTGCCTGCCGCCGTGGCTGAAGCCACGGCGGTTCGTCCTGGCAGCGCGCCAGGCGCCGTCGTGCCGGCGTGGCGTACCAGCCTCCTCTTCCACGGACCACCGGACGCGCTCCGGTGGTCCGTTTTGCCCGCCGTCTGTGCCTGCGACTCTCCTGGGACCAGTAGATTACTACAAAGGGTTCAAAATGACATGGCCCGCTTCGTCATCGCCCGTAAATCTGCACATCAATAAAAAAACTGCGGAAGTTTGTCGGGCTATGTTTGTTCGGCCCGCGCCCTCCGCGTTAGGTGTTATCAATTGGCAATCATAAAAACACATGATTTTAATCATTGGCGAGGGTATAATTTATTTCAAATAAATTATACAAACACCCTGAAATAATAAAAAAAACTCATGCACGAGGGGATAATTCACATATACACTTTATTCAAAACCCCCCTACCTCGATGAAGTCATCGAAAGAGGTTCGTAGCAGGAAAAGGACGTCGCGGAAGACGGCGTCGCAGAAGACGGCGTCGCGGAAGACGGCATCACGGAAGACGACATCGTGGATCGAGGCTCCGTAAGCGTCATCGGTGTTCGCCCGAAGAAGGATGCATCGCGTCTTTGCTTTCTTCAACGCAGGAAGAAGGTGAAAAGATGGTATGATGTTCTTCGTCGAAGCTTGAACGTTCTTTGCAAGGAAGATGAAGTTCTTCAAGACCGCGAGAGTTCTCTCCTTGATTCCGCACAACAAATCCACCCCCAAAAAATAAGACCTTGTCTTATTTTATTCACACATATACATGTCAAATTTAATTTGAAATTCAAAATGAATTCATCAAATTAATTAAAGCGCGTTTCCCAATTAATTAAGCTTTTTATTGGCATGTATTTAATGTGGAATAAAAAATGCTTGAGTTGACTTGACATTAAAACGGGGGAGCGGGTGAGTTACGAAATTAAAAGTGATAGAGTGATTAATGGGGAGTTAGAGAATTGAAAGGTGGGGGATTGTGTGGGCCCCACACTAACTCCCTCAAATGGATGTTATCCACAAGGTAGAGATAAATTAAGTTGTGACATAACTTAATTTCACTTAAACAGCTTAGTAAAGAAATAAAAAATAAAACAATTATATTTTTATTCCTCACTTTTTTTTAACATCACCACCCAAGAAAACACACCTTTGGAAAAGGTGTTCCTAAGTAATTACCAGAACTGCGGTTTCATTGGTGCCCTCAGATTTCGATT
Source organism: Viscum album (assembly GCA_963277665.1). Lineage (NCBI taxonomy): Eukaryota > Viridiplantae > Streptophyta > Magnoliopsida > Santalales > Viscaceae > Viscum > Viscum album. The sequence goes on from OY728125.1 coordinate 160,508,199, forward strand.
CCGAGCACCGGTTCAAAAGTTAGGAAAACCCGCTCGTTCGTTCTCTGAACGTACCCGAGCTAAATTTCAGAAATTGATTCCGGGCACACCTGGCCTCAGAATCAGGTGCTATCAGAAACTGCACACTCGTAAAATCCTAAAGAAAATTAAGAAAAAATTTCCCTTTAAATTTATAGGTCTTTTCAAAGATCATCTCCTCTCTCTTTTATTTTAAGGATGAAAACATTGTCCGTGAGGTGCCAAATTACCACCTTCATGGATGACGTTCTTTCATATTTCAATTCCATCTTCAAGTCTAGTCATAAAACAATTTTTATGGTTGAAAAAGATTATAATATATGTATTATATCTTATTTAATGTTTTTTATTCATTTTATACACATGATAATAATTTATAAAACAATATGAGTTTGTTGTGATAAAAAACACTAAATTAATCTAAACGATTATCATTAATGATTTATCTAATGAATCATCCTCAATTCTAGAAAAAATGGTATTTTAATATTCTATAAGTTCATTAATAACATATATGTTCAGTTCTGGACAACTATTCTCATTCTACATGATTTTAACACACATATACAAGTAAACCAATATTGAAAACCAAGGAAATCAACGCTCCCAAATAATGAAATTAAATCTATTAACCCATCAAAAAGGCCATAAAATGAACTTAATAAAGTGATAATAAACTAAATAAAAGTATAAATGGTTATTTAATTATTAATGAATGAATTTAATTTGATTATTCAGTGCATTAAGATCAAATGAATAATTATTTCAGACATAAGGTAAGAGATTATACTCGAACCTCCATTATTCCTTCGGGTCACTCCTTCTCTATTTTTACCCAAATGAAATTCTATTTTATTTTTTATGTACATATTCTAAATTTTGTTTATATGTTCCAAACTCCAGTATCAAGATCCATTCATCCTTCTTTTTTGGGTATATACATGTTTTTAAAAAGTTTCCTACTCAATTTTTCCCGATAAGTAAGCCCGATTTAAGGGAACTTCCTGAATTCTTACACAATTTCAAGTGCACTATATAATCTATTTTAATCCACCATTATTTTTCTAAAATCACTAATTTTATTATGAAACGTTTTCTAGTTCACTTCTAGTTTTATATAAAATATGATGCACTTTTCTTCTTAAAAATGTCTTTAATATTTTCCTTAAACCACACTAAAATGTTTTATTGCTAAAGTTTATCAAATTCCCTTTTTACATGTATTCACTCTAGTTTTACATCTATTATCATGTTTTATTCCTAATTTCCCTAATTAATGTCCATGTATGTTTTAAATCATATCTTTCGTGGACGCCATTGTGATATTCTTCTATGTTATGCCTTTTGACAAGATTATGATACCCAATTCTTACCATGGGTAGCCCTTATATCGATGTTTGATTGTTTATGTATGATTATTTATGAAGAAAACATATTAATGAACATGTTATAATGGGTATTTCTAGATAGAGCTCCAATGAATTGAGTAATGTTTAGTCTCATGATATGTTATGTGCAAAAATGTTGGTGGTTAGCCTTGACTTGTGCCCCTCTATGTGCAATGAGACTTGAATCATGCTCCTCTATGTGCAACGAGACTTGACTTACACTCCTCTATGTGAAATGAGCCTTGACTTGGGATCCTCTTTGTGCAACGAGTATTGAATCATGCTAAAATTATGTTTTATTTTGCTACCACATTACTATGAATCCATGATTATATGATCCCACGTTACGATTCTTTATGCTTAATAATGTTCCATGCCTTTATATATCATTATGTTATGTCTTCTAACCCATGTGATAAGATTTATTTTAATGTTTATTCCCTTAAATGCATTTTTATCTCTTCTATTTTTTCATGTTATCCCTAGGTTATCCTATGAATATGTGAGGGATAAAAAGAAGTTATGGTCTCACAATGTATGATAAATAAATAAATGTTTTATTTAGTCCCACATTTTTAGTTTTATGTACCTAGTCTTCACTGACACTAGACTTTACAATCCTTGTCTTGTAATTTGATGTTTAATTTTTCTTAAAATCATGAAATGATATGTGTAAAAGACTAGGGTCACTATAAGAACCTTAGCTATGTGATACGAGACCTACACCCAAACTCAAACTTTGTAGTGGATAGTTGGGAGTGTCTCTTACATTTATTTTGGCCAGTTATAGATCACCTAGACCTGGATTTTTGAGCAAGTATAGTGGTGTGAAACTTTTCCATGGGAAGTATATGTACCTATCCTATTATGTATCTGTGATCTTTTTAACTGTTAAATAATTTTATGAGGAATACATTTGGAATGGTAGAATCATGCCTCCACGACATCTTTGAGTCATACACCAAGACGGCGGTGATGAACATTCTATGTAGGTGGTGATCCATGAGCCACCAGTGTTGCCTCCCATAGTGCCACCCATGACACCACCTGAAATTCCTGACGTGGGAACTGATGTCAAATTTTGAGAGGGTTTCTTTCACATGATGTAATATATGAAAGGAGTTTCTCCACTTACCCCAACTATGGTGGAGTTGATGAAAGAATTTCAGAAGCCGCATCCTCCCACCTTCTCAGGGTATGGAAGACCTCAAGCTGTAGAATCATGGATGGAGGACATGTTATTGATATTCGAGGATCTAGAGACACCTCTGAAAAGGATGGTCAATCTTGCTGCCTATATGTTATGTGGTTATTCCAAGTGATGGTGGGACGTCATTACCTAGGAAGACCGACATCAGGATATGTTCTAGATGGATTTACAGATGATATTATATAATTACTTCTTTCCGTAGACATTGAGATCCAACTGAGTCTGAAATTTTATGAACTTATAGCAAGGAGATATGTTTGTGATGAAGTATTCTATCCATTTTACTGAGCTTTATAATTTCATACTAACTCTAGTTGGAGATGATATCATGGCTATGAGGAAATTTTAGGATAGGATAATATATTCCATCCAATAATATGTTAATGTTTTTAGATTATCCACTATTTTTGAGATAGTCAACCAGTCCCTCATTATTGAGAAGTATTTGAGGGAATATGATAGTGTGATCCAGGGTGGTTTAAGACCTAAACTCGGTAGTGGTTTCTTTAGAAGAAGGAAGTGTCGCTTTGAGGTTTCTATAGGGGGAAGTGGTAGCCATATAGATTGTATTGATAGTTTTGTTATATTTCATCAGTATAGGAAGCTGAGACACACAAAACCCTAGTGAATTTGAGACCTAGTTGAGTGAAAAGGTTGTGGTAGTATGTGTCATATCCAGTGACTATATAGTACCTTTACACCAGTTCCTAGTGAGATAGGATCTACGCCAACTCCAAATTCTAGATCAGGGCTAGTAGTACATCTCTATGTAGGCATCTGGAGTACCACCAACTGATTGGGACGAGGTGGTGGTCTAGGAAGAAGAAACAAGGCTTAGAATTTATAATTCTAGTAGAGCGGGCCTGCTCTGGGAAGTCAGGTTGAAACTCCAGGCCATAGTATGGTCCAATTACATGCAGTGCAACATGTTTTGGAAGAGCAGAGTGATAATACTTCTATAGTATGAGGTACTATTATAGTATCCTATACTTTAGTGTCTAATTTATTTTACATAGGTTAATTAAACTATTTTATATATGTGATAATCTTGGAGAGTTTAGGCCTTGAGATAAAGTACTTATATGGTGCCAAGACACTCGATACCCTATTGGGTATCCAATCAGATAGTGTTTTCAAATGTAAGGAATATCCCCTCAAGATAGGCAGTTTTCTATTCACATGGAATATTTTCATCCTTGAGATTATAGGGTTTGATTTAATTTTTTATATGGATTGGTAAGTTACCTATTGATATAATATTTATTTTTATCATCAGAGGGTGACATTTACATCACCATAGGGTGGTATACATATTCAAACGGGATAATGGAATATCCATGCATCTCGAACTAGAATTGAGAACTAGGGGCTAGGTAGAGTAATAACTCAAATCAATAGTATTTTCTTGGATGACCAGGGTTTACAACTTTCTATTTTACCTCATGCAGCGGATCATTCCTGGGACATCTTCCCTGAATTTTTTTGGGATACCTCTTGTGAGAGAGGTAGAATTCAAAATTAAGCTAGTGCCTAGAGTGGCATCAGTGTCCATTCCTCCTTATAGGATGACACCTACAAAGCATTTGGGGCTCAAGAATAATTTGAAAGACATGGAAACTAAGGGTTTTATCTGAACTAGTAACTTTCCATGGGGTTCACCAGTTATTTTTTCCAAGATGTTAGATGGTTCCCTTATAATTTTCATGGATTAATGACGACTGAACCAAATCCATGTTAAGAATCGATATCCACTAACTTGAATAGATCCCCTCTTTAATCATCTATGAGGATATATGTTGTTTTAAAAGATTAATTTGATGTTAGTATACCATTAGGTGTGTTTCTATCCTTCATATATACCTTATATAGATTTTTGAAGTAGGTATGGTCTTTATGAATATGTGGTAATATCGTTCATTCTCAGGAATATACCAACTATTTTCATGGATCTAATGAATCAGGTTTTCTACCTGTATATGAATTCATTCATGGTAGGCTTTGTGGATGACATTTTGGTGTATTGTTTCACTTTACATGACCATTACCAACATATTGAGATCGTGCTGAATATACTGAGAGAGCACCAACTTTATGAAAATATCAACAAATTCCACTTATGGATTGATAAAGTCAACTTCCTAGGTCACATCATCTCAGAGATAAGAGTATCAATAGACCCAGGGAAGTTGAGAGATGTAGTTTCCTAGGATCATCTCAACAACATATTTGATATGTGGAGTTTCTTGGGGATATCTAGATATTACATATACTTCATATAGGATTTTTTATTCCTAAAATAATCTCTTATGGGCCTAACTAAAAAGAGTGTGGAATTTTTATAGTCTGAGGCATGTGAGAATTCCTTTCTGTAGTTGAAGGGAAGACCTGTGCCAATCCTAATTCTTAAAAATATGAGAATAAGCTATAAAATTTATTGTGATGCATCAAGAATTATACTGGGAGCAATTTTGATATAGGAAGAGTGATTTATAGTATATAGGTCTTGTTAGTTGAGGGATTTGAGCAGAATTTATCGATGCATGATCTAGAGCCAGCTATTGTTGTTCATGATTTATGATATTTAAGGAATTATTATCTTGGGGATCATTTTTTGGAATTCACTGATCACAAAAGTCTCAAGTATATCTTTACAAAACATGATCTGAATCTCAGGAAATGTAGATGGGTTGAGTACCTTCAGTCGTTTGATTTTAATCTTACCTACATTCCTTGAAAAGGAAATTCAATAGTCAATGATCTCAATAAGAAGAATCAGACACACACTGTTCAATAGGCTAGTGGTGAGTTATAGATTTTGACCTAGTTTTCAGATATGCATGTTGAGGTTCAAAAGAATCATGGATAGAAAATCCTCACAAATTTAGTAGTGGCCTTTTCCCTTCTACAACAGGTAAAGATGAGGAAGCTCTTTGATCCTGAGGTCCTAGTACTTAGGGAGAGTATCTCAGATGAGGATTCATTGCCTAGTTGGACCATGGATAAGGATGAGATCTTATGCATACATGGGCATGTATGGGTTACATCAGAAATCTGAGAGGAAATAATGTGGGGATATCATGCCTTGTCTTGGGCAGTATATCATAGTGTTACCAAGATGTATCGAGACATACATTTCTAGTATTGTTGCACTAGAATTAAATAGAAGATATCTAACCTTATCAATCGATATTCCACCTATCAGCAAGTGAAATAAGATCACTAGTGACTGGATAGACTCTTACAAATATTTTTCATTCCTAAGTTAAAATAAGATGATGTCAACATGGATTTCATAATAGGTTTTCCTAGATTTCTTAGATGAAATGATATAGTTTGGGTAGTCATTGATCAGTTGATGAAGGTCATCCATTTATTACCTATTTGAGAGACCTTCTCAGTAGAAGATCTAGGGAGTCTATACGTCAAGGATGTTGTATGCCTTCATGGAGCTCTATGTTCTATCATATCTGATGGGGAAACTCATTTCACATCACAATTTTGGAAAGGGTTGTAGTAGGACTTGGGTACATAAGTGATTATAAGAATGACCTATCACCCTCAAACCGATGGGAAGAAAGAGCTCATGATTCTGGTGTTAGAGGACATGCTTTGTGCACGTGTCCTTGACTTTAGAGGTTATTGGGAGAAACATATACCCCTAGTTGAGTTCTATTGCAATAATAGATTTTAGGATACCATCTAGATGACTCTTTATGAATCCTTATATGGTAGTCTATGACTATCACCTATGTTCTAGTTAGAGGTAGGGGAGGAATCACTACTTGGATGATGTGTCATTTAGGATAATTCAGAGCTAGTTTAGTTGGTCAGGAAGTGCATGATGATAGATCAGTCTAGGTAGTATTCATATGAAAACTGGCATCGAATACCTAATGAGTTTGAGGTCAGGGATCGGGTGTTATTATGTGTTTCTCCTAGTATGGGCCAATGATAGATCAAGAGGTAGGGTAAGGTAACTCCTATATTCGTCAGACCTTTTAAGATATTGGATAGAATCAAACTAGTGTCTTACCAAATAAATCTTCCTTAGAGATACCATTTTATGCATGATGTCTTTCACATGTATCAGCTTCATCTATATCATCCAGTAAAAATGTATGTTTTATAAACCAAGGAGGTTGAGTTAGATGTGGATGATTCCTTTGAGTAGTATCTAGTGAACATCATTGATCGGAGCATGAAAGATCTATGAGATAGGTTAATTCCTGTAGCATGGGTGCTATACAAGCACGTCCAAGTAAAGGATGATACCAAGGATCAAGAAGCTAACACATGTACTTAGTGTCTAAATATTTTCTCATATGACCCCTTATCACCCTCAGAGGGCCAACTTAGGAATGAGTTTCTATAAAGAGGGGAGGTTGTAATGAACCAACTCTTTATGAAGGTACAAATCATTGTTCTATAATTTAAATCTTTTTTTATCTTGGTAAATGAAATAAAAAGGATAAGGAGTGATTTGGGAGAGTATGGGGATCATCTAGTACCCATATATCTAGATTTTGAAGTGATATATTGAGCCACATGGTTAGTACAAGGTTAAATCTAACTGTTCAATTCAACCTTATGGGGTGCTTACTACACAATATAGGATCACATGGTTTTCCCTAATTGTGAAACCCAGGACATATGACCGTGTGTGTACTAAAAACTTTTTAGAATAGGATTTTTCATGGGTTTCACATGGTTATCCAAACCGTGTGTCTAGCCTATGTGAGAGGTATCATTGGGTAGTGGCTAAAGCATGGTTGGCGCATAGTTTCAAAAACTTTGGGGCCAAACCGTGTGACCCATTTAATGAAGGGTAAATTAACCCTTTTACCTTAATTGTTTTAAACCATATTATTCCTTTATTTAACTCTAATGGAAAGAACCTCCTTCTCTCTCTCTCTCTCTCATATTAGAAGCCCCCTCTTCCTCCAAAGTTAGTCTTTGAATCCATTTATCCATCCAGACCCTGTTTCCTTCACCATAAGATGCATTGGATAACTAATGGAAATAGTTCTAATACTCTTTCTTTTATTCTTAATTTCTCTCACCATATCTAGTGCAATTTTAGTGTGAGATATTATGCCCTATTTTTAGGGAATTGGTCCATTCTTTCAATTTGTTTCATTCTACTTTAAAACCAAAGCTGATATAGGATGAGGATTTGTCCACATGCCTAGGGTATGTGATCTAGTAATTTTCTATAAATTTTTAGGTGATTTTATATCATTAATCGATGTCCTACATGTCGTACATTTGTGAATGTTTCCTTAAAATGTAAATTTATTTTTTAAATTAATTGAACCATGTTATAATATTTCCTTATATCCTTGTCAAATTATTTAGAGAATGACTATCACATTTTTTTCCACCCATTTGGGTGTGTTGAATTAAATACCCTCTTTATTGTAAGTGTATAATGGACCAAACCACCTCATAAGAAGTTTTTATTGACCTTAAATGGTACTTTCGTTGATTTCTAAATCAAATGGTTAAATTAAATAAATGAAAGTTAGTGGAAAGGCCACATCACATATTGTAAATTGATTAAGAAATTTTATAAATTGTGATACCCAAGTTGAGATGGGAGTAAATTAATGTAATACCTTAAATGGAAATTCCATATTAATATTATTATTGAACCATGAATTTTGGTCGATGGGAAATGGTTAAGGGTTTTTTTGAGCATGTCGTTTCATTCTAGCTTACATTAGGTGATGTGCATGACATCTCACACCATTTAATTTTATTTAGACAATGGGAATGATGTTCCACGTTACCTTGCATCGGGTGTTGGTCCTGGAGACTCACCCCACTATATTGAGTGATGAGGATGACATCTCATATTCTTATGATATTCAGGGCTAGTAACCTTACTAGAGCTTATAGATCTTTATACTATGCATGGAAGTCTAAGTTACTCCCTAGGTCTAGCTAGCACCTAGTATGTATGTATATGACTAAATATGTACTCATACATATAGTATATATACATATATACATACTATGTATAATTACTTATTAATATATATATATATGGTAACCTAAGATCAGACTTATCCTTAATTATGCTGAATTAGGTAGAGTCGACAAGATGTTCTATAGGAACCTGAGATAACTAGTATTTATTTATTATCATATATTATTTATCTTTTATATCTACACAATTATAGGTTATACACACTAAACTATTTATTTTAGACACTGTTGGTGGTGGCCTACTGATTTTATTCTCATAACCTATTCGGGCTATTGATTCATACCTGTATGGGGCTTATTCAAGTAGGTAGGGACAGGGGAAAGCACCCAATGTTGGATGCTCGATCTTCTTTACTTATAATATAGGATCATGTGAGAATAGGGATAAGTTTATTCTCATGATGCTAATGGAGACATATTTTGTTCTTTTGAACTTTTTGTATATCATGTTGGATGTGTCTATACTATATATCCATTATATACCCTTTTTATATATCATCATTCCATGAAATCATTTTATATATGACTCCACCTATGTCTTGATTATTATTACTGCTTGGATGTTTCCTATTTATCCATGCTTATTTATGGTATCTATTTATACTTTGATGCTAGTTATCTTATATGTATCCTCTATTCATTATCACTATTTATTTTTATTGTTCCACTCTTATAAGAGGGTATAGTACCTCCACTATACCACCTTGTACCATTTCCACTAGTTGGAAACCTCTAGTTTATGGGGAGGTACGCTTAAGTTCATGTAACCCACCTGCTTGGGGGACCATTTTAGTGGCCCCTGGGTCAAGACATTACATTCCTCGAAATTTTGTAGTTGAGTTTTCAATAGAACTCATACCTAAAACTACACCTATTTTGAATACTCCTTATATAATGGACCATATTGAGTTACAGGAATTAAATAAGAAACTCTAGGAGAATCTTGATACGAGATTCATTCATCAAAGTGCATCACCATGGGGTGTACTTATTCTTTTTTTAAGAAGTAATATGTATCAATGATACTCAAAATTGATTATCAATAACTTAACATGATCAAAATAAAGAATAAGTATCATTTTCCCCATAGTGATGATTTTTCAATCAATTATTTGGAGCTAAATATTTTTATAAGATTGATCTTTGATCAGGATACTATTAATTTAGAGTAAAAAATGAATACATACCTGATAAAACCTTCCATTCAAGGTATGGTCACTATGAATTTATAGTGATTCCATTTGGTCTTACTAATTCCCCCAAAATCTTCATGGATTTAATGAATAAATTAATTAGATATTATTTGAATTAGTTTGTGGTAGTATTTAAATATGATATTCATATATATTACAAGAGAAAATAAGAGCATGAAGATCACTTTATGATTATACTTGAGAACTTAAGAAAGAAGAATCTGTATGAAAAATTTACCAATCACAAATTTTTGATATAGAAAGTTTCATTTTTAGTTAATATAATCTCAAGAAAGGTTATATTAGTGGATCCATCAAAGAAAAAAGTTATTGAAAATTGGCCAAGAACAACCACTCTAACTAAGATATATAGTTTTCTTGGTTTGGATGGATATTATCGATGCTTTGTGGAGAATTTATTATCACTTTCTAATCAAATTACCAAGTTAACTAATAAGGGATCCAAGTTCCTTTGGAAAGATGAATATGAGGAAAATTTCAAGGAACTGAAGAGAAGGTTAGTCAGCGCACCTATTCTTACACTACCCTATTGTAGAGAAGGGTTTTTGGTCTATATTGATGCATTTAAGAAGGGTATTGAATGTATCATAATACAAAATGATAATATGATATATTATGACTTACAACAATTGAAGGTTCATGATAAAATTTACCCAACTCATGATATGGAGTTAGATGTGATAATTTTTGTATTAAATATATGGAGGAATTATCTTTACCGATAAAGGCGTGATATAAATATTAATCATAAAAGTTTAAAGTATATATTCAGTAAAAAATAATTGAATATGTTCTAGAGAATATGGTTGGAGTTTATTGAATATTATGACTGGTAAATAAATTTCCACATTGGGAAAATGAACAAGGTGGATGATGTTTTGAGTTGAAAAAACCATGATAAATTATCTATGATAAGGATAAAAAAGATCCAATATTAATATATTTGAAAAGAATGTATTTTTAAATATTAAAATAAGTGGATTAATCTTAGATTTCTCAAATGAGTGTTCAAAAATATATCTAAGTTAAGATTAAATAGGATTAGAAGGAATATATAGAGTTAAAAAAGAAGGTAAGAAATATTTCCAAGTTAATACTTGGTTATGATAGAATTATAAGGTTTAGGAACTTTTCATGTGTCCCATATATACTATATTTGAATAAGGAACTATTTTATGAATCTCATAGTTCATCATTCTCTATTCATCCTAGAAGTATGAATATGTATAGAGATATGAAAGAGTATTTATGGTGGGACAATGTGAAGAGATATATTGTTTAGCATGTCTCATGGTGATTGGTTTATGATAAAGTTGAGTCTAAGTGATCGAGGGCATGTTACAACCATTACCCATACCCGAATGGAAATGGGAATATATAACCATGGTTTTCTCATTGGACTCCTCAAAACATATAAAGGCTATAATGCTATTTGGGTTGTAGTTGATCATATTACAATTTCTACACACTTTATTTCTAAAATAGAATTTTTCTATATTAACTATATTTCCATATTATACATTAAGGATGTTTTAAGGTTTCATGGAGTGTCACATTATATAATATTTGACCTATATCTTAGGTTTAACTCAATGTTTTGGAAAACTATTCAGCAAGATCTGGATATAAAGTTGTGTTATAATACTGGTTATCATCTTCAGGTTGATGGTCAGTATGAGAGGACTATTAAAACCTTAGAGAATATTTTTATATGTTATTATATGAATTTAAAAGTTGGTTGGGATTAAAACTTTCCTCTAGATAATTTTTCTTACCACAATAGCTTTCACTCAAGCATTTAGATAAATCTTTAAGATGCCCTATATAGAAAAAAGTATAGAAATACAATGCATTGGGATGAAGTTAGAAAAATAAAGCTATTGGGACTTTATTTAGATAAGGAAATGACATAGAAAGTTAGATCCATTCACTAGTACAATAAGGAATCTCATAATCAAAAAACATATATGCTAATAATCATCAGAGAAATATGGAATTCAAAGTTAGTAAAAAGGTATTCCTATGAATTTATCCATAGAAAAAGGTTATGAGTTCTGGAAATAAGGGAAAGCATACCCCTAAGTATATTGGACCCTTTTAGATTCTTGATTGAGTAGGGATGATAACTTATCACTTGACGCTTCCACCAAACCTCTTTAAAGTTCATAATGTGTTCCATGTATCTCTTACAAGGAAGTACATACATAATCCTTCACATATACTAAACTAAAATTTTATACCATTGGATAATTATCTTTAATATGAATAAAAACTAGTATAAATCTTTAATAGTATAGAAAAATCCATAAAAAACAATACTACTCACTTGGTTAAAGTTATTTGGAGGAATTAAAAATTCAAATAAGCTACTTGGGAACCTAAGGATGCGATGAAACAAAGATATCCTCATTATTTTTGTATTAGAGTGATGGAATTTTGAGGGTGAAATTAAAATTAGGGGGGGGGGTAGAATGTAACACACTGATATTTTATGGTATATTTCTCTTCAAATAAATTTAATTTCTTCGATTACTTATGATACATGTAAGACTAAGTCTAAATGAATCGTAATATAATATACCGTTATAACCTAGCTCTTAAATTGGAAATATGAATATGAATAACCAAATTTTGAAAATTACTTATAAAGGTTTTATATAATGAAAATATATTGATAATTAAGTACTCATTTTTTAGTAAAGTCTTTGTATTCTTCAAAAAAACATTTTTCCTCAAAAAGAAGTTTTATTTATTTTTGTGAACAAATAATATAATTAATTCTTTCAAATTTTAGAAAATTTATTTGAATAAATGAACTTAATTTTTAAAATAATCATTTCAAAATTAATTTAGACTGAGATTTTTAGAATTTTCTGTAAAGATGGTTTTTTCAATGAATAGTGAAAATTACTAAATTTTATTGAAATATGTATTTTTTATTTAAAGAATTTAAAAAGTACCATTATGTTTTAAAATGGTTTTAAAATTATCATTAGTTCATTTATATTATTAATAATATAATTAATGTTATTATAATTAATTTTATGTTGAATTTTGGTATAAAAACATTTTATACTTAAGGAAACATTTTTCTTGAAAACCAATTTTCATTGCATTTTTTGGGTTTAATTTTAAATTAAATTATACCTTGTAACACCCCGGAATTATAAAATAATAACATTTTATTCAATTGGATGTGTGACACGCAACACCAAGCATAGAAAAGAATATAAAATCCTAAGACATTATGATATATTTACTATTTTAAATAAATTCAATAAATTCTATAAGTTTCAATTCACACAACACTGAGTTTAGCTTGCGTTACACTCAACATGAAGTTTCTTCAATAACTTACGTTACATGAAAAAACAAGTTTGACCGAACAACCATATACTATTAATACAATTATTTAATATGATACTTATCGCCTGACCATTAGAATAATGGAAACGAATAGGATTAACTAACTTAAGAAAATAAATATTTTATAGATGTTTATTAATTATCTATATATTAGTAATAAAATAAGTACCATTTAAAATAAAAAGAAATGTTTTTTTGAAAAATAGTATTTTTCTAAAAGACGAATTAGTTACGCTTTACACATATAATGTTAAATTAATTTTTAATTCTTATAAAATTAATTTAAAAAACTAAACTCCATTTTAAACCATAATATCAATATTATATTTGGGTGCATGTTTGGTATTTTTTTAAGAAGTTTCATTTTTTAATGAGCACTGAAAAATACTGGATTTTATTTAAAAAATTCCTTTTCATCTAAATAATTTATAGTGTTAAATTATATTTTAAATTGTTTTTAAAGTAAAAATAGTTCAATTATACAACTATTAATAAAATTTAGATCATTGGATTAATTTTCATATTGAATTTTAATATAAAATATTGTAAACTTTTGAACATTTTCAGTTTAAAAACCTGTTTTCTCATCACATCTATGAGATTAATTTTAAATTAAATTCTTCCAATTATGTGGATTTAATTTCAAAAAATAGATTCCATATTGGTAATAATAATAATTTATATTATATAATAATGTAAACTTAATTTCTTAACCATAATTATTTGTGAAAAAAATTAAAATTAATTACAAATATTAAGATAAAAACAAGCTTAATTAGTAGTTAAACTAGAATGAAAAGAGTGAAAGTGACATAAAGTATTATATAAATTTCATTTAATGAGTTTATTTTGAAATTTTACATCAAAATATATGAAATATGGTAATTACTTTTCTCTTTACTTTGAATATGACCCATATAATAATTAAAGTAGAGAAGAAGATAAAAAATACTTTTCTTACATCTAATATCTATAATGCTTTGATATAGGTACAAAAAAAACATTGATTCAGTTATATATATTATTTTGAAATATAAATTAGCTCTTGTTATTATAATAATTTATGTTCAATTTTTAGATATTCAATAAGTACTTAAAATGCTTATGGAATTCCAATATAATAATTATTTAGTAAACAATAAAATAAAATAAATAATAATAAAAATATCTAAAGTGAAGTAAATTGAATGAATTATTATGTTTAATTATTTTTATAGATTAATATATCATTATACACAAGTTTAAACAGAAAAAATTATAATTCCATCATTTTGTTGATATTTTTTTTAAATTCATATTAAATAAATAATATCAAAATTGAAAATAATATTATTTTATAACAAATGATATTTTATTAAATGAATTAAAATTAATAAAAATCATATATTATTCTAAGTTATTTTTAAATGTTAATAAATATAATATATGATCCATTAATGTACCAATTTATCTTTTATAATAAACATATTGACCCCTAAATAGTAAAAACTTTTTTTAGCACAGTTGGGGTAAAAAAGTGTTTTTGCACGTTACATGAGCTTTTGTTAAAATTAATTTCCAACACACAAGAGATTTTTATTTTATAAATTAGGTATCATACTTGGAATCAGTGGAAATAAAGTTTCTAATAATTCTCAAATTAATTTATTCTTAATGGACAAATTACCGAGGTTAGAAAATTAGTTATCGTAGTGAAAACCCAAAATGGTAAAAATAGGGAAACTTATAAGTTAAAGAAAGAAATGTTTAAAAAACGTGTTTAATTATGTATTGTAGGTTTATATAGACCATATAATCCCTTCTGAAAATTTATTATCAATTTTGGAGCCACTTTAGGTAAGATTGACCTCCCAATAGTGAATACTTTTGAGTATTTACAAGAATGCCACTCATCCTCAACTATAAAAAAGAACTCACTACCCTCACTTATTCACACTTATCAAGAAATTTGGATCATAAAAAATATATAAAAATCACTCTAAAAATTTCCTCCCCTCATCTTATAATCCTTAGTTTAGGAATATAACCAACCTAATAAGGGTTTAGTGCAAACCAAAGAAGATACATGAAGAAGAGGTAATGTTCTTTAGCAAGCATCTTTATTTCACTTATTTCTCCTAATAATTAATTTTTTATTAAACAATGATGATATAATAAACTCAGTATATTAAATATACTGGTATGTTTTTATAATAAGTTCATGACATAAAACCATCTCCTCTTCCATCAAATGGGTTATGAAAGCATCATTCGTGTGTACGGTAGGATACCACCTCCCAAACTGATGTTGTTCATTTTTTACATTACCACCTATAATGATTTTTTATTATGATATATCTAAAGTATATATAATATATATATATCAATATTATACCTCTATATTTATTATATCACATATAAATTTCTAATTTTAATCCCGCAGGAGACATGATAATGTCACCTGTGTGTATGTAAGACTACCACCTTGCAAATAGATGTGGTTCATATTTCATTAGTTATTTACATGGAAGGTGATAAGGAATAATTATATGTGATATAAATGAAATAATTATGATATTTATGTCATATATATCATTCACTAGTCTCATGAGATGAAATTAGTGGAAAAAATCTATTCTTTTGTAACCAGTATGTTTTAAACTATCTTGTGAAAGGTCTTGATAGTAGTATGTTAAAACATATTATTAAAGGTATTGATCTTAAAGGTATAAAATTCCTAAGAAACATGACATCTGATAACTAATAATTTCTTTTATTCATATTCAGTTTCCATTATCCATGATATTTTCTCTATAACATTATATATGGATGCATTTCATTCTCTATTTATTGATTAAATAGAATGTGTTTTTAGTTATACTAGGGAAGAAAAGGAAATAAAACTCATAGAATAGAAATATTTTAAGGATACATTATTTGATAAATATTTACCTCATGATCACAAAAATGAAATGAAGAGAAATTTACCTATCTTAAATCAAAAGGAAGAATAAAGTGTTGAAGAGTCTGAATATTCCTTTATGAGGTTATCTAGGTATGCTATGGATTACATACTCAACATAGAGTACAAGATTAACCATGTCTTTAAAGGTCTTAATCCATGTCTTACAAAGGGTGTTGGACTCTCAAATGTTTTATACATATGATAAAATAGTTCTATTTTCCATCAAGACAAAGAAATAATTATCTATGAATTATTTCTTCAAAGGGAATCCAAGGAAAAATAGGATGGTAGATAAAAAAATAGATAAGGGGAAGAAGAGAAAGAAGTATTTTCTAGCATGTTATAATTTTGGGAAGAAACACCCTGCTACTTTCTTAAAGGGAATGGGAGTTTTCTATAAGTGTGTATAAAAAGGCCCCCAAAATAGTAATTACAAGAGAAATAAAAAAAATAAAATTCTGCAACACTTCCATTATAAGGATATAGGGAACTATGCAAATGAATGGACCAAGAATCAATGGAATATACCTTAGAATAATCCAAGGGATCGAGGTCAATCTTATGCTATTGTTACAACTGAAGTAGAATAATTACAATTTTTGTGTATTTAGATCTAAGAAATATGTCTTAAAATTATATTATTAGTGATATTATCATCATAGGAATTATAAAATATATAAGGATTAGGCTACAATACTGTTTCATTGAGGATTTGATAACTTATGTTGAACAGTACTCATGAACAAGAAATAATGATTTAGTGGAAAGTTGAAATTCTTGGAATACACATGAATGGTGGAAATATAATCTTTAATATGTTCCTAATATTGAGATAATTATATTGGGATAAAGTGATGATTGATATAAATAAAGTAAATAGGATAGTACTAACTACCATGGAATTGAATAATGATAGGTTCATTTTGGAAATTTAGATATCTTCTTTCTGAAATTGTGAATCTTAATCTTTTAGAGGGCCATAAAGTAAACCATTTATGAAATGGTTTAAGTTGAACTCCAGACAAGATTTTAAAGATTATAGTATTACTTCACTATTTGAAGATTTATACATATTGGATATCCTATGATAACCAATCTATTATAATGACAGATAGATATCAAAGGAATGACTTATCATTCTAATATTGATCTTGTGATCTGTTAGTGCAGTAGGTATAAAAAATCCATCTTCATTTCTTAGAGTAAGAGATGAAGTGGGAATTGATCAAGGAATAACCATAGGATGTGACTATTCTTATAAAATGGAATGCAATCAAGTAAGTATATTATCTCATGAAATTTCATAAACTTTTGGAAAAAGGATCTTAAAATAAAATGTTATCCTATTAACATCATTTCTGATGATATCAATGACCTTTCACACACCTATTTGGATCATGGTTTTGTGGTCATTAACCCTTTTCAGATCTCCCAATTTCTTATGATAAATATTCTCTATCACTCCCCATCAGTATTTGGGTGTTAGTTTTCTATTCTACGTCTATGTTTTAATTTCCCACATATTTTCTCCCACCTGGAAACCTAGTTATGTGATTATTCTAGATAACCTTTGTACTTACCTTTCTATATTATTAAGAGAATATTTTATTAACTATTTTATGATGTGGGTTTTTCAAAAAAATAATTTTCAAATGTCAAACACTTAATTTCTAAGTTTAATTTTAAATTGAGAGGACAAAATTTATTTAAGGTGGGGAGAATGTAACACCCCAAGATTTTAAAAGAATAACATTTTATTCAATTTTGTATGTGACACACAACACCAAGTGTAGAAGGAATATAACATCTTGAGACTTTATGATATATTTATTATTTTAAATAAATTTAATACATTATATATATTTAAATGCACATAACACCAATTTTATCTTGTGTTACATGAAACAACAAGTTTCTTTGATAACTTGCATTACATGAAAAACCGATTTTTACCAAATAACAATATACTATTAATTCTATTATTTAACATGATAATTATTACCTAGACACTATAATGAAGGGAATGAATAAGATTAAATAACTTTTTAAAATATATATTTTACACATGTTTATTAATTATCGTTGTATTAATAATAAGTATTATTTAAAAGAAAAAGAAATGTTTTTTGAAAAACAATATTTTTTTAAAAGATGGATTAGTCGGGCTTTGCCCACATAATTTGAAATTAATTTTTAATTTTTTATAAAATTAATTATAAAAAATAAAATCTATTTTTTAAATTATAATATAAAAATTATCTTAGGTTTATTTGTTGGGATTTGTTTGAGAAGTTTTATTTTTTGATGAATAGTAAAAAATACAGGATTTTAATTGAAAACCGCCTTGTCATTTAAATAATTTATAATGATAAATTATATTTAAAATTGGTTTTATAGTCAAATTAGTTTAACTATAAATATATTAATACAATTTTGGTCATCATAATAATTTTTATATTTAATTTTGATATATAAACATTGTAAACTTTTGAACAATTTTCCTCATCACATCTGTGGGATTAATTTTAAATCAAATTATTCTACTTATGTGGGTTGAATTTTAAAAAATGGATTTCATATTTGGAATAAAAATTATTTATATTATATAATACGATAAAATTAATTTTTTTAACCATAATGATTATTGAAAATAGTTAAAAATTGTTTCAGCGATTAAGATAAAAATGAGTTTACTTAGTAGTTAAATTAGAATGTTAAGAGTGAAAATGACCTAAAATATTATCTAAATTTTATTTAGACCTTATATATAAAAGTCTATAAAATATAGCAATTTCATCTGAATTTACTTTTAATATGACCCATATAATAATTTAAGTAGAGATAAAGACAAAAAAATAATACATTTCCTACTTTTAATATTCATAATGCATTGATATAGGGAGAAAAAAAACATTGATTTAGTTATATATATTATTTTAAAATATAAATAAGTTTTTTATCGTAATAATTTATATTTAATTTTTAGAGGTGAAATAATTACTTAAAATTCTTATGAAATGCCAACACAATAATTATTTAGTAAATAATAAAATAAAATAAATAATACTAAAAATATTAAAAGTGAATTTAATTGAATGAATTATTTCATTAAATTATTTTTATATATGAATATATCATATTAAATAGGTGTTAAAATAATAGATCATAATTCCTTAATTTTATTGATATTTTTTAAATTCATATTAAATGAATAATGTAAAAATTGACAATAATGTTAATTTATAACAAATGATATTTTATTAAATGTTTTAAAATTTCTAAAAATAATATATTATAAAAAGTGATTTTTAAATGTTAATAAATATAAAATATGGTCTATTAATGGAAAATTTGATCTTTTATAATGAACAGATTGACCCATAAATAGTAAAAATTTTGTTAGTGCAGATAGAGTTAAAGCATTGTTTTTGCATGTTACACGTGCTTCTATTAAATTTAATTTCCAAAACACATGATATTTTTAATTTATAAATTATATATAATATTTATAATCAGTGTATATAATTTTTTAATAATTATCAAATTAATTTAGCCTTAATGTATAAATTACCGGGGTTAGAAAATTAGTTATTGTAGTGAAAACCTGAAATGATAAATACAGGGAAACTTAGAAGTTAAGGAAAAAAATGTTTGAAACATGTGTTTAATTGTGTGATGGAGGTTTGTATTTACCATATAATCTATCAAAAAATTTAATTATCAAATTTTGATCCACTTTAGATAATATTAACTTCCCAATAGTGAATAGTTTTGAGTATTTACAAGAATATCACTCCTTAACTATAAAAGAGCACTCACTCCCCCCACTTATTCTCACTTACCGATCCATTTTTATCATCCAAAACATACCCAAATCACTACCCAACTTCCCTCCCCTCATACTATAATCCTTCGTTTGGGCATAAATCCTACCAGTAAGGGTTTAGTGTAAATCAATGGAAGATACTCGAAGAAGAGACAATGTTCTTCAACGAGAATCTTTATTTTACTACTTTATCCACCTCATTAAATTTTTATTAAACCATGATGATATAATAAAATAAGTATATTAAATATACTGGGATGTTCTTATAATAATTTTATGACTTAAAACCATACCCACTTCCATCAAATGGGTTACAAAATCATCATTCATGTGTATGACGGACTACCACCTCACGAATCGATATTGTTCATTTTTCCATTACCACCTCTCAAGGTAGGTATTATGATGGATATAAAGTATATATATATATAATATATAACATTATTACAACTATTAAGTAATAATATCATATGCAACTTATTAATTTTAATTCCTTAGGAGACATGATAACGTCGCTCATGTGTACAGTGAACTACCACCTCACGAAGTGATGTGATTCGTCTTTCTCTAATGCTTTACATGGAAGGTTATTGGAAAAAATTATATGTGATATAAATGAAATAATTATGATATTAATGATATAATTATGATTCTTTAAATATAATATATCTTTTTATTTTCTTACATTTTCACTCAATGAAAGATGATAACATCGTTCTTATACATGTGGACTATCGTCTTCACGAAACGATGCAGCTCTATTTTTGTAGAGACCCGAAGCTTGACGTATATGGAAATTACATTACTTTTGCGGAATAATTAATACATAACAAAAACAGACACGCAAGGACCGTAATAGTTTAGTGTCTTTGGAAACTCAGAATATATTCTTCTAATCATGGTGAAAGATCTTCAACATCTCCCATAAAGATCTTCCCCTTTTATTTCTTACCTAAAACCTTTCTTCATATCCTGGGGAAAAGAAAACATAAAAGGGGTGAGCTCAAATGCTCAGTAAGGGTAAGCATATAGAACATAAAACAATCCTTAGACATTTGAATGTAAAAAAAAACATGACCATAAAATCTAAACATCAAAATCTTGAGTAAAGACATAAATCTTGGAAGTACGTAAGGCATATATCATAAAGGAACATCAATCATGATAAAATAGTTTGGAAGTAAAACTTTTAATTGTGGAAACCATTAAGCACATGATATTATTTCCATTGTAGCCAAGGCATTGCTGCCAAGACCGTCTTAGTGTACAAAGTCCCTTTCTGAATCGAGTTCACTCCTTGTTCCAGTCTTGTATTACTGAACCGGTTTAACCTTCGGTTCCAGCCATGTCCATCTCATGAGATATAAATCTTTACCCAATGCATTGGAGGGAGATATAGGTCCCACCCATCTCATATTGAAATCATTCTTTAGTGTTCCACAATATAAACATAAATCATTCATCATAACCCAAGAATAAAATGGGTTTCATAAACATCACTCCATCATAATGTAATCCATAAAAAAAATTGGATATCATTTCATCATTAGAAAAGTGAAACCATTTAAATCATAGATAGATGATACTTGAAAAATACACATGTGAAATAATTTCATCTTAGATGAAAATGGTTTTGATAAAACACTTGAAATGAATTCTTGAGGAAAATATCCTTTTTTCTTCAAAATCATTTTCTTTTCACAAAATGTCATGTAATTTTAAAAGAAAATGATTTTGTTGAAAATAGTCATGAAATCTTTTGGAGGAATCTTCATGAAAATAAGGCTTTATAAAACCGTAAAAATAATTTCATGCCGTATACGTTAAAAAAACATTCTTCTCGTACTTTTGTCGGAAAAGTCAAAAAGTACCTTGTAGGGTAAATAAAATAAAGATTCCTTCCATACCATAGGGTAAAATTAAAAATGGGTAAAAAGGACTTTAAACATTCATGAATAAACTTTTATAAAACAGGGACATGGATGATAGCAATAACCCCAGTAAATACTTACGAATAAGCAATCTCGGATAAAAATGAGATTTGAAAAATTATCCATTACCTTAGGTCCGATATGCTCCGTACGTATCCGAACCTCCTGTATAATGATTTAAATAATGTCATTGACTTATTAAATAATCATATTTATTGTTATGATATCATATATGTTTCACTTATGACTTTATATTACCCGTTCTTTTGTAAATTCCATGTTAAAGCAGCGTTTTGGGTAAAATCATTTCATTTATCATATGTGTTTCGACTTGTCGTTCTTGATATTATTACTTATATCCTGATTTACATAATTCCATAATGTAAAAAATGATTTATGTATAATATATATTCATCATATACATATATATATTATAGATCGATAAAGGGAATGAAATACACCGTTCATGGAGACGGTAGGCCGTACGTACGCATGAACTCTGTTTTCGTTTCCTTATTGAATTGAATGAAACTAAATATATGACATACATATATATATATACATAAATCAAGTAGCATTATTATTTCATTTATTTCATTATTATTCATTATATAAACTTTATGATCATTCATGTATGGTTAACATAGAGAATGAATCTCATCGCATCGTGGAGACGGTAGTCCGTACGTACGCACGAGCGATGATATCGTTCCCATAATTATTGAATAGAATTGGAGTTGATGGTATAATATATCAGAATAAGTATTATGTTATAATAACCCTATATAGTTATTCTTTACACCATTATACCCATCCATGTAAGGTGTTGGTGGAAAAACAGATTTCACCACGGCGTGGAGACGATATTCCGTACGTACGCACGCGTGGTGATTTCATTTTCCGTAGGATGGATAGATGGTGAAATAGGGTTGTTTCATACTTATAATAACATATCCTTATATGAGTTATACTGATTTTATTACTTCATAATTAAACAACTAAATAAGAAGAAGTGTAAGAAGAAATAAAGTTGAAAGAATCAGTAACAGACATTACCTCTTCTTTGAAGCGCCTCTTTGAGACCTCCTCTTAGGGAACTAAAATTGGTCTTTGAAGAAGACCAGAACCTCTATAATGTTTCTATGGAAGTGGAGAAGAGAATTTTTCAGGGTTTGGACGAGCTTGAAGGCTCAAAGTGGTGCGAGGAAGAGAGGGAGGAGGCGCCCTTTTATAAGGGAGGAGAGGGGCACCTTTGGAAAAAATAAAAATATTATTTTATTATAAAGTCATATTCGGTTTTTAATAGCTTCAAATTGATTTATTTAGAAGCTAATGTAGGGATGGGTCGAAATACTCTTATCCAATATAATTTATACAAGTTTAAGTTTCTATTTTAACCTTATCATTTAGATTTAACCTTAAGTTAAATAATTTTACTTTTACCGTGTCTTCTTGTTTTCTTACACTATAAGGTTAATAAAATTACTATAACAAGACAAACAAACCCCAATTTGTTTATTATTAATATATATAAACTTATCTAAGTCATTTTTCCGAACCTTAGATCTTTAGTAATAAAATAACAATTAATAATATAATATTTGTTTTAAAAACTATTTTATGTCAATTTTGACACTATTTGGTAATTGATTTTTTTTTAAAATCATAACAGAATTATTAGTTCTAAAAAAGTTAATTACATCAAAACTAACATGTCATATTAACCTATAAAATTATTTAAATTCTTAAAAAGTCTCAAATTACATTTATTTGGGTATTTATAACATCAATTATTTCAATATTTCATTAATAAGATAATTACTTCATCATCTTTGTGTCATAAATAAATTAAATTATTTAATGTCTAAAAATTATAAATAAAATACCATTATGTAGGAAATCTTTTTATATTTCTAATGAATATTTATAGTCGAATTTATCTTATGTATAAACCTATATTAAAAATTATTTACTTATTAAACTTTGATTTTAACTATTTTAACCCTTCTTTAAATAAATTAATATTAAATGTCCTAATCTAATCCAAGTGGGCGTAAATGGTCATATTTTATTCCTAAGGTTGTTTTTGGTCTAATTAAACTTATCCAATAGAATTAGGACCTGTTTTAGGGTAATAATAATATCATTTTTACCCTTAATTATCCTATTTACTTTTAACCGTGGTAAATAAAAGTAAAAAGTTACTATTCACCAAAAATTATTTTCATCTCATTGAACCAAATTTTAGTCCTTGATATTAACGGTGTCTCTCAAATTTTTGAAATTCAATTCACAGAAGTGGTAAAATTATGTTTTATGTGAATTTGCTAATTCTCCTAGGAGGTGGGTAAAAGACGGTGAAAAGTTCAATAAAATTTTTATATATTTAAAATTATTATAAAATGACTCCAATTAATTACTTTGAACTTATATAGGTATTATATATAAATTTTTACCTAAAATATATTTAAATAAAATAAATAATTATTTAAATAAAAAGCCGGTTTTTAAATAGTAACCCAGTGTTTTCACTATTCATCAAAAATTGAAAGTTTTCAGAAAAATACCAAAATTTCACCCTAGGATAATTTCGATATTCCGAATCCAAAAATGAAGTCCATTTTGAAAGATAAAATTTATAAAATTTCAAAAAGTGGGTATTACAATTCATAACGGCTAGTTTATATAACATATTATTGTTTAGCGAAACTCGGTATTACGTACAACACACACTATTGTGGAAGGTCGAGATTACGTGTAATGCAAGACAAGTCAGGGATGCATGTTGTGAAAACTACTTTTGGTGTAGCGTACAACACAAGACATTAAAAAGAATATTTTTCATAAAATATCGGGGTGTTACATTCTACCCCCCTTAAAATGAATTTCGCCCTCGAAATTCGTCGGGGTTATAAATGGTTTACTACTTGAAAGTTTCTTTAATAGAAACCCACATCGTAAAAAGGAATACCAAAACTTGAATTTAAAACTAAAGTATGAAATGTAATGGTTACCCAAATTAACTAATCACTGGGTTTCCACATAGGTGAAAATATGGATATGGAAGAGAAATATAACCATCATGTTCTGATGGAGTGTGGTAGAGAACAGGGCTATGGAAAAGCCAGCAATCACAAATCCATAGATTTGTGATGATCTAAGGTACCATATGATTCATCAGATATAAGGGCACTAGGACAACATTTTTGGTTTTCAAGATCATTTCCCTAAAGTTGAAGAATTTGAATTAGAATAAATACTTACTTTATTTTGGTATAATCTCACCGTTGTTCACGCCTTGAACAATTTCCACTTCATCTATTTAAGAAATGAAGTTGAATTTGTCTTTCGCGAAGTTTTAGAAGATCATGCGATAGAATGATAGGTCATTCCATCTGTCTCAAACATAAGTTAGCAAAAGTTATATACATAATTACATCTATGGTGAGATTAATCATATATGGTTCCAAAATGGACTTATACTTCATATATAATCCTGTATAATAAAATAAAACTAGTTTCTACTAACCAGGGACTTCCTGTAGGCCAGTGGTAGGAAATAAAGGCCGGTCTCACTTCGGTTGTGGGTTCGATTCCCACAGCCTTGTCCGACGTGATGGGTTGTTGCCCATTCTGTAGGTTGTCCTCTTTTTTTCTCTCTCTAAAAATAAAATACTAACTTATGTCCAACATAATCCATTCCAATCTTTAGGCTTATCCAAAATACTGCAGTCCATTCTCATATTATAGTGAAAACAATTACCAGAGATTTCATATAACAAGCATGTTAATACCATCATTGATCCCCATATATCATAAGATATGTCTTGTTGGTCACATTTCAAACATTCGAAGGCCTTAATCATGTATTCTCTTGAAAAATGAATACCCATTGAATCTTAGTGAAAACATGAGTGCTGTCAAAAGTTAACTCTTTACACATACCAAAACCCCAAAATTCTATATACTCAAACCATGATATAACTATTTTATTATATCAGTCATGAGCTCATGAATACTGTCATATATTTCATTTTCTCTTTATCCCTTCATTATGTGCATATCATCTTCTTTCCAAAAATATCTCAATCAATTTCCATGGTTACTGGTACCATAAAATTATTGAAAACCACAATAGACCAATACATAAATATTCCAATATTCCATGATACTATATAAAACATTATTTTGGAATCCCATTACATAAACACTTAATAATTCCACCACATTGTTGTCATATTGAACATCGCCAATAGTGATCACATGTGACTTCCCTTTGTGCTTTGCCTTAAGTGGTTGCTCATGTTGATCATAATTAACCCTTGGATTAGGGAATTGATTAGCATAATGCCCCATTTCATTACACTTGAAGCATTGAAGTGTTGGTGGTGCGTTCTCTGCAGTCTTTTCTTTATCATTAGTAACCCTTTTTCCATTAATTCGACACTAAGCTTCTCAATGACCTTCTTTTCCACACTTAAAACATTTTCTAGTCCCTTTAAGACAATATCCACCATGATTCTTTCCACACTTTGAGCATAAGGAAACATTCATCTTCTTTTCACCATTGTTCTGAGATTTATCCTTGAACTCCATCTTTCGTTTCTTGTCAAAACCATGAGATGGATATGTAACACCAACTTCCATTTCTACCTTGATAGCACAATGCACAATTTCTTCATAGCTACTGAAGTCTCTTATAGCTAATTCCCTTCGAAGATTTGGTTTTAAGCCACTGAAGAATCGATCAACTTTACTTTTAGGTTGGATGATAAAGCCAGATGCATACCTTGCAAGCCTTGTAAAATTTTCTTCGTATATACCAACAGATTCATCATCCTTTTACTTTAGTTCAAGAAAATCCTTCTCCATATTTGTTCGAAGAATATGATGGAAGTACTTATTGAAAAATAAGTTCTTGAACTCGTCCCATTCCATGGACTCAATTTCATCTCTTGGCCTCGTATTCTTGATAAGATTCCACCATTGATCACCTTCACCTTCCAAATGATATACTGCTAAGATGACTTTATCATGTTTAGAACATTTAAGAACTAAAAATATCTTTTCAGTGGTACTGATCCATTGTTCCGCAACAATTGGATTAGAAGACCCACTGAAAGAAGGTGGACGTTGCCTCATGAAGGACTCAATAGAATATTGTTCCCTTCTCTGCTCATTTGGAAGTCCAGAATGATTCATAGCCTGTGTAAGTATAACAATAAGATTTTGAACTCCATATCCCATAACATTGGTTTGTTCAAGAGGAAAATCATTTCATTGTCCATTACATTGATCAACACGGTTCCTTCGGGTTCCAGCCATCGTCTAAAACCCAAAAAGAATAGTGTGAGAGGCAAAAATCATGCTAGGGAAAACAAAAAAATAAAGTGGGAGTACCTTCAATATCTAACATCTTAGGTTTAATTCTAATATCGTTACCGTAATTATAGGACTATAACCTATACTTATAATTAACCTTAGGGACAACCCTAGACATACCTTAGATATAACGACCCACACTTTACATACATTGTTAATACTTCAAAATTGAAGCACACTTATTACAACATATGACAAAACCACAAAGGACCGTATAGGTATAGTGTCTTTAGAAACTGGGAAACATAAACAACTGGTTCATAAATATTCTACAGTGTCTCCCATTTATTTCATCATATCTAGGGTCCCTTTTAGCATATTCTACTTAATATCCATCTTCCTGACCTGGGGAAAAGAAAACATAAAAGGGTGAGCTCAAATGCTCAGCAAGGGAAAATAAAGGAAATAAAAAATCATATCATATCTTTATGAAAATCAAAACCTGCAAAAGAGATCATAATATCTTAACATGGAATAAATCATAGAAGTGAAAATGAGATCCCCATAATCATAATATAAAACTTGAAACTTTGTGGCATGCACACATAATCATGGAAAATCATTTCTTGTTAGTCATGACTCATTTCCAAGACTATCTTAGTGGACAAAGTCCCTTTCTGAACCGAGTTCACTCCTCGTTTCAGTCCTGTATCACTGAACCGAAATAACCTTCCGTTCCAGCCATGTCTATCTCATGAGATATAAAATCTTTACCCAATGCATTGGAGGGAGATATAGGTCCCACCCATCTTATAATGAATCCTTTCTTATGTGTGCCACATAATCATAAAACATACATCATTGCATAACACATGTAACAAAAATGGGATTATTGAAACATCATGACATCATAAAACAATTCATATAAGATAAAGGAATTCATAAAAATATTTCCATCACAACATAATCAAATCCATGTAATAATAGGGATAAAAACAGAACCCTTTTATTATCTTAGATGGAAAATAATTTTGATAAAATACTTGAACTCCATTCTTGAGGAAAATATCCTTTCTACTTCAAAAACATTTTTCCTTTCATAACATGTCACACGACTTTAAAATAAAAGAAGTTGATTAAAAATAAAATTGATAACTTGTAAAGGAAGCTTCTTGGAAATAATGTTTTAAAAATCCATCCATGCCGTATAAGTTTAAAAAAACATTCTTCGTACTTTTGTCGGAAAAGTCAAAAAGTACCTCGTACGACAAAATATTCCTTTCATATATAAAACTTGAAACTTTGTGGCATGCACACATAATCATGGAAAATCATTTCTTGTTAGTCATGACTCATTTCCAAGACTATCTTAGTGGACAAAGTCCCTTTCTGAACCGAGTTCACTCCTCGTTTCAGTCCCGTATCACTGAACCGAAATAACCTTCCGTTCCAGCCATGTCTATCTCATGAGATATAAAATCTTTACCCAATGCATTGGAGGGAGATATAGGTCCCACCCATCTTATAATGAATCCTTTCTTATGTGTGCCACAAAATCATAAAACATACATCATCGCATAACACAAGTAACAAAAATGGGATTCTTGAAACATCATGACATCATAAATCAATTCATATAAGATAAAGGAATTCATAAAAATAATTCCATAACAACATAGTCAAATCAATGTAAAAATATGGATAGAAACAGAACCCTTTATTATCTTAGATGGAAAATAATTTTGATAAAACACTTGAATTGAATTCTTGAGGAAAATATCCTTTCTTCTTCAAAATCAATTTCTTTTCACAAAACATCATGCAATTTTAAAAGAAAGAGATTTTATTGAAAATAGTCATGAAATCTTTTAGAGGAAGCTTCATGAAAATAAGGCTT
Source organism: Viscum album (assembly GCA_963277665.1). Taxonomy (NCBI): domain Eukaryota; kingdom Viridiplantae; phylum Streptophyta; class Magnoliopsida; order Santalales; family Viscaceae; genus Viscum; species Viscum album. The sequence goes on from OY728125.1 coordinate 160,537,303, forward strand.
TATAAAACAGTAGAAATCTGTTCGTACCGTATAAGTTAAAAAAAACATTCTTCGTACTTTTGTCGGAAAAGTCAAAAAGTACCTCGTACGAAAAACGACAAAAGATTCCTTTCATACGTATTACTAAAAACTCACCGAAGGGTAAAAATGGATTTAAACAATTTTAGGTGGATGGAAATAATATTACATATTGAGTAAACATGGATGTGGATGATAAAATACACCCCAGTAAATACTTACGAATAAACAATCTCGGATAAAAATGAGATTGTGATATTTCCCTTACCTTAGGTCCGATTTGCTTTGTTCGTGTCCGAAGCTCCTGTATAATGGTTTAAATAATGTTATTGACTTATTCCAGAATCATACATATTGATATGAGATCATATATGGTCATATTATTAGCTTCTTGTTAGTAATATTTCATTGTTACTTGTTACTCGGGTCTTTATAACTTTTTGTTCTTATGCGTGTTTTGTCGAATAAATTCTTATTCTTATCTTTAGGTTATAGATAATTCATTTCCAGAATGGTATTAGTGTAGTATATACCATATTAATTCATTCAATTCATTTATATAATCATTATGAAATGAAGATCATGTAGAACGAGTCGCATCACATCGTGGAGACGGTATTCCGTACGTACGCACGAGTGATGATATCGTTCCTATGATCGTGGAATTGTATTGGAGTATATATATATATTATTTCAGTATCAATATTACTTAATAATAATCATATATAGTTACTCATTACACCATTATACCCATCCTTGTAAGGTGATGGTGGAAAATAGATTACACCACGGCGTGGAGACGGTATTCCGTACGTACGCACGCGCGGTGATTTCATTTTTCCGTAGGATGGATAGAAGGTGAATTAGGGTTGTTTCATATTTATAATAACATATCAGTATGTAAGTAATACTGATGTTATTACTTTATCATGAAACAACTAAATAAGAAGAAGTTGAAGAAGAAAGAAATTGAAAAGATCGGTAATGGATATTACCTCTTCTTTGGAACGCCTCTTTGAATCCTCCACTTAAGGAACTAATATTGGTCTTTGGAGAAGACCAGGACCTCTAGGATTATTCTAGGGAAGTGGAGAGGAGAAAATGGCAGGGGTTGGACGAGATTGAGTGCTCAAATTGGTGTGAGGAGGAGGGGGAGGAGGTTCCCTTTTATAAGGGAGGAGAGGGGCACCTTAGGAATATCTCAAAATATTATTTTATATTAAAGTCAAAATCGGTTTATAATGGTTCCAAAGGGTCTTATTTAGAAGCTAAAGTGGGTATGGGTCGAAATCCTATCAACCAATAGGATTTAGACAAGTTTAGGGTATTATTTTAACCTTATCAATTAGATTTAACTCTAAGTTAATTAATTTAACTTTTACCGTGTCTTTTTGTTTTCTTTCACTATATGGTTAATACACTTACTATAACATGCCAAACGAACCCCAAATTGTTTATTATTAATATATATATTCTTATCTAAGTCATTTGGCCGAACCTTAGATTTTTAGGAATAAAATAACAATTAATAATATAATATTTGATTTAAAAACTATTTTGTGTCAATTTTGACACTATTTGATATATGATTTTTGTGAAAGTCATAACAGAATTATATGTTCAAACCAAGTTGATTAAATCAATACTAATATATCATAGTAACCTAGAAAATTAGTGGAATTCATAAAAAGTCTCAAATTACATTTATTTTGGTATTTATATTATCAATTTTGTCAATATTTCATTAATAAGATAATTACTGCATCATCTTTGTGTCATAAATAAATTATATTATTTGATGTCTAAAAATTACAAATAAAATACCATCATGTAGGAAATCTTTTTAGCTTTCTAATGAATATTTACAATCGAATTTATCTTATGTATAACCCTATATTAAAAATGATTTACTTATTAAACTTTGATTTTAACTATTTTAACCCTTCTTTAAATAAATTAATAATAAATGTCCTAATCTAATCCAAGTGGGCCTAAATGGTCATATTTTATTCCTAAGTTTGTTTTTGGTCGAATTACACTTGTCCAATAGAATTAGGACATGTGTTAGGGTAATATTAATATCATATTTACCCTTAGTTACCCTATTTACTATTAACCGCGGTAAAAATAGTAAAAAGTTACTATTCACCAAAAAATTATTTTCATCTCATTGAACCACATTTTAGTCCTTGATATTAACCGTGTCTCTCGGATTTTTGAAATTCCATTCACAGAAGCGGTAAAATTAAGTTTTATGAAAAATTCAGTTTTTAACCTACCACTTAGTGGTTTCACTATTCATCAAAAATTGAAAGTTTTCAGAAAAATACCAAAATTTCACCCTAGGCTAATTTCGATATTCTGAGTCCAAAAATGAAGTCCATTTTGAAAAATAAAATTTATAAAATTTAAAAAAGTGGTTATTACTATTCATAACGGCTAGTTTTAATAGCATATTGTTGTTTAGTGAAACTCGGTATTGCGTACGACGCAAGCTATCGAGGAAGGTCGCGATTGCGTGTAAAGAAAGCCAAGCAAGTGTTGTGTAGAAAAAGATTCCTTTGATGATTTATATAACATAAAAGTCTCGGGTGTTACATTAGAAATATCTCTAGGGATCTCACTAAAGTTTTCACATCCTAGTTTCCAAAGGTTGACTAAACCTTTCCTCTGATACCAACTGTAGAGACCCGAAGCTTGACGTACATTGACATTACATTACTTTTTTGGAATAATTAATACATAACAAAAACAGACACACAAGTACCGTAATAGTTTAGTGTCTTTGGAAACTCGAAATATATTATTCTAATCGTTGTGAAAGATCTTCAACATCTCCCATAAAGTTCTCCCCCTTTTATTTCTTACCTAAAACCTTTCTTTATAACCTGGGAAAAAGAAAACATAAAATAGGTGATCTCAAATGCTCAGTAAGGGTAAGAATAGATAACATAAAACAATCCTTAGACATTTGAATGTAAAAAAAACATGAGTATAAAATCTAAACATCAAAATCTTGAGTAAAGACATAAATCTTGGAAGTACGTAAGGCATATATCATAAAGGAACATCAATCATGATAAAATAGCTTGGAAGTAAAACATGTAATTGTGGAAACCATTAATCACATGATATGATTTCCATTGTAGCCAAGGCATTTCTTCCAAGACCATCTTAGTGGACAAAGTCCCTTTCTGAATCCAGTTCACTCCTCCTTCCAGTCCTGTATTACTGAACCGGTTTAACTTTCCGTTCCAGCCATGTCTATCTCATGAGATATAAATCTTTACCCAATGCATTGGAGGGAGATATAGGTCCCACCCATCTCATATTGAAATCATTCTTTCATGTGCCACAATATAAACATAAATCATTCATCATAACCCAAGAATAAAATGGGTTTCATAAACATCATTCCATCTTAACGTAATCCATATAAAAAAATTGGATATCATTTCATCATTAGAAAAGTGAAACCATGTAAATCAAAGAGACATGATACTTGAAACATACAAATGTGAAATAATGTCATCTTAGATGAAAATGGTTTTGATAAAATACTGGAAATGAATTCTTGAGGAAAATATCCTTTTTTCTTCAAAATCATTTTCTTTTCACAAAATGTGATGAAATTTTAAAAGAAAAATATTTTGTTGAAAATAGTCATGAAATCTTTTGGAAGAAGCTTCATGAAAATAAGGCTTTATAAAACCGTAAAAACCCTTTCATGCCTTATATGTTAAAAAAACATTCTTCTCGTACTTTTGTCAGAAAAGTCAAAAAGTACCTTGTAGGGTAAATAAAAGAAAGATTCCTTCCATACCATGGGGTAAAAGTCAAAATGGGTAAAAAGGACTTTAAACATTCATGAATACACTTTTATAAAACATGGACATAGATGATAGCAATAACTCCAGTAAATACTTACGAATAAGCAATCTCGGATAAAAATTAGATTTGCAAAATTATCCCTTACCTTAGGTCCGATATGCTTCGTACGTATCCGAACCTCCAGTATAATGATTTAAATAATTTCATTGATTTATTAAAGAATCATATTAATTGTTATGATATCATATATGTTTCACTTATGACTTTATATTACCAGTTCTTTTGTAAATTCCATGTTAAAGCAGCGTTTTGGGTAAAATCATTTCATTTATCGTATGTGTTTCGAGTTGTCGTTATTGATATTATTACTTATATCCTGATTTAAATAATTAAAGAATGTAAAACATGATTTATATATAATATATATTCATCATATACATATATATATATTATAGATCGATAAAAGGAATGAAATACACCGTTCATGGAGACGGTAGACCGTACGTACGCATGAACACTGTTTTCGTTTCCTTATTGAATTGAATGAAACTAAATAAATGAGATACATATATATATACAAAAATCCAGTAGCATTATTATTTCATATATTTCATTATTATTCATTATATAAACTTTATGATCATTCATGTATGGTTAACATGGAGAATGAATCTCATCGCGTCGTGGAGACGGTAGTCCGTATGTACGCACGAGCGATGTCATCTTTCCCATAATTATTGAATAGAATTGGAGTGGATGGTATAATATATCAGAATCAGTATGATGTTATAATAACCATATATATTTATTCTTTACACCATTATACCCATCTATGTAAGGTGTTGGTGGAAAAACTGATTTCACCACGGCGTGGAGACGGTATTCCGTACGTACGCACGCGTGGTGATTTCGTTTTCCATAGGATGTATAGATGGTGAAATAGGGTTGTTTAATACTTATAATAACATATCAGTATATTAGTTATACTGATGTTATTACTTTATAATGAAACAACTAAAGAAGAAGAAGTGGAAGAAGAAATAAAGTTGAAAGAATCGGTAACAGACATTACCTCTTCTTTGAAGCGCCTCTTTGAGACCTCCTCTTAGGGCACTAAAATTGGTATTTAAAGAAGACAAGAACCTATAAGATGTTTCTATGGAAGTGGAGAAGAGAATTTGGAAGGGGTTTTCCGAGCTTGAAGGCTCAAAGTGGTGCGAGGAAGAGAGGGAGGAGGTTCCCTTTTATAAGGGAGGAGAGGGGCACCTTTGGAAAAACAAAAAATATTATTTTATTATAAAGTCATATTCGGTTTTTAAAAGCTCCAAATTGATTTATTTAGAAGATAATGTGGGGATGGGTCAAAATAATCTCATCCAATAGAATTTAGACAAGTTTAGTTTTCTATTTTAACCTTATCATTTAGATTTAACCTTAAGTTAAATAATTTTACTTTTACCGTGTCTTCTTGTTTTCTTACACTATAAGGTTAATAAACTTACTATAACAAGCCAAACGAACCCCAAGTTGTTTATTATTAATATATATAACATTATCTAAGTCATTTGGCCGAACCTTATATTTTTAGGAATAAAATAACAATTAATCATATAATATTTTTTAAAAAAAACTATTTTATGTCAATTTTGACACTATTTGGTAATTGATTTTTGTGAAAATCATAACAGAATGATTAGTTTGAAAAAAGTTAATTAAATCAAAAATAACATGTCATATTAACCTATAAAATTATTTAAATTCATAAAAGTCTCAAATTACATTTATTTGGGTATTGATAACATCAATTATGTCAATATTTCATTAATAAGATAATTACTACATCATCTTTGTGTCATAAATAAATTAAATTATTTAATGTCTAAAAATTATAAATAAAATACCATTATGTATGATTTTTTTTAGATTTATAATGAATATTTATAGTAGAATTTATCTTATGTATAACCCTATATTAAAAATTATTTACTTATTAAACTTTGATTTTAACTATTTTAACCCTTCTTTAAAAAAATTAATATTTAATGTCCTAATCTAATCCAAGTGGGCCTAAATGGTCATATTTTATTCCTAAGGTTATTTTTGGTCGAGTTACACTTATTCAATAGAATTAGGACATGTGTTAGGGTAATAATAATAATATAAATTTTACCCTTAATTATCCTATTTACTTTTAACCGTGGTAAATAAAAGTAAAAAGTTACTATTCACCAAAAATTATTTTCATCTCATTGAACCACATTTTAGTCCTTGATATTAACCGTGTCTCTCATATTTTTGAAATTCAATTCACAGAAGTGGTAAAATTACATTTTATGTGAATTTTCAAATTCTCATAGGAGGTGGGTAAAAGACGGTGAAAAGTTCAATAAATTTTTTATATATCTAAAATTATTATAAAATGACTCCGATGAATTACTTTGAACTTATATAGGTATTATTTATCAATTTTGACCTAAAATAAATTTAAATAAAATAAATAATTATTTAAATAAAAAGTCAGTTTTTAAATAGTAACCCAGTGTTTTCACTATTCATCAAAAATTGAAAGTTTTCAGAAAAATACCAAAATTTAACCCTAGGCTAATTTCGATATTCAAAATCCAAAAATGAAGTCCTTTTTGAAAGATAAAATTTATAAAATTTCAAAAAGTGGGTATTACAATTCATAACGACTAGTTTATATAACATATCGTTGTTTAGAGAAATTCGGTATTACGTACAACACACGCTATTGTGGAAGGTCGCAATTGCTTGTAACGCAATCCAAGCCAGGGATGCATGTTGTGCAAGCTCCTTTTTGTGTATCGTACAACACAATACATTAAAAAGAATATTTTTCATAAATTCCCGGGGTGTTACAATTTTCATCACCACATCACATGAATTATACATATATGTATATAATATGTTATTAAATATAATATTATAATTATTTAAAGGAAAATTATTACTTACCTATTTTACATAATAATTATTGAAAAATGGAAAATGTTACTCATGTGTATGTATGACCTACCATCTCCATGATCACAACGTAATTCATTTTTCATAACCATCATTATTGATTGGTTTTAAAATTATAATTTTTTTATAAATATGATTATTATTTAATGATAATTATTTAATTATAATTATTATGGATATGATGAAACTATATAACATCCACAAGAACCAGCTCTTTCATGACAAAACACGCATGAGAAAACAAGGAAGTTAACACCCAAAATAATGAAAATAATGAATGATTATTAAAAAATGGGTGATAAGATGTAATAAAAGGGCCATTTATGATAATAAAATAATTAATATGATTATTTAATAAATTAATATCTTTTTTTAAGATGATTATATATAAGTTTAAAGTACGTTCACCTAAAAGAAATCATAAGGTAAGAGTTTTTGTCTAAATTTATATTCCATTGAGAATTATTTATTATTACACACCAATTCAGTTTTAAGTGGTGTATATACTTCACCTTAGACATTTAATATCATTAAAAATTCATTATTCATGGTATTTCAATTTTAAATTTGAATTATTTAATCCAAGAGGATTTTGACTTAGAAATTACTAAATGGTAAGATTTATTGTGCAAACTCACTTTCTTTTGTGATTGTTAACATTCTATTGAAAAAATAACTTTCTTGTAAACATTTTTCATTGGAAATTAAATTTATCTTAAATATAAATATTATTTTGTGATGGATATGATTATCACCTTAACTGTATACCATTTTTATATATAGTTTTTACTTTGAAAGTTAATTTATTAACTAGGGAAATATTGATAAATATGTATACTTTATTAAATATAGATATTTGATAAAGTATATTGTTTATGATTTAAATAGATTACTAAATATATTAGGAATGCCTTGGAAATGAAAAAATAGGTTGGGGACCAATTAATTAAATCCCCTTGATACGTCGATAGTCTTATGAGAAGAAATTAGTTGGAAAACCCCTTTGTGTTTGTAACCAATATGTTTTAAACTTTCTTGTGAAAGGTGTTGATAGTAGTATGCTAAAAAGTCTTGTTAAAGTTATGGATGGTAAATGTATCATGTTCCTAGAAACGTTTATGTCCTATAATTAATAATTTCTTTCATTCAGATTCTGTTTTCATTATTCATGAGATTTTTTCTATGAAATTATCTATGGATGCATTTCATTCTCGGTTTATTGATTAAATGACATGTGTCTTAGTTATTTAACTTTATATATTGATTTTAACTTATCTTTTCATGATAGTCATGTTATTTAAATTTAATGTGATATTATTTACTTAAATTTACATATTGATTATTCTTTATTAATTCATGATAGCTTTTTCTGTACTTAACCCTTATTGAGTATTTGATCCCACCCTTATTTTTTTCCATTACCCATGATTCCATAAAGTTTACTATGAATTATATACAGGAATACAATAGATGGAATAAAGTTATTATTGAAAAAAAAACTTATGTTGTAATTTTTTTATTCAAATATAATATTAGAATCATGTATGTATCTATTTTACCAAGTCTACTAAACTATTCAGTCCGTCAGGATGTGATTCCTTGTATAATATTCCAATGCAATGATCGAAGACACTGACTCTGGGATGTCAGGGTTTGGGTCACTATATAACAATTCTATGAATTTAATTTGATAAAATGGATTCTATATTTTGAATAATCATATACAAATTTTATATTGAGTCCACTTTCATTTTTATTCATAATGAATAGTAAAAACAATAAAAACATGTCACCGTGGTTAAGGTTAAAACATGTTTACCATGATGGGGGGGGGGGTTAACCAATAGATAAGGAAAATTTTATAATTAAACATGTATAAATACTACTTAATATAAATATTTCAACATTATACTATCCCATCTTATAATCTCTGTAAAGTTGGAATCATTTTTTTTAGAATGAAATTATTATATTTTAATATTTTAAGAAATTTCAAGTGTGTCCTCTCCCCACTTATAAATGGACAGCCCTCCATTCTCTTATTTACAATAATTTTATCTATATATATTGTCAACACAATAAATAATTATCTTCTTAACTTACCGAGAAAAAATTATAGGTTCTTTTCTTCTTAAAATACCAATCCAATGGTCCTTAATAAAGGTTCTAAAGGAGGCCTACCAAAGAATAGGTAATCATCCTACCCAAACTCTTTCAAATAATTTCTTCTTTCACCTCCTATAAATCCATGGTATTAATAATAAAATATTAAATTCAGTTTTATTAATATATTTAAATGCTATTATGATTATTAAACCATCATTATTCATCCTCTTTTATATCAAACTGGTAGTGAAAGTATTGGTTGTGCATACATGTGAAATATTGCCTCCACATAACGATAAAATTAATTTTACATCATTATATTTAATGGATAATTATTATAATGGGTTTAAATTTTATATATTATATTTATTAAATAATTATTCTTATGTAATTATTAAATTATATCTACCTTTTTACATTCTCATCTGTTGGAAAAAATAATTTCGCTCGTGTGTATATGTGGACTACTACCTCTATGAAGCGATGTGATTTGTTTTTCATTTCCATTTAACATGGATGGTAATAAGAATATATTTAATATATATATATATATATATTATAATATAATTTTGTTTCCAGAATGATAACATAATATTTATCTTATTTCCTTCTTTTCATTAGAAAATGAAGACAATGCTTATGAGTACGTATGACCTATCGTCACCATGAACAGTGAAAATATTTTTTCTATTTATATGTTTTATAGATAACTTAATATATATATATATATATATTTAATATATATTATATTTATATCATGATTAAAATTTTGGAGATTATGTAACCATGATCAAAGTTCAAGGATTTTAACTTCAGAACTGAAACACTCATGAAAAATGAAATAGTTAACACTTAAAAAGAATGATTTTAATAATGAATTATAAATAAATGGGATTGAAATGTTATAAGTGTATAATATATCATATTATAATTATGTATGCGATTCTGGCATTGAATTATAATAATTTTTTATTTATTATGCAGGAGGTTATAGTGCTTTTAAAGAAAGTCAAACTTGAGGTAAGGTATTTTCATTTCACTTTTATTTCTGCTAGAAACATACTATATTAACAACTTGTTTATTTTATGTGGTTTATATAATTCCCATGAATTTATTTTATGATGATTCTCATTAAAATTATTGGGATATACATATCCATATAAGGAACTCCATTTCATGAGGTTTTGATTCGAACGTTACCAAAGTGGTAAGGGTTTTATGTTACAATCACATTGTTTGACTAGATTGTTAAAGATTAACTTTCTAATGATTAAATTTAATGATATACCTATTAATAATATCATTAATTTTATTATCCTTTGTTTATTCATGAAATATTAAAGTAATAGTACCATTTTCCTTCCATTGGTACTTAAAATTATTGATATTTGTTTTAATAAAAATAGAATTTATTTCCTCTTTGGTCAAGAATATTTATCTTACATTTCCATTTGTATTTAAAATATTTTCCAATTTTTTTAATATTATTCTATGATTTTTTAAAATCATTTTAAATAAATTTTTATATTAAGAAATGGGTTAAACAGAACATTCTTATCATTTTATGAATGAGACACTTTTTAATTTTTTCTAAAAATGTGAAAGGAATCTTTGTTTTAACAAACAAAAAATGAAAATAATTTTTCATCATCATTATTTCTCAAGCATTTATGTTTAATTTACATGTTTCCATAGTAATTTTCAATGAATTGTTTTTCGATAATATTTTAGAAAATTTTAGATTTTAAAGAAGTGATTTTAAAATGAAAAGGGTATTTTCCTTAATAAATATTCCAGTTATATTTTAAAATAATTTTTATCTAAGTTGAAATACTTTTATGATACATATGTTTTACTGAGGATATGATCCAATTATACCATCCTTATTATTTTTCTATTAACTTTATTATTATTATGATGATATGTTTATGTAACCCATTCATTTTCCATGTGTTATGTTATGATTAAATGTTGAACTTTTTATGAAACTAATTTCATTTCCACCAGTTATGATATATGTTGAATGATTTATGATTTTGTGGATCACATATGAATAAAATATGATTATATAATAAGTTGTAAAATAATTAGATATCCCTCCAATTCAGTGGGTAAAGATCGATATCTCATGAGATAATAAGGACAAGTATGAGGAATAGATCTAGTTTAGGAAGGGACTCTATCCACAATGATAGTATAAGGAGTGAACCTTGAATAAAAATAAAATGTAATGAAGAGTAAACCCAATACACTTTTATTGTCTTGGAAATGAGCCTTAATAAAGTAAATTATTTTCTATACTTATGTTTATGCTAAAAATTTAGGTCTTATGTCAATGTTATTCTCTTATAGATCATTTTATTTTATTCCTTTATTATTCACATCTTCTGAACTATCAAGATGTATGACATGGCTCAATATTATGATCTATGATATAATAAGTATGGTTTTTAAATGTTAAGTTCATGTTATTATACCCTTATTCTCATGTTAAGTTTAATTTATCATTGATATCTCCCTTGTTTACCCTTACTAAGCATATTAGGTCACACTTTCTTAGGCTTACATTTTCTAGGTTATGAAGTAAGGTGTTTAGTATGATATGTCAGAGAAGAGTGCTAGTTTTGAAGAACTTAAGAGGAGATTATGTGGATATATTATGAATAAGTTTTTTCTGTATCCAATTTTTAAAAGACACTAAAACTATATGATCCTTTCATGAATCATTTTAACACCCATATATTTTAAAATAATAACATAATGTTCAATAGAGTATATGACATGCAACACCAATCTTAAAAGACTTGTAAAATATATTACCATTATAACCTAGCTGTTAGATTTATGAGTATGAATAATAATATTATTTTTTGGAATATATATAAAGTTAATAATAAAAATATAAATTTATTAATAAATTATAAATAAATAAACACTCAACTTTTAAAAAAGATATTTTATTCTATAAAAATATGTTTCCTTTAAAAATGATTTCATTGCTTTTTTTTGAGAAAATATTATAATTAATTTATGGAAATTTTAGAAATTTTATTTTAAAAATTTAGAATCAATTTTGAAGTAATCATATAAAAATTAACTTAGGATAGTATTTTGGGATTTTTTGGGTATGTTTTATTTTTCAGTGAATAGTGAAAATTACCGATTTTTTAAATACAAACTTTTATTTTCATTAAATAAAGTAATTTAAAAGTTACATTATATTTTATATTTGGTATTAAAGAGAAATATGAACCTTTTTTATAATAACTTAATTAATTTCATTTGAATCATCAATTTTTGTAATTTTGGAATAATTTTATTTTTATACTTTAAAACACAATTTTCTACAAATTGCTTTTAAATACATAAAGGAAATACATTTTAATTAATTAAAATAACACATAGTAAGGAAATATTTAAATCAAATTAATATATTATAATTATATTTATATGAATTAAAATTCATATAATGATTATTTTTGGTCATAAAGTTAATATGATATCATCTATTGTTTGAGAAATGAATTTATTGAAAAACTATTTTTCGATACATTTCACATGTTTTATTTTAAATTAAATTTTACAATTTGTGTGTTTATAATTTTATAAAATGGTTTCCATATTTATAATAATAATAATGAATATTACATACTTTTTTCAACTTAATTTTGGTCATGATGAATAGTAAAAACATAAAAAAACTAGTTACTGTGGTGGAAAACTAAAATGGTAAAAGTGAGTAACCTTAGAGGTAAATGGAATCAAATGTTTAAAAAATATTTATTTTTGAATAATGGATATTTTTTTTGACCATATCACCCCTATAATCCATTATTTATAATTTTTTAGGCACGTGTCTTGAGAGTGACTGTAACACCCGAGACTTTTATGTTATATAAATCATCAAAGGAATCTTTTTCTACACAACACTTGCTTGGCTTGCTTTACACGCAATCGCGACCTTCCTCGATAGCTTGCGTCGTACGCAATACCGAGTTTCACTAAACAACAATATGCTATTAAAACTAGCCGTTATGAATAGTAATAACCACTTTTTGAAATTTTATAAATTTTATTTTTCAAAATGGACTTCATTTTTGGACTCAGAATATCGAAATTAGCCTAGGGTGAAATTTTGGTATTTTTCTGAAAACTTTCAATTTTTGATGAATAGTGAAACCACTAAGTGGTAGGTTAAAAACTGAATTTTTCATAAAACTTAATTTTACCGCTTATGTGAATGTAATTTCAAAAATCCGAGAGACACGGTTAATATCAAGGACTAAAATGTGGTTCAATGAGATGAATATAATTTTTTGGTGAATAGTAACTTTTTACTATTTTTACCGCGGTTAATAGTAAATAGGGTAACTAAGGGTAAATATGATATCAATATTACCCTAAAACATGTCCTAATTCTATTGGACAAGTGTAATTCGACCAAAAACAAACTTAGGAATAAAATATGACCATTTAGGCCCACTTGGATTAGATTAGGACATTTATTATTAATTTATTTAAAGAAGGGTTAAAATAGTTAAAATCAAAGTTTAATAAGTAAATCATTTTTAATATGGGGTTATACATAATATAAATTCGACTATAAATATTCATTAGAAAGCTAAAACGATTTCCTACATAAGGGTATTTTATTTGTAATTTTTAGACATTAAATAATTTAATTTATTTATGACACAATGATGATGTAGTAATTATCTTATTAATGAAATATTGACATAATTGATGTTATAAACACCAAAATAAATGTAATTTGAGACTTTTTATGAATTCCACTAATTTTCTAGGTTACTATGATATATTAATGTTGATTTAATCAACTTGGTTCGAACATATAATTCTGTTATGACTTTCACAAAAATCATATATCAAATAGTGTCAAAATTGACACAAAATAGTTTTTAAATAAAATATTATATTATTAATTGTTATTTTATTCCTAAAAATCTAAGGTTCGGCCAAATAACTTAGATAAGGATATATATATTAATAATAAACAATTTGGGGTTCGTTTGGCATGTTATAGTAAGTGTATTAACCATATAGTGAAAGAAAACAAAAAGACACGGTAAAAGTTAAATTAATTAACTTAGAGTTAAATCTAATTGATAAGGTTAAAATAATACCCTAAACTTGTCTAAATCTTATTGGTTTATAGGATTTCGACCCATCCCCACTTTAGCTTCGAAATAAGACCCTTTGGAACCATTATAAACCGATTTTTTACTTTAATATAAAATAATATTTTGAGATATTCCTAAGGTGCCCCTCTCCTCCCTTATAAAAGGGCACCTCCTCCCCCTCCTCCTCACACCAAATTGAGCACTCAAGCTCGGCCATCCCCTGCCATTTTCTTCTCTCCACTTCCCTAGAATAATCCTAGAGGTCCTGGTATTCTCCAAAGACCAATCTTAGTTCCTTAAGTGGAGGATTCAAAGAGGCGTTCCAAAGAAGAGGTAATATCCATTACCGATCTTTTCAATTTCTTTCTTCTTCAACTTCTTCTTCTTTAGTTGTTTCATGATAAAGTAATAACATCAGTATTACTTACATACTGATATGTTATTATAAATATGAAACAACCCTAATTCACCTTCTATACATCCTACGGAAAAATGAAATCACCGCGCGTGCGTACGTACGGAATACCGTCTCCACGCCATGGTGTAATCTATTTTCCACCATCACCTTACAAGAATGGGTATAATGGTGTAATGAGTAACTATATATGATTATTATGAAGTAATATTGATACTGAAATAATATATATATACTCCAATACAATTCCACGATCATAGGAACGATATCATCACTCGTGCGTACGTACGGAATACCGTCTCCACGATGTGATGCGACTCGTTCTACATGATCTTCATTTCATAATGATTATATAAATGAATTGAATGAATGAATATGGTATATACTACACTAATACCATTCTGTAAATGAATTACCTATAACCTAAAGATAAGAATAAGAATTTATTCGACAAAACAAGCATAAGAACAAAAAGTTATAAAGACCCGAGTAACAAGTAACAATGAAATATTACTAACAAGAAGCTAATAATATGACCATATATGATATCATATCAGTATGTATGATTCTGGAATAAGTCAATAACATTATTTAAACCATTATATAGGAGCTTCGGACACGAACAAAGCAAATCGGACCTAAGGTAAAGGAAATATCACAATCTCATTTTTATCCGAGATTGTTTATTCGTAAGTATTCACTGGGGTGTATTTTATCAACCACATCCATGTTTCATCAATATGTAATATTATTTCCATCCACCTACAACTGTTTAAATCCATTTTTACCCTTCGGTGAGTTTTTAGTAATATGTATGAAAGGAATCTTTTGTCGTACGAGGTACTTTTTGACTTTTCCGACAAAAGTACGAAGAATGTTTTTTTTAACTTATACGGCATGGATGGATTTTTAAAACATTATTTCCAAGAAGCTTCCTTTACAAGTTATCAATTTTATTTTTAATCAACTTCTTTTATTTTAAAGTCGTATGACATGTTATGAAAGGAAAAATGTTTTTGAAGTAGAAAGGATATTTTCCTCAAGAATGGAGTTCAAGTATTTTATCAAAATTATTTTCCATCTAAGATAATAAAAGGGTTCTGTTTTTATCCCTATTATTACATGGATTTGATTATGTTGTGATGGAAATATTTTTATGAATTCCTTTATCTTATATGAATTGTTTTATGATGTCATGATGTTTCAATAATCCCATTTTTGTTACATGTGTTATGCAATGATGTATGTTTTATGATTATGTGGCACACATAAGAAAGGATTCATTATAAGATGGGTGGGACCTATATCTCCCTCCAATGCATTGGGTAAAGATTTTATATCTCATGAGATAGACATGGCTGGAACGGAAGGTTATTTCGGTTCAGTGATACGGGACTGAAACGAGGAGTGAACTCGGTTCAGAAAGGGACTTTGTCCACTAAGATAGTCTTGGCAATGAGTCATGACTAACAAGAAATGATTTTCCATGATTATGTGTGCATGCCACAAAGTTTCAAGTTTTATGGGGATCTCATTTTCACTTCTATGATTTATTCCATGTTAAGATATTATGATCTCTTTTGTAGGTTTTTATTTTCAAAAAGATATGATATGATTTTTATTTCCTTTATTTGCCTATGCTGAGCATTTGAGCTCACCCTTTTATGTTTTCTTTTCCCCAGGTCAGGAAGATGGATATTAAGTAGAATATGCTAAAAGGGACCCTAGATATGATGAAATAAATGGGAGACACTGTAGAAGATTTATGAACCAGTTGTTTATGTTTCCCAGTTTCTAAAGACACTATACCTAAACGGTCCTTTGTGGTTTTATCATATGTTGTAATAAGTGTGCTTCAATTTTTGAAGTATTAAAAATGTATGTAAAGTATGGGTCGTTATAGTTGGTATCAGAGGAAAGGTTTAGTCAACCTTTGGAAACTAGGATGCGAAAACGTTAGTGAGATCCCTAGAGATATTTCTAAGGTATGTCTACGGATGTCTCTAAGGTTAAGTATACGTATATGTTATAGTCCTAGAATTTCTCTAACGATCTTAGAATTTAACCTAGGATGTTAGATATTGAGGGTACTACCCCTTTATTATGTTGTTTTCCCTAGCATGATTTTTTCCTCTCACACTACTCTTTTGGGGTTTTAGACGATGGCTGGAACCCGAAGGAACCGTGTTGATCAATGCAATGGACAATGCAATGATTGTCCCCCTGAACAACCAAACGATATGGGAGCTGGAATGCAAAATCTTGTAGCCATGCTCACACAACTTTCTCAAGCTATGAATCATGCAGGACTTCCAAACGAGCAAAGGAAGGAGCAACATTATGTTGAATCCTTCATGAGGCAGCGTCCTCCTTCTTTCAGTGGGTCTACTGATCCATTAGTTGCTGAACAATGGATTAGTACTACTGGAAAGATATTTTCAGTTCTTCAATGTTCTGAACATGATAAAGTCATCTTAGCAGTATATCGTTTGGAAGGTGAAGCTGATCAATGGTGGAATCTTATCAAGAATACGAGGCAAAGAGATGAAATTGATTCCATGGAATGGGATGAGTTCAAGAACTTATTTTTCAATAAGTACTTCCCTCGTATTCTCCGAACAAAGATGGAGAAAGAGTTTCTTGAACTGAAGCAAAGGGATGATGAATCTGTTGGTACCTATGAAACAAATTTTACAAGACTTGCAAGGTACGCTTCTGGTATTATTATCCAACCTGAGAGTAAGATCGATCGATTCTTTAGTGGCTTAAAACCAATTCTTCGAAGGGCGTTAGCCATAAGGGACTTCAATAGCTATGAGGAAATCGTTCGATGTGCTCTCAAAGTCGAGATGGAGATTGGAGTAACCCATCAGTCACATGGGTTTGATAAGAAGAGGAAGATGGAATTCAAAGAAAAATCTAAAGAGCACACGGAAAAGAAGATGAGCTTTTCCTTATGCTCAAAGTGTGGAAAGAAACATGGAGGGAGTTGTCTTAAAGGGACAAGTAAATGTTTTAAATGTGGAAAAGAAGGTCATCGGGCATTTGAATGCCGTGATAATGGGAAGAAGATGTCTAATGACGCAAACAAAGGAAGGGATACACAGAATGAACCTACTACACTTCAATGTTTCAAGTGCAAGGAGATGGGGCATTATGCCAATCAATGCCCAAATCCAAGGGTTGATGATGATGGTCGACGTCAACAAAATCTTAAGGCTAAAGACAAAGGAAAGTCACATGCAATTTCTATCAGCGATGTGGAGTACGATAACGATGTGGTGAAAGGTACACTTACCATCCACTCTAAAGTAGCAAATGTTTTATTTGATTCTGGATCCACCCACTCTTTTATTTCTAAAGACTTTTCTAAGGGTATCACCTTATTACCTCAACAATTAGATGTTGAGTTAGCTGTGACAACACCTAATGGCACATCAATCGCATCAAAAGTTTATAATTCTTCTCCGATCGAAGTTTGTGGGAAAGTGCTTCCTGCAAATCTTGTGATCCTTCCTTTAGTGGAATTTGATGTGATTCTTGGCATGGATTGGATTTCTCTACATGGAGCTCATATCGATTGCCAAAGAAGGGAAGTCACATTTCATATTCCAGATCAATCTACGATCGTCTATCAATGCAAGGATAAACATAACCTTTCAGTGGAAATTTCTTCCATCTTATGGGTATTGATTCCACTAAATGAAGGTTATTTATCTCAAATGGTTGGTGAGAAACTCACGATTAAGAATATGCCCATTGTACGGGAGTTTGATGATGTCTTTCCGGAGGAATTGCCGGGTCTTCCACCAAATCGTGAAGTTGAGTTTTCAATAGAACTCGTACTGGGTGCTTTGCCTATTTCAAAGACACCTTATAGAATGGCCCCAATTGAGTTGCAGGAATTGAAGAAGCAACTCCAAGAGAAT
This sequence comes from Viscum album, assembly GCA_963277665.1. NCBI lineage: Eukaryota > Viridiplantae > Streptophyta > Magnoliopsida > Santalales > Viscaceae > Viscum > Viscum album. The sequence goes on from OY728125.1 coordinate 160,555,729, forward strand.
CTTGATAAGGGATTCATACGCCCTAGTGCGTCACCTTGGGGAGCACCTGTTCTATTTGTTAAGAAGAAAGATGGATCAATGAGACTTTGCATTGATTATCGAGAACTTAACAAGATCACTATCAAGAACAAATATCCTCTCCCACGCATTGATGACTTATTTGACCAACTACGCGGAGCTCAATACTTTTCCAAGATTGATCTTCGTTCAGGGTATCATCAATTAAGGGTCAAAAGGGAGGATATACCAAAGACGGCTTTCCGTACAAGGTATGGACACTATGAATTTATAGTGATGCCATTTGGTCTTACTAATGCCCCTGCTATCTTCATGGATCTAATGAATAGAGTCTTTAGAGACTATCTTGATCAATTTGTGGTAGTCTTTATAGACGATATTCTTGTCTATTCAAAGAGCAAGGAAGAGCATGAAGATCACTTGAGAATTATATTGAAGACCCTGAGAAAGGAGAAGCTTTATGCCAAATTTACCAAGTGTGAATTTTGGCTTCAAAAAGTTGCATTTTTGGGTCATATAATCTCAAAAGAGTGGATATCTGTGGATCCAGCAAAAACAGAGGTTATCGAAAGATGGTCAAGACCAACAACAGTAACTGAGATCCGAAGTTTTCTTGGTTTGGCTGGATATTATCGACGTTTTGTAAAAGATTTTTCACGATTATCTAATCCACTCACCAAGTTGACTCGGAAAGGAGTTAAGTTTGTCTGGACAGAGGAATGTGAAGAGAATTTCAAGGAGTTGAAAAGAAGGTTATCCAGTGCACCTGTGCTCACACTGCCTTGTAGTGGAGAAAGGTTTGTGATCTATAGTGATGCATCCAAGAAGGGATTGGGGTCTGTTCTTATGCAAAATGATATGGTGATAGCTTATGCCTCACGACAGTTGAAAATCCATGAGCAAAATTACCCAACACATGATTTGGAGTTGGCTGCGGTAATCTTTGCATTAAAGATTTGGAGGCATTACCTTTATGGTGAAAGGTGTGATATTTATACTGATCATAAAAGTTTAAAGTATATTTTCACACAAAAGGAGTTGAATATGCGTCAAAGAAGATGGTTGGAGCTGATTAAGGATTATGACTTCTCAATCCATTACCACCCTGGGAAAGCAAACAAGGTGGCAGATTCATTAAGTCGACAAGACCATGCTAGTTTATCCATGATGAGGATCACAAAAGATCCAATATTTATGGATTTACAAAGGATGGATCTTGGAATTATAATGGAAGGGGAAAAATCTTATCTTTCTCAAATGAATGTTCAACCATCTATACATGTGAAGATTAAAGAGGCATAGAAAGAAGATGCCGAGTTACAAAAGAAGGTGAGAAATGTTCCTGAATTCAACCTTGATTGTGATGGGATAATAAAGTTCAAGAATCGGGTTTGTGTTCCTCCCATCCCCGAATTAAAGAAGGAGCTGCTGGATGAGGCTCATAGTTCTTCATTCTCTTTTCATCCTGGAAGCACGATGATGTATAGGGACCTGAAAGAGTACTTCTGGTGGGATGGCATGAAAAGAGATGTTGCTGAATATGTCTCTCGATGCTTGGTTTGTCAACAAGTTAAAGCTGAGAGACAAAAGTCTAAGGGGATGTTACAACCATTACCCATATCCGAATGGAAATGGGAAAACATCACTATGGACTTTGTCACAGGACTTCCTAAAACATCCAAAGGAAATAATGCTATCTGGGTCATAGTTGATCGTCTTACAAAGTCTGCACACTTCATTCCTATTAGAGAGGATTTCTCTCTAGATCAGCTTGCCAGGATATATGTAAAGGAAGTGGTAAGATTGCATGGAGTACCACTTTCTATTATATCTGATCGGGATCCGAGATTTACCTCGAAGTTCTGGCGAAGTCTTCAGCATACTCTGGATACAGAGTTGAGTTTCAGCACTGCTTATCATCCCCAGACAGACGGTCAGTCTGAGAGAACAATTCAAACCCTAGAAGATATGTTGAGCGCTTGCTCTATGGATTTCAAAGGAGGTTGGGATCAACACCTACCTTTGGTAGAATTTTCTTATAATAATAGCTTTCACTCCAGTATTCAGATGGCTCCTTATGAAGCTCTCTATGGAAAGAAATGCAGGACTCCAACTTGCTGGGATGAAGTTGGGGAAAGAAAGCTATTAGGACCTGATCTCGTTGATGAAATGGCAGAAAAGGTCAGATCTATTCAACAACACATAAGAGCAGCTCAGAGTCGACAGAAAAGTTATGCCGACAACCGAAGAAAAGACCTAGAGTTTGAAGTGGGTGATAAAGTGTTCTTACGAATATCTCCCTGGAAGAGGGTTATGAGATTTGGAAAGAAGGGGAAGTTGAGCCCTAGATATATCGGTCCTTTCGAAATACTGGATCGTGTTGGGAAGGTAGCTTACCGATTGACGCTTCCACCGAATCTCTCTCAAGTTCACGATGTGTTCCATGTATCTCTCCTGAGAAAGTACATACTAGATCCTTCACATGTACTCAGCTCAGAAGTTGTACCGCTGGAGCAAGATCTTTCTTATGAAGAACAGCCGATAGAGATTCTGGATCGTAGCGAAAAAGTCCTACGAAACAAGACCACTCGCTTGGTGAAAGTTTTATGGAGAAACCACCAACTTGAAGAAGCTACATGGGAGCTTGAGGATATGATGAGGGAGAAGCATCCTCATTTGTTTGTTGCAAAGTGACGAATTTTGAGGGCGAAGTTCTTTTTAAGGGGGGTAGAATGTAACACCCGAGACTTTTATGTTATATAAATCATCAAAGGAATCTTTTTCTACACAACACTTGCTTGGCTTGCTTTACACGCAATCGCGACCTTCCTCGATAGCTTGCGTCGTACGCAATACCGAGTTTCACTAAACAACAATATGCTATTAAAACTAGCCGTTATGAATAGTAATAACCACTTTTTGAAATTTTATAAATTTTATTTTTCAAAATGGACTTCATTTTTGGACTCAGAATATCGAAATTAGCCTAGGGTGAAATTTTGGTATTTTTCTGAAAACTTTCAATTTTTGATGAATAGTGAAACCACTAAGTGGTAGGTTAAAAACTGAATTTTGCATAAAACTTAATTTTACCGCTTCTGTGAATGGAATTTCAAAAATCCGAGAGACACGGTTAATATCAAGGACTAAAATGTGGTTCAATGAGATGAAAATAATTTTTTGGTGAATAGTAACTTTTTACTATTTTTACCGCGGTTAATAGTAAATAGGGTAACTAAGGGTAAATATGATATCAATATTACCCTAGAACATGTCCTAATTATATTGGACAAGTGTAATTCGACCAAAAACAAACTTAGGAATAAAATATGAACATTTAGGCCCACTTGGATTAGATTAGGACATTTATTATTAATTTATTTAAAGAAGGGTTAAAATTGTTAAAATCAAAGTTTAATAAGTAAATCATTTTTAATATGGGGTTATACATAAGATAAATTCGACTATAAATATTCATTAGAAAGCTAAAAAGATTTCCTACATAAGGGTATTTTATTTGTAATTTTTAGACATTAAATAATTTAATTTATTTATGACACAATGATGATGCAGTAATTATCTTATTAATGAAATATTGACATAATTGATGTTATAAACACCAAAATAAATGTAATTTGAGACTTTTTATGAATTCCACTAATTTTCTAGGTTAATATGATATATTAATGTTGATTTAATAAACTTGGTTCGAACATATAATTCTGTTATGACTTTCACAAAAATCATATATCAAATAGTGTCAAAATTGACACAAAATAGTTTTTAAATAAAATATTATATTATTAATTGTTATTTTATTCCTAAAAATCTAAGGTTCGGCCAAATGACTTAGATAAGGATATATATATTAATAATAAACAATTTGGGGTTCGTTTGGCATGTTATAGTAAGTGTATTAACCATATAGTGAAAGAAAACAAAAAGACACGGTAAAAGTTAAATTAATTAACTTAGGGTTAAATCTAATTGATAAGGTTAAAATAATACCCTAAACTTGTCTAAATCTTATTGGTTTATAGGATTTCGACCCATCCCCACTTTAGCTTCGAAATAAGACCCTTTGGAACCATTATAAACCGATTTTTACTTTAATATAAAATAATATTTTGAGATATTCCTAAGGTGCCCCTCTCCTCCCTTATAAAAGGGCACCTCCTCCCCCTCCTCCTCACACCAAATTGAGCACTCAAGCTCGGCCATCCCCTGCCATTTTCTTCTCTACACTTCCCTAGAATAATCCTAGAGGTCCTGGTCTTCTCCAAAGACCAATCTTAGTTCCTTAAGTGGAGGATTCAAAGAGGCGTTCCAAAGAAGAGGTAATATCCATTACCGATCTTTTCAATTTCTTTCTTCTTCAACTTCTTCTTCTTTAGTTGTTTCATGATAAAGTAATAACATCAGTATTACTTACATATTGATATGTTATTATAAATATGAAACAACCCTAATTCACCTTCTATCCATCCTACGGAAAAATGAAATCACCGCGCGTGCGTACGTACGGAATACCGTCTCCACGCCGTGGTGTAATCTATTTTCCACCATCACCTTATAAGGATGGGTATAATGGTGTAATGAGTAACTATATATGATTATTATGAAGTAATATTGATACTGAAATAATATATATATACTCCAATACAATTCCACGATCATAGGAACGATATCATCACTCGTGCGTACGTACGGAATACCGTCTCCACGATGTGATGCGACTCGTTCTACATGATCTTCATTTCATAATGATTATATAAATGAATTGAATGAATGAATATGGTATATACTACACTAATACCATTCTGTAAATGAATTACCTATAACCTAAAGATAAGAATAAGAATTTATTCGACAAAACAAGCATAAGAACAAAAAGTTATAAAGACCCGAGTAACAAGTAACAATGAAATATTACTAACAAGAAGCTAATAATATGACCATATATGATATCATATCAGTATGTATGATTCTGGAATAAGTCAATAACATTATTTAAACCATTATACAGGAGCTTTGGACACGAACAAAGCAAATCGGACCTAAGGTAAGGGAAATATCACAATCTCATTTTTATCCGAGATTGTTTATTCGTAAGTATTCACTGGGGGTGTATTTTATCATCCACATCCATGTTTCATCAATATGTAATATTATTTCCATCAACCTACAACTGTTTAAATCCATTTTTACCCTTCGGTGAGTTTTTAGTAATATGTATGAAAGGAATATTTTGTCGTACGAGGTACTTTTTGACTTTTCCGACAAAAGTACGAAGAATGTTTTTTTAAACTTATACGGCATGGATGGATTTTTAAAACATTATTTCCAAGAAGCTTCCTTTACAAGTTATCAATTTTATTTTTAATCAACTTCTTTTATTTTAAAGTCGTGTGACATGTTATGAAAGGAAAAATGTTTTTGAAGTAGAAAGGATATTTTCCTCAAGAATGGAGTTCAAGTATTTTATCAAAATTATTTTCCATCTAAGATAATAAAAGGGTTCTGTTTTTATCCCTATTATTACATGGATTTGATTATGTTGTGATGGAAATATTTTTATGAATTCCTTTATCTTATATGAATTGTTTTATGATGTGATGATGTTTCAAGAATCCCATTTTTGTTACATGTGTTATGCAATGATGTATGTTTTATGATTATGTGGCACACATAAGAAAGGATTCATTATAAGATGGGTGGGACCTATATCTCCCTCCAATGCATTGGGTAAAGATTTTATATCTCATGAGATAGACATGGCTGGAACGGAAGGTTATTTCGGTTCAGTGATACGGGACTGAAACGAGGAGTGAACTCGGTTCAGAAAGGGACTTTGTCCACTAAGATAGTCTTGGCAATGAGTCATGACTAACAAGAAATGATTTTCCATGATTATGTGTGCATGCCACAAAGTTTCAAGTTTTATGGGGATCTCATTTTCACTTCTATGATTTATTCCATGTTAAGATATTATGATCTCTTTTGTAGGTTTTGATTTTCAAAAAGATATGATATGATTTTTATTTCCTTTATTTTCCCTTGCTGAGCATTTGAGCTCACCCTTTTATGTTTTCTTTTCCCCAGGTCAGGAAGATGGATATTAAGTAGAATATGCTAAAAGGGACCCTAGATATGATGAAATAAATGGGAGACACTGTAGAAGATTTTTGAACCAGTTGTTTATGTTTCCCAGTTTCTAAAGACACTATACCTATACGGTCCTTTGTGGTTTTATCATATGTTGTAATAAGTGTGCTTCAATTTTTGAAGTATTAAAAATGTATGTAAAGTATGGGTCGTTATAGTGACTTACCATTATTGAATAGTTTTGGGTATTTACCAAAATATCACCCCTCTTCAATTATAAAAGGGCACCATATTACCTCAATTATTTACACCTATACAACCATTTGGATCAACCAAAACTTTCAAATATATATCCCCAAAATACTTATCCACATTATATATCATCTTTTCTTCCAAAAATACCAACCTTAGGGTCCTTAAAAAGAGATCCCAATGAGGTTCTTCTAAGTGAAGGTAATTGTCTTCACCGAGATCCTTATTTTTAATTATTCTTATTTAAAATTATATTATGTATTAAAAATTAAAATATAATAACACCAATATATCTTATATACTAATATTTTATTATTTTTATGGAATGATATTTATCCATCTCCTCTTTCATAAAATGGGGAACGAAACCATTTTTCGTGTGTACAATAGACTACCGCCTCATGAACTGATGTAATTATTTTTCCATCATTGCATCTCAAAACTATTAATCACGATGAATTTAATGTTTATATATTATATTTATGAAATATTAATAATTCTAGAAAATTAAGATATCATATACCCTTTTTTACATTACCATACATTGAAAAATGAAAACATAATTCATGTGTACAATGGACTACTACCATGAGAAGTGATGTGATCTATTTTTTATTACCGCATCAAATGGATGGTATATGTAAGTTTATTTAAATAAATAATATGATATTTAGGATATAATTATCATTCTTTAAATATAAAATAACTCTCACCTTCTTTCCATCACGATATTTGAAAAATGGAAATGTTACTCATGCTTACGTACGTCCAACCATCTCTATGATTATAATATAGTTCATTTTTCATAAAAATATTTAATGATTGGTTTTAAAATTATAATTTTTTTATAAAAATGATAATTATTAAATTATTATTATTCTTTAGATTATGTAACAATGACCACTTTAACCACAATCAACACTCTGATGCCGTTTTGAAATTATGAACTAAGCATCCTCGAAACACTCGGTGTGGACATAACTGAACAAGTAATTAAATATGTAATTAAAATAAATGAAGTAAATGGTTTAATTATAAGGGATAAAACCATGAAAATGTTATTATGAAAACAAATAATTGAGATTATTTTTTTATATAGGAGATAAATGACATACACAACAAGTCTGGACTTGAGGTAAGAGATTTCTCATCTCACTTTTACTTCCTTGAGACATATGAAATATTCACCACTTATTTACTTTGTGTGTTTTATATAATTACAATTTTAATGTTATATCATGAATTTATTTATCTTCACGGTATTTAATGTTTCATTTTAAGTTACTTATTTCATAGTGGTTATGATTGAAAAGTTACTAAAGTGGCAAGGGTTTATCATTATTTGGGATTTATTATGTTTAAGTCTACCTTAGAGGAATTGTTTGATATTTAAATATTAAACCCAAAATATTTTATTATCCTCTCAAAATTCATGAAATTTTCATGTAATAGTGCCATTTTCCTCTCTTTTTACTTATAATTATTGGGAAAGTGTTTTACTAAAATCTAACTTTATTTTTCTATTTGATTGAAAATACATTTTCTTTCAGATACATGATTTCTAAAAATATTTTCAAGAATTATTTTATAATTATAAAAATGATTTATAAAATAAAATTTTACCCGTTTTTTACATTTTAATTTTATTTTAAATTAATCTTCTTTTCATTTTCCAAATGAGGTACTTTTGAACATTTTTACAACAATGTGAAAGGAATGTTTTTTAACTTATATGGGATGTATGGAATTACCCACCATCATGGAAATTATTTTATTTGAAGATTGATTTATAAGTCCCTAAGGTTATTTTAAAATAAAATGATTTCCAAAATATTTTGTGAATTTTTAGTTGTTCAAAAGTTATTTTCAAGGTGTAATGGTTATTTTCTGCAAGAAAGTTTTAAATATTTTTATAGTATTTCTATTCGATAATGAAACAAACTTTTATGTTATAAATTACTTATAAATAATATATATATGTCTCTTAAATATATACCTAGCTTATTATCCCTTACTTTAATGGGGTAATACATGACTTATTATCATTTCTCAATTACCTCCTTTAAGATATATCTTTTGATTAGAATATGAGGCAAGATTGTGCAAGCCATTTCTTTCAATGGGAAATTATTATGTTTTTGTCTTATGATTGATTTTATTATGGGGAACACATATACATATACATGATATGAATGTTATGGGTGAACTAGAAATTATATATTCATATAATGCACTGGGTAATGTTTTAGTCTCATAATATTTCATGTATGAGATCAAGGAGTAAACCTAATCTATCATGTGTCTTTTTACACCATGTGATGTTTTATTAGTAGTTATCTTTGAATTGTGTTTATGTTATTCGATATGTTGCTTCCAAATTTCCTATGATATCATGATCTTATGATACAATATTCTCTATGCTACAATTCCATGTGATTACTAATGAGATTTATCTTTTTTGATATCATGTTTTACATTTTACTTACAAGTAATGCTTCCTTATCATGTTTATTCTCTTACTTGATTTTTTAGATCACCCATTTTGTATATGTTTTCCCTAGGTTATCCTATGTAGTTTTGGAAGATTTGAAGGTTTTAGTAGCTCATTATGGTGAATAAAATGAAGAATTTTTATTTTAGTCACACTATGATGTTTCATGATCCTAGTCTTCCAAAGACACTAGGCCTCATGATATTTGGGTTGTAATTAATTGATGTTTATATTAAAAATCATATAATAATATGTATAAAAGTATTGGTTCACTATAATTGGAATCAGAGCAAGGTATAGTTATTTTTTTGGATTAGGATAATATAAATTTATTAAAAACCATAGGGATTAGTCTAATTATAGAAAAAATATAATTTAATTTTGGTGACTTTTAAAGTGAGTAGTTTCTATGAATTTACTTCCCTATCTGGATACTATAAGTGGAAGTTTCTCTAGTACAACTATACCTAAGGGTAGTAACTCATAAAATGGAGTATTGTGATTTGATTAGATCTTCACCTGGTGAATGAAAATAAGGGTTGCTGTATAATTGGTTTTACACTCCTAGGGGATATTCTTTGAAAATTTATAAACTATTTATGAACCATTATGAAGGACTTGAAAAAATTGTTAGGTTAGAAAAACTAATACAAAAATTACTATGGATAACCTATAGTGAAACCTAGATAATCATAAGCTATGATATACCTATCATCTATAAGTTATTCCTTATAAGTTTATAAGTTTCAATTTTTCATGTTAATGCATTCTCATCCTGTTTATTTTACACTTTTTAGTTAATGATGGGAAATTGGAGAAAGCATCCAAAAAACCAATATGATGATAAATGTAAATATTTTCTTAATGAGATACCAAACCTAATTGGAATGTAAGTTAGACATCTTTTTATCATTATAAATGAGATATCTTGAATTATGATCAACAAATAGAAAATATTTGAATTTCTAAACACATCAAATAAGATAATGATGACGCATCATGGAAGTTCAAGTATTAAATATGACAAATAAAATTAGATTCAATTTCTTGCATGTCAAAAATGTGGGAATAGGAACCATGGAACATGCCTTAAAGGAATTAGAAGATTCTTCATGTCTGTAAAATGACGTCACAAGATATTTTCCAAATAAAAATGAAGAGCCTGATTAACAAGATGCAGGGAAATAAATTTAAACCTAAGGCACCACTAATAGTTCAATGTAGGTACCTTGGTCATCCTCTGATCCAATTCCAAAATCCAAGGATTAATTCCTATTTTACGATGTTATAAAAATCGTTGAAGTGAAATGATTGAAGTGTTTAGGTGTTGGAACTATAGAATCATATAGTTGAAATATGTTTATCAATGATATTATGGTTATAAGAATCATTAAACTTCTAAGGATTATTCCGTCGTAGTTTTTATTTAAGAATTTGTAAGAATATGTTGAATAGTACTAATGACCTAAAAAGGTGATTTAATGTTATGGAAATATTTTATGTAAAATAAATGATTGATGAAAAGAAAATATTTAATATACTCTTGATTTTGAGGTAATTATAAATAATTTTTTTAATAGGAAAGGGGGAATACCCCCTTTTTATTAAAACAAAGACACCCCTCTTTTTATTCTAGGTAGAGGGATCCCATTACATATAATTTGTAGGCCTATTGGGTATTAGAACCCAATACTCCATGCCCTTAGTCCTAGACCCATATTTCCAACCTCACATAAATTCCCTTTAACAGACCAACCATTAGGCCCCCCGTGTGTCCCCACCTTGCAAGCTCCTACTAGCTAACCAAACTCCACTTACACTGGTCGGGCCCCATGAATTGCCGCATCCTATAAGTCCTCCACCAAACTGATTGGAAGTCTTTAGAAAATTAACATTTGACACCCACCGTCATTCATCGTCCACTGTGTTTCCTTTATTACAACAAGTCCATCACACTGCAAAATTTCAACCATCCCACACATCGTCTATACTTCACCGAAGGGGTAATCATCCCTCACCTATGTCTATATGTCATAATAATCATGAGGGATTTTACCCTCCTACACACACATCCAAGTCCATGTTCCTACTAGCTACACCCAATAGTAATTTATCCACCACCAAATAAATACCTCAAATAATAGGAAATCAGGATTTGAACCTTAATACAAATGAAGTATTATTGGAAAATTTACCACTAAGATGCAACCCCAAATGCATTATAGTCAATTAGAATTATTTTTTTCATAGAAAATAATGATTTGGATAGAAAACCATAGGGATTAAAAAAAGGGATATTTTATGAATAATGTTATTTTCAAATATGTTCATCATATTCTTTAGAATTTTATAGGATCAAGGTGAATTATAAATATTATAGTCACTTTTTATTCTATAGTTTTTAAAAAATGAAAACTCGTAAGCTAGGTGAAAACCAGTCGCATCCTACAAGACCTCAGGGCTTAAACCCACAACCGAACAACTAAAAGGGTGAAATTCCTACCAGTAACATATGTGATGTACCAGTTAGTATGAAATTATTTTCACTTAAAAAATTTTACAGATAAATATTAAGTTTTTTTGGGGAAGAATATTTTAGGATCGACTATTTTTTAATTTTTAGGATATTTAGGTGATTAATGATATTTTTGGGAAATGTTTCATTGGGTTAAGGTATATATGATTTTTAGATCTATAATGTGATTTAATATTAAATTTTATTTAGAAAAAACATAATTAAATCATTGAATTTTGAGACTATTTGTGATGTAGGGTTATTTAGTTATGGAATACTTTATGTTGGATTTTGGATTTGGAGATTAATTGGAAGGTTTATTCATTTAGGAACATATCAAAACTTCTTCTAACCATTTATGGTTTTGGTTAATGTCTATTTACAAGAGGAATATCTTGATATCATTTTGTGTAATCACGTGATATGTTAAAAGTTAATTTTAGCACTCCAAGTATAAAAAAACACCTTAAATACTCTTTATTTGAAGAAATAGTTGTGATTATTGTGAAAAATTAATAATTTATGAAATTTTAACTTTCAATTAAGTATATTTCTTTATGTTATTAATCGAGATGGTGAAAGGATCTATCAAATTTAGGAAAAGGAACTTGAAATGAAAATGTTATTAATTTTCGATAAATTGATGGCCTATTCCCTCTTAAAAAAGGTATACCCTTATCTCTTAGATGGATTTTATTTCCAAATCCATGTTTTCACTTCCCACCAATGTTTTCCTATGTGAAAACCTAGTGATGTTGTGACTTTTGTATTTAATTTTCCCTCTTTCTAAGAAGAAGTTTTATTAACACTTTTTACAATGTAAGTTTTCCAAGAAAGAATTTTTAAATGTAAAACACTTGATTAATGAGCACAATTTTAAATTTCGAGGATAAAATTTATTTAAGGGGGTATAATGTAACACCCTAATATTTTAAAATAATAACATAATGTTAAATAGAGTCTATGATACGCAACACCAAGCTTAAACGACCCACAAAATATTTTACCATTATAACCTAACCATAACATTGATGATTATAAATAGTATTAAATTATTTATGAAATATATATAAAGACCCTACTCAATATAAATTTATTTATAAATGATAAATAAATAATTACGAAACTTTTAATAAATACATTTTATTCTAAAAAAATACACTTACTCTAAATTGTTTTATCACTTTTTTGTGAGAAAATATTATAATTAATTTATAGAAATTTTATAAATTTTATTTTATAAAACTAACATAATTTTTGAAATCATCATATAAAAATTAACTTAGGATGAAAATTTGAGATTTTTTTGAAATGTTTTATTTTTTAGTGAATATTGAAAATTGCTAATTTTTCGAATACTAACATTTCTTTTCATTAAATCAAGTAATTTAAAAATTACATTATATTTTGGATTTGGTGTTAAATTGAAATATGAAAATTTTTATTTAAAATAAATTAATAAATTTCATTTTAATCATCACTTTTCATGATTTTGGTATAAGTTTATTTTTATGCTTAAAAATGCGGTTTTCAACAAAGTATTTTTAAATACACAATGTTTATCCATTTTAATTAATTAAAATTACCTATAGTAAATAAATATTTAAATTCAATTTATATATAATAAATTTATTTATATTAATTTAAATTCATATACTTCTTAATGATATTCATAAAATTAATATAAAATTATCTGTTGCTTGAAAACATATTTCTTGAAAAAATATTTTTCAGCACCTTTTGTGGGTTTAATTTTAATTTAAATTATACCAATTATGTGTTTTGAATTTGATAAATTAATTCCATATTTAGAATCATAATAATTAATATTATTGAATAAGTTCAACTTAAATTTTTTCATAATGAATAGTAAAAATAGTATCATCAACATCATATATAATTTTTTATTAATAAGCACTTTGGAGGTAAAAGTGGGAAACCATAAAGTAAAAAACATCAAGAAATATCATAAGAAATTGCCGAATATCCAAATTTCAATTTAATAATTTTAGATCCCTTACCTATGAGAAGACTCCTTTGAGGAGCGGTGGCCCACCTGTCCGGCCTGTCTTTGAGGAGGTCTTCAAAGTATATTGTCATCTTGTCCCAAGATTGAATGAGCTCCTCCACTGAGATCTTCTTTATATTAAATCCACGAGCCAAGATACCACGTTGTTTGTTGATCCAATATTCCTGCTCAGAGGTTAGAGTAAACTTTATTATCCTCTCAATCAATCTCTCAAATTCCTCTTGCAAAGAATCAACCTCCATATACTTCACTAAGAATTATTCATTACCATTAATGATATTTTCCCACTCCTCACATTCCATCAGTTCCATTCCAACCTGGAGGCTAGAAGTATCCACAGATTCATTTTCTTCAGGCACCAGATGCTTATCGAAATCTTTTTATTTACTCAGAGGGAGATTTCCGGAGCTTTTTGATAGCTTCATAAAAGCCTTACTCTTGCTTGAGGATCTAGTAACTGGAGGGTTTAGAAGATCTGAATAGTCTTTCCTATAACACGACCTCCGGGTGCGCTTAATAGAACCATCAGGGTCAATGATAGATATTTTACCTTTCCTTGAGGAGGATCTAAGGTACTACTCAACCATATTCTCTTCCTTGGACTCGGTAGGGGAATTCGAGGAGGACTTCCAGTCCTCTTGTGAAGTCTACACTTCATGTCCATCCCCATAATCTTGGTAAACTATTTCTCCCAACACAGCTAACTGATTTTAAGGGTTAGAAGCCATTCCTCCATACCTCACCTTCTCAGCATAAGATTGTTTGACCTTCAGGACCTACACTGATTTTTCCCAACCTCTTGGCTTCTCAAAACCATGGACCATATACTGAAATTGAGAGATTGGATCCTCCAATACTAGACTCAGTGGATCCTTACCTATGGGAAAAGCATCGCAAACCTCCCCAATCACCACAACTTCTTTGGATATACTAGAAAAAGCTGGTTGCTTGACCTCTTCAGCATCACAAATAGCCACTACAACCACATAATCCAGAGGTCTAGAAGCACCCAGGCTGCGTTTCAATCTTTCAACTATGTCTGAAACTTTGGGTTCATGTAGTGTGGAATTTGAAGGCTTCTGGACAACCTGATACCCATCGCACGGAAGCACTGAATCATAAGAGATCTGTTCAGATGCAGTCAAATTTCTCCCTTCAATTGTCCCAAAATTATTCGCATTTGGAGGGTAATCTCAATTAGAGGATACCCCCCGAGCTTGCGGGATGACACCATCTCCCAGAGCCATCCACCTGCTGGGTCCTTTACTACCCCGCCGACATGAATGAGCCAGATACCCCAAGTGAGAACAGTTCGAGCAGAAAGACGTCCAAAACTCAAACACTACCAGTTTTTTCAATCAGAATTCCTCGCCTACTGAGATCCAGACCCATTAAATGGGGGGTTTTGAAATGTCATCTTCAACACAAATTCGGGGGGGGGGGGGGTGACTGGGTGACAAACCGAACTGGTTCTCGAGTCCGAGAAAAGATACTGACCGACTAAATTACCAAGCATTCAGATTATAAAGGGGTTTTGAAAAGGGAGAGGGAGCTCAGAAAAGCTTACCCACAAATCAGTTGACGGTGAATCCTACTTCAAATGGAGGTCGAAGGACCATTTAAACAGGTGGAAGTAGAGGTCGTTGCAGGAAAGAGGAGCTCTTGACCATAGAGAGATCAGATCTTCCTGGGATGAAAGTTGATCATAATGTGGTGCTAATCAAGCAGACCAATAGTCACCCATTGGCAAAGATCCCATGATTCAAAGATAAAACGATCGAAGGAGTCCACCAATGGCCACCGTGAGATGAACGAAGCAACCAAAGTTTGATTAAAAAGAGACAAAGCTTTAGTAAACTCTGAAATCGATAGTGCGAGTGAGGGAAACCATCTCAGAGGTCTGGGACTTTAGGGAAAAGTGCCACATCAGGGAACGTCGCTAAGAAATCGGGGTTGGAGAATGGGGTGAAAGGAACTATGTGCTTCTATATTGAAGGACGACCCCTCCCCGTCGATAGGGTGAACAGAACTGTGGTGAAAAACTAAAATGTTAAAAGTGGGAAACCTTAGAGGTAAATGGGATAAAATGTTCAAAAATGTTTATTTTTTAATTTTGGAGGTTTTTATAGACCACATAACCCCTAAAATCCATTATTTATCAATTTTTAGGAAATTTTATTGAGAGTGACTTCCCATTATTAAATAGTTTTAGGTATTTATAAAAATGACACTCCTCAATTATAAAAGCGCACCCACTCCCCTCATGTATTAACACCTATCAGGACATTCATTTTGACCAAAAACTAAAAAAATATCTCCCCAAAATCCTTATAAACATTATATATCTTCCGTTCTACCCAAAATACCAACCTTGGGGTACTTAATAAGTGATCAAAAGGAGGTTCTTCTAAGAGAAGGTAACCGTCTTTACTGAGCTCATTCTTTTTACTTAACTATTTTCCAGATTAAATTATGTATTAAAAATTAAAATTTAATAATATTAGTATATCCTATATAATGAGCTGTTATTATGATGATTTTATTATATTTATCCTTCTCCACTTACATCAAACAGAAAATGAAACCATTGCTTGTGCCTACATCGGACTATCACCTCACGATTCGATGTCATTTATTTTCCATAATCTCCACTCCTAGATGTTCATGATGATGGATTTAATGTTTATATATTATATTCTTTAATTATTAATAATTATGGAAAGGTAACATATCATATAATTTCTTACCTTACTATCCATTGAAAAATGATAACATCGTCCATGTGTAGGACTAACTACCACCTCGCCAAGGGATGTGATTCATTTATTAGTATAGAATCACATGGATGATATATTTAATCATATTTAAAAAAAATAATATTATATTTATATTATAATTATTGTTTTTTAAATATAAAATTACACCTACCATATTTCTCTCATGATCATTGAAAAAGGGAAATGTTACTCATGCATACGTACCATCCACCATATCCATGATTATCACATTGTTAATTTTTTATAACCCTATTTCATAGTTGTTTTCAAAAGAATAATTTATGTATTAAAATTATAATTATATTATGATATTTATTATATATATTATGGTGTAATGACCCTTCAACCACAATCAACACACTAGTGCTGTTTTGAAATTATAAACCAAGCATCTTCCAAACACATGATGTGGAAATAACTAAATAATAATTAAATATTTCATTAAAATAAACGAACTAATTGATTTAATTATAAGGGATTAAACCTGAAAATTTTATTAATAAAAAAATTGTAATAATTTTATAATACAGGATATAATGGATATACATGACAAGTCTCGACTCGAGGTAATTGATTTCTCATCTCACTTTTACTTTTATTAGATATGTGCCATATTCACCACTTATTTATTTTTTTGTTGTGTATATAATCCCCAATTTAATGTTATATAATGAATATATTTATCTTCATGGTATTTATTTTTTCATTTTATGTTACTTATTTTATTGGAGTTATGATTCAAAAGTTACCAATGTGGTAAGGGATTATCATTATTCAGGATTAATTATGTTTAAGTCTCCATTGGATGAATTATTTGATATTTCTATCTTAAACCTAATATATTTTATTATACTATAGTTATTCATGATATTTTCAATTAATAGTTCAATTTTTCTCTCTTTGATACTTAAAAGGATAGAGAAATAATTTTTAAGGACAGATGACTTTATTTCTCTCTTCGATCGAAACAAATTTTTCTCCCATATACACATTTTTTAAAAATATTTTCAAGGATGTTTTAACATTATCAAAATGTTTTATTAAAGAATATTTTAACCATTTATAAAATTTTAAAAAATGTTTTGAATAATTTTTTTTGGAATGGGGTACTTTTTAACCTTTTTACAACAGTGTGAATGGAATGTTTTTTTAGCTTATACGACATGTATGGAATTATAAACCATTAAAAAAATTATTTTATTTGAATATTCATTTATAATATTCCAATTTTATTTTTAAATAAAATGGTTTTTACAATATTTTGTTATTTTTTTATTTTTTTAAAAGTTATTTTCAATATAGAAAGTTTATTTTCTTCAATAATGTTTTAATCTTTTTATTGTATTTCAATTCATCAATGAAAACAACCGTTGATGTTATATATTGCTTATAAAATTTTTATATATTTATCTTATATATACCTAGATTATTCTCACTTATTTTAATGGGGTAATAAATGACATATGATCATTTCTTAATCACCTCCTTTAAGAAATCTCTTTTGATTAAGATATGAGGAAAGATTATGCAATCCATTTATTTCCATTGGAAATTATTATGTTTATTCCTTACAACTGATTTATTTATGTGACACACATATGCATGTACATGATATGAATGCGATGGTTGGGAATGCAATTATATATCCCTCTAATGAATTGGGTAATGTTTTATTCTCATGAGACTTCATGTATGGTATTAGGGAGTAAACCTAATCTAATATGGGACTCTATCCACCATGTGATGTTGTCTTAAAAGTTAGCCTTGAATCATGTTTATGTCATGTTATATATTTTTTCCACTTTTCTTATGATTACATGATCTTTTTATACCCTATTATCTATGTTATGATTCCAAATGATTACTCATGAGCCTTCTCTTTTATGATATCATGTTATACCTTGGACTCACAAGTTATGATTCCTTATCATGTTTATTCCCTTACTAATATTTTTAGCTCACCCCTTTTGTCTATGTTTTCCCGATGATATCTTATGTAATTTTAGGACCTTGAAAGTATTTAATACCACATTACAGAGAATAAGATAAAGAAGTTTTATTTTAGGTTCACTTTTATGTATTATAAACATAGTCTTCTAAAGAAACTAGGTCTCACAATATTTAGGTTGTAATTAATGGATCTTTATGATAAAAATATTTTAATAATATGTGTTAAAGGATTGGATCATTTATGAACTATATATTTATCAAATAAGATGTAATATTTATATATGAAAGAATGGTTCATTATATTTCAATGAAAAAAATGTGATTTTAATTTATATTTTTTGATTCTTTATCAATTCAGGTTGAAAATAAAATTCTTTAAATATTTTAATGAAATTATGAGTTTTTAATAATTAATTTATGAAATGATTCTTGGTGTCATTTTACTATATTTACAAGGCTCAAATATTTTATATCATTTTGGAGGAATTATAATTGAAACATTATTTGGAAGGGTTTTTTAAAGTGTTTTATATTTTAGAAATAATCCATTCAATGTTATATGTTTAAAATTTTAATATTATTGTTGGATAATTTTTTATTTTGATTTATTGAAGTTATTAAATTCTTTGAAATTTTTTCAAAGTTTCATTTTTTTAAAACTTTTTCCCATTTTATACGACTTTTGCATTGCGTGTGACTTTATAAGCAATTTTTTAAGACTCTAAGTAATTTCATATGTATTTTCATGATATTGTTTGAATTTTACATTATGTATGAATTTATAAAGATGTTTAGTTTTAATTTATCATTTTTATAAGACTCTACAAGTAATTAATTATGGATTTTACCATTTTTTTGACATTTCCAAGCCATTTCCTATTAATTATTTCATTTCAAAATTTCAGGTTCAATGGTGGATTCACATGACTTTGGAAGAATACAACTTTCAACATTAGGTGTATGTATTTGCTATCGCATATGAATTTAACAATCTCAGACACAACGTGAGAAAACCATTACCACATCAACGATCAATTTTTCATTTTGATCATAGGAAATAAACTCTCAATATCCTGAAGCTATATGTAAGGAAATCATAACTAAATATTCCTGAATAATCCTTGATAAGAATAATCAAGATTATTTCGAGTCATGATATTCATGGGTGAGCTCTACTTGAGTTACAATGAGGAAGATGATGAATAGTGATCCACTCCACATGGAGAGGTGGGATTTTTCTAGAGGATTTAGTTGTGAGATTATTATTGGGAGTTGATGCACAACTTCATTTAAAAAGGATATAACCTTCTCATTTAAGAGGACACTCATAATTTGACACACCAACTTTAACACACTAGGTAGAATTAATGAGGTATTAGTGGAGAGGATATAGCTTGGATGTAAAATCGCCAACCTGGTTCTCTCTCTTGTGACAAAGATGGGTCACTATGTGACCCCAAGCATACCTCCTCTTATGACAGGGGCTTATGACTAGTAGTGAGAGTCTAAGAAATATAGTGGGGAGACTATACCCAATATAACATAGTATAAATCACAAAAAATAAGATAAACCAATCAAAACATATAAATCAAGTAGATAATAGATGAATACCAAACAAGCCAAATATAATATACCATTCCATGATTTAAAGTATTCCAAACTAAATGGAATGTTTAATGTCATACAATAATCCAACTAAAATATGGAATATAAAGAAAATACTCAAAAAATCTAGCCCCAAACCCCTTTCTTGGTCTCATATACATTCTCTAATCCCGTCCAATAAAGAAAAGGGACCCTTTACCTTATCTAGACCTGTATCGATGAAGTATTCCTAGGTACCAAATGGCACCCGAACAAGGTGTGAGTAAAAAATAGTATATTAACACCCAGAAATGTCTAAATAATTATATTAATAAATAATAGTGCATGAAATAATATGATAATTGGGAGTATTAATTTATAAATTAATAGTGAACATAAAATAACCCACCAACCCTTGGGATATGGGTTGACACCTAGGGCCAACCCATACCTACTTCATCCTAATTTTAGATATATATATTTGTACTATCTCTGAGTCTAGATAGATTCCTATTAAAAAGAATAAATAACCATTCTAGGTATAAAGTAATAATGTATGTATCTCTCAAGAATTAAGTAACCATGTATCTCATACTCATGAATCTAGTAACCATTCATCTCTCCCTTAGGTATCAAGTAACCTTATAATAATGGACTCTATGAGAATTCCTATGCTAGATATGATTACATGTTCCCAAGGAGAAATAGAATACTAAGGAAAAATTATCAATTAACCCATTGAGAACTACCATTATAGGACTACTTATATATGATTATAGGATAATAGACTCTATGAAAATTACCATGCTAGGTCCACTTATATGCTCAAAGGACATCATACTTTACATGAATTTCCATGCTAGAGGTGATTTAACATTTCACATAAAAAATGCAACAAGTGAAAACACATTATAATTTTTAAAGCATTATAAACATCTAAACATATTCCATATTGGTTTCTCCATCCAAATTACCAATTATCATATGAATTATCTAATTATTCTATGTTACCCATTTACATTCCACTATTTCCATATTCCATCATGTCATTATAAAAAATCCATTGTCATGCCAAATACCCACTTATAATCTAAGTTATTCTTTAAAAAATATAATCACCACAATTCACATGTTAATATAAATTCATAAACACTTACTTGTTTAACATAGGGTTATAGGTTCACATGTTCCAAGTTCTATCCCTGGTTCAATGGTAGACACACCTCTTGGGTGGACACAATTTCCGATCTTAACACCAAAAGAACCAATGATATTTGTGGTATGTATAGGTATATGGATTCAATCCATACAAGTGATTTTTTATAAAGGGTTGCGTGCATGGTGTGCCAACATGACTTCACATGTTTCAATTACTAAAAAACCAAGCCATACCTTTGGAAGATGTTTCATACCACCTACCTCAAGAACGAAGAATAAGAGACCAATAATCGAGTGTCTAGATCAATGTGCAACACCATGATTTCCTATGGAAAGTGGTAGATCCACTATATCAAGGTTACAAGAATAATATCCAATGAGGAAACATGAGGAAATCACCCAAGATGAGAAAAAATCATCGATTTAAGTTGTTCAAATCAAAGAACTGGTCATGATATCAAGGAGTGATGTTAGAGAATCTAAATAAGCCTTAGAGACCCCATAAAAGTTATAAACCCTGAAAAAGGTTGTAAATATGGGATTAATAGGATAAAATAGGTGTTTTGGTGGGTAGGAATATGACTCCACCCCTCACTTACATGTCTCATCCTGACACAACCGACTAACTACCTTCTACCACCAGTTAGCTGTTGGTGTTATCCAAATCCACCACATGGATGAAAACCCTATTGGATGGATGGTGGGTCATTTATAGTTGACCCATTCTACCTAATCAACAACATCTAGTTGGTGGGTATCACTAGTTAGTCAGTGGCTGCTTGTAACCTTTGTGAACTCTTATCAGTTCACCAACTGGTCGGTGGACTATATTGGCTAACCAGTGGAACTGAAACATCTCCCAAGCTATAAATCACTGCTAACCACTAATATACCCCCTCCTCCAAGCCTCCGGGTACCTTTGTAACACCATTTAAGGTTAGTAATGGGGATTGTTTATAGAATTTAATGAGTTTTATAATAACTCAAAGAGATAAAATACCCAGATAAGTGTAGGATCTCACAACCACCCCACCATATAATAGGTCATCCCCAAGACACACTCCCATTAATCGCTAAGATATATCAGTGAAAAAATCAATCCACTGTTCTTGCATATCATACTCTCTCTCTCTCAGGTATCCTCCTAAAATTTCCTATGATTCCATTAGAATCACACTAGGGGAAAGACTTTCAACATATATTCATCTCACTATAGTCTATGATACAAATTAGATGCTCCTTAATGGATGCATCAATATTAAGCTCAACATCATCAGAATCTATCACATGAGAAAAGTTAGGATGATATCTATGAAGCCATGACATGTGAAACATGTCATGAATTTCAATGTAGTGTTATGTGAGAGACAAACAACATGACTCTAGGAAAACCCTCTCTTCTACCTCAAATAAACCAATGAACCTGGGTTCTATCTTTCCCCGCATTGGGATATAGTGTTTCCCCAGCTTAGGAGACAATTTAACAAACAATTGGTGACCAAAATAAAATTCCAAAGGTAATATATGATGTTCAGTATAAGATTTATTTTATCTTTATATAGTTAACAACCAATATTTGATTAACAGAACTATTTTATATGTCTCCTACACGAGACTAGGTCTAATGAGTATCGACTCGCCCACCTCTAACAAGAACAAATGAGAACAACATGACCTTCTATATAAATCCTAAAAAGGATCTATTTAGATCGATTCCTAGGAGTTATTATTATAAGAGAACACCATAACTACCCAATTCTTATATTAAGAGCTACTAAAAATATAAAACAAAGGATCATAACATATCCTCTAGAATCAGAATTTTCCACTTAGATAGGGAAACAATTTGAGGATACTAGGCTGTTCTTAGAAGAACCTATGATCCCAATGCCTTCTGAATTCCCTTATATAACTGTGATGTGAAACCAGGATCTTAATTATAAATGATACTCCTTAGAACACCATGTTGTCAAAAATATTTCTAACAAAAAGATATTACACATATTATTAATGGTAAAGGTATCCTTGAGAGGCTAGAAGTGGAATAACATCATTATTTTATCTACTACCACCCATAATGTATCATTTTTTAGGTGTCATGGGTAATCTTGTAATGAAGTCCATGGTAATACTATCTCACTTCCATCCTAGAATGGGGAAAGTTTTCAGCAACCCACCATGCTTCTGATTCTTGGACTTCACCTACTGATAGGTGAAGCATCATTCCACAAATCCCACTATCTCTTTATTTATCCTTGGACACCAGTATTTCCTATGAAGATCGTGATACATATTCATAAATTTGGGATCTACCACCCATTTAGAATCATGGTATTCACTCATAGTCTTGTCATGAAAATCCCTAGGAACCAAGATAAAAACATCAATATAAAGAACCTCATTACTTCTAAGATATTTACGTGATGGTGGCTCCCAACCATATATATTGTCCCTCAGGGATAAAACATCCATATTGGAAAACCATCCTCTCTTGATCTGATCTAGGATCATAGAAACAAAAAAATGTCAATGTTAGAGTATCTCTCCCTTGGGTCTCCTAAACATCTAGATGCATATCCTCAAAGAGTGCCATATTTTTCTACTCATCATAAGATTTCTGTACTTACTAAATATGCATCTTTCTAATCAAGGAATCATCAATGATGTTTCCCTTTTCTAGATTGTATTCTTACTTGAAGTTGAAATATTGTAGACACTCGACCTACCTACTCTTTCAAAGGTTTAAGTATTACTGTGAAAAGATATAATTTATGCTCTTATGGTCCATGCACACAGAAAACTTCTCACCAAACCGATAATGATTCTAACATATCATATAATGTACCACCTAAGCTAACTATATATCATGGGTAGTATAATTCCGCTCATGTGTCCTCAACTATCTAAATACATAAGAAACCGCTTAATCCTATGACATCAGAACTACCCTAAGACTATTTAATAACTCATCATAAAA
Organism: Viscum album; assembly: GCA_963277665.1. Lineage (NCBI taxonomy): Eukaryota > Viridiplantae > Streptophyta > Magnoliopsida > Santalales > Viscaceae > Viscum > Viscum album. Next base: position 160,579,586 of record OY728125.1, read on the forward strand.
CATGGTATACTCCTCACCTAGATCAGGTAAGGTGAGGATCAGTTTTTAGGTCAACCTTCTTTTCATTTCTTGGAAATTATCCTCATAATTATCAAAAAAAAACTGCACCCTTTTCTGGGTTAGCCGGACATTTCTGCTTCTTGAAGGGAGAAGTCCTAGATAAATCATCGGTAATAGCATACTAGACCTATAAATATATGAATCATAAATAATTTCTTGGTTTTTTCTCAATATTCCATGAATTTTAGCTTCTCTAGGTCCAATTACACTCCAACATCTAAGATAACATTACCCAATAAGTGCACTTTTTCAATTAATAAATGACATTTAGATAGCTTGGCATATAACTGATTCTCTCTTAGCATACTCAGAATGATGTCATGATATTAGGCATGATTATCTCTAGATTGAGATTACATAAAGATGATATCAATAAAAACCACTAAAAACTATTCTAAAAATGGATGGAAGATTTGATTCATCAAGTCAATGAATACCATCAGTGCGTTTTTTAAGAAGAACGACATTACCATGCACACATAAAATCTAAAAATACTCCTAAAAGAAGTCTAGGGTATGTTTTATGGTATTAACCTCAACTAATGGTATCCTGAACTCAATTAAATATTGGAGAAAATATGGGAATATTTCAGCTGATTGAAGAGATCTTCATTGTATGAAAGGGGATACCAGTTCTTGGATTTTATTTAGTTCAGACTCTGGTAATCCAAACATAAGAACAAAGTCCCATCATCCTTTTCGGTGAAAGGAATATGAGAAACCTATTTAAAAGTAATAGGATGTATGAATACCTCATATTTCAGATATTTCAACTACACCTTAAACTCTTTAATCTCCAATGGTAACATACCATATGGATAGATAGAAATAGGTTTGGCTCATGGCACCAAATCAATGGTGAACTCAATATACCACTTGGGTGGTAATGTAGAGAAATATTTAGAAAATATTTCTTGAAAATAGTTCACTACTAGAGTAAAGGTACTCCACTACAACTCCCCATCTTCCAAAATATGTATTTCTAACTTGGACATGATACAATACAATCGACTCTGAATTGATTCTGTATGACATTATGAAAGATACATTCACTATGATGGATATAACTTTCCCCTTGTGAATATAGAAAATTAACTATCCTTTGACAGCATTTTATGTGAGACTGGTATAACAATATCTATTCCATACCTAGAATCAAATCGAATCCTACCATTTATGGTATAAAAAAATCCCAAAGGAAGTGGTAGCCACAAATTTCGAGAGAACACACTTTACAATGTCTGAAACCCTCTAATTACACCCTTAATGATATATCGATGGTGATAACTCCATCTAATATTTCCATAGAAAAACCCATTTTGATGGAAAAAATATAAGATATAAAGGAATGAGATTCCCCTATTTCAAACAAAATAAAGACAAGGGCAGATGACACATGAATCATAACTCTGAGAGCAGAAATTCCTACATCCATACTAGTAGGAGTAAAATATATAGCGTGAATCTAATTTCCATTCTACCATGGTCTCTAGAATGACTCCCTTAGGACACTCTCTCTTACTAACACTGCCACTCTTACATTGGGAAACTACACCACCTAACCAATCCCGACTGAGTGGTGGAACTCCAACTACCTATCTATTAATGGGAAATTGAGTCCTTCCTAGACTCCAACACCTTCTATGATCCTCACCCACCACTCTACCACTGAGTGTTCCTACAGAACCTCTACAGATGACCCATATTACTGAAAGCAAAACACTCTATAGTAGGGAAAGTACACTATGAAAAATTACGGAAAACATTGCCACACTAAAAGAACTTTCCATGGACACAGTCTTGAGATGTATTTACACTCCCATGAATACTCTAACCACAACTTAATTAGTGTAAATTCTAATATCAACGATTCTTTCTTCTTGAATAAGAGCCCCATGAACATCCTACTAAGACTGCTTACCCACCATCCACGACCTCCTTCAAGTTCCCTTCAATGATGAGATCCTGATTCATTATGTCAGATAAGTTTAGGAAACATACATACATCTATGACTTGATCTCATAAAAAAATCCATCTTGGAAGCACTTCTACCTAGATTTATCATATGATTCAAAAGATAGAGAAAAACACTATAGGTTGGTAAAATATATAGCATTTTTCATCACTGGAATTCTTCCCTACACTAGGTGCATGAACTCTCGAGTCCTCTCATCAATTAGATTCATTGGATAAAAGTGACACAATAAATTCATCTTGAAGTCACTCTAGGTTAGCTCCTATTTATCTCTGGATTTATCTATGAAGTCCCACTAGTGCTCAATTGGTCCTCATAGCATATAAGCAGCAAGCTTCACCCTCCAGTCCATGGGTGTCTCCATGTGTTTAGAGATCTTCTAGATGTACTCAACCCAAATCTCAACTTCCAATGGGCCTCCCTTTCTTATGATCATGTGCTAGTGCTATAGATGGAACTCTCTTGTTAGATCAGACATTGAAGGCACAATTTGGTTAATCTCCCTCTCTATGTATTGCATGACCCCTAGAAAAATATCATGTAGCTGATTATCCATCTAGTTCCCTAAAACTTTAGGAAGTTTTGGCACAACTATGTGAGGAATGTTCTTGTTACCACTCTCCTAACACTCAACCCAAATATAGAATGAGGGAATTTTATCTAAAAGGTTCAATTTACTCCTCATATCATAGGATACAAAACAAGTTCAAACTCGGAGAACAAGATGAAAATAGAGAATAACTGACACATGGTTACTCCAAAACATGTCTTAACCAGTTAATTATCATACTATAACCATTTAATTTATTCATTTTTATATGATATTCCAATGGATTACATTTAAAAATCAGATAGAAAAATTTAACATATAAGGGAAATATGTCCCTTTATCATCACTTTTCCTAGAATAGATTAGTGATCCCTTTCTCAATGCCTTTCTAGCACTGATAAAGGGGAATTATACTATCTTATCCTATTAATACTGAAAAAAAAACAGAAAAATAGGGTTAAATAAAGGGAAAGAAAATATATAATTTTATTGAAATAAAATTTACAACACAAATACAAGAAAAATAACTATGTTATATACATTTCAAACATTGGATTATACAATTACATGAGTGAGTAAAATTTGTCACAGACAATAAAAAACATAAATGTTCCTTTGTCTTTGTCCCCCGATGCACAATAATGGTATTGGTTTATGAACAAACCATCCCAGCTTGAGCAGAAGAATACACTTGTATAAGAAAGAAATTCTTATGTTAGTAATACTATAAATAAATAAATTAAATAAAAATTGTCAATTTTATACTAAAAACATATAATCGAGTCATACTTGGAACACTATGTATCATATTGAGTTTTGGTTGATTCTTACACATCACAAAAACTATTTTTATCTCAAAAGCATGTTATATTGAATTAGATTGTATCTATAGTGATAAAAAACTCAAAACAAATGTGAACCAATTCAAGAGTACTTTCTTTTTGAGAATAAGCCTTCAACTATCACACTATTTCTTATTCATCTTCAAGCATTATCTCTATGAAAATTAACTAAATAAGTATTAGATAAAATTGATATGGAAATTAATTAAATAATAACAGATAAAATGGTGAGAAAATAATATGTTCTTGTTATGCTCATTTTTTCCTATGTGATGTGAGTTTTAAACTAATATGGAACTTATATATTGAAAACACACACTTAGATTCATTCTGACCACATTGGGTGTCATATTGAAACATGATCAATTCATACATGTCACAAATGAATTATGAATTATTTTACTAAAGTTTGAAAACAATATGATCTTGTTTTATCAGTTTTGGTAATTCAACAATCATTTCAAAATAAAATGACACTTTTATATTGAAAACATGCAATTCGAGTTATACCAACCACATCAGGTATTAGATTGTCATAAAGTCAATTCCTACACTTCATAAATGAATTACAGATCATTTTCCTAAAGTTTCAAAACAATCTAATCTTATTTTCTCAGTTTTGGATATGTGATGAATTTTAAGATAAAATGAAACTTATATTAAAAACATGTACTTCAAATCATAGCAACCACATCATGTATTATATTGGTATGCAGTCAATTCCTACACATAAAAAATAAATCATGGATTATTTTCCAAAATTTTGAAAATAGTCCAAGCTATTTTTCTTAGTTTTGGTGATGTGACACACATTTTAAACTAAAATAGAACTTTTATATTGAAAACACACACTTCAATTCATACTAACTGCATCATGTGTCAAATTTATGCGAGGTTAATTACTACACATAAAAAATGAATTATTGATCATTTTAATAAATTTTGAAAACAATTTTATCTCATTTTATTAGTTTTCACTATGTGACATGTGTTTTAAACTAAAATGGAACTTTTATATTGAAAACACACACTTCGAGTCATACCAACTATATTTGGTGTCATATTTATATGGGGTTGATTCTTAAACATAAAAAATGAATTATGGATTGTTTTACTAAAGTTTGAAAACAACCTAATCTCATTTTCTTAGTTATTTCTATGTGATGCATTTTAAACTAAAATGAAACTTATATTGAAAATACGTACTTTAATTTATACTAATTACATAGTGTGTTTCATTGGCATGAGGTCAGTTCCTATATATGAAAAATGAATTATGGATCATTTACATAATTTTTGAAAACAATACAAGCTTGTTTTCTCTATTTTGTTGATGCAACACATGTTTTAAACATGAATGATACCTTTATATTGAAAATAAGTACATAGATTTATATTGAACAAATCATGTTTTAGATTGAGTGTGGTCAATTCTTACACAGGAAAAATGAATTATGGATCATTTTCCTAAAGTATTAAAATAATCTGAGCTTTTTTTTTCAGTTTTGGCAATGCAACACACATTTAAAACTAAAATGGAACTTCTATACTGAAAAAAAAACACTTCAAGTCATAATAACTACATCAGGTGTCAGATTCACCTGATGTCGATTCTTACACATTAAAACTGAATTATAATTTTTTTCCTAATTTCTGAAAACAATCTAAGAATGTTTACTCATTTTTAGAAATTCTATATTCATTTTAAACTAAAATGACAGTTTTATATTGAAAAAACGCACATTGAGTCATACTGACCACATTAGGTGTCAGATTAATGTGCATTCGATTAATATACTCCAAAAATGAATTATGTATCACTGTTATAAATTCTAAAAACAATTTGAGCTCATTTTTTCTTTTTTTACATGTGATACATTTTAAAATAAAATTACACTTATATTCAAAACACAAAATTCAAGTTATACTGACCACATCATGTGTCAAATTGGTGGGAGGTCAATTTATACATGTGAAAAATGAATTATGGATAATTTTTATAATGTTTCAATAAAATATGATCTTGTTTACTCTATTTTGGTGACGTGACTTGTGTTTTAAACTAAAATGGAACTTTTATATTGAAAAAACAAACTTCGAGTCATACTAACCACATCCTATGTCTGATTAGTATGGAATTAATTCCTACATGTGAAAAATTAATTATGGATCATTCTATTAAATTTTGGAAACAATCTAATATTTTTTCTCAGTTTTAGTGATGTGATACATGATTTAAACTAAAATGAAAGTTTTATATTGAAAACATGCACTTCGAGTCATAATGACCACATTAGGTGTCTAATTGATATGATATCAATTCCTACATATGAAAAATTAATTATAGACCAATTTCATAAAGTTTTTTTTAAAAATGATATTGTTTTATCAATTTGGTGATGTGAAATAGATTTTAAACTAAAATAAAACTTTTATATTGAAAACATACACTTCAAGTCATACTATCCACATCGGGTGTGGGATTGATGTGAGATAGATTCTTAAATGTCAAAAATGAATTATGGTTTATTTTACTAAAGTTTTAAAGAAATCCTAGCTTGTATGCATAGTTTTTGATATGTGATAAGTTTTAAACTAAAATGGAACTTATATTGAAAACAAATAATTTAATTCATACTGACCACATCGTGTGTTAGATTGGAATGTGGTTAAATAATACATGTGTCAAATGAATTATGGATCATATTAATAAACTTTTAAAACAATATGATCTTATTTTCTTGGTTTTAGTGATGTAACACATGTTTTAAACTAAAATTGCACTTTTATATTGAAAATACACACTTCAAGTCATAATGACTGCATCGTATGCTAGATTTGTGTGAGGTCAATTACTACATGTGAACACAGAATTATGGATAATTTTACTAAAATTTTAAAATAATGAAATATAATTTTCTTGGTTTATAGTATGTGACACGTGTTTTAAACTAAAATGACACTTTTATATTGAAGACATGCAATTCTATTCATACCGAACACATCAGGTGTCAAATTCACATGTGGTAGATTTTTACAAATCATAAAAAAATTATTAATAATTTTATGAAAGTTTGAAATAATAAGAGCATGTTTACTTAGTTTTAGAAATGTGACATGTATTTGAAACTAAAATGACACTTTTATATAAAAATACTTACTTTGAGTTTTACTGACCACATGAGGATTCATATTGATGTGTGGTTGATTCATACATGTTATAAATGAATTATAGATATTTTTCCTATGGTTTGAAAATAATATTTGCTCATTTTATTGGTTTTGGTGATGTGAAACACATTTTAAACTAAAATGAAACTTATTTTGAAAATACATACTTTGAGTCATACTGACTATATCATGTGTCAGATTGGTATTATTTCAATTATTACATGTGAAAAATAAATTATGGATTATTGTCTTAAATTTTGAAAATAATATAATCTCATTTTCATAGTTTTGATCATGTAAATCCGAGTTTGAAACTAAAATAACATTTTTATATTGAAAACACATACTTAGAGTCCTACTAACAAAATCGGGCATTGGATTTATGTGTGGTCAGTTAATAAACATCACAAATTAAATATTTATAATTTTACTAAATTTTAAAAACAATTTGGGGTTTTTCACGGTTTTGGTGATGTGAAATGAATTTTAAACTAAAATAACACTTATATTGAAAACATGCACTTTGATTCATACTGACCACATCAAGTGTCAGATTCAAGTGTGGTCAATTACTACACATGAAAAATAAATTATGTATTTTTTTTCTAAATTTTAAAAATGATATGAGATCGTTTTCTCAGTTCTGAGCATGTAAACCACATTTTAAACTAAAATGAAACTTTATATTGAAAACACGTACTTTGAGTCATACTGACCACATATGGTGTCAGATTGATATGTAGTAGATTCCAACACATAAAAAATGAATTATTTATCATTTTACTAAAGTTTGGAAATAATCCAAGCTCATTTTCTTGGTTTTTGTGATGTGTTTTAAAACAAAATATCACTTATATTGGAAACACATAGTTTAAGGCATACTAATCATATCGCATGTCAGATTGGAATGTGGTCAATAACTACACATGAAAAATAAATTATTGATTATTTTTATGAATTTTTAAAACAATACAAGCTTGTTTTCTTAGTTTTTGTGATGTAACACGTGTTTCAACTAAAATGACACTTTTATATTGAAAGCACGCACTTTGAATCATATTGACCACATCGAGTGTCAGTTTGGAATAACGTCAATTACTACACATGATAAATGAATTATAGATCATTTTCCTAAATTTTGAAAATAATATGATATTGTTTTATCTATTTTTGTGATGTGATACACATTTTAAACTAAATTGAAACTTTTATATTGAAAACACACACTTTGGGTCCTACCAGCCACATCAGGTGTCATATTGACATACTACAACACCCCAACCCTAGAATCCCAGAGTTGGTGCATTATTACGTATCATTGGCTTGATCACAAAAGATCAAGTCTCGAAAGACGGATTAGTTTAGTAGCCTTGGAAGTACTAGATACATTCATAAGGTTTACATTACATCATAAAATGGAAAACTATAATAACATTATTTCCATAGACAACACTGAGATCCCATAGACTATCCCTACAGGTCAATAATAATATACTTCTTCACATCCTGGGAAAAATAAAACATAGAAAGGGGTGAGATTAGATGCTCAGTAAGGATAACAATAAAGTAGAAACTTTTATAAATAAGCATAAACATTTAATACAATGTATAAGACTAAAAAAATCCTTTTAAACTTGAAATTAAGCATAATATGACAAATATAAAATCAAATAATTCAATTTACTTATTCACATGGATATTCTACTAGTCAAATAATCACATACAATATCAATATCCACTTTCATAATGATGGAATCTATAATGCTAGACTTCACAACCACATAGTCAAGGCCTTGTGCCAAGACTAAAAATAGGATTTTGTCAAGGCATTTTGACAAGACACTTGTTTGTCTCATGAGACCTACCGATGCATCGAGGAGCTATAACGAGCTCCACCTTTCACCTACTAAGTCCAATGCATTCCTCATATAAAAAGGTTTAAATATAACATAAACATTCGTATTAAAACTAGCATATGAAATGTCAATACTTTATCCATAAACCATGAATGGTTTACAAATAGCACATCCACAGTCAAACATATCACAAAACCTTCAATACAATATGGAAGTTTTTTATAACAATAAATCAACTTCAAATAATCTTACAATCCATCAAAGGATGTTGACATAGATGAAATCAAAACTCTTTTTGGGAAATATCTCCTTCTATTTTGAAATAATTTAAAAGAAATATAATTATAAAATAAAACATTTATTTTGAAAGTATTCTTACAATCTTTTAAGGCAAGCTTCGACTATGTTAAAATGGTAGAAAATAGCCACACTCACTGTATAAGTTAAAAAAACATTCTTACCTTAATTTTGTCAAAAAGGCCATAAAGTACCTTGTTTGGAAAATGACGGAAAGATTACTTTCAAAACATATAAGGTCAAATAAGGGTATAAATTACTTTACCCCATTTTCTAGTAAATAGTAAAAGTATTTTGAAATACATTTTTAAGAAACATGTATGTGGATTATAAAGTGGCCCCAGTAGATACTTACGTAAAAACAACCACAGATAATAAAGAGATTATGAAATTAACCCTTACCTTGTACTTTTCCTTGGTTGAGGGTAGGTTAACCTCATGTATAATGGTGAAATAATTGTTATTAAATTATAAAAGAATCATATACATTAATATGATATCATATATGATCTTTTAACATTGCTTTATTAATAATATCTTAGTATTATCATTGTTTCGAGTGTTAACTGATTCATTTTCCTTTATATGATTTGTTATGTAAGTAATGTTTGTTATGAATAATAGGTATATTATTCATATTCAGAATGATATTAATTCTTTAAAAATTATTTTTAATCATCTAATGAAAATTAGTCTTGAATGGATATGATGAGGAATGAATCTCATCGTGTTCATGGAGACGGTAATCCGTACGTATGCACGAGCGACAATATCATTCTTTTGATATAAAAATAATATATAATTGGATGATATATCATATATAAATAATAATTATCATGTTATATTTATTATTTACATAAATTACACATCATTATTATACCCATCCAAATAATAATGTATTGAATAACAATTACACCACGACGTGGAGACAGTAATCCGTACATACGCACGTATGGTGACATGTCATTCATAGGATGGATAGAATAATGAATATGGTTGTACCATATTTATAATAAAATAAAATTATATATAATATATTGGAGTTAATATTTTACAATGTAAACAACAAAGAAATAGGAAGTGGAAGAAGAAATGAACTTGAAAGAGGTGATGAAATATTTACCTCTTCTTCGGGTTCTTTATTTTGATTTGATCAAAAGGGCTACTTAGGTTGGCTTTATGAATAAAGTAATGCCTCTAAGATTAAGGGAGTATAGTTGATAGGTTATTTTTTCAGGGTTTGGCCCATACAAAAGGCTTTGAAGGTGTGAATTGGAGGGAAGGGGGAGTTCCCTTTTATAAGAGGGGCGAGGGGCACCTTAGGAAAAGCTAGAAATATTATTTTATAATAAAATAAATTTCTGTTTCTAATGGCTCAAAAATAAATTATTTAAAGGCTAAGGTGGAGATGGGTCTAAAACCACTCAACTAATAGGTTTTAGACAGCTTTGGGTCACTATATTAGATTTATCTTTTAGATTTAACTCTTAGTTAAATAGTTTGACATTTACCATGTCTCTTTGTATTTTTATATTATATGGTTAATAAAATTACTATATACTTCCAAGAGAACCCCAAGTGGTTCATTAATGATACAACTATCATTATATAAGTCTTTTATATGAACATTAGATTATTAGGAATAAAATATCAATTAATAATATAATATTTGTTTTAAAAACTCTTCTATGTCAATTTTGACACTATTTGGTATTTTATTTTTTCTAAATTCATAACAGCATTATTATTTCGAAAAAAATTCATCTAACCACCTTAAAATGTCATATTAACCTATAAAATTAGTGTAATTCATTAAAATTCTCAAATTAGATTTATTTGGATATTTATAATATCAATTATTTTAATATTTCATTAATTAGGCAATTACTGCATCATCATTGTGTCATAAATAAATTAAATTATTTAATGTCTAAAAAATATAAATAAAATACTATTATGTGGGAAATATTTTTAGATTTATAATTAATATTTATAGTCTAATTTATCTTATGTATAACCATATATTAAAAATGGTTTAGTTATTAAACTTTGAATTTAACACTTTTAACTCTTCTTTGAATTAAATAATAATAAATGTCCTAATATAATCCAAGTGGACCTAAAGGATCATATTATATTCCTAAGATTGTTTTTGGTCAAATTATACTTATCCAATAGAATTAGGACATGTTTTAGTGTAATAATAATATCATTTTTACCCTTAATTACCCTATTTACTTTCAACCGTGGTAAATAAAAGTAAAAAAGGTACTATTCACCAAAAAATTATTTTCATCTTATTGAACCACATTTTACTTACTAATATCAACCATGTATCTAGGATTTTTTTAAATTCAACTCACAGAAGTGGTAAAATTACGTTTTATGTAAATTTGCAAATACTCATAGGAGGTGGGTAAAAGACGGTAAAATGTTCAATAAAAGTTTTATATATCTAAAATTATTATAAACTGACTCCAATGAATTAAATTGAACTTATATATGTTTTATGTATCTATTTTTACCTAAAATAAATTTAAATAAAATAAATAATTATTTAATTAAAAAGTCGATTTTAACCAATAACTCAGTGTTTTTCAATATTCATCAAAAATTGAATGTTTTAAAAAAATACTAAAATTCCACCCTAGGATAATTTTGATATTATGAATTAAAAAATTAAGTATATTTTACAAAATACAAAACATATAAGTTTCATTTATTAATTTAAAATTAATTACTGTTGTCAAAACCAAAAAGCGTGTTTTTAAGAAATAATAACTTACAAAAGATTAGTACTTATTTATGTTCAATTTCAAAGTGAAATTATTTACAATGAATAAAATTGGATTAAATGGTAAAAATATAATATATTTATACTTCCAAACCATTAAATTGTATAATTTAACACTATAAATTGTTTTGATTAAAAAAGTTGTTTTTAGTTAAAATATAGTATTTTTCACTATTCACCCAAATACGCAAGTTATCAGAAAACCACCAAAAATTTATTGAAACTAAATTATTATGTCCCAATTCTAAAGAAGAAGTTTATTTTTTCAAATTGAATATATAAAAGTTTCAAATATTGGATTTAAAAATGTTTCTCCATTAAAAGGTGATAAAATTGCATTTTTTTAAAAATAGTTCTTTTATCTGAAAAAAATGAATTTGTTTTTTAATTATGTCTAAGAAACTCATAATATGGATTTTAAAATTATAAAAATTATATAAAGTTCAAAATTTAGTTAATACTATTCATAACCTCTTTTGAATGGCTAGTTTGGTAAGTTGTGGTGCGCTTGAACTCGGTGTTGTGTGTAGTGCAAGTTATTGAATTAATTTGAAGAAATAACGTACTATGAAATCTTGGGGTGTTACAAATACAATTGATTAATACATATCACAAATTAATTATCTATTATTTTACTAAATTTTGAAAATAATATGATCCCGTTTGATCAGTTTTGGTGATGTGACATGAGTTTTAAGCTAAACGACACTTTTATATTGGAAACAAAAACTTCAAGTCATACAGACCACATCAATCATTTTATTTATGTGAAATCTATTTTTATACATACAAAATGAATTATGTATCAATTTACTAAAGTTTTAAAACAACCCAAGATCATTTTTTAGTTTTTGGATATGTGATGTATTTTAAACTAAAATGACACTTATATTGAAAACAATCATTTCAAGTCATACTGAACAAATATTATGTCATATTGGTGTGGATTAAATTTCTACCTATGATAAATTAATTATGGATCATTTTCCTAAACTTTTAAAATATTCCAATCTCATTTTATTGGTTTTGGTGGCATGACACATGTTTTAAACTAAAATTACACTTTTATATTGAAAACATTCACTTATAGTCATACCGACCACATCATGTGTTGGATTAGTTTGAGTGAAATTATGATACATGAAAAATGAATTATGGATCATATTGTAAATGTTTTAAAACAATAAAAGATCATTTTATTGGCTTTGGTGATTTGACATATAACAACCCTATTCTTTATCTCACATTAATACATGATTTATTACATAAGATTTACCTTAATACAACTCAAAAGATCAAGAAGTATAGTGTCTTTTAGAATTAGGTACATAGAATAACATCTTGAACATGGGATATAACAACATTATTAAAACATTCCTTATAATAATTCAAAAATTCCATGTTTTTAAAACTGTAAGGGATAACGTGGGGAAAACATAAGAAAGAGGTGAGCTAAAAAGCCCAGTAAGGTGATAAAAATGGAATAATGTGATACATGTTATAAAATAGGAATATTAATGTAGCATAAAAAGAGTATGAATCATAAACACAAATAATGAGATATGATATAGAATAATAATCATAACATGGGAAATGTGAAACAACATAAAATACTACATCATAAAATTAGGTCAAGGCTAAACAGCTAATACATCATGGTGTAAAAAGTACCATAAATGAATCAGGCTAACTCACATCCCAACACGATGTATCAAAATTCTAAACTTTACATAATGCTTTAGAGCACTATATAATTCTGGGCACACCCATCACATTCATTTCATTCTCATGCTTAAGTATATCACATATATCATGAAACATGGATTAATTCATCATCATAATTTATTCCAAGATAAAGGAGTGTAGAATACACATATGTAAGTCCCCAATAAAAAAGTATATGTGCATAAATGTTAACACCCTTGATAGGAAATGGGTATGGTATTCACTACACAATTGTTTTTTCAAGAAAAATTGTGGTGAAATTTCAATATCATAACAATGTCACTTAAAGATTCATAAAAATGGGTTGATGATATAGAATGAGATATCTCATCACATTGAAATAAAATGGGAAGTATAGGGACCTGAAAAAACATATCCCGAAATTATAAATTCTAAATAGAAGGCATAATATAATAAATAAACTCTAATAAAGAAAATAATCCAAACTATATCCAGGCATGGTAACAAGTGTACATAAAGGATCATGGGAGGATTAATGAGATTGAAATAGGGATATCATCATTTATACATTAAATGTAAGGTAAGGTAAATATAGAATAACATATCCCAACATAACCAAATGGAATTTAAGATACATAACATAAATGACGCGCTTGAATGGAAATGAGAAGAGAGAAATCCCATACTTGAGTGTGTGACTACAAATGCTTGTGATGAGATTCTTGAGATCTTGGGGGTACCTTGGTGGGACTCTAGAGAGTGGAGGGAAGATTATGGACATGCTCTAAGGATTTTGAGTGAAGATAAACGAGATCTTGGGTGGGTTTATATAGGAAATGAGGGGGATTTCTTTATTATTTAGGTTTTTGAATCTATATAAAATAATAATAAAAACCACAAAACATCCCATGGTTTATTCCAAATGGGAGTGGTTATCATTATTTTATAAGGAAAAGTGATGAGCTTAATAAAATAATGCCCTTGATTATGTAGAGGTGATTTGTACTCTTAAAGAAACATATTAATGGTTTTGGAGGATTCATAAAGGCTTTATGAAATTATCCAAATAAGAATAAAATCACATTATTTTAAAGGAAAAAAATATTTGGTCATGGATAAATTTTATAGTATTTATTACATCACTTTGTAGTCATTACTATGTCATAATTCACAAAGTATATTTATATGATATTTATTTTTTACCCAAAAATTCAACTACCTCATAAAATTATGAAAAATCCACCATTGGATAATTTTTACATCATCATTCAAAAAATGATATATTTATTTTATCTAAATAATTTTCTAAATATTCTAATTTTTACTTTTAAAATTAAATCGACATTAATTAAGAATAACTGGATTTTTGACAATAACAGTTTTCAAACCCTTATAAAAATTACATTTGACTTCATAAAAATTAAATGATAATTTATATTTAATAAAAAATATTTTATAATACTATTTTATTAAAATATTATTTATTTAAAAAATCCATTAGTTAATCCAAATAAAATTCTTAATTGAATTTTAATATTAATAGAAAATACTATTTGTGTTTTATTGAATCAAAATAAAAACATCTATAAAATATAAAATATAATGAAAATATACTAATTATTCTATAAAAAATAATGCACGTAATCATATTTCTAGGGTCTTGATACCCATCCTTTAATACACTAGAAAACATCCTAAGGGTAAGGTGCATGATGGTGGGACTTTCATTGGGTCGTTCAACGAATATGGTTTGGGCCGTGGTGTCAATGAGTTTGAACTTTTCCTGTAAATGATTTCAATAATTAAGTTGTTGGATCTTAGTTTGGGATGATATCTCCCTCAAAAGATCTAATAAATGGGATTTATAGGGTATGATCCTACTATTTGAGACAATCACTTCCTTTTTCTATGTCAATTGGATTTTTTAAAACCCTATATTTATACTAATCATGTGATCACTATTAAACAACTATATTACCAATTATAATGATACTTAATGGTCTTTTAAATCCAATCAGATGTAATAAAAAAAATTTCATGTGTTTTATATAACCATATTACATAATAATAAATATAATTAAAATCACAAGGAAAATTTCATTTATAACAATTCAGGTTGTTAAAATATTCCACTATTAAGAAATTTCACGCTATAAATTTTCATTTCCCACACTAAAGAAGTTGAGGGTAACTCTATTTCATGACTTCCTCTGGTTCCCATGTCACTTCTTCAAACTTGTGGTTTCTACACAACACTTTGACACGGTGAATTGTCTTATTTCGTAGAACTTTTTCTATACAATCTAAGATCTTCACCGGCTGCTCCCCATAGGAAAGATCATTCTCTATGGTTACACCTCTGGATTGAGTACATGTGAGGGGTCTAGTATGTACTTTCTCAAGAAGGACACATTGAATACATCATGTACTTGAGATAGGTTCGGTGGGAGTGTTAGTCGATAGGCCACTGATTCGATGTGATCATGGATCTCAATGGGGTTGATGTATCATGGACTGAGACATACCTTATTCCCAAATCTCATCACATTATTACATGGAGATATGCAGAGGAATACCATGTCTCCAACATCAAACTCTAGGTCTCTTCGACAATGTTTTTCATATATCTGTTGTCGAATCTGAGAAGACTTGATGTGATGTTGAATTTTTTTGACCTTTTACACCATTTCCTCAACCATTTTAGGACCTAGAAGTTTTCATTCCCCAAATTCATCCCAACATGTAGGTGTTATGCACCTCTTCTCATAAAGGTCTTCGTAGGGAGCCATTTGGATGCTTGAGTGGAAACTATTGTTGTAAGAGAACCTGACCAGAGGTAGATGTTAGTTCCATACTCCTTTTAAGTCCATAGAACATGCTCAAAACATGTATTACAGTGTCTAAATAATCCGCTCAGATTTTCCATTAGTTTGAGGATGATAGGATGTATTGAAATTCACCTTGGTGTTTAGAGAATATTGGATACTTTTCCAGAACTTGGAGGTGAATCTTAGATATCGATCTGACACAATTGATAGTGGTACTCCATGAAAAATTACCACATATCTGATGTATATCTATGTAATTTTATTCAGTGAGAAGTACTCTTGAATTGCGATAAAGTGAGATGTATTTTTAAGATGATCCCTAATAACAATATAGCATTGTTTCCCTTGAATGTGTTCATAAGTTTGGCAACAAAGTCCTTGGTAATGTTTTCCCATTTCCATGTTGGTATGGGTAATGGTTGCATCATCCCATTATACTTGTTCCTATCAACCTTAGCTTATTAAAATATCGAGTAGTTTGATGTATATTAAGTGATTTTCTTCTTCATATTGTACCACCAATAGTGCTCACAGAGATATCAATACATCTTTGTGATTCCTAGGTGAATGGAGAAAGTCAAACTATGTGAATCATCCAAAATTTATTTCTTTTACTCTATATTTGATTGAACACATAGTCTTGATCCAAATCTCACAACTCCTTCTTCATTAATATTGAATTTAAAGGATTTCCCTTTTCTTATAGTTTCCACTTTTATCTGAATTCCCACATCACCTCTTCAAGTATCATTTAACCTCTCTAGAAGAGATGATTGAGCAATAATTTGTGAATGTATTGATGATGTTACTTTCTTAATGATTCTCATGTACATCCTTTCCAAATATAATAAGATTGGATCCCTTTCAATTCTCATCAATGATATAATTTCTTGGTCCTTTCTACATAGAGCATCTGTCACTTTATCTGCTTTACCAGGATGGTAATGGATTGAGCAGTCATATTCCTTTATCATATCTAACTATCTTTATTGGTTCATATTCATATATTTCTATGTGTATATATACTTGAGGATTTTGTGATCTATATATATTTCACACTTCTCCCCAAAGTGATTATTCTGCTATATTTTCAAAGTGAATATCATTGTAGCTAACTATAGATCATGTATTGGGTAGTTATGTTCATGAACTTTCAACTGCCTTGAAGCATAAACTATGAATTTTTCATTCTGTATTAACACAAAACCCAATACATTCTTTGATTCATCACTGAATACTATGAAAATATCTCCACTTATGGGTAGTGTGAGTAGAGGGATAGTGATAAGACTCATTTTTATCTCCTTGAATCTCTCTTCACATTTATCATTCAAATAAAAATTGACTCCCTTCTGAGTTCGCTTTCTTAAAGGGTTTGAAAATAATGATAAATTTCTCACTAATCAAAGATAATACCCAACTAATCCTAGGAATCTATAGATATCTATCATAGATGATGGCCTTATCAATCCTTCAATTTCTTTTGTCTTTAAAGGATCTATAGATATCTCATTACTTGTGATGATATTCCCCAAGAAGGATACTTCCTTCAACTAGAACTCACATTTACTGTACTTTTCATAAATCTTCTGCTTTCTCAAGTCCTTTAGAATAGTGATCAAATTCTCCTCATTCTCCTATTTGGTTTTGGAGTATATTAGAATATCATTGTTGGTGACAAAATTTGTCCATTGGGAAAACAAAACCCATAGAAATTCCATGGAAGTCTGCCTCATGGAGAAGCCTCACAGAGAAGCCTTGAAAAGCACCTTCGGTTCTGTGATAAGTGTGAAGTAACGAGAAAGTCCTCATCTGTAGCCCCCATGGAGCATCTAACGGAGAACTCCACAATTATGATACACTTGAGAGAGGGCTCTGCACCACCTTGGAGCAGCTGATGGAGAACTCTGTGACTACAACACACTGTAGAGAGCCCTCTGCGAGTACCATGAAGCGAATGATGAAGACCTTTTCGATTCCAAGGAACTTGATGTATCTACCTTCTATTTTGAGGTCTAATTCCTTCATGACCTGACATTTGAGCTTTATACCACCTCTTGCCTATAAATACCAAGCTTCCCCAAAACCCAAAGGACCGAGACCCTGACCTTTCTCCTTCTCAGCTATCAAATCACGAAGCACCCTCTGCTCTGCAAAACATTGAGAAAATGAACTATTCAATGTATTTTAGCATGGATAAATACCTTTCCCTTTTCTTATATTCAACCCCTCTTCAAGTAGGTATTCCCTTCGCAAACCCCATAGGCCATCACAAAGGAATGAGATCCATATGGGAACCGAGGTCTTCGAAAAGCACTCATGATTCATGAAGTACCTTCTATGAACATGTAAACCCCATGCTAAGGTAGGATCACTATGCTTCATGAAGTACATTGCTTCTTAATTCTACACTTTTCAAGTCACCCATGCTCCGTGAAGTCCTACTTCGCAAAATCCCTTACACTTCATAAATAACTCTTTATGCGCATGTATACTCTATGCCTAGGCCAAACCACTCCACTTCATGAAGAATACCCCTTCGTGAAGTCTCTCCACTTTGTGGAGCACCAGATCCCCGCAAGGTCCCTTCCTGTGAACCTCTTTGCTTCACAAAACCTA
This sequence comes from Viscum album, assembly GCA_963277665.1. Taxonomy (NCBI): domain Eukaryota; kingdom Viridiplantae; phylum Streptophyta; class Magnoliopsida; order Santalales; family Viscaceae; genus Viscum; species Viscum album. The sequence goes on from OY728125.1 coordinate 160,598,265, forward strand.
CTTCTGTGCAACCCCCCGGGCTTGTGTGAAGTGATTTGAAGGTCCCCATAGTGATACTTCATACGACATTTCCCTGCCTCATACTTATTTGCATAGGCAAAACAACAACAAATACTTCTTCACATAACCACACTAACGTGATCCCATCAATGGATCACTCCACAACCCCGTCTCCATACAACATTGCTGGTGCCTTCCCTTCACCAAGAGTTAAAGTGCAACAGTTATGTAAGTCCTAGGGGTGAGGAGTGAATCCTCATTGTCTGAGCTATAGGACATTAAACTGCTAAGCATCATCATCCCCAGTACATGATGTTAAACTGTAGCCTCACCTCATGCGATATAAATGGGGTTACTCTCCTGAGACATTTTTCACACCCAATCGTCTCCACAAGAGTGAGATCTTCATCACATGGAATGCGATCCTCCTTTCATGGAACAAAATATATCTGCAAGGTAGGGAAACCATCCTAGTGTAAGCCCCTATCCTTTCTTACTGGAGGTAAACCCCTTCTCCTTCTCTCTTCTTCTGTGCACAAAGAACAAATGAGAGATGGGCACAAGGGACTCTAAATACCCCATCCCTCTCCCTTTGGGATTTATTTCCAATGGGCCACTATCCTTGAGTAAGTCCCAATCTCTATCTCCTGGGGCTGCTAACCACACATAAGCCCCGCTCTATTCCTCATAGACGCACCTTTCATGACGTGATCATCAGGTCTTTTCTGCCTCTTATTTCCCACATTGATCACGACTCATTTGATCTTAGAGTAAGCATCGACCATGAAACCCTTTTTGGGCTACCTTAGTGTGTAAGCTTCATCACTCACCACTGAACTACGTGGACTTTGATCCTTTCCCTTTCCAAACAAGGTATATAAGAAGCCTCCCTAGGGTTCAATCCTATCATCCATTTGTCCCGACCACTTCACGTTGGTTCACCCTCATCTCCCATGATGTTAAACTATATGCCCCCTTTTAGTACCGCATGATGTTAAAATGTATTCTTATGAAATAAGTAGGTTTTGACTGTTATCTCATAGGCAGGGTACGTAGGAAACCTCCATGAGGTTCAACCCCAAACACTGGTAAAATTCAATGTCCCCTTTGTTGGGACTCACATCCTTGGTCCATCTTTTAGTGGCATCAGACCAACTCTTGGGATGCTAACCACACATAACCCCCAACATGTTTTTGGGTCATTGTACTTTGCATAAAACCTAATTCCATGCCCCATTCTGAACAACGTGGAATTTTATTCCCTACCATAGGGATACATAAGAAGCCTCGCTAAGGTTCTATCCCATCAATCATGTCTTATACTAGTCTCTCCCTTAGGCCTTCATGTTTCATGAATGTCATGCCCCAAACCGGGGGTTCTAATTCCTCTGGGTCCCATCCATGCATCCATTCTCATGGGCCACCTCTTCAGGTGTCCCATCGCCCCACCGACTATGTGGACTTTGATTCCCTGCCATGGGGATACCTAGGAAGACTCCCTAAGGTTCAAGCCCAACATCACTATCATCTTCATGTTAGTTCCATCCCATTCCTCCCATCTACTAAAATCAACCATCCATCATACATCCCGATTCTTACTTGGGCTGCCACATCCCGGTAGGATCATGCCATCCATTTGGGCACCAAAACATGCATAAGCCCTACACAATCAATACCATTAAACTAAGAGTGTACCTCTTGAAATGGGGTGATATCCATGCATAATCCCTGACATGCCTTCGGGTTATTTTCCTTTGTATAAACCCCATTTCATCACCCCTTAGAACTACGTGGGTTTTCATCTCTATTGTCTACACATGGTATGTAGGAAACCTCCCTGAAGATCAATACAAGCCAATGGTAAACCTTGGTGTTCCCCTTTTTGGGGTGCACTTTCCTTGATCTGCACTCAGTGGTGTCCAAATCATCCTTAACAGTGTGAAATCTTCCCTTTATGGGACACACCACCTCAGATCCGTCCTCATTGGGCATTCTGGTCCATCATCCGATAAACCTTTTAGATGATCCCTCATAGGGGTGAATCAACCTGATCCGCCTCTATGTGATGTTCTAATCACTCTCATTCCATCTCTGTAAGATTTTAAACTCACGACTTACCTTGTGATAAACATGAGATGATTGAGGAAAACCTCGGAAGACACACCTTTTGTGTAACCATCTTTTCTAGACATTAAACTCATGGAATACACTGTGTTAAACATGGGAAGCTGAGGAAAACCTTAGGGACATTCCTATGGAATATAATTCCCCACACTTTATGTGGGATGACTCGGGCTTCCATGTCCTTGATAAACCCTATCATAAGGGGAATAAACCCAAGCGCATCAGTGTTTTAGCATCCATACATACCAACAATGTACAACGTGACTACTCCCCTAATCGAAGGTTGCTGCCCTGATTTGACCCCTTGGAATGTATTGAAAGAAGTAGTGTAATTAACCATCCTCCATAAAGATATGGCACTAAGGAAGAGTTTCACGAACAATGTATTAATCTTTAAGGGATACCCAAACTAGGAGAAGAATTCCAAGGAGGAATCCATGGAAGGAGAGACCTAAATCCCATAAACCCATTTTTATCAAAGAGAAAACATCCCTGAATAAGCAACAAATTCAGCCTGCCTTTGAAAAAAGGGAATGCGGAGCAGCAACCAGCACATCACAGCACGACGACTCCCTCGACAAAAGCGTCAGAAATAGAAATGGTGAGTGCGACGTGAATCTTATTCTCAATGTGAAGATTAGTAGCATTTGAGACATCGGTAGATAAGCATGTCACCAAATCCAGCTATTCGGCACTAGGTCCCCCCAAGAAAATAGTGGGCTTGGAGTGAAACTCACCATATATTGGGGAAGTGGAATATAGGGCATCCCAGTCTATGACTTTGTTAGTGTGGATCCTTCTTACCAATCATGGGATAAGGAACAATGTTGGGACACTGGACTTCACTTTCCTCCTATCAGTGCTAATGGTTGAATCTTCCTACTTTGCAGGACCCAAACTGTTATGTCAGGAAACCAATCACCACCCACCCCACAACATAGGGGCCGGGGCAACACCAATACAGTAATCCCGTGTAACTCTATCTCTTATAGGATGACCACTACATCCATGGTTGATGGGCGCCCATGCCCTATCTCACCATATGAACTCGTTCAAAGGAGGGTGATCAACACCCTCATCTAACGATATGAGGAAGAAGGGATTATCCCAATTCAGGATATGGCCTGTTAGGACCTAGAGGCTTATGCACCTCATCATTTTCACTACCCCCAAGGGCCGTGAAAGGATCCACCGTACCCCACTCCAACCTAAAACTGTTTCAGAAGTCTCTCCATGGAGCTCTTTGATGACTCGCTCCCTTATGACAATGAGGTATAGGAATTCCAGGCTAGCCTGGCTGTGATTCAATCCCAGGGGCCTCTAAGGAGGGCTACCACCAGGCTATCCCAGCATCACCACCCAGTACCACAAATTGAGGAGTAGGTGAGTTACACACCCACACCACCAACCCCAGTCTGGTTAACCTAACGCCAACGTTAGGTGCAAGCTGAGGAGGATGCCCGCCATGGGGCATCATCATCAATGGCTATCGTGGACCATGCCACCACTAAAACATACTATCAATTCCCCATTTTTAATTAATTGGGTAACTTATATGCCTAACCCAGATTGAGGCCCCAACTGCTCCATGGGCATGTTAGGACAACTCTCTTGGTCACCGGTACTGGTAGTACCCATTATGGGCTGACCAACGATGATGATATCTAGTACAGAGGTCCTCCCTGTACCACCATCAATGAGAAAGAAGGCCCTCCCTACTCCCAATCTCAACATGGAGTCTCTTGACATGCCACCATTAGGTCGTACGTAGGCCCTCCCTGCCGCACTGACATCCATCACATAAGTTTATTTTGCACCCATGATCCCAAGTATGGATCCATTCCTCACGTTGAAGACCGCTGATGCAAAGATCCTCCTGGCTCGGTCAACCATCAGTATGGAGGTCTTACCCATTCTCTTACCATAGCCGACGAAGGTCCTCCCTTTCCTAAAAATCATAGAAGCGATGTCTTCCCCACTTTATTGGTGTCCAATTCAGAGGTTTTCCCCATATTAATTTTAACCAGAATGATGTCCCCCCCTCGTACCATCACCTCCAAGGGAAAAAATCATGGAAGAAATTACCATGCTCCCACCAGCACTAGTGGAGGTCCTACACACTCTAAAACTTCTCAAAGAGGTCCCCTCCATGTTCCATCCATCAGACATGGAGTCCCTCCCCATGTTCCACTTGAAATTTTTCCGGGTGCTCCTCGTACCCCAAATCTCCTAGGCAGAAGTCCTCTCCACCCCAGTACTGGTTCAGCTGAAGGTCCTCCTCGTGTCGAAAACCTACCCTATCCTGAAGAAAAATACCAGGGTAGGAGGGAAGGTCGCCGACGCCAAAGGAAGAATACTAAGAAGTTTTAGACCATGATTAAAACCATCTACTTTTCAGATTCTGAGTTGTAATGCGATTCAATGATGGAACCATAACCCCGATCTTCTATGTCGGCGGCTGGGGCAGTAACAAGGTGTATAAGCCTCATCCTTTCATAAAGTGAGGTCCACTAGATCCCTGCATCACTCCAAAGATACATACAAGAGGAGGAATATTTGGCCTCTTTCTAGGGCCTAGCCGCACAATCCTCCCTATCATCAACATGATCATTCTCTTCCTTAACTAGAGATCATTGAGAGTTATTCTGGGGACCGATAGAGGTCGAGCAAAAACATGACCCACCGTCAGTAACTTCAGCCCCTAATTAAGGATCTGTGGTCACCAGTCCATCTTATAAAGATGTGGTGGTGCAATCAGGGCATTCTTTGGAAGACATCCCAAGATAAGACGACTTGTCAGCTCGCACGCCATACCCTCCACCAACCAGTCTATAAGGACCTGACCTTATTACATTACATAATCTTGAATTTAGTCAATAATTAACTTCCTTTCTCATTGAGGATATTTTCAAGTTTATATATTTAGATAATTGGGACACAAAACAATCATAAAATTATACATTATTATAGAGTGGATACCATAAAAATAGCATTCCTTTATTTCAAAATATACAATTTTTACATAAAACATGATTTCTTTGACTAATCTTCAAACATTTAACATGGCTTCCTTAATTTTCCTACACATCCTTATAACCTATTAAAATCATTTAAAATCATGGGATGATCACAAAAAGCTCAGTAAGGGATATAAAAGAAAGAAATAACAGATTAGTCCATGAACACTTGTAACATATGAAATCATTTTCAAAAGACATAATTGTCACCAAAATATACTTACTTTGTGAAACATAATATTTAAAAATGATATTAAAAAACACAATAACATAAATATAATCATAAAGGTATCTTGGGACATTACTTACATAATCTTGTAACCCTCTTGGCTACCTTATAATTTGTAACCCTCAGTGCTACCTTAAAATTTTCCTAACCATCGCAGTTACACTTGAAGTAACCATACAACCGACCTCCAACTTACACATAACCAATGAATTGGAGGGAAATATAGGTCCCACCCTTAATTATAAATAATTCCCAAGATCCAGAACATAATCATACAACATGCATAATAGCATAGAAACATTTCTTTTTAATTTTGTAAAATAGAATTTTAAAAGAATATTTTAAAAGAAAAGTACCTTATAAATATCACATAATTGAAGTGTGACTTAATAGGGTGGATGTAATATGTATATACTATGTAAATAAACATAATTAAATATAATATTATCATAATTAATCACACAAAAAATTTAAATTCCACATAAATAATGTAGTATAAGGTTAACCCAAAAGATGGAAATCGGGATAAGAATTCCCTTAACTTGGGATTGTCCTACTTCAAACTTGTTTAAAAATCATGTATAATGGTTAAAAGAGTGTTATTAGTATCTTATAGAAACGTATCCATCTTTATAATACCTTATATGATCATTTCATTACATCTTTTCACCCTTTAATTATTAGTATTTTGTTCCTAGTACTGTTTTTGGGTGAGTTCTTTACATGATTTCCATAATTGGTTCATGATGGATTGGTATTGTCGATTGGATGTGAAACTCCATAATTGGAATGGAATGGTGTTTATATATTTCAATTATCATAAATTATACCATTTATCATTTTTAATTCTTACATGAGGATGATTTATAAGTTAAAACATTAATGATATTCGTTTAGATCATTTTAGTGGTTCTTTGATAATAACGACCTCATTTTGTTTTATAAATTAAAACCATGTGTAAAAAAGAATTATAGAATCATGTATGAGACATAATAAATATATTATAACCTGTTTCAACCATAAAAATGGTTACAAGACCAGTATTGAAGGAAGTAAAATAATTTGAAATCACATCATCCACGTTGTCGGTAAATCGACACATCACAGTCGATGTTTTAATTCCTTGAATTAGTGGGAGAGGGGAAGAAGAATGATGATTAATTTTACATGAACGAGATAAAATATATAATATACATGTTTCCTGGATATTTCATTCCTCATGGGTAAGAGGAGTTGAGGAAATAAAAGAAACTAAAAATAAAATAATAGTTGAGAAATCCCTTATAAAAATTCGGCAGCCTAACGGCTATGCTACATGGTTTTAGAAAACATTAAAAAGAGGGGGTACAAAGGTCAACCATATAGAAATTAATCATAAAACATAATAGAGAAATAATAAGATGAAAGTAAGAAAATGGCATGTTTTCTTGAATTCTATACCACATAAAAGATAACTTTAATGAAAAAAAAGAAGTTGAGAATTTTCTTACCCAGTAGAGTAACTCCTAGAACATGAAGGTTGGGACCTTGGGGGATTAAGGAAACCTTTGGAGGAATACCAGGGAGGTAAGGAGGCTAGATATTTGTTGAGTAAGGATTGGTAATGAATTTAATGAAGGAATGAGTTGGTATTTATAGAAAAAGCGAGGGAATATTTTAAAAATTTCCAATGGATTTGAAAAACCATGGGCTTGCCCATGGTATTTTCCCAAGGTATTAGCCACTTGAGACACCTCACATATTAGTTTACTGTACACAAGTCAACCAGGTTTATTACATCATTATTACATCATTAATGATGTCATTAACACACTGAAACTCAAAATTGTATTTTTTATTATTCACCAAAAAATTAAATATTTCATAAAAATCCCAAAAATTCAATCTAACAATTTTTCTTTGTGTAGAATTCAAAAATGAAATCCATTTTTTGAAAATAATTTTCTAAATATCATTAATGAAATTTTTAAATAATATCATACTTAATTAAAAATTTAACAATTTTAATTCTATAACTACTTTTATCTCACATTAAAAAATTAATCAATAGGTCATTATATTAAATCCTTAATAAAATAAAATAATAATACAATTTACTATTCATTATGGTCATATTACTATTCATATTACTATTTATAAGGGTATGTTACTATTCACCAAAAAAACAAGTTGGTTCCATGAGACTCCAAATAATATACCGACCATAATTGTAGATGACAATTTTTTGAAATTCAAAACATAGAAGTAGTAAAATTATGTTTAAAGTATAGTTATAATTATCTACTTAAAATAAAGTTTCTTGCATTTCAATTTATTTTTAGAAAACCTTGGAGTGTTACATTCTCCCCACCTTTTGGAAATTGCATCCTCGCAATTTTATTTACTTTTTAAACAAGTGAGGATACCTTTATATCATAGCATTTTCAGACTCCCATGTTGCTTCTTATGTCACATGTTTTCTCCAAAAAAACTTAACTAGGTGGATTAACTTATTCCACAATACATGTTCCCTTCGATCAAGAATCTAAACTGGTTTTTCTTCATAAGAATGGTTCTCTTCCAACTAAACTGCTTCTGGACTCAAGACATGTGATGAATCTAGAACATACTTTCTCAACATCGAAACATGAAAAACACTATGTACCAGAGACAAAATCAGAGGCAAAGCTACTCGGTATGCATCTAGTCCAAATTTGTCTAGGATTTCAAAAAGAGCTGATAAACCATGGACTCAGCTTCCTTTTCTTATCGAAATGCATCACTCTATTCCAAGGAGAGATTTTAAGGAAAACATGATCACCAACCTCGAAAGAGAAGTCTTTCATTCTATTATCAGCATAACTTTTTTGCTTTCTCTAAGCTGTCCTCATGTGCTACTGGATCATCTTCACTTTCTCAGCCACTTCCTCTTCTAATTATGACCCCATCAACATTCTTTCACCGAATTCATCCCAAAACACTGGAGTCCAACACCACTTTCCATACAATGCCTCAAAATGTGCCGTATGTATACTAGAATGAAAACTATTATTATAAGAAAACTCAACTAAAGAAATATGCTGATCCCAACTTCCCTGATAGTCTATTGAACAAGATTAAAGAATATCTTCCAAAGTCTGAATCATTTGTTCTAACTGCCCATCTAATTGAGGATGAAAATCTATACTGAAATTTAACTCTATTACCAATGACTTCTGAAGTCCCTTCGAAAAGTTACAAGTGAACTTGGGATCCCAGTTAGATATATTGGAAAGAGTAACTCCATGTAACCTACCAATATCCTTGAGGTACATTCGAGAAATCTGATCCAAAGACATTGTATCTCTAATAGAAAGAAAATGTGAAGATTTTGTTAGTCGGTCAACAATAACACAAATCACATTGTTACCTCCAGAAGTCTTGGGTAGTACCCCACAATGTCCATGGATACGTTCTCTCATTTCCACTCTGGCCCTGGGAAAGGCTGAAGCATCCACTTTGAAGTGATGAATGGTTAGATCCATATAAATCAACACTGACGAAACCTCCCATGTTCAAAAAAATGGATTATGGAGGATTCTCTGTGGAGGACAATCCCGAAGCGATTCAACAGAGAACTCAAATGTGTAAGTTCTATATCATGGGTCGCATTGCTTACTTAAAAGGGGATAAACCTTGGTCATATGTTGATATTAAGCCTCTCATTTCTCACTATTTGGGTTTTACTAACTGGAAACTAGTCCAACTAGGTAAGGGTTATTTCCATATTTTGTTCTCCTCGTAGGAAGATGTAGATAGGATATGGAAGATAGGTAATCTGCAACTCAAACCTGTTCTGCTGCATATCTTTGAATGAGACTTTTCTTTTAATCCGAACAACCATAGAAATAACATGCCTCATGTACGGGTTAGACTGCATAACCTCAACTATTTTTTTTGCATCCAAAGATCCTAAATGACTTAACCTCTTGTATTGGTACCCCCTAAAGATCGATCAAAGAACTTTAAATGGTGAGCTTGGATTATTTTCAAGAGTTATGGTAGAAGTTAACCTAGAAACTAAACACTCACACTCTATTGAATTTAATGCTAAGAATTATAAGGCTAAAGTAAGAATTGATTATGAGATAAATCCCCCTTTATGTGATTACTGTAAAATCATAGGTCACTCAATACTAAAATGTAGGGTAGTGCACAAACATGCCTCACAAACTAGTGGTATTGAATGGACTGAGACAAAAAAAAACAATGAAAGATAAAGGTACCTCCTTTGATAAACCTAAAACTTCCAAGAAGAACACTGAAAAGTGGGTTATCAAACCCAAGGCCTTGATTCCATTTGGGGTTGAAGAGGGAAAATCCTGGGCTGAATTAGTGGAGGAACATGAAAATAAAATTGAAGATAAATATATAACTTGTGAAATTCAATCAATGGTTCTGTAAATACTTAATCACTCTCACTCAATTTCAAAATCTATAATTTTGGAACCCAATCCTAGACATACTAGCAAACAGGTGAAGGATTCTGATCCTGCCCGAACCCCTATAATGCAAAAATGTATTTCACATACTCCAGTATTAGCCACTAAGCTTTCAAATCACTTGCATGCTGACCCCCTTAAAAACTCATAGGGTGAAGAAAAAGATATATCTTTGGACAAATCTGTCCAACCATAACTCAATAGACCTCACCCTACTTCACTTATTATTGAAAATGCTAATAATGACTTGTTTATTCAGGATTCTGGTAGTGATAATCAACCTGAAGATAAACTAAAATCTACTACCTCAAGTACTATGATGTATGGGGAATATAATATCAATACTAATAGTTCTCCCCATACCAAATTCCCCCTTGTAGCTTCTTATTTTAAAAATAGCAGCACCACCTCGGTGGTTCAAGAACCTGCATGCAGAAATAAGTCAGAAGAGGATTGCAATTATCCTGAATTAGCTAGTTCAGGTAAATACTGCATTTTGAACTCTAACTCTAACAATGGAAAGCAGCAGGTCACTGGTGAGAAAACACACCATGCTACTAATGCAAATGCCACATTAAAAATAGAACTAGCTGGATATAAGTAGTTACCATTGACTACTCCAAACAGTCAATTAGTTCCACCTTCAATCGCTAAAATGAGTGATACTACACCTTTGGCCACAAAAGAATCAGGTACTGCTTCTACATTTATAATTCAGACTGCTGGTATTTCTCATTCTGTCATTCATAATGGTATTCTGGAAATTTGATTAATTCTCATTATGTGGTTCATACTGACACATCTACTAGGAACACTGTAGATTCACATGTGAATACCTCTCTACATGACTTACCCATGAATAATGATATGGGAATCTCAACATTCAACCCCTTGGCTACTTAAAAAAATAAACAGAAGCATAACACTAGTCCAAGCAATGATAAAAAAACAAGAAGATCTTCTAGGCAAAAGGACACAATGAATAAAAAAAAGGGGAGTTCTAGATCCAAATATAGGTCTAAATGAAGATTTTCTTTTGGAATTGTCATGGTATTTCCAACTATAACACTCTTATCATATTAAAAAGAGTGATCAACACTCATTGCCTAATATTTTTTGCTATTTCTGAACCCAAATATAATTATTCAACTAATTATTCCCACTTATGAAAACATTCTTATTCTTTTATAGGTGCAACCAAAAATTCCTCCAATGTTGAAACCCTTTGGGTTTTTTCACACACATCTCTTAAAAATGTCAATGTGTTTAATGTCTCTGAGCAAGTCTTTACTTGTGACATTGTAATTGATGGCACTCACTCCTACTCCTTTATTTATTCTAAAAATAGATACCAAGATAGAAGACCCCTATGGAATGTACTTACATATTTAGGTACCAATATCAATACTTCATGGTTTTTTATTGGGGATTTTAATTCCATTTTAAACACAACTGAGAAAATTGGTCTGACTCATGGTACTATTTCCATGAGAGAATTCAAAACATCTATTGAAGACAACAATCTTGTATAACTCAATATTACTGGTGCCAAGTTCACTTGGTATAGGAGGCACTACAATAGGGTGGTTGCCTCAAAATTGGATAGAGCCTTCGCAAACGTCCATGCCTTGGATAAATGGGACTCTATCTCTAGCATCACTCTCCATAATCTTCACTCTGACCATCAACCCATTCTTTTCAATGTCTCCACCAAAAATATGAAACCCTAACTTCCTTTCAGATTTAACAATGTGCGGTTTTCCTATGATGATTGCACTGACATCATCAAAAATATTTGTTCTTTTATGTCTCACTTCAATGATACCTTTGCCTATCTTGTTAAATTAAAAAACCTCAAACAGATACTCAAAATTTGGTGTAGTTCCACTACCAAACAGTTTAAAAATGATATTCTTCTTCTTGAGGATGATCTTACTCAACTTCAAAACAATAACACTAGCTCTAATTTCAATACTGATCTAACTCCAGAACTCAATATTTCAGTTAAACTAAACTCTTTTCTCAACTTTAAAGAAAAAATGAGGAAACTAATTTTTAAAGTTAAATGGTTATTTGATGGTGACAAGAACACGAAGTTCTATAACTCACTTCACAGAGTCAGGAAAGCTTACAGACCTCTATCTCTGTTAAAAGATGGTGACAACCTTTTAGACAATGAGGCTAATATTGCTAATCATATTGTCTCTTACTTTGAATCCATCTTCAATGGTCCTGACAAGAACAAAGACCTCATTTTTTAGGTCCTTCCAAAAGTGGTAAATGATGAGGATAATTCCTTCCTTCTAAACATACCAATTGATCATGAAATTAAAGACACCATCTTTAGTTTGAATCTTGATAGTGCTCCAGGCCTTAATGGTTTTAATAAAGGGTTCTTTCAGAAATATTGGGACATCATTAATTTTGTTGTTTGTAAACTTGTCAAATATTTCTTCTCCAATGGTATCCTTCCTCATGGTCTGAATGCTCAATTTATTTATTTGATTCCTAAAGTGGACAATGATTCTGAGATTCACCTTTTTAGACCCATTTCTCTCATTAAAACCCTCTTTAAAATCATCACCAAAATCATTTATAATAGACTTTCAACTATCATGGAAAAAAATTGTTTCTTGGAACCAATTTGGTTTTATTAAAGGTAGATCTATACAAGATTGTATCTGTATTGCCTCTGAGTACATCAAAACTCTTCACAAATTTAACAGAGGGGGTAATATCATTATTAAGATTGGCATCAATTTTTTTTAATACCATGGACTGGAGTTTCATATTCAAGGTTCTACAGGGATTTGGTTTCAATGACTCTTTTATTCCTACAATCATAACCCTTTTTAACTCGACCTCTATTTCTATCCAGATCAATGGTTCTCCCAAGGTCTACTTTAAATGCACAAAAGGTGTAAGTCAAGGTGACCCCCTATCTTCCATTCTTTTCTCCATTGTGGAGGATTATTTTAGTCATCTCCTCAATAGTCTTGTAGAATAGACTAAAATTAAACCCATTCATGTTTCCAGGAATGCGACGACTCCCACTCACCTTCTATATTCTGATGACATCATCCTTTTTTTCAAGGTGATAAAAAGAATATTCGAAACCTCAAAAATTCCCTATCTCATTATGAAAATGTTTCTGGTCAAACCATTAGCTGGAAAAAATATTCCATCTTCTTTGGAAAAAGATTCCCCTCCAGCTGAAAAGGTACCATTATCAGTGACTTAGGCATTAAAGAGGGTTCCTTTCTATTTACTTACCTTGGTTTTCCCATTTTTTGGGGAAGACCCAAGTCTTCTCACTTTTCTGAAATTGTTGACCAAATTTGTAAGCAAATTTCCTCTTGGAAAGGGAAATATCATTTGTTAGTAGGATGATTATTCCTTGTCAAATCCACTATTGTTTCCAAACTGGTTTACTCTATGACGGTTTATAAATGGCCTATCTGGCTCATCAAAAAAATGAACACCTTAATAAAAAATTTCATCTGGATTGGTAGTTTGTTGGAAAGAAAGCTTGTGACTGTCCCATGGTCATCTTGTTGCAAAACTATTGATAAGGGTGGTATTGGAATAAAAAATCATAGATACTTTAATGAGGCCCTTCAAGCTAGACTCACGTGGAACCTTTTTTATAGCAATTCAGATTATGTCTCTTTTATCAAAAAGATATTTCTTGGAAAACTCAAGGAATAAAAGTTGAGTTTCCTCAAATCATCTGTCTATCATTCTATGAAGAGATATTTTTCCACCATCATGAATGATTTCAGATGGATGGTTACAGGGAGTCCTCCATAAACTTCTAATTGAATAACTAGACTAGCACCCCTCTTATTTCTATAAATCATCCTAACCAAACCCCTGCAAACAATAGCTATTATATTAGTGATATTCTAAATTCTCACAATGATAATATTCTTGAATCCATTATGAACATCATTAATAACTATCCTTTCTCAAACAATGATGATTTTTTAATTTGGGAACCTTCTCACAATGGTATGCTCAATTCTAAAAACTTTTATAATCATTTTTTCTGAAATTCTGAAAGTGATTTTGATTGGATAAACCCTTTTGAAAAAACTTGGATAAAACCCTCAATATTTACTCTCATTTGGTTCCTTTCCCAGAACAGAGTTCCCAAAGACAGATGCCTTCAATCGTTTGGTATTCAACTTTGCTCCAAATGTAGGCACTGCAATCAACACCGCGAAGAAACTAACCACCTCTTCCTTTCTTGTGCTACTACCTCTGCTCTATGGAACTATATTTTTGACATTTTTAACTGCAGTTGGTTGATTCTTGACTCTGTTAACACTCAACTAAAGAGATGTGTAGAAATGGAAAACTCTCAGAAAATTAAGAACCTCTTCCTTGCTGCTGTTGCTGAGATCCATCATGTGATCTGGTATGATATAAATACTATTACTTTTAGAAATTCCTCACTCAATCATAATGCAGGATGAATGTGGATTCTTATTTCCATACGTGGAGATGATTTGATGTAAAAGGGTCACTGCAACAACACTGTTCATGACTTTATGATTCTGCGACGTCTTCAGATTGAAGGAAATTTTTGTCAGCCACATCGTACCTTTGAAGTGTTTTAGCATGCTCCCTTTCCTGGTTGGATCAAGGTCAACGTTGATGGTGCCTCAATAGGAAATCCAGGTCTGGAAGGTTGTGGTGCTATCTTCAGGAATCACCTTGGTCAAATCCTTGGATGCTTCCTTGGGAACTATGGAACTGCTTATTCTTTGGAGGCTGAAATGATGGGCATGATACATGCAATTTCTTTCACTAGGAATTATGGTTGGAACAATCTCTGGTTCGAAAGAGATTTGGCCACCATTGTACAAGATATTTGGAACAATGTGACACACCTTGTGTGTCCAATCACTACTCGATTAATGGATTTCATCCGCTCACTTTTCGACATCAACTTCATTATCACTCATATCTATCGTAAAGATAATACGGTTGATGATAGCCTTGCTAAAAAAGGAGTAAATCAAGACATTACTTGGCATGAAGATCTTCCTACTGATCTTCTCCATATTCATAATAAAGATTGTAATATGATCTCGTCCTTTAGACTCATGCAATATTTTTATTTTATTTAAATTATTCTGGAATTCAAAAACAATTCTCACAACTTACCCATTTTAACCAATTCTACCTTTTTTTGTAGCTCATGGTATTCCTTATGCACTTAATTAATTCTGTCTGATAATGATTGAATGCACTAAAACCTAAGACAAAATAGAGGTATTTCATGCACTAAAAACTTCTAAGACAAAATTCGCCAAATAATTAATCAGGGGATCATGTTCCAAATGAAACATTGTTAATGATTCATGATGTTTCCAACTCAAGGCATCCTCCACTTTGTTTGATTTTTCGGGATGGTAATTAATTGTGCAATAATAATCCTTTATCAGTTCAAGCCATCTTCTTTTTCTCATGTTTAATTCCTTCTGAGTTAATATATACTTCAGACTTTTATGGTCTGCATATATTTGACATTTGGCTCCATATAAATGATGCCTCCAAATTTTCAAATAAAAAACAACAGCTGCCAATTCCAAATCACGTGTGGGATAATTTAACTAATGAGGTTTTAGTTTTATTGAAGCATAATCAATTAACTGATCATTATACATTAAAACACAACCAAGTCCCTTCAAAGAAGCATCACTATAGATGAAAAAAATCACCATTTAGGGAAGGCAAGTCCAAAATTAGAGCATTAACCAATATCTTATTTAGATCCTAAAAACAAAAATCACATTCTTCTGTCCAAATTTGTTTTACCCCTTTTCATGTAAACTTAGTTATCAGGCTAGATAACTGTGAAAAATTCTTAACAAAACATCAATAATAACCTTCTAATCCAAGAAAACTATGAATCTCTGTAACATTTTTGGGTCTTGTCCATTCATCAACCACTCTTGTTTTGGAAGGATAAACTATTATTCCATAATTATTTTAAATGTTCCCAAGAAAAGAAATCTATTGTAAACAAAAATCAAAACTTTAAGGTTTATAAAATAACCATTAGATGTTTTTCATGCTCCTCTTTATTTTTAGAAAATACTAGAATGTCATCAATAAACACAACCACAAACTTATCCAATAACTCATGAAATATTGTATTCATAAGATTCATGAAAATAGAAATTACATTAGTTAACCCAAACGGGATAACAATAATTTCATAATGACCATATCTAGTATGAAAGCCTGTTTTTGGTATGTCATCTTCTTTTACTTTCAACTGATGGTATGCTGATATCAAGTCAATCTTGGAAAAGTAATGATCTACCTAGAGCTAATCAAACAAGTCATCTATGTGAGTAAAAGGATACTTATTTTTAATAGTGATGTTATTAAAAGCTATATAATCAATGAAAATTCTCATGGAACCATCTTTCTTTTTAATGAACAAAACAGGATCACCCCATGGTGAAGTGCTAGGATGAATGAAGCCTTAATCAAGAAAATCCTGTAACTGATTTTTCAATTCAAGAAATTCTATTTGAGCCATATAATATGGGGGTTTTGAAATTGGATTAGCATTAGGAACTAAGTCAATTGTGAATTCGACTTCTCGATCATGTATGCCACTGGGTAACTCATCAGAAAAAACATCAAGGTATTCATTTACCACTGACACATCATTAATCTGAACAGTTCCTTTGTTTTCAACAATATGAGAAAGATCACTTTCATTTCCATCTTTCAATAGTTTCTCAACTTCTTGATATTTTATCAATTGTATGGGTTCATTCTTGTATACAAACTAAAACTCTTTCTGAAAAAAAAAACTTCTTTATCCCTATAGTCAATCATTGCATGATAAAAAAAAGCAAATCCATTCCCATAATAACATAAAACTCAACTAAGGGTAAAAAAACAAGGTTTTCAGGTAAGTCTTTCTATAGACCATAATAGAAAGATTCTTATAATTCCTATTTCCTATAATATTTCCCCTTGTGTTTTAACAACAAGTTTTGGTCTCATTTTTTGAGGTGACATTTCTAATTTACCAGAGAATTTCTCAGAGACGAAGGAATGTGTAGACCCCGTATCAAACAAAACTTAAGAAAAATCTGAGTAAATAAACAAAGTACCTGATACAACTTCATTGGATGACCCGAAAACTGCTAACATAGTCAAAAAGGATCTCACTACACCTTTCTTCTTATAGTATGGATTCTATGCTCCACTTAGATCTCTCTTTAGGTAGGTATTTTCATAGTGACCCATCTCACCACATTTAAAGCACTTAACAGTTTGCTTATTAGGATTAGTCTTAGGATCATTTTTATTACAATATTAGGCCATATGTCCAAACTTACCACATTTAAAAAAAATTCCTAGTTTTTCTAAGACATTCCCCAGGGTTCTTCTTGCCACACTTTTCACAAACTAAAAACATGATTTCTTACCATCAGATTTCTTTTGTTGATTCTTACCCATCGCTCGCCATCTGGACCTCTTCTTATACTTGTTTCCAAAATGCACATGATCATCATTAAACTCTATATTTACCCTCTCAACACATCAGATAAGTTTCTCATAACTTTTAAATTCACAGGGGGCCAATTCCCTTCAACACCTTGGCTTCAGTCCGGAGTAAAAGTTGTTGATTTTTCTATCAAGATGTATAATAAGATTTGGATCATACCTTGCTAGTCGGGTGAAGTTCGATTCATACAAAACCACTGAATCTTTCTCCTTTTTCTTCAATTCAAGGAATTAATTTTCCATCCTTTGATGCACCACCTTAGGAAAATATTTTTCAAGGAAAAGACTTTTAATTTCATCCCACTATAAGGCATAAATATCCTCTCTATCCCAGATATTCTTTACTGTTGACCACCACTGATTATCTTCACCTTCAAAATGATAAATGGAAAGACATAGATTTTGATTATCTGAACAACGCATTAAATCAAATATACTTTCAAGGGATTTAATCCACCCTTTAGTCGCTACTGGGTTAGAATATCCATTGAAATAGGGAGGGTGTTGTGTTATGAAATGTTTCACTATTGTCATGTTCCATTGTGGTACCTCTGGTTGTTCTATTGCATGGATTCCACCACCATTTATTTCTTTATTTAGCTGATCCATTACTATCATAAACTATTCAGTTCCAATCCCTACCATTCCAGGCTGCATATTCGGAAGGATGTCGTTTTATTGGTGCCTCTCCTCTTCAGATTCCCTATTTCTTCTATGGAAAACCATTATAAACAAACATATCTTAGTCGAAGAAAAATGGTAATTTTTAAATTCTATAACATCTCAAATTAATCATAGAGTAAAAATCATTTATGGTATTCTTTTAACATCATCCTAACCCCTAAAGTTTCTAAACCATCCTCTGATACCAACTATAAGGACCATACCTTATTACATTACATAATCTTGAATTTAGTCAAGAATTCACTTCCTTTCACATTGATGATTTTTTCAAGTTTAGATCTTTAGATATTGGGACATAAAACAATCATTAAATTACACATTATTATAGAGTGGATACCATAAAAATAGTATTCCTTTCATGGAAAATATAAAAATTTTCCCATAAAACATGATTTATTTGACTAATATTCAAACATTTA
This sequence comes from Viscum album, assembly GCA_963277665.1. Taxonomy (NCBI): domain Eukaryota; kingdom Viridiplantae; phylum Streptophyta; class Magnoliopsida; order Santalales; family Viscaceae; genus Viscum; species Viscum album. The sequence goes on from OY728125.1 coordinate 160,616,741, forward strand.
ACATGGATTCCTTAATTTTCCTACACATATTTATAACATGTGAAAATCATTTAAAAACATGGGATGAGCACAAAAATCTCAGTAAGGGATATAAAAGAAAGAAAGAACACATTAGTCCATGAACACTTGTAAAGTATGAAATCATTTTCAAAAGATATACTTGTCACCCATATATACTTACTTTGTGAAACATGTGATTTACACATGATACACACAAAACATAAGAACATAAATAGAATCAAAAAGGTATCTTGGTACATTACTTACATAATCTTGTAACCCTCTCGGCTACCTTATAATTTGTAACCCTCACAACTACCTTACAATTTGTGTAACCATTGTAATTACACATGGAGTAAACATATGAACGACCTACAAATTACACATACCCATTTAATTGGAGGGACATATAGGTCCAAATAATCATCATAAACAATTCCCAAGATCCATAACATAAACATACAACCTGAATAATAGTATAGAAACATTTATTTTGAATTTTGTAAGAGAGAATTTTTAAAGAATATTTTAAAATAAAATCCCCTTATAAATATCACATAATTGAAGTGTGACTTAATAGAGTGGATGTAATATGTATATAATCTGCAAATAAACATAATGAAACATAATATAATCATAATTCATCACACAAACAATTTAAATTCCACATAAATAATGTAGTATAAGGTTAACCCAAAGGATGGAAATCGGGTTAAGAATTCCCTTACCTTGGGCTTGTCTTACTTAAAACTTGTTTAAAACTTAGGTATAATGGTTAAAATAGTGTTCTTAATATCTTACAGAAACATATACATCTTTATAATACCTTATATGATCATTTAATTACATCATTTCACCCTTTAATTGTTAGTATTTTGTTCCTTGCACAGTTTTTGGGTGAGTTCTTTACATGATTTCCATGATTGGTTCATGATTGATTGGTCTTGTCGATTGGATGTGAAACTCCAGAATTGGAATGTAATGGTATTTATATATTTAAATTACCATAAATTATACCATTTATCATTTTGAATTCTTACATGATGATGATTCATAAGTTAAAACATTAATGATGTTCATTTAGATCATTTTAGTGGTTCATTGATAATAATGACCTCATTTTGTTTTATAAATTAAAATCATGTGTAAAAAATGAATTACAGAATCATGGATGAGAAATAATACATATATTATAACCTATTTAAAACATAAAAATATTTTCATGACCAGTCTTGAAGGAAGTAAAAGAATTTGAAATCACATCTTCCACGATGTTGGTAAATCGACACATCACAGACGGTGTTTTAATTCCTTGAATAAGTGTTAGAGGGGAAGAATAATGATGATGAATTTTCCATGAACATGATAAAATACATAATACACATTTTTTATGGAGATTTCATGCCTCTTGGGTAATAGGATTTGAGGAAATAAAAGAAAGGAACTAAAAATAAAAGAAAAGTTGAGAAATCCCTTACAAAAATTCGACAGCCTAACGACTATTCTACATGGTTTTAGAAAATATTAAAAATAGAGGGGACAAGTTTAACCCATATAGAAATGAATCATAAAACATAATATAGAAAAAAATAAGATGAAAGGAATAAAATGGTATGGATTATATAATTCTATACCACAAAAAAGAGAATCTGAATTGAAAAAGAAAGAAGTTGAGAATTTTCTTACCCTGTAGAGTAACTACTTGAACTTGAAGGCTGGGACCTTGGGTGATTGAGGAAACATTGGGAGGACTACTAGGGTGGTATGGAGGCTAGATCTTCATTGATGAAGAATTGGGAATGAATTTAATGAAATAATGGTTTGGTATTTATAGCAAAAGTGAGGGAGTATTTTAATAATTTCCAAGGGACACCTCATTAGTGGTATTTACAAAACCATCGGCTTGCCCATGGTATTTGCCAAAAGTATTAGCCACTTGGGACATATCACATCTTAGTTTAATGTACAAAAGTCAACCAGATTTATTACATCATTATTACATCATTAATGATGTCATTAACAAACTGAAGCTCAAAACCGTATTTTTTTTACTATTCACTGAAAAATCAACTGTTTCTGAAAAATACCAAAAATTCACTATAACCCTTTTTCGATGTATAGAATTCAAAAATGAAATCCATTTTTTGAAAATAAATTTCTAAATTTTATTAATTTAATTTTTAAATAAAATCATACTTAATTAAGAAATTAACAATTTTAATTCTATAACTGCTTCTATATCACATTAAAAAATTAACCAATATGTCATTATATTAAATCCTTAAGAAAATAAAATAAAAATATAATTTACTATTCACTAGGGTCATATTACTATTCATATGGGTATGTTACTATTCACAAAAAAAAACAAGTTGGTTCCATTAGACTCCAAATAATATACTGAACATAATTGTAGATGACCGTTTTTTGAAATTCAAAACATAAAAGTAGTAAAATTATGTTTAAAGTATAGTTATAATTATATACTTAAAACAAAGTTTCATGCATTTAAATTTATTTTTAGAAAACCTTGGTGTGTTACATAGTCTACCATCACTACAGTTCACTTCAGTGCCGTTACTGGTCCCTCAACCGCCCTAGTAAATGAATGGGGCAAGCAAGGGCCAAATCCCGAGTCTGGTTCGAGGAGATTATGGGACATCCTTGCAGCAGACCAGTTCCCAGAGATGTTCTGGCCCATTGCAACCGTGGGTTTCAATATTCCAAAATCTCTCACCTAGGATGAGGCCACGTGCTTCTGCCAAACTCTCTAGGAAACACACTTCCATATCCGTCATCAGAAGGTGGATTACCCCAAGAGCCAAGAAAATTTTGAAGTCATCGTCTAGTAATGCCGCATGGTTGAATTGGTTGTGCTCCCCATGGATCAGCGCCCTGAGTCACCCGATCTCCATCAGAACCTATAGTAACGATGCGCCCAAATCTTTACAGTGCTTCATAGAATTATTATAGAGGCTTCAACCATGTTCAGATCCATGGTTGGGGGCAGTATTCTTCTCTTCATTTTAGTTCTATCCGGTGCTAGCCTGACCTACCATGTGATATTGATGATATGCCTTCAGGTATAGTCTCACTTAATATGGAAAACCTATTAGAGGAAGAGACCAAGATAGGGATACTTGAAGATAAATTACCCCCCAAGGTGGTTCCACACCTATAATATCCTTTTGGAAGGGTTAATAACCACCAAAGAAATTTACTGGGCCTTCCAGCACCTTCTGAGTCATTATCCATCGGTCAGGACCTCAATAAGGGTAAAGAGAATGCTGAGACCATCAAACCATATGACCCATCTAGCTTAGTGAAAAAGATGGAAGATGACCCCAAAATGGCTGTGTTGTATAAAAAACTCGAAGAACATAAAAAGATGGTTGATGACCTTCTCGCCGAATGTGCTACGAAATAGCTACTAGATTATGGTAATCCTTAACCAGGGTAGCAGGGGCAGGTACGGCCTCCCCCGGGTGAGTTTCCTCTAGGTGAACATGACCATACTTCCCATATATACAGGGTAGAGTCCAAAGTTTATAGAAATATGGTGCGATATGCATCACCAAATCCACCCAAGTTGTGTGATAACCCTCCTCAGGACCCAGCTTAAGTTCCCCCACTCCATAGGTCATCCCTCTGGAGGCCCTGCAAGTCATCCCACTAGACACTCCACAAGCTATTGGGCCTTCTTACCATGTTTAAGAACCTATCAATGTACTGGTGTTCAGAGATCCTCATTAAGACAAGAATCCATGCTAAGATGATCTGATGGCCACTCTCATTACCCACCTTAAGGCCCCAGAAACTTGACAGGTGGAGATCCTACCTAATGGAAAGTCGTATCCAACATGGGTGGTTGATATTCCAGCATTCCCTATTTTTATAAATCCTACATTATCCCCCTTTAATTGTATGGGAGATCCAATGATGCATCTTTCCTACTTTATTTCAGGGTGTGGACCCATGTTGGGAACTCCAGTGCAACAAGAGGCTGCCAAGCTCCGGCATTTTTTACAAACATTGGAAGGGCCTACGTTTTTCTGGTGTAACCAGATAACCATTGGGTCAGTAGCTAGTTCAGAGGATATTCGTAGATAGTTTCTCTACCAGTTCAGTTCCATGACCCAGAATACAAGCATTTCTAACCTCTTCAAGTGAAAACAGAGTCCTGAAGAGTGCATCGTGGACTTTGTCGCCATGTGGAAAGGCCTCACGTACTCCCTTGATATGTCATTGACTCAAGAACATCTACAAAAAATGCATGTGAATAATTTAAAAAATGAATTTTTACCTTCTCGAATCACTCAAAACTACCCAGGGGGATTTCTAGATTTCTCTAACAAATCCTAGAATCTAGAGGAAGCCTTGGAGAAATCCAACAAGGGACATACATTGCCTCCTGTGGCCCCCATAAGAAGAGCCGATAAGTCTAAGCCCACCATGGTAGAAAAAATAGAGGCTCATAGGTAGCTTGATTTATTACTAGTGTAACCACCTCCACAGCTTCACCAATTCCCACCACCTTAGGCATAACTTTTGGACTAGTAGTGCCCACCTCATAATCAGAAAGCACCTCCACATAACGCACCCCCTTCACCTAGTAAAGATAATCAGGTTCCACCTCCTCGATAGGCTCCTCCAGCCCCTCTCTAGGGCTAGGATCCTAGGGCCCCATTATAAAAAATAATGATCTTTACCTACTCATTTAATTAGTCTCAGGTCCCCAGTTATTTTCTAAGTACCTTGGATAGGGGAATCCTACTGTTTCTGGAATGTAGGATGAACAATGAGGTAGATGTCACTAATTTCCCCAATTACTTCTCCTATCAATAGATCCTTGGGAACACCCTCAATTAATGATATGTGTTTAAAGTCTAGCTTGAAGACTAGGTTTATAACAACATAGTCAAGTTAGTTCTAGCCCCAACACAGGTGGCATGTGTATTCATAAAGCCTGACAATGACAGTGAAATTGAAGGTGAATGGCAGTAGATTCCTAATAGAAAGTCTCAAAATTTTGATGACCGTATGGCTCATAAGGCAGTTTCAAATGCCCATGGTATTATCCATGCACCTTTGAACTAATTTGATCCTTTAGAAGTCTCACCATTACCTGCAACCACTATTTCTGTTTCAATATCCCAGTCTTCCTCTTCCCAGAAGGGAAAGCATCGATGATGCAAGGGAAAGAAAATTCCCCCACCGATGGAATCATCATCCCATAATATCAGTGATTTCATGCCCCCATATATGGATATTACCCCCAAAATCCACCCAATGATGGATTATTATTCAATAAGTGATCAATGGTATGCTTCAGTAAATACTGTGAAGCTGGTAAACCCCTGTGTGGTTCCTGATGATGAGGAGCACCGAAAGGATCCTACCAATGTCCCCAACCAACGCCAGTGTTGATGGATCCATGGTTATGTGATTCATTGGAATGCATTGGTCATTGCTTTCAGCCAAGCCGTTCATGCCATTAAGACCAGACAGCAGGCCCATCGCATCGATCAACACACACATCCTTCTCATCTTGTTTCATCAGATCTACCTCCATCACTGTTTGTGTGACTTGATCAGGCAGAGCCACCACGTCTATGCTATGATTAGCCACATTCTCCTATGGATAGACTTCAGTCATCTGGCCCTTAGATGGTAGTCACTCCACATGATTTGACTAGTGAGAAATGAGAAATTCCCAACACTTTCCAGAATCCTACGGCTCAACCAACAGCAGCCGTCAAACCTCTTGTTACAGATCGACCTCATGTCAATAGAAGTGTATTCCTGGAAAAAAGTATGATATCCTCAGGAATATCTCCATAATTTCTATGAAGCTAGCTATTCTAGAGTCTCTTTTCCTGTCAGAGGATATGCGCGAATCCCTTGCAGAGGCTTTAAGAATCCCCCGCCAGTTTGAGGTAGAGGTAGCAGCCAGAAAATCCTTCTATGCTGAGGCAGTCGAGCATACAGAATGTCAGGCCATTATCTGTTTCTCTGGAGGAGATGGAGGTTCTCCCAAAGAGGGGAACATACTCCCATTTTACATCACTATCCATTTCAACATCGTGAAGGTTTTACACTATCTTGTCGACACGAGATTTAGAATCAACCTTATCTTGACCTAGACACTCCAAAATATGGGACTATCTGAGGCAGATCTGATCCCCTCTGACCTGAAAATTCAACTTTATGACAGGATAGAGTAGACTCCAGTTGGAAAAATTCTTCTGAAGACCTATTTTGGAATCCTAGTTTCTAGCACCAAGTTCATGGTTGTCTCACAAGACACCACTTACAATGCATTAATGGGTAGGCCATGGCTCCACCTGCTCATGAAAGTCCCTTTTTCATATCACCAAATCCTTAAGTACTCCCTTAATGGTTAAGTAGGCATACTACAAGGTGATATGTCTCCCTTTGACTCTTGTGAAGCCCACTATTTGGATTCCAATTATTACAAGAGTAAGGAAAAAAAGATTCAGGATAACAAGGTTGAACATGCTATGACTGTGACCGACCCATGTATAGACCTGTATAATGCCTACATTTTCCTGATCCACCGATTGGAGGCCACGACCCCAGATTTGGGTCAATGTTTTGTTGTCTCTAGAATGAGGGGGAAGTAGATTCCAAATTCCAAGGAAGACCGGATGATCACCTAGTATTCCTATACAAATCAAGTTCGGGTGATCCTAGAGACCCTTATTCCTATAAGGTATCGGGATGTCCACCAAATGGCAAAGACAATACATCATACTTACTTTTTTAGTAGGGTTGGGATAAACCAGCTCAAGCTAATGCACCACTATTGCTTTGATATCATCAAAAATGGACCCTTGGGTCGAATGCCAGATGGTATTGGGCTGATATATTTTTTCACCATGGTTTCAGCATCACATGAGCTCTCCGGTGAGGTTACCACTATCGCCCAGGCTGGCACCAGTGCCCTATTAGGATCTTTCAACTAAGGAAATCTCTTCCTACTGATGATACCTCCTCTATAGATGAAGAATAGGATTTGGAGGATGGTCCTCCTATATTCAAAGAGGGTGTCTCCACCATAGTTGATGAATTGGTATAGGTAAACCTCGATAATGAGATGGATCTGAAACCAATGTTTATCAGCACCACTATGCCTGTTGAAGAGAAACAATGATATGTGGATTTTCTAAGTTAGCATCATGATGTATTCTATTGGAGTTATGATGAGATTACAGGGCTAGATCCTCAGGTTTCCATCCACCACCTCGGTCTTCTAGAAAATCGTCACGGGTTCAAACAACCTCCCAGAAAGATGCACCCTTATCATGGAGCCATGGTCGAGGCTGAGGTCGATAAGCTCATCAATAACTACCTCATTAAGGAGGTCTAGTATCCCAGAGGGTTGAATAACATCTTGCTCTTCAGGAAGAAGAAAAGATAGATCGGTGTCTACATTGACTTCTGGGATCTCAACCGTAACTGTCTAAAGGATGATTTTCCCCTTCTTGCAACATATATATTGATCGATTCCACCAATGTTTTCTAGGATCTTTCATTCATGGATGGGTATTCTGGGTATAATCAAACCCGAATGAACCCTGAGGATAAAGAGTCTACCACCTTTAGGGCACCACAAGGTACTCTTTTCTACCAAATAAGTCCCTTCGGTCTAAAAGAATGCAGGTTCCACCTATTAGCAGGCTATGCACCACATATTCAAGCCAATCCTAGGATAATTTGTGAAATTCTACCTGGATGATATGGTGGTCAAATATCTTCAGTGTCAACACCATCTCAAAGATCTAGAGAAAGTGTTCGTATTCCTTCGTTCCCACCATTTAAAGATGAACACCTTGAAGTGTGCCTTTGGGGTCACCTATGGAAAGTTTCTCAGCTTCGTTGTCTGATATAGATGCATTGAGATCAATCGAAATAAGATAAAGGATATCCGTTAGAAGTCTCCTTTGAGAAAAATTTGGGAGATCTAAGGCTTTCAAGGCCACTTATCCTACATACAGTGATTCATCCCAAATCCGGCTAGCAAGTGTAATCCCTTTTCCCAACTCATGAAGAGAGGTTTTGATTATCAGTAGGATGAGGAGTGTCAGACTAATTTTTTGGAAATCAAGCAGCACCTAATATGACTTTCGGTTATGATGCCACCCAGTCCTGAAATCCACTAGTCCTATATGTGACCTCTTTGGAATGATCTCTCAGTGTCCTTCTCACTCAAAAGAACAATGTGGGAATAATGAACAATTTATACTATATCAGCTGCATGCTCCTCGATACAGAGACTATATACTCCTATGTTGGGAAGAACTACCTCATGCTGGTATTCGCAGTATAGAAACTGTGACATTATGTACAACACCATGATATATAGCTAATGTCTTGTGTGGATCCGCTGAAGTAAATTCTGAACCGCCCCATGTTGAAAGGCCATCTAGCTTGATGGGAAGCAATCCTCCAATAGTTCAACATCAAAATTTTCCCTCAGAAGGATATCAAGGGACAAGACTTGAAATATTTTATGTCCATCCATCCATCTCCCATAGAGCAGTCTTTGTACATTGATTTTCTAGATGAGGCAATCCTCTCAGTAGATCAAGACATTCCATGTTAGAAAATTCACTTTTATGGAACTTCCTAAATCCCCAATGGTAGAAGACTCAATGATCCCAAACTAAATAGAGTAGGTCTGGGTATCTTCCCCACCACGCCTGCACAATCTGTCCTACCTTATTCATTTCTGTTGTCAGAGGGATATACCAACAATGACGTAGAGTACCATGTTTTGGTCACTAGTCTCGAGTTAGAGCTCGAGATTTAAGTTCCCCCTATAAGTGAAAGGGGAATATAAACTAGTAATTAAGCAGATCAACGGTGACTACGTTATTAGGAAGACAGATCTTGTACCGCTATTAGAACGTACCCTCCAGTTGATGGCCCAATTCCCTTCTCAGACAGAAGTTACTCATGTACCTTGTTCATATAATAGTAAATCCAACACCCTGGTCATCATGTCTTCATCTCTTATAGAGCCCGAACAGGATGATTTTATTATCCATGTGGCACATTAGAGATTCATCGCTCCCATCGCTCCTAACGATGATGATAGACTGCAGGTAAGCCACTTTACTGCCGATGCCTCCACATCGGGAACTCAAGGCCCCCATACTATGGTATTGGAAGTGAATCCTGATGAAAGGACCCCCTTTATCGAGTATCTCTTACACAGTAATATCTCAGAAGATCGATCCAAGCGTGAGTGGATACGATGACACATAGTGCGGTTCACCCTCTAGAGTGGTCCTAGCCTTAAACAGATCCTCTACATACATGGGTTCGATGGGATGCTTCTCCATTGCATTCATAAAGATGATATTTCTCTGGTCATGTAGAAAGTTCATTCTGGTTCCCTTGTGTCTCATCATATAGGGCCGAAACTCTCTCATCAGATATAGAGATTAGGTATTTTGGGCCCACCATGATCCGTGACTGTATGGAGTATTCCAAGAGGTTCCATGCATGTGAAATTCATGCTAATTTTGTGCATCGTCCACCATAACCTATCCACACTACAAAGTACTCTTGGCCCTTTGCGGTCTAGGGACTCGATGTCATGGGATAATATCCACCGGCAACAGCTTTCCAGTGTAGGTTCATCCAGACCACTAAGGATTTCTCTTCCAAGTGGACAGAGGTAGTTCCACTCAAGGAAGTCAAGGCCCATTCTATCGTTGAGTTTGTGAGCTCAAATATCATAAACCAATTTAGATTCCCTTATTCCATCCTCATCGATAACAACACCAACTTCTGAGTGGACGAGATAAAGAAGTTGTATGTCAAGTACAATATCTATTCTAATCACACCTCTTGCTACCATGTGAAAGAAAATGGGTTGATTGAGTTGTTTAAAAAAACACTCTATAAAATTTTATAGAAGATGGTTGGTCAGAACTAGAAGACTTGGATAAACAAACTCCCCAACGCTCTCTGGGATTATCAGATGATGACTTGTAATTGCACTCAGGTGACCCTATATTCCCTGGTGTACAGAACAGAGGTGGTCCTTCCCATAGAGAATAAGTTACATTCATTATGCATAACAGTCTATGATTATCAGGAACTAGTCAAGTTAGCTGAAATCCATATGGCTGAACTGGATGCACTTGATGAGAATATTCTTTGTTCCTGGAACAATCTGGAAAGTAAGCAGAATAAGATAGCTAGATATTTCAATAAGAAGGTTCTCCTACACTATTTCTTGTAAGGTGACATGGAGTTGGACATGAGAATGCCAATCATACCCAGTATTAAGCCACCGAAGCTGTAACCCAAATGGGAGGGACTTTAAATCATTCACTTGGTTTATCCAAATAGTGCATACTTCCTGGTCACCATGGATGGTGAGAATATTACTCCTCCCACCAATGATAAATTTCTCAAGAATCACTTCTATTAACAGTCCCATATGACTTTAAATTGTTCCATATTTATCGCATGATGTTAAACTACATGGTTTGTCCCAGCTGAAGGATGTAAAACTACCCAGCTCTCATACCGCATGATGTTAAACTGCATTACCATCCTACAAGATGTTAAGCTACCTACACTCATCCTGGTGGACGTTAAACCACCACCCTCACCCCACAAATTGATAAACTACAAATGGTCCTAGCTATATGACCTTAAACTAAGATATCCTATTTCCTTATTGTATGACGTTAATATAAACGACATTTCAGAACTACGTATGGCTTCATTACCATCCTCATGGGATACATAGGAATGTTGAGAATTTTCATCCGTGGCCTAGCCTTAGGTCCCTTGACCTTTTTGGCCTCTTGTACCAAGTCCTCACTTAGGATTTTGTGGTGTGGTATGAACTATATGACCTTGTTCATGTCAGGATATTTTTTCCACATCATGCACATCCCACTGAGACACCCCTCCTTCATCCCTTGTCCTTACCGCAAGATGTTAAATTGCATAGGTACCACCACAATTTACACATCCTATCATTTAGATCACCATTATCTTTCACATATGAAAGGACTCCCTTTAAAATCCTGGTATCATGCCACCTTGTCTCACCTACCATTTTGGTCCAACTTCCCAAAGGATCTTGAACGAAAATTTGACACAAGTCCCGCTTTGGAAATATGGTCAGTGGTCGATGCTTAATTTTTTGTTCCTATTCCAGGTCACACAAGATGGATACTATGTTGCAAACATGGTTAGAATTTATCCTCAATCGTTATTGGTACCCCATGGTCTCCCAAATGATGGGCGTGATGATTCACCTTTTCTTCCCTCATGTCCCATGCACACAACATTAAACTGGGCATCTATGGTCTATGATCTATGGCCATAAACTTAGATCTTCCATTTTCTTATCGCATGATTTGAAACTACACAACATCTCGATAAATACATATGGCTTGATTCTCATCCTCAGGGGATACATAGGAACACCCAAATATTTCGTTTTTGGGTCCATCCCAGGTTCATCTATTCTTTTTCTTGACCACTCGTCCTGAGTTCTCTTCTAGAAATATGAATAGTGTGGTGTATATGGGATTATGTACTCATTGAGATCGGGTTATTCTCTATTACATACACATTACTCTTCAAGATACTCCTTCCCCATGTCCTTGTCATATGACGTTAAACTACATGGTACTTCAGAACTACATCAGTATTGATTCCCATACTCATGGGATATGTAGGAACGCCCGGGCATTTCGTCTTCTAGTCCAACCCTATTTCTTAGAAACCTTATCTTCCCTCTGACCACTTGGCCTAAGTCCTAAGAGCGGGGTCTATGGAGTGGTGTGGGCTTATGTCCCCATTCACGCCAGGTTTGCAATAGCCATGCCACGTGACTCTCTCTTTAGAGCTCTCCATCCCCGTTTCCTCTACTCATCTTCTTGAGTCTTCTACTCTCAAATTGGGCCCCTACACCCTCTTCGGAAATTCACTAACATGCCCAAATGCACTATGATTTGGGATGTAGATTTTTGGGTTCTACATGGACATGTTTTCATCCGTTTCCATGCTTCACGTTTCCCTTTATTTGGGTTTTCATCATCTTTCACATCCAAAAGGACCCCCCGAATGACATGGATGCTAGGCCTCAGTGCTCTCCTTCCATATTGGGCCAACATCCTCAAGGATTTTGAATGAAAATTTGACACAAGTCCCACATTGAAAATATGGGCAGCATTCGATTCTCAATTGTTTGTTCTCATTTCAGGTCACATGATATGGATGCTATGTTTATAACATGGTCAATAGTTATCCTCCATCGTTAAAACACCTCCATTAATCCTTAAATACTGGTTATGTTATTCACATCCATTTCCACTCCATCATGTTCAAGTGGAATTCTAACAATCCTGGTGATATCCCTTAGTGTGCATTTCTGCGTTAAGAGGATGAATCAACGACGTGGTGTCATTCGAGGCTCCACGCAATTTCCTATTTCTATGTATTACACATGTAGCTAAGATATTCTTCGCCCTTGTTTCCAACATCGAGCGTAGCTCACGTGGTCTTAGGGACTTGGTCAAGGTTTTCACCCACTCAGACGAATCTCACTTCTTTCAACCCGAGCTCTATGACTGTAAACTAATCTCCCCTCTTCCTTATCACATGACGTTAAACTGCATGAATTGTGAGAACTATGTACGACTTGATTCCCCTCCTTATGGGATACTTAAGAACACCCGGACATTTCATCTTTGGGTCCAACTCAGGCTCCTCTAATTATCCCTTATGTTCATCCTTTTGGCCTTGAATCTTAGGATTGCATGGTGTGGCGTATACATAATTATGTCCTCATTCACATCGTTTCTATAATATCTGCACCACGTACCCCCCCTTAGGATCCAGTCTATCATATCTCTATCCTTATCGCATGACATTAAACTGTATGAAATTTTCAAGAACTACATCTAGATTGATTCCAATCCTCATGGGATATGTAGAAACTCCCAGAAATTTCATCTTTGGGTCCATCCCCAGGTCCTTTTATCTTTTACAACCCCTTATCCCAAACTCTGTCAGAAGAACGTGGTTTTGTGAGGACCTCTTGGGTCCTCATTCACATTGGGTTTATGATATCCATGCCATGTAATTACCTTCAGTTATCCTCCTTCCATTCTCCTACATCCTTTTTGCATGATGATAAACTACATGAATCTCTCTAGAACTACATATAGCCTGTTTACCATACTCATGGGATACATAGGAACGCCTAGGAAATTCATCTCGGGAACAACCCAAATTCCAACTTTGGTATATCAAACTAAGGTTTCCCCTGGGAGCATGTGGTATAATATGGACTTATAGTGTCCTTATTCACATCGAGTTTTTCAACAACCGTACCATGAGACTCCCTTGTCTCTTCCCTGCCCATTCCAAGTTCTACGACCATAAACTAAGATGTTCCTGCGAGAACTATGGGTGTCTTGATTCCCATCCTCCTGGGATACATAATCACGCACAGACATTTAGTCTTTAAGTCCATCGCTAGGTACAATAAATCCTTCATTCGTCCATGCACATGATGTTAAACTTCATACCCTAGTCTAAGAATCAAAAATTTAAACTATGTGTGGGTTTTCATCAAGAATATGTCATAATATAGAAGGCCGCTTTGGTTCTCATCCACGTTGGGTTTTGCTACTTTACCACCCTGTACACATTCCATTAAACCAAGTCCCCTATCAATGGTCCACTCTATGACCTTAAACTAGGAGTTTTCAACCCCAAGACCCTTTTCCTTGGAAAGGTATTTGACTCCCTCAATCTAAAACGTCTCACTGTCCTACTCAAATGTGATGTGGTGTAGAGCCCAAAGTGTTGGATTCTATATGGACATTCCCTCATTTTATGTCCACACTTCATGAGACCTTTATTTGGATCTCCATCCTCTTTTGTGTCTAAAGGTACCCCATTTACAACCTAGTCTCATGCCACATTGGATCACCTACCATCGTGGTCCAATACCCTAGAAGACCGCAGACAACATTTTGTTATAGGTCCCATGTTTCAGACATGGTCAATGGTCGACCCTCATTTTTCTATCCCCACGCCAGGTGAATCCAAAACAGATGCTGTGTTTCAAACATGGTCAATAATTATCCTCCACCATCATGCCAGCATCATTGAGATCTAGATCTCAAGTTCCATGATTCACATCTTTCCACTTCCTTATGTTTAAGTGTAATTCCAACACACTCAGTTTTACACCTCCGTGCATCTATGTGCATTAAGTAGGCAAGTCAGTATTATTTGGGTGTCATTCACCTTATGTTCTACTTCCCCTAATGTGTGCCTCCCCATACCAGAAAAATACCATCACTACTTTTTGTTTTCCACATCGATCACGACTCACATGGGCTTAAAGGTTTTGGTGGGATGTGTACTGGTGTAGCCGAACCACATGCTTTTGTCCCACATGACATTAAACAAAACTCTCATAACTACATGTGGCTTTATTCCCATCCTAATGGGATAAGTAGGATTTCTTAGACGACACATCTCGGGCCCATCCCAGTTTTCACCTTTGGTCCCTCGACCTAAGGATTCTTCTAGGAGCATGTGGTGTAGAGTGAACTACTTTTTTCCCCATCCACTTCAGATTTATAGTATCTATACCATACGCATTCCCCTTGTGATACACTTCTCTCCACTATCCCTACCGTATGAAGTTAAACTACACAAATCTTCCAGAACTATGTGTGGCTTGATTCCCATCCTAATAAGGTATATAAAAATGCCCGAACATTTTGTCTCGGGCCTAGACCAAATGTCACCATCTTTAGTCTCTCAACCTAATATTTCTATAAGGATTATGTAGTTTGGTATGGAATACTTTGGTCCTCATTCATGTTAGGTCTATAATGGACACACCACATACTCCCCCATTAGTGATCTCCCCTTTCAATCTCCATCCTACCGTATGATGTTAAACTAAACAGGTTCTCCATAACTACATATGGCTTGATTCCCATCCTCATGGGATACATAGGAAAACCTGAACACTTTACCTCAGGTCCATCCCCATGTTAGGCCACCTCTAGTATATGGTCTAAAGAATCCCATTGGGAACACGTGGTGTGGTGTGGACTCTGACGGTCCTCATTCATGTCGGTATATATACCCCATTTCAAATTTGTTTTCTGGGTATCCACATCTTTAATGCATGTCTTTAAACTACAATTCTACCATGGATAAGTTTAGGATCCCCCATGATGATTATTGGATGCTTCAGATTCCTCACCAGACAGGTTTTCCCTTTCCAGTGTTGGTCTCTCACCACACTTCTCTTTGTAGAACTACGTATGTCTTGATTCTTTCCCTAGTAGGATACATAGTGACATCTGGATGTCTAGTTCCCAGATCCATCCACATTCTCATAAACCCTCTAATATGTCCATCCTAGAATCTTCCCCACTTTCAGGACCATTCATTGCCTCCATCCTCATCGCACGACGTTAAACTACATGTCTATCATCCTCACTGGCATGATGTAAAATTGCAGGCCACTCTAGGGTCTCACCATAGAGATCCTTCGAGGAAATGAGTACGATATCTGATTAGACAGATGCGCTCACCTAATATTTTTTCATCACGATGGCATAATTTCATGAGTGTTTGAATCCATTTGAAAAACCCATCACTCCACCATCCACACTTTTCATGCCCTTTATTTGGATCATTGTACTCTTTCACATCTAAAGTAACCCCCTAATAGTACGGATTCTCAACCTATGGCTTGCCTACTATCCTGGACCAACGTTCGAGAATACTATGGATTAAATTTTGAGTTAGGCCCCGTGTTTCGAACATGGTCAGTGGTTGGACCTCATTTTTTGTCCCCATTTTAGGCAAAAACAATAGGGATACTGTGTTTTGAAGATAATAAACCATTATACTTCATTGTCATTCCATTCCTACAATGTTCCAAATTTTGGGTATCATAATTCACATTCTTTATTCCCCATTGTTTAGATTTATTCCAACACCCCTACCATTATCCCACTCATGTGCTAGAGCATGTTGGGAGAGGTCAGTTTGGTTGTTTTGAGAGTCTCTTTCTCTAACCATGACCCCCTTGTTCTTCCTTGAATCCTGGAGTGGTCATTTATACTCCGGATTGCCGAATATTGGTTTGAACTCTCGTATTCAAACAAAATAATGATGTGGTCATCCCTTATTTCTCACATCAGGGAAAACCCACACGAGTTTAGGGATTGACCTCTAGATTTTTCATGAATATGATGGAAATGCAGCAATAAAAACATATAACGGAACTCATGCATGAAAACAAAATAAACAATAAAATCATGGAAGTGCATTTATGAGGTCACACAAATTACAACGACCTTGGATTGGTCCCTCCAATAGATGGATTAAAACCTTAAATTGAGCATCCTAGCTCCACCACTCTTTGGATTGTAGTATACATGATTTTCTGTCACATGTTGAGCTCCCTCATCTCCTCGATGGAAATGGGGTGTAGTTCATCAGCCTTGATCCAGGCTTGATCCTTGTCAGCTCAAATAATATGCATCTCTTGAGAAGATCACCTCATCTATTCTTCATCCTCTTCCAGCAAGGACTCAAGTCATGATTTGAGTTCTGATTATGCATCAAGGAAATCAGAATAATCATTCTCCCACACCCTCAAACGTTGGATCTCATGCTCAACCTCATGGAGTCTCTTGATGTTGATGGACTTAATTTGCCGCCATACCACACCAAGGCCATGTTTATGTTCCTATATTTTCTCTTCCATATAGTCTCGAATGAGCATATGAGGATTCTCGACATCCACTCCTCTAGCCTATAGTTTTCACAACTGGTAATGAAGCCTTTGCATCTATTTTATCCATTTTTCTTGTGGGGTATCCCCAATGAAGTTCTTGATCAACTTCGATGGCTGGCAGCAGATGACCTTAGTGTCATCTTCATCAGAAGGAGTCTCTTCTTGATCCTCTAGGTTGGAAGGTTCATACTCTGGGAATAGTATTGGAAGATCAGTGACATGGTCTTCCTCTAGTGTCCTTTTAGAAATGTCAGGTTTTGCATCAACATGAACAATAGGCTCGACATCATGGGGCTGATCTTCAACATCAGGCTCTACATTAACAAGCTCTAGTTCTTCCCTGCCAATAGCTCCACCTGCAGCCTTGTTCACTATAGTATGGCTGGTCCAGACATGATTTCACTATAATCGGTGTCCCCCTAATGAGAGGAGCTTTAGGATCCCCATTCATCCTCACTAGTATAGCCCACACCATTTAAAGAACTTTTTATAATAGAGATAAAAATTTTAGTGTTTGGTTCAATAGATAATATCCAGGGATTCTGTGAGAAAGAAGGCTTACAAAGAATGAAGTACTGCTTCCATTCATGGGTCTTCATCAATGATATCCTAGTACATTCCTCCATTTATAGTGGGGAATTATGAGTACTCTAGAAGGGTCATCCTGGTTTCCACAGCCCTACTCGACTTTGCAATCACTATCGACCCGAGTGCAGATACTGAGCCCGCATCCACAGGAACGCATGTGGGAATCTCATCCATAAGGCTCTCCTACAGATACAAAATGTTAGTTAGGAAGCTAAGGTGACACAAATAAAATCATGGTGCAAAATAATGGTCTGGAGGTTACCTCAATAACTCTAGAAAAATCTCCCAACTCTGAAGTACCAAATTCACATTATTCTAAAAAACTTCCATTGTTAGCCTTGTCTCCCCAGAAGATATATGACTCCTAGGGAAAAGAGAATCACTCCCTCATCTCAGTAGCTGATTCTTGAGGTGGGACTGTCTAACCCAGTAGTACTTTCACCCGGCTCATCATTGGACGCAGACCACCCCAAGAATGCACGTAGTCTTATAGCTCGGTGACATACCTTTTCCTTTCTTCCCTGGACACCATAAATTCAGCCTTAACATGACCAATCTCTTAAAGTTCCATTACATGGAGGTTGATATAATCCTATATCTGGATAGTACTTAGGAATTTTCGGTTGACCTCCCAGTTATCCCAAACCTTTGAAAATACAACATCCAGAGGCATGTCTATGTGCCACACCCGCTTCCCAGGATCTTGTGTGGGAATCCTATGAAACCCTTTGGGGACCCTCCCCCCTTCATGACCATATACAGTTGGGACCTCTAGGACTTTCACTGCCGCTTACTCACCACTTGGTGCAGGTTATGATAATTCCTGCCTCGCCTTTGCCGCTGCAAGACCACCAGTACATGCTCCCATCATTCTCCAACCCCAACCCCTAGGTTTAGGAGACACTCCATCATTGAACCATATGGTTTTCCACTTCAAAATCTTCCATGGGTAGGCTAACTACTTTTTATTGGAATATTCTTTCACTAGCCCGAATGCAGAATCGACAAGAGGTAGCTCATTTTACTTCATCCCATCCTCTTGGGTGAACATGAGCCACATATTCCTCATTACACAATGGTGATAATCATGAAATAGCCCCATATAAACCATCTAGTTTTTCCTCTGTGTGCCCCAAAATTGACTCACAAATTAGTGTGAGGTGTACGGCTTGTATATGGGCTCACAATCAACCTGTTCCACCAAAACTCTACCCCTGAAAGCCAAAAGGTATGACCAATGCTCTTCGGTATCTCATCCATCATCCGTGAACTCCCCCGTGAGTAGTGGAAATGGGTGGAAGGAAAACTCATATTCATTATAGATGATGTTCAACACGCTCTGTAGGCTCATCTTGGCCAGAAATATTCCCATTGCATTCAGGATGGAGGGACAGAAGTTTGACCCTAGAGGAGAAATTGGGTTTGGGTACTCATAAACCCCCACATGCGCCGCCACCTAGCCATAAAAGAAATGGAATGGTGCATACCCCTATAGCATCTTCTTCCCCTCATTGATATTCCCTAACATTTTGTACAACTTCACCAGTACCAAGATCCCAAGGTTGACATGCTCCCTAGTTGCTAGCATGGATGCCATGATAAATGTACTCGGACATACAACCATGTTCATATCTCTCACTAGTATCATCCAACCATAGATGATCACTGAGATGAATGAATCCAACCTAACCACCGGTAGATAATCAAGGTTGATTCGAAACCCCCATGTCATCCATCGTCTTTAGTCTATGATTCACCAGTATGAGTGCTCTCTGCTATGCTGGGCCCCCTTTAGGAAAGTGGGAGGCCTCACCGAAAACATCATATCTAAAGGAAAATTCAAAAACCACCGAAACCACAACTTGAAATGTACATCCCTTAATTATTTCTTATCCTTATCCAGCACCATGTCTATCATTTCCTTTTCCAGCCTTGAAATCTTTTCTGTGTCTCCCCAAACATTCTTTGCTGGGATGAATTCATCAAATATAACCCCTAGAATTGGAATCCCAGAGATCTTGTGGATGTCCCAGAGACTAATATTGACTTCCATATTATAAAAATGGAAGGTGTTGGTCCGGGGTGAAAACGTGTTCAACAGCTCCAACATCACACTCTTCAGCTGGTAGATATGGAATTGAGAATCTCATGCCACCTCATATAGGTCCACTCACCTCAACTCTACCCCAAACTCATCATAGGTTGCACATACCCAGTAGGCCTAGGACCAGTCATCTGTGATGTTTCCACCCTGGTGCAGGTCCCACTGATCAGTCTATCCATTTTCCAAATTTCATAGAGATTCCTTCAAGATAGTGTGATATTGCAGAAGGGACGCCTCAACCTACAGCTCCTTCCCATCAATATCATGGGTATGGTTGTATAAGTAGGTGGCAGTGACATATGTATGATTGGTCCATGTATGGCCATCAGCATCCCTAAACCACTGATAATGGAATGATATTCTCCTAAAATAGTTGGCTATTTCATACCTAAAAGCTTGTGGGATGAAGACCTTGACCCTTAGACCGAATCCGTACAACGGTAGGATCTTGCACAAGGGATAATTCTTCTGGACCTCTGTCAGAAGCACTGTCCGAGATTCCTGATCCGAGTGGTTGTGCACCTATTCACAAATCCCCATGTTATCCACCATTTCCTCTCTTCGAGAAGCTACCACAAGGAACTCCTGGATAAATTTATTGTTGGCCATTTCTTATGATCAAGACTTTGGAGATTTTTTCTTTGCTGATTCGCAAAGCTCGGTCATAGAGCTCTGTCACTTAGTACAGTCGCAGAGCCCTCTCATAGAGATCAGATCATGAAGAGTGTGGTCACAGAGTCAAAGACCCAATGCACAGAGCAAAGAATCCCAAGATCTTGGTGTAACGGTTCACTGATCAACATTTCACATCACTGATCCGCATTGTCTGGATTCACAAAACAAGATTGTAGAGTGCACAGATCTTCACAAATCGAGAGCGAAAATATGGAAATTCAAAATCATATGAGGAAAAACTAGTAGTCATCTACCTCAATTTATGGTCAATTAACGCTGAGTTTCTTGGTGAATTGTGCACTCCGCGGTATGATCAACCCACACTTTGTGCCCCTGCTTTTCATTTTTTTACTTTGTGATCTACCATGATATTAGAGAAGTACCCTCAAAATCCAACCCTCATTTCTCCTAGACTCCCATTCTAAAGGGAGATTTCTTGGCATAAAAATTTACCCCTTGGGTAGAAAAACCCCACAAAAACTCTAAGGATGCCTTCCCCGTAGAGCAGCCTCATAGATAAGCCTCGCAAATTTCCTCCAGCTCTGAGATCGGTGCAAAGAAGTGGGAAAATCCTCTTCTATGGCCACCACAAAGAAGATTACGGAGAACTCTGCAACTAAAATAAACTTTAGAGATAGATCTTCTTTGTCACAAAGCAGTTGATGGAGAACTCTGCAACTACAATTCACTAGAGAGGTCCCTCTACGAGTGCTGAGAAGCGGCTGACAGAGAGCTCCACAAGTCCGAGGAACTTGATGAATCTACCTCTGATTTCAAGGTCCAATTCCTTCACAACCCAACCTCTTATCTTTGTGCTTCCTCTTTCCTTTAAATACCAGGATTCTCCAAAACCCAATGAACCAAGACCCTGATCTTTCACCTTATCAGCTCTCAAATCCCGAAGCACCCTATGCTCTATGAAACATTAAGAAAATGAACTCTTCAAGGTTTCTTAGCATTGAAAAATACCTTTCCCTTTGATCATATTAAACCCCTCTTCAAGTAGGGATTCACTTCACAAAGCCCACGATCCATCGCAAAGGAAGGAGATCCCTATGGGAACTTAGGTCTCCGAAAAGCACTCATGCTTTGTGAAGTACCTTCTACGTACATGTGAACCCCAGGATAAGGTAGTATCACTATGCTTCACGAAGTACATTTCTTTGAAATGCCACAATTTTCAAGGAATCCATTCTCCACAAAGACCTACTTCGCGAAAGAACTTACACTTAATGAAGAACTCTTTATATGCATTTATAATCAATGCCTATGAATGACCACTCCACTTTGTAAAGCATACCTCTTCGCAAAGTCTCTCCACTTTGTGGATACCTAGAGCCCTGCAAGGTCCCTTTCTGTGAACCCCTTTTCTTCACAAACCCTCCTTCTAGACTGCCCCCTAGGCTTGCATGAAGTAATTTCAAGCTCCCCAGAGTGACACTTCATACCACATTACCCTGAATAATGCTTCTTCGCATAATAACACTACCAGATATTAATTATTCACATAGCCTCACTAATGTGAGACCCTATATCAATTACTCCACAACCCCATATCCATACTACATTGCTGGTTCCTTCCCTTCACTAAGGGTTAATGTTCACTAGTTATGTAAGTCCCAGGGGTGAGGAGTGAATCGTCATTACCCAAGATATAGGATGTTAAAATGCCAATCATTATTGTCCCCAACACATGGTGTTAAACTATAGCCTCACCCCATGCGATATACATGGGGTGCCCCACCTTAGATATTTTCCATGCCTAATAGTCTCCAGAGGAGTGAGATCTTCCTCATATAAAATGAGATCCTCCTTGCATGGAATGACATCTGCCTGTGGGGGAGGGAAACCATCTTAGTGTAGGACCCTATCCTTTCTTGAAGGAGGTAGCACCCTTACTTCTCCTCTCTTATTTCATGTGAAAATACCAGAGGATAGATGTGCATAGGGGAAACTCATTATCCCATCCCTATCCCTTTGGGATTTATTTCCATTGTGTCTCCATCCTAGAGTAAGTCCCAATCTACATCTCCCTAGGCCACGAACCACACGTAAGCCCCACTCTATTCCTCACAGACACCCCTTTAATAACATAATAATTTGTTCTTTGTTGCCTCTTGTTTCTCACACTGATCACGAATCATGTGAGCATAGAGTAAGCATCGAACATGAAACCCTTTTAAGGCCGCCTTAGTGTGTAAGCCCCATCCCTCACCACTGAACTACATGGAATTATATCATTTACCTTTATAAGTAAGGTATGTAGGAAGCCTACATGAGGTCCAAACCCATCATCCATCAGTCCTGACCACTTCACATCAGTTCACCCTCATCCCACTTGATGTTAAACTGTATGCCTCATTTTAGTCTCACATGACATTAACCTGTATGCTTACGAACTACATGGGTTTTGATCCCTATCTCATAAGTAGGGTATATAGGAAGCATCCCTAAGGTTCTACCCCAAATAATGGTAAAATTTGGTGTCCCCTTTGCCGGGACCCACATCCTTGGTCCATCCCTTAGTGTCGTTAGAATAACTCTCAGGTCGCTGACCACACATAACCCCCAACATGTCATCAGGTATTTTTCCTTTTTGTACACCCAGATTCCCTGCCCCATCCAAAACTACATGGACTTTTATTCCCTACCACATGGATACATAGTAAGCCTCCTTGAGGTTCAAGCCTATCACTCATGTACCATCTTGTTCTTTCCCTTAGGCCTTCATGTTTCGGGAAGGACATGCCCCAACCCAAGGGTTCTACTTCCGCTAGGTCACATCCATGCATCTATTCTTACGGGCTGCCTCCTTAGGTGTCTCATTTCTCCATCAAACTATGCGGACTTTGATTCCCTACAACAAGGATACATAGGAAGCCTCTCTAATGTTCATTCCCAACATCACTTCCATCTCTAAACCGGTTACATCCGATTCCTCCCATCCACTTCACTCAACCATCCATCATACATCTTGATTCTTACCCAGGCCTCCATGTCCCGGTGGGATCATTCCATCTATTTCGTCTTCTAACCATGCATAATCCCCACACTATCCATAACCATCAAACCAAGAGTGTCCCTCTTACGATGGGCCGCTATCCATGCATAATCCCCACCATGCTTCTGGGTTGTTGTCCTTTGTGTACATCCCGATTCATCACCCCATCAAATTACATGGGTTTTGAGCCCTGTTGTCTATATATGGTGCATAGGAAACCTCCATGAGATTCAATACCATCTAATGGTAAACATTGGTGTTCCCTTTTACAAGGTTCAATTTCCCTGATCCACTTTTAGTGATGTCTAGACGGTGTGATATATTCCCTTTATGGGACACACCACCTTGGATCCGTCCTCATTGGACGTTCTGGTCCATTATCCTGTAAACCTTATAGATGCTCCCTCCCAGGGATGCCCCAACGTGATCCATCTCTATGGGATGTTCTGGTCACTGTCATTCCATCTTCTCAAGATGTTAAAATCGTGTAATACCTCATGTTAAACATGAGATTCCAGAGGAAAACCCCGGAAGACACACCTTTGGCGTAACCATCTCTGCTAGATATTGAACTCGTGGTATACCCTATGTTAAACATGGGAAGCTAAGGAAAACCTCAGGGACATTCCTATAGAATTTAATTCCCTTCAATCAATATGGGATGCCTTGGGCTTCCATACCCTCCAGAATCCATATCATAAGGATAATAAACCCATACACATTAGTGTTTCCTCTTCCAGACACGTCAGTGATGTCCAATGTGACTACTTCCCTAATCAAAGGTTACTACCCTGACTTGAACCCTTGGAATGTCCTGATAGAATCAATGTAATTAACCAACAATCGTGACGATATGATACCGTGGAAGAGTTTTAGGAACAACATCTTAATCTTTAAGGGAGACTCGAGCTAAGAGGCAAATTCTGAGGAGGAATCCATGAAAGGATAGGCCAACATCCCATCATACTATTTTGATCAAGCAGAAAACATCCCTGAAAAAGTGATGAATGCTTCTTGCATTTGGAAAGTGAGAATGCGGGGCAATAGCCAGTATGTCGCAGCACGACGATGCACACTCCAATGAAATCTTCATAAACAATCATCTATAAAGACTACCCAAAAATTTTCAAGGTAATCTCTAAATAATATATTCATCAGGTCCATGGAGATTAATGGATAATTAATGAGTTTTAATGGAATTACTATGAAATTATAGCACCTATAACTTGTATGAAAATAAGTCTTTGGGATATCCTCCTTTTTCACCATAACTTGGTAATATCTTGACCAAAGATCAACCTTAGAGAAGTACTGCACTCCACATATATGATTGAACAAGTCATCAATCTGTGGTAGAGGTTACTCATTCTTTATCATGATCTTATTGAGCCCCTAATAATCAATGAAAAGGTGCATTGATCCATCCTTATTCTTGATGAAGAGGACTGGTGCACGCCATGGTGAAGCACTTGCATGTATGAAACCTTTATCAAAATTCACATTTTGTTTTTTCTTCATATCCTTAAGTTAAAAAAACATTCTATACAATGTTTTGGATAATGAAAACACCCCACGTATAAGATCAATTGAAAATTAAACCTCTTGGAAAGAAGGAAGAACTAAAATTCCTCAGGAAACACATCGGTGTATTTCCGTACAATGGGAATTTATTCCATGATTGTTCATTACTTAGACTCAATAATTTGATCTATACACAGTTAGTAATAGGTTAATAAAATCCATTCTTGTGATTTTGGTTCTAAATAATTTTCATCCTCATCCTTGAACTTATACCAAATCAAGGGATGATTTTCTATATGGAGAGTGATTTCCTTTTCACGGAAATTTATATTAGCTCTATATGGGGAAATCCAATCTATACCTAGAATTGAATCAAATTTTACCATTGGGAGTATGAAAAGGTTAGCCCAAATGGCCCGAAGGAATTGTTTTTTTATTTTTATTATAGATAATCCCCCTTTTAAGGGTTTAAGGGGAACCCTTACATGACCCGTAGGCCCAAGGTACAAGGCCCGACAAACCCGTAATACATGACTCGAAGGCCCAGAGGCATACCATGCCCAATACATGACCTGTAGGCCCAGCCCACTTGAACTGCCCCTCCCCAGGTTTCTGCATCATTGATCACCTAGCTCCCCACCTTAAATTGCTGATCGACTAGTATTGCCCCATACAAAGCTGCACGGTGCCTGGTCCCGATGGCGGCTGCCATATCCTCTCATTCTTCCAATCGGGTTGGTTCTGCATCTGGTGGCTGCTACTCTTATTGCTTTGATCCTATTCTAGGGCCTGTTCTATGTGAACTGGTCTACTCTATGGTCTACATGACTCGAAGGCCCTGTGGCCCAAAGGCCTTTGATGACCTGAAGGCCCTGGAGACCCATAGTCCCAAACAGGTGGCCCAAAGGCCCAAATCGGGTGAATATTTCTAGCTGCTACAGTATCGAACAATAACTACTATAGTGATAAATCCACTTTCAGGATTTGTGGAGGTGTTTTAATAGTCATACCAAAATTTTCTGATATAAATGAATGTGTAGAAATAGAATAAAAATGTAGATTCTATATTCTTAAATGAATAATAAGCATACCTATCACTACTTGATTATCAGGATCTACCTCAGTAATTGTGATGAAAAAATCTATCCCTTGCTGCCTTGGATGTTGTTGGTTGTCTTTTAAAATCCTTGGATTAGTGCATTGGTTTGAAAAGTGACATAATACCTTGAATTTGAAGAAATAAAAATTATGTTGAGGGTTGAATGGAGAATTGATTTCCTCCATCACCTTAGCGGGTTTCTCCTATTGGTAATCGCTTGCTAGGTGCCCTTACTCAGTGCACTTAAAGAATTTCCTCATTCCACTTAGGCAAATTCTTAGGTACTTATTTCCAAAACATTGATAACTGGGATGATAAAATTTCTTGGAAACATTATATTTCTCTATCATACTACTAGAATTGAACTCCACTTTCCACTTCTTATCCCTATGATACCCTTGATACTCACCGATCTCTATTTCAACTTTGAGGGAACATCATGCAATTTCCTCATTGCTATAAAAGTCATGGATTGCCAGGGATTTTCATAGAATAGGTTTTATCCCACCAAATAAGTAATCAACCTTGAATTCAGGGGTCATGACAAAATTGTAGGCATATTGTGTAAGTATTGTGATGTTTTCCTCATACACCCTAGTAGATTCACCATGTTTTTGAATGATGGAAAGGAAACAACTTTCCATTTTATGTCAGAGAGTGTAAGGAAAATATTTATCAAGAAAAATTTGCTGGAATTCCTTTAAATTCATCACTTTGATCACTTTCTCTGGCTTTGTATTCGTGATCAATTTCCACCACTGATCAACTTCTACCTCAATATTATAAACAGCTATAAAAACCTTCTCTTGTATGGAACATTGAATTATATAGAATATACTCTCAATGGAGTTGATCCATTGTTCCATGGATAAGTGATCAGATGATCCCTTGAAAGTAGGAGGAATTTTTTCACATAAATCTATTGATTATGGCATGTTCTATATTAGGGGTTTTGGGTGCTCCTCCTAATATAGGTTTCTATTCTGAACCTGAGTCATCTAAGAGAGTATCATTATAAACATTACAATTCCTGCTCCCATCAGGTTGGGAATATCATTAGAGAAGTCATCACATTGCTCATTGCATTTATTTTTTACCTAATTTATCCTATTTTCATCTATTTAATAGAATAAAAATAAAATAAGGGATATTTATGTTTAAACTAACAAACTTGTAAAGATGATTCAATGAAATTAAATGGATAACTTATAAATTACATTTATTTATTAATTTATTAATTTTTAGGCTTCAATATATCTTATCCATGATCTATTTCCTAACATATATTCTTATGGGAATTTTTTGTTCTTTTAATAATGGTTTGTAATGTGATTATGAATTTACCAATTCATATCCCCGAGGAGTGTCAAACTAGGTTCACAATAAGGCCTGTTTTCATGTACCAGGTTACACCGAGTTATGCCTGACATACCTCTTCGGAGTCGTTACCCCTAAGAATATTTATGGCAGAACCACATCCACTTATAGTATCCAAAACGTGATTTATTTTCTAGATAAACCACTTAATCTATGGTTACCAAAATTTAGGGATGTTTTCTTATACTTAGTCTTACCCCTAAGGATTTATATATAGTTTTCTAATCCTAATCCAAAAAATAACAAAACATTTCCTCTAATACCAACTATAACAAACCTATTATTTATTTCACATTTATACACGATTTATTACATAATATTACACTTAATACAACCCAAAATATTGATAAGTTTAGTGTATTTGGGAATTAGGTACATATCATAACATCTCGAACATGGGATATGACAACATTATTAAAAACTTCCTTAACATGCTTCTAAAATTCCACAACATTAAAAACTACACAGGATAACCTGGGGAAAAACATTTCAAAGGGGTGAGATAAAAAGACCAGTAAGGGAATAAACATGGAATAATGTTATACATGTTATAAAATAGACATGTCAATGGGGCATAAAAAGATTAGGAATCATAAACATAAACAATGAGACATGATATAACATAATAATCATAATATGGGAAATATGGAAACAACTTAAAACACCGCATTATAAACCTAGGTCAAGGCTAAACTGCCAAGAAACCATGGTGGAAAAGTTCCATAAATGAACTAGGTTTACTTCTTATTCCAACATGACATATCATGATACTAAACATTACCCAATGCATTGGAGTGCTATATAATTCTGGCCACAATCGTCACATTCATTTCATTCACATGATTAAGTGTTCCACATATATCATCAAAATGAATTTATTAATCATAATAATTTATTACATGATTAAGGATTTTTGAATTATTATATGTAAGTCCCCAATAAAAAAGTATAAGTGCATAAATGTGAACATCCTTTATAGGAAATGTGTATGGTATTCACTACATAATTGTTTTGGCATAGAAAATTGCAATGAAATTTTGACAGCATAGCAATGTCACTTAATGATTAATAAAACTGGGTTGATGAAAGTTAATGGGGGTATATCATCACATAGAAATAAAATGGTCAGTAATAGGGACATGAAAAAACGTATCCCAATAATACAAATTGGAAATAGAAGGCATAATTTAATGAAGAAACTTCAATAAAGAAAAGAATCCTAACTATATTTTAGCATGGTAATGGGCGTACATAAAGGATCATGAGAGGATTAATTAGAGTGAAAGAAGGATATAATCATTTATACATTAAATTTAAATTAAGGTTAATATGGAAGAACATATCCCAACATAATCAAATTTAATTTAAGATACATAACATAAAAGAAGCGCTTGAATTGAAATGAGAAAAGGGAAATCCCTTACTTGAGTGTGTGACTACAAAGGATTGTATGGGGATTATTGAGAGATTTGGGGTGCCTTGGGAGGACTATAGAGAGTGGATGGAATATTATGGATTTTCTAGAAGGAGTTTGAGTGAAGAAAAATGGGATATTAGGTGGGTTTATATAGGAAATGTAGGAGATTTCATTATTATTTAGGTGTTGGACTCTACATAATAAAATAACCAAAACCACAAACCATACCAAGGTTTTTTACCATGGTTTCTGCCAAATGGGAGTGGTTATTATTATTTTATAATTCCAAGGGAATAAATTAATAAAATAATGCCCTTGGTTATGTGGAGATGAGTCACACTCTTAAAGAAATATATTAATAGTTTTGGAGGATTCATAAAGGCTTTATAAAATTAAGAAAATAAACATAAAATCACATTATTTTAAAGGGAAAATGTAGATTTTTTCATGGATACATTTTATAGTATTTATTATATCACCTTTGGGTCATTATTAATTCATAATACACAAAGTATATTTATACAGTATTTAATTTTAACAAAAAAATTCAATTGTCTCAGAAAATTATGAAAAATACACCATTGGATAATTTCAACATTATGATCCCAAAAATTATATTTATTTTATATAATTTTTTTTCTAAATATGTGAATTTTAACTTTTAAAATAAAATAAATATTTATCAAGAAATGACGGGTTTGTTTTTGACAATAACAGTTTTCAAACCCTTATGAAATTACATTTGACTTCATAAAAATTATATGATCATTTATATTTAATAAAAATTATTTAATAATAATATTTCATTGAAATATTATTTATTTAAAAAATCCATTAATTCATCAAAATAAATTCTTTAATTGAATTTTAATATTAACCAAAAAATCCATTTGGGTTTTATTGAATCAAAATAAAAAAATTATAAAATAAAAAAATAGGATGAAAATATATTCATTATTATATACAAAATAATGTACATACTCATATTTCTAGGGTCTTGATACATATCCCTTTAATACACCAAAAAACTCCCTATGAGTAAGGTGTGCAATGGTGGGACTTTCATGGGGTAGTTTAGTGAACATGATTTGTGCCATGGTCTTGATGAGGTTGAAATTATCCCATAAATGGTTTTACTCTTGCTTAAGTTATTGGATATCAACTTGTTCATGGCCAAAGGAAAAGTCCAATGATTCTCTCTCCCTAAGAAGCTATGATAAATGGCCTTTATAGGGTATGATACTAAGGGTTGAGGACATAACTTCCTTTTTCTGTGTCAATTGTATTTGTTAAAATCTGATATCCAAAAAAATCATGTGATTACTGTTCAACGAATATATTATCAATGAGAATGATACTTAACAGTATTTTAAATCCAATTAGATATAATAAAAAAAATAAGTGCATGTCTTTTCTATAACTATATTACATAATAAGATATTTAATTAAAATCAAAAGGTAGATTTCATTTATAATAGTTCGGGTCATTACATGAATCATGTTTTAAAATAAAATGAAACTTTTATATTGAAAACATGCACTTTGAGTCATACCAAATACATCTGGTGTCAAATAGATGTATGGTAAATTCCTACATGTCACAAATGAATTATTGAAAATTTTACTAAAGTTTGAAAATAATATGATCTTGTTTTCTCAGTTTTGGGGATACGACATGCGTTTTAAACAAAAATGGAACTTTTATATTTAAAAAAAGTTGTCAGAGACATACCGACCACATAGGGTGTCATACAGACATGTGGTCGATTCCTAAATATCCAAAATGAATCATGTATTATTATCCTAAAGTTTGAAAATATTATTATCTTGTTTGCTTATTTTTTTATATGGGACTTTTAAACTAAAATGACATTTATATTGTAAACATGCACTTCAAGTCACACTGACAACATTAAGTGTTAGATTTGAATGTGATAAATTTTAACATAAGATAAATGAATTATGAATCAGTTTAATAACATTTGAAAACAGTTTAAGCTCATTTTCTTAGTTTTGTTGATGTGACATGTGTTTTAAACTAAAATAACACTTTTATATTGAAAACACACACTTCAAGTGATACAAACCACAATGTGCATTGGATTTGTGTGAAGTCAATTATTACACATGAAAAATGAATTAAGGATAGTTTTTCTAATGTTTTAAAACTATCAAAGTTTATTTTCTCAATTTTAGTGATGTGATTCTAGATTTAAACTAAAGAAACGACTTTCATATCGAAAACACACACTTCAAGTCACACCGACCATATCAGGTGTCAGATTGATGTCCAATCAATTCATACACATAAAAAATAAATTATTGATCATTTTCCTATAGTTTAAAAACAATAAAAGATCATTTTATTAGTTTTTTATATGTGAAATGTATTTTAAAATTTAATTAAACTTTTATATTGAAAAATATCACTTTGATTCATTCTGATTGTAACAGGTGTCAGATTGATGTGTGGTTAATTTCTAAATGTAAAAAAATACTTATGGATTATTTTACTAAAGTTTTGAAAAATTGAATTTGTTTTCTTGGTTTGGATCATGTGATGTGTGTTTTGAACTAATGTGTAAATTTAACAAAATAAGTACTAGATAAAAATTAAAATGAAATTAACTAAAAAAGTAGATAAAATGGCGAGAAAATTAACTAAATAAGTAGTAGGAATTCACCTGTTCCTGATGTATGTATTTATTCGAACACCATATATTATTCCCATTATTTTCTAAACAAATTTATTTCCTCCATTATACTTCTCATTGAGAAAAAATCAAAAATAATATATAATAATTGTAATACTAATGATTCCCATACAAGGTGTATCTTTAATTCCATATCCAATACTAGATTATAAAAATAGTAGGTAATCACCTAAATTTGATGGCAGAAAGCATTCTAACACCATGTACACTACCCAATAATCTCTAGAGAATTTTATTTATTCTTTTGAGTACATAGATTATTGAAAATATTATTGATACTGAGAAAATATAGTCAAAAAAATTATTAATAAATATTTTTAATGAAATTTTAATTACCTTCAGAAATTACCTATTTGGGGTTCTAGAATTTTGATTATATATGATATATTTCATAAATTTTTAAAATTATTTTCCACAATAATTGTTGTTATTTTACTTTGGACACTACAGAAACACTAAAAAGAATAAGTATTTTTTTAATTATGTTTTTATAGTTAAATATTTATATACATACCTTAATCTATTTCCATTTGAAGTAATCCACAAGCTTCTTATTTTTAGTCAATGGCCTCATACCATGATTTAGCCTATATTTATAGATCACCCAATCATATAAAAATTATTATTAAAACCCAAAATAAAACATATAATTAAAATTTCATTTTTAAAATGTTGATTTTAGTGCATTAAAAATTTACAATACACATCATGTGTGGTCAGTTTTATGGAAATCCATGAATTGGATCCAAAAAAATAAATATTTTGTGTATCCAAATTGACTATGATCAGCATATAGTACTTCCTAAGAAAATAAAATAAATAAGTAATGAAAAAAATAAAAATATATTTTATATGATTGGATTATAGAGTTTTCCCCTTCATTGTTGGCATAAAAAATAGTCTATCATATCTTATTTTCTTCTCAAACGCCACTTTTAGATTATCTTTTTTATTTTTAATTTCTTTCAAATCCAAAAAAGATCATCTGTAGAAACTATATAAGGATTAATGAATCCAAAATGCACATCAAAATTTTTTCCATTTATATATTAGTAATATAATCACCTGTAGAAAATATGAATTGTTAATAACTTTAATTAACATAATATATCATTTTTTGGACAAACATATTATGAAAATATACCATATGTATGTATTTATAGCTGAGACTCCCATCCAATCAAATGTGAGAATATCATTTATACTCTCAAGACCAACTGCGTCTATAATGAAAATTCCAAATATTTATTATTTATATTTAATGAAGGAAAAATATCCATCTTTGAATGTGGTGCCTACATGAAGTTGTAATGATAATATATGTTGCAGTGCAACTGGTTGGGAGAAGTACCCATGAAAGGTCATTTTTTCCCGATCAATTCACCATATTTTCTTGATCCGATCTTTTATTTCTCCATCATTTTATCAATATATAATACCATACCTCATTTTAGACCTTTTTTTCATAAGCTGTTATAGGTTTTTCATTTCTTTTTTTTAAGGATATACCTCATGTATCTTTATAAGATTATATGGACATGCTATGAAAGTTATAATAGAATCATTGACCATTGTAATATCCAGATCGTCAAGTGGAATATGAAACTCAACACTCAAATCTTGAACTAATTCAATAGTCACTATCATGTGATATTTTGGGAGTTATTTATTATGTAATATGTCTCCCAATATATTATACTTTGTACCCCTAAAAATGAGGTAGTGTGGGGGTGTTGATATATAAAAATCACATTCATCTTTACCTTGAATTTTTTAGTAATATAAAGTTATTGGAAGTTTTTTTATTAACATTTAGGAGAAAGAATAATGAAAAAATTGATTACCTTAGGTAAGGTATACAGTTGAGGGGAATGACTAGCCTAAAAACTAGTGGGGTCATTTGGTTGTTCATATAATGATCTTTATTCCATTATCAGTTTTCTTTGATCCTTTCACATATAATGGTTTTCCAAACTAGACCAGACAATAATATATTGTAAATAATCTATTTGTGCCTGTAATCATTTCATCATCTAATATGTGCCAGCTTGTAGTTTGGTCTTTTCAAAATATGTTCAAGGTGGAACTCTAAAACCTACACCTCTAACACAACAATATTTTTCTGGCCACATCAAAGCTACTAAAAGTAGTTTTCTTTAGGTACATCCACTACTGATTATTGTGTCTAAACTGTATAAAAAACATATGAACATAAATAAATATTTTTACATAATAATTTTATAAATAATAAAACATTACTATTATTTCATACCTAAACATGTTTCCCATACTTATTTTGG
Organism: Viscum album; assembly: GCA_963277665.1. Taxonomy (NCBI): domain Eukaryota; kingdom Viridiplantae; phylum Streptophyta; class Magnoliopsida; order Santalales; family Viscaceae; genus Viscum; species Viscum album. The sequence goes on from OY728125.1 coordinate 160,650,380, forward strand.
GTTTTCATCAATTAGTTTACCCTCTTTATTTACACGGTCCTCCTTCTATAGTAGATAATGTTGAATGGAAGTGACTTCGGATTTTGATTTATCAATGTACATAAAAACAAAGGAATATATATTTTTTCATATCACATGAAACTTTTATTATATATTTAAAATACACACCATTTTATTATCTAGTGAAGAATACCTCATCCTTGCATTGAGATATAAGTAAATTGTTTTTTATGCTTGTTGTTTATTTTCAAAACTTCTTTTTTGTTTCATAAATTAACAATTTTGAATAAGATTGGATAAAAAAATGTAAAATAATATATTATCAACTACAATTCACCAAAAATGATTTCTCATCATGATGAATGATGAAATAATTAAATGTTTCTTTCTTTATAATGTGTGCATAAGTAACTGGTATGTGAGGATTTACTTTCCCCTCAGCATCATTAAGATAAACCTTTGTAAGAAGTGTCCATAATCATTTATGGGCTTTTACGGCATCCATTAAGACATATTTATTAAAGAAATAATCTAAAATATATAAAATCTATATGGGATTATTAAAATTAGATCATTGTTACAATATATTATTTTTCGATAAAATAGAGAAATTATATCATAACATTACCTTAATATCATCCCAAAGGGTTTCCTTCCTTACAGGCTGGACATGGTACCACAAATCTCTATCAACTCGCACATATATTTTCATTGTGACCCCAACATAACCAACGAGCATTGAATTGTTGGGGTTAACAGGTTGGCCATGTTGATTCTATCCAATATCAAATTTTAAACCCTTTCTTATTGCCTTAATAATTTTAATCAACACAATGATGCTACATCAATATTGTTTTTTCATCAACATATTGTTGATCCCATAATAATTCCATAATTTCAACATTAACTATATGTTTTTACCTAATTTTGGTAACATCATCTTGTGAAGAAGTCATTGTCTACATGTGTAGTAAAATATTTAATTTAGATTATGTTAGTATTATAGAAAACACATAATATTATGAAGAAAATCATAGTATATTAAAAAACACTTTAACCTACTCATTGAACTCTATTTATTTTCTTTAAATATTGAGTGTATTTGGATTTTCTATCAAATATCCAAATCCAATCTCTATAGTCCACTCTAACATAAATGACACTATATAAATTGGGACTTCCATGAAATGATTTTGATCTCCCAATGAAAGGGCCATACTTGATTGATTTTTCATCTAACACTACAGTTGTTTTAGTCACTCATAGGACAATTTAGAAATTCTTTTTTTAGATATGAGACATAAAATACTTGCAATGCTTATGATTCCATTATATACAGCTCATCCTTTTCCCCTCACACACTAAAATTCACCTTCATAAATCCCTTTTAATCAACATTAACTACACTTTTGTTGTCAACACATTTGATACAAAAAATTGATACAAGAAATATTGTATAACTTAACTCATACATTTGATGATGTCGAAATATAACATATTCACATAAATTGAAATTCTATCCTTAGAACTATATATTTTAATTGCTTCCTCAACAAGCATAAATTCAATACTTTTCATCATATTTTGGTTATTGTGTTCTTAGGTATAGAACATAAAACCATTAATTACAAAACCATTGTAAGATATACCACTTTCATTTGGTTCCATGGATATCCATTGAAGTAATTGGACAATTTAATTCATATTTTTAGATAATTCCTTATAAATATGATTTTAGAACAATCCTATAAACTATTGGTCATGTGTATTTGATATCTATCATTTACACCTTGTTGGATTCAAATGTATAGGAATTTCTTTGTGGGATTCAATGTTTGGATGAAAATCTCCAATATTATATAAAATGTAATGGTGATCTTGATCCTAATCTGTGATGGTAATTATAAAAATGTATTTTTTCATAAATATATTTTCCCATAAGGTGTCCACTATGAAAAGAATTTGGGATACTTATGATATCAACATCTAATAGGTAATAGGTAAATAATTCAATAGTTTCTTTAAAAACATATCATTTTTCAATACAACCTTATAGTCAACTTATATTATTGATATACCCTTTCAAAATGTTCATGTACAATTTAATGGGGGAACATCCATATATATCGGGCATGACTATATATTTGAACCTCTCTAACCATGTCAACCATCTAGTGGATAATTATTTAAAAGAATTATGGTCGTAATAACTTCTCTAATTCACATACTATTACTTCAACCTTACTATTCATGACTGGAAACTTTACAGAGTATAAATTTGCTGCATATGGATTTTAAAAATAAGTAGATTCTGGTAAATTTATGTCGTACAATTTTAAGAAGAACGTAATGTAATGTGACTGACATCAAATATTTCATAAAAAAATTATATTTGTGTTATTTTAGTCCTTTTAACTTCAAATTAGTCATTGACATTAAATTCTTGATATTTTATGAATACCCATATGGAAATTTTACACCAATAAAGAAAATGAAAAATTGTAATTTTTCTTTTTTGTATTGAGTGTAAGACACTAGTGGAAGAAAGGTTTTCTTTTTACCCTTCACCCATAAAAACTCTTCCCTTATCCCCATTCCAATCATGCCAAACTTAGACTTGATTCCATATTTTGTTTTTTAGGAACATTTATTAAAGTTACAACAAAACTATAAAATAATGTTTTTTACATGCATGGAATCTAGAAAATGTATGAAATACCAACAATTCCAATATAACAATTCAAGGAAAATTGATCTATTTTTCTAACCTGATTTTGAATGTTTTTTCAAAAATGGTTTTCCAAAAAAAATGTCAATATCTTTTACTTTATCAAATAGTTGATCACCCATTAGTGGAGATGGTATTGTACCTTATTTAGTATTCCCATAGAATGCTATTGTTTAGGATCAGTGTTTATATCATCGAGGTAAAAATTTTTATGTCTATAAAACATAGTCTTTAGGGAATGTTTCAACCTAACTGAGTGTGTGCATTATTCAAAATTATGACACCCCAATATTCCTCTAATTCTATAGCCTGAAAAATTTCCATAAGCAAGAAAATAATTTATAATCCCATAAAAATGGACATAAATGTGAATTATTAACTTCTATGATAATTATAAATTGCAACACCTATATCCCAGATCAATTTTATATCTTTGATCAATATATCCAAATAGACATCAATATCATTAACATGTTATTTTTGTCCAGATATAAGTATTGAAACATAATGTATTTGTTCTTCATGAATAACCATTATGGAAATTTATAATTTACCAACATAATTGGACATGTACTATGAGTAATAATCTATAAACAAAAATTATTTATTCCATCTATAGACAACACAAGATGAATGTTTCTTAGCTCATTTCCAAATTCAGGATACTCATAATCAATTTTCTTTCATTGAGGAGAGTCTATCGAATGATATAGTTTCCCATATTTAATAATTATATATTCATTAAATGTTAATTGTATATGAGTTTCTTGATATCCATATAGTCTTATAAACTATGGTATTTTTCTGATAAGTTTCATTTTTTGATGAATAGTGAAAAACACTAAATTTTAATTCAAAACTGATTTTTTATCTAATTTATTTATATAGTTAAATTAAATTTTAATTGAGTTTTAAAGTTTAATTAGACTAATTTTACATAAATTAAACCAATTTATTTCATTGGAACTAATTTATCATTGAAATTTTATATTAAAACATTTCAAACCTTTGGACTATTTCACTTTAAGAACCCATCGTCTCATCCAATCTATGAGATTAGTTTTAATTTAATTTTTACCACTTACATGTTTAGAATTTCGAAAAATGGATTTAATATTTGGAACCATAATAATTTTTCATCTCTAATAAGTTCAACTTATTTATTTACCAAAATAATTAGTGAAGCTAATTAAAATTAATTACTTTGATTACGGTAAAAACCACCTTAATTAATGACTAAACTTAGAAAATAAGTTTTAAAAATTAACCTAAAATATTATAAAATATATTGGATGGAAATAGTTAACCATGAAACATATAAATATCTATAATATTCTATTTTTAATCCTTATGGGACAAGTAAAACTTGGGGAGAACATGATTATTTTCAAGAATACCCAATGTGTCCATTTCCCCACTTATAAAAGGCCTCCTATCCTCCCCTTATTTACACCCCTCAAAGATTTTTAGATTAATAAATACCTTCCCAAATATCCTCCCAAATCCCATAACTTTATATTAGAATCCCCCCTTTATGAATAAATCCAATCAAGTAAGCCCGTTTGTTCAAACCAAAAGGAGTTACCCAAAGAAGAGTTAACATTCTTCAACAAATCACTCTATCTTTATTTTCTTCTAAACCCCCTAAAATATTCATATTAAATTATTACATAATAAATTAAGAATAATAAATATACTAAGATTTTTTTATATTTAGGGTTTGATCTACACTTACACAAACTTCCATCAATTCTGTTAGGTCCACAAGGTTGAATACCTCAGAGGGGGGTGAATCATGGTATGAATAATTTAAAATTAATGCCCGTTCTAATCTTGTTTCTCTGTTAAGAAAAACACTCTTCTCTCTCTTTCTTGTTGAACAAAGTAAATATAAAGTAAAGCATGCATAGGACACATCAATTTTACTTGGTTCACCGCAAAGGGCTACGTCCAAGGAGCATACACCGAAAAGTTTCCAATCGTACCAATTCCACTAAACTTCACTAGCTGTGGATTATAATGTTCGGGCTAGATCGCTTCTATGCCTAGGCTCACTGTCTTTACAATTTTTAGGGTCAGCTCACTGCTTCCCCAAGGTTCACTCCCTGTTTCTCTCTCTCTGGCTCACTACCGGTGGAGAGGATCACCTTCTTTCTCTTCCTTTTCCCACTGATCTTGGAAGGAATCCACTCACAGTTTGTAGACCTGTAGGTCTCTTCATGTGCATGAAAGAATGCATCTTCCTCTTTATGTAGATTCTCTATTGAAGTACAACTTTCACCCGTATATGAATATCTCTTTGCACCGAAGGTATCGGGCAAACTTCCAGCATCCACGCAGCCCGAAAAACACTACTGGAAATAAACCTTGCTTGGCGAGAAAGTCTAACTCAGCGTGAAAGTATTGACGTGCAAGTCTCAACGGGCGCGCAAGTACACCTCAGACAATTGCACGACACAATCTTCCCCAACTCGAAACTTGCGCGACTCTCTTAATTTTACGCCCAAACCAACATTGGCGTGCAACTGCCAACCGGCGCGCAACTTCTCACACTAGCGCGCAACTTCAACCACCGGCGCGCAACTTCACCTACGGGACCCACACACCACTTGCGCGTCCACCACACCTACGCGATGGGAGCTCTAATTTCTCAAAGTGTTGAACTACGGTACAGAATGAAGAGGGGTGGTCCAGTATTTATAGGCAAATTGACCACCCTGCGCGATGGCGCACAAGTCACCTGCGTGACCCAGTCTCGGCGCGCATGTCTTCTGTCCTCCTAGACACTTGCGCGACCAACTCCCAAACTTGCACGAACCTGTTTCCTTAGCCATATTTTGATCTTCTGGTCTTGAAAAACATATGGCACACAAGTTTCCTATAATCCAAGTCCTCGGCGCGCAAGTACCTTTGCCAAAAACACTTTTCTTCATTTGTCGATTTTGAGGCCCAAAAATTTGGCAAACACTGGAAAACAGTGCCACCTTGTATCTGTTCTTTTGTACCGCCTCCAGATCATCCATTCCTTTTATTGACGTTCTTGAATCAAACATGGATCATTGACCTCAGCTCCTGAACTCGACATTTCATCATGAAATCATCTTTGTCAACAAATTTGTATGTCATTGTTTTTCTTTTTCAACAATCACCACTCAGATGTCCACTTTGTCAACAAACACAATCACCTCAAAAATGCTTCAATGATGCCTTGAGGGATTTTTTCCCAACAAATTGGGATACAAAATCATCATTCATGTGTATGATATAATACCACCTCACGAACTCATGTCATTCATTCTTCCATTGCAACATTTCAGGGTTGGTAATATTGATTTAATTTATATTTATATTTTATATATATGATATTTATGATGTATTTGTTATTATTATTTAATTATTATATAACATATACCTTCATGATTTCCATTTTCTATAAATATGATAACTTTTTTTTGTGGATGTGTGGACTACCACCTCCCAAAAGCGATGAGATTCATTCGTACTATACAAGGAATGTGTTAAAGAAGGTTTTAGTGAAATTATATGATATATATGACATAATAATTCTAATTTAATGATATTATATATATAACTATATGTAATTTAATTTCTTTATTGCAATATAATAAGAAAACAGAAACAACGATCATGCGTACGTATGACCTACCATCTCCATGAATGGTGTATTCCATTCCATAGTTATATTTTATATATATTATTATAAATAAATATATATATATATATATATATATATATTAAATATATATGATATTTATATCATTTTTTAAATTCTTGAAATAATCAAATAATTATCTAAGTAAGAGGATCAAGAATAACAAGTCCAAAAATATATGAAAAAAAGTGGATATTACCTAAAATGTAACATTGACATGGAATTACTAATAAAAGGGTAATATAAAGTTATAATAATATCATAAATGATATAAGATAAAATAATATATTTCTTTTTTATATGTATAATGAAATTATATTTATTATATGGGTTTTTTGAATGTGTATGAAGAAAGTCAAGACTTAATGTAAGAGTTTTCCCACCTCAATTTTATTTCTGTGAGACTTTTGACTTATTCACCACTCATTTATTTTTTGTGGTGTAAATATTTACCTTGAATTTATTATATGGTTCTTAAAAATAAATTTAGGTGTATTTACATATCAATTTTATGATACTTCCTTCATTGGGTTTATCGTTCAAAAGTTACAAAATCAGTAAAGTAATTTTGTCTCACTTTTCCTTATTTGAGACACATGCCATGTTAGAAACCTATATTTTTATATTAGGTTTATATAATACCCTTTTATATGTTATATCATGAATATCAAACTTGTAATTATATTTTAAGCTTCAATTAAGGTTATTATTTCCTTATTATTATGATTAAAAGTTACCAAAGTGGTAGCGGTTTATTGCTACAATATCATCGTTCATCAAGATTGATTATGATTATGATTCCATTAATGAAATAATATGATCCATATCTCAAATAATCTCATTATTTTTTATCTTATGTTTATCCATGATATATCCTTGTATCAGTACCATTTTCCACTATCTGGTACTTAAGATAATTAAGAAAGGTTTTTTAAGAAAATCCTACGTTATTTCTCTCTTCGGTCGGAAATTTATTTTACACAAAAAACCATGTTTTATAAAAATGTTTTAATTTTTTTAAATTATATATTAATATAATTTTCAAGGAAAAGGATTTTAAATAATTTTTTTGTGTTTTAAAGTGTTTAAAAGGGGTTTTAAGGATTCCTTTACATGTTTTCATAGCTATTTTCAAGGGAAAAGGTTTTGAATGTGTTTTCAAGATTTATTTATAAGTTTTAAAATTATTTTCAAATAAAAAGGTTTTAAAAAGGTTTTCAAGATTTATTTATTAGTTTTAAAAGTAAAATTCATTCTAAATGTTTTCAAGACACCTTTATATGTTTTCAAAGATATTTTTAAAGAAAAAGGTTTCTAAATGATTTATGTTTTAAAGAGAATTTTTAAAAGTGGAAAAGTTATTTTCCTCAAGAAATGTTTTAAATCATATTTAAAATATTTTTTTATAGGAAAATTATTTTTTAAATGGTTTTATGAAAGTTATTTTTAAATAAAGGATATTTTCCTTAAGAAATATTCCACACAATCCTTCAAAATCCTTCTCCATAAAAGATGACAAACTTTGTTATAATTTATTATTTAATTGGGATATTATCCAAGAATAACATTCACATTATTTCTTTAATGTTTTATATTTAGTTGGAATGATGTTTATGAAAAATGTTTCTCTTCCATGTGTTATATACTTTTAAAACCCACTTCTTTACATGGGTTATTCTTTAATGATATTAATATAAGACCTATCTATTTTACATAGATAATTATATGATGAAGTGTTTTTGATTCCCATTTCCTTTCATGAGTTATGACATGATGTTTATGAAACCCATCTCCTTTTATGGGTCATGATATGATGGATGTTTTGTTAACTTATGGAATATGTATGTAAAATTTTATTATGTATTGTACGGGGCCTATATATCCCTCTAATGTATTGGGTAAAGATTTATATCTCATGATATGATGATGGGAAAAAATTTGAAAGGATTTATCAATAATGGGAAACAAGTGTTTCCTGATCTATAATGGGAAATAGGTGTGTCTTGATCTACTATGGTAAGACGGGGAAACCCAATAAACTATGGAAAGATGGGGAAACCTGATCCACTATGGGAATATGGGAAAACCTAATCCACTATGGGAAGATGGGGAAACCCAAACCATTATGGGAAGAAGGGGAAAACCAGTCCCTTATAAGGAAATGACAATGACTAGGGATGGTGGCGTGTCTCGCCTAGTAGGTGTAGTCCACATGAAGTTTCCTAATAATTTTTGGAAATGATCCTTGACTATTAGGGAATAATTTTTATGCATTAATTAGATTAAATATTCACAATGTTATGTGTAGACTTAGTTACATGTCTATAACTTTATAAAAGGGCCTAATTTCGTGTGATTTACAAAATGAGCAGACCTGTTTCTATTTACACATGTTCACAATGTTATAAGCCGAATTTTATTCCAAAATTCTATGTATTATGCTTACCTTATGCTATAATGGATTATTCTCTTTGATTTCCTTATGATTAATGTATTATTAACTTCCAATAATTATGCCATGACTCTTGATTATGATATTTTATTTGTAGGGTATGTTATTATAATGTTATGTTCATATTCTCATACCCATATTCTCATGTTATACATACATTTCACCCTTGTTTAACCTTACTGGGAATCTGAGTTCACCCCATTATTATGTTTCCTTTCCCAAGGTTATAAATAAAGGTTTTAACTAGGAGTACTAAAGGGTATGATATTTAAGGGTGATGTTGAAGATATTTAACCAAGATAGAAGATTATGTTTCCAATTTTCCAAATTCACTAAACTATTATGATCCTCATGCATGTACTTTTGTAATGTTATGAACATTCATAAAAAATTATGTAATATTAATGTATGTTAAGCTAGGGTCAGTATAGTTTGTGTCAAATGAAAGGTTTAGTCAACCTTTAAAAACTAGGATGAAAAAACATTACTGAGAGCCATAGGGATATTTATAAGGATATATCTTGGGATGTATCTAATTACAAGCCTATGTTTTATATTTAAAATAAGGTGTAATAATTTAGACAACTTATAAGTGATTTTTCAGAACTATGTGGTTTTCCACTATGATAAGTGCTACTCACACTATGATTTTTGGTTTTAGTCATTGGAAGGAACCAAAAAGAACTGGTTAATGTTGAATGTGATAGAATTTTTTTTATGAGTAGTCAAATGAGATAATCATTGGAGTGAAGGATGTTCTGATCATGCATAATAATTTTCACAAAACATGATTAAAAACGCGTACCTTAACCAACTCTCAGACTCACTAAATAAGATAAAGAATGAGATCCCTCAATGTTTGGCCAATGGAGACCATATAGAAAAGAAGAGTCAGTTTCCTTTGTGTAAATAATGCAGAAAAAATCACCCAAATGAATGTCTTAGAGGAAAGAGAATTTGTTTTGACTATAGAAAAGATGGAAACAAAGCAAGTAACTTGAAAAGGAAAAATGAAGAGTTTGGTTAACACAATTGATGGGAATATTTGCGTCCTTAATACAACATTTATGGTTAAATGATATAAGTGCAGAATGAATGGTTGTTATGAAAATCGAGGTCCCAAGTGGAAACCTCATGATGATAATCATCAAGGTGGTAAAAGTATTGGTTATATTGATGATGATGATGAGGCTATAGGTGAAATGTTAAATGAAAAAGGTATTAAGTAATAGGATGAGGTATCAATGTTCATGGATTAGGGATGATGTGGAATAATCAAAGTTCTTATGTATTTGGATTCAAGAATTATGTTATATAAATGGTGAAATATGTATGTAATATTCAGTTTATGTTTTTTTTGTTAAAGATTAACAAGAATATATTGAATGGTTTCAATGTACTAGAAACATGATTTAATAGAAAGGTGACATTTTGACTAAGGGATGAATACACTTAATATGTTCATGATATTTGGATAATTATTTATGGATAAATATATGTAGGATATGAATAAGTAAATTGGATGGTATTTATTACCTTTGGAATGTTAAATTATTTATTGACAAAGTAGTTTGTGCTATCATGGATGAAGTTTAAAATATTTTTCGATTTAAGGAATATATCCAATAAACTTTGGAATAAGGATGTAACACCCGAGAATTTTATAAGAAATATTTTGTTTTTATTTTATATAAATCATCAAAGGAATCTTTCACTACAACAACACTAGATTGTCTTTCTTTACACGCAATCACGACCTTCCTTGATAGCTTGCGTCGTACGCAATACCGAGTTTCACTAAACAACGATATGCTATTAAAATATTATTAAAACTAGCCGTTATGAATAGTAATAACCACTTTTTAAAATTTTGTAAATTTTATTTTTCAAAATGGACTTTGTTTTTGGATTTGGAATATCGAAATTAGCCTAGAGTGAAATTTTGGTATTTTTCTGGAAACTTTCAATTTTTGATGAATAGTGAAAACACTCGGTTACTATTTAAAAACCGGGTTTTTATTTAAATAATTATTTATTTTATTTAGATTTATTTTAGGTCAAAATTGATACATAATACCTATATAAGTTCAATGAAATTCATTGGAGTAATTTTATAATAATTTTAGATATATAAAAATTTTATTGAACTTTTCACCGTCTTTTACCCACCTCCTAGATTAATTTACAAATTTACATAAAATTTAATTTCACCGCTTCTGTGAGTGGAATTTCAAAAATCCGAGAGACATGGTTGATGTCAGTAAGTAAAATGTGGTTCAATTAGATGAAAATAATTTTTGGTGAATATAAACTTTTTACTTTTATTTACCATGGTTAAAAGTAAATAGGGTAATTAAAGGTAAAAATGATATTATTATTACCCTAAAACATCTCTTAATTCTATTGGATAAGTGTAATTCGACAAAAAATAACCTTAGGAATAAAATATGACCATTTAGGCCACTTGGATTAGATTAGGACATTTATTATTAATTTATTTAAAGAAGGGTTAAAATAGTTAAAATCAAAGTTTAATAAGTAAATAATTTTTAATATAGGATTATACATAAGATAAATTCGACTATAAATATTCATTAGAAATATAAAAAGATTTAATACATAATGGTATTTTATTTGTAATTTTTATACATTAAATAATTTAATTTATTTATGACACAAAGATAATGCAGTAATTATATTATTAATGAAATATTGACATAATTGATGTTATAAATACCCAAATAAATGTAATTTGAGACTTTTTATGAATTAAAATAATTTTCTAGGTTAATATGACATGTTAGTATTGATTTAATTAAACTTTTTAGAACTAATCATTCTGTTATGATTTTCAAAAAAATCAATTACTAAATAGTGTCAAAATTGACATAAAATTGTTTTTAAAACAAATATTATATTATTAATTGTTATTTTATTCCTAAAAATCTAAGGTTCATCCAAATGACTTAGATAAGGTTATATATATTAATAATAAACAAATTGGGGTTCGTTTTACTTTTTATAGTAAGTTTATTAACCTTATAGTGTAAGAACACAAAAAGACACGGTAAAAGTAAAATTATTTAACTTAAAGTTAAATCTAAATGATAAGGTTAAAACAGGAACCTAAACTTGTATAAATTCCATTGGATGATAGGATTTATACCCATCCCCACCTTTTCTTATAAATAAATCAATTTGGAGCTATTTAAAACCGAATATAACATTATAATAAAATAACATTTTTAGTTTTTCCAAAGGAGCCCCTCTCCTCCCTTATAAAAGGGCACCTCCTCCCTCTCTTCCTCACAACACTTTGAGCCTTCAATCTCGGCCAAACCCTGCCAATTTCTTCTCTCCACTTCCCTAGAAACATCCTAGAGGTCCTGGTTTTCTTTAAAGGCCAATTTTAGTGCCCTAAAAGGAGGTCTCAAAGAAGCGCTTCAAAGAAGATGTAATGTCCGTTACCGATTCTTTCAACTTTATTTATACTTCCACTTCTTCTTATTTAGTTGTTTCATTATGAATTAATAACATCAGTATAAATCATATAATGATATGTTATTATAAGTATGAAACAACCCTATTTCACCATCTATCCATCCTACGGAAAACGAAATCACCGCGCGCGTGTACGTACGGAATACCGTCTCCACGCCGTGGTGTAATCTATTTTCCACCACCACCTTACTTGGATGGATATAATGGTGTAAATAATGAATATATATGATTATTGTAAATTGATATTTATTCTGAAATAGTATACATACACTCCAATAAAATTCCACGATCATGGGAACGATATCATCGCTCGTGCGTACGTACGGAATACCGTCTCCACGATGTGATGCGACTCGTTCTACATGATTTTCATTTCATAATGATTATATAAATGAATTGAGTGAATAAATATGATATATATAACAATAATACCATTCTGTAAATGAGGTATCTATAACCTAAAAATAAGAATAAGAATTTATTCGACAAAACACGCATAAGAACAAAAAGTAATAAACACCCGAATAACAAGTAGCAATGAAATATTACTAATAATAAGCTAATAATATGACCACATATGATATCATAACAATGAGTATGATTCTGGAATAAGTAAATGAAATTATTTAAATCATTATATAGGAGGTTCAGACACTTATGAAGCAAATCAGACCTAAGGTAAGGGAAAGTCTCACAATCTCAATTTTTATCCGAGATTGTCTATACTTCATAATTTACTGGGGAATATTTATCATCCACATCCATGTTTCCTAAATATGTAATATTATTTATATCCTCCTACAATTGTTTAAATCCAATTTTACCCTTTGGTGAGTTTTTAGTAAAAGATATTAAAGGAATCTTTTGTCGTTATTCGTACGAGGTACTTTTTGACTTTTCCAACATAAGTATGAGAAGAATGATTTTTTAACTTATACGGAATGAATGGATTTTTAAAACATTATTTCCAAGAAGATTCCTTTACATGTTTTCAGGTTTATTTTTAATCAACTTCTTTTAGTTTAAAATTGTATGACATGTTAAGAAAGGAAAAATGTTTTTGAAGTAGAAATGATATTTTCCTCAAGAATGGAGTTCAAGTGTTTTATCAAAATTATTTTCCAACTAAGATAATATAGGGTTCTATTTATTTCACTATTTTTACATTGATTTGATTATGTTATGGTGGAATTATTTTTATGATGTCCTTTTATCTTATATGGATTATGTTATGATGGCATGATGTTTAAGATTCCCATTTTTATTACATGGGTTATGCAATGATGTATGATTTTTGATTTTGTGGAACACATAAGAATGATATCATTATGAGATGGGTGGGACCTATGTCTCCCTCCAATGCATTGGGTAAAGATTTTATATCTCATGAGATAGACATGGCTGGAACGGCAGGTTAAACCAGTTCAGTGAAACAGGATTGAAACGAGGAATGAACTCAGTTCAGAAATGGACTTTGTCCACTAAGATAGTCTTGGCAATGAGACTTGACTAATAAGAAATGATTCTCTATGATTATGTGTGTATGCCATAAAGCTTCATGTTTTAAGTTATGATTATTGTGATTACATTTCACTACCATGATTTATCCCATGTTATGAAATTATGATCTCTTTTGCAGGGTAAGATTTCCAAATTGTTAGTTTCTTATGAATATGATGTGATTGATTTTTCTTTTGTTTACCCTTACTGAGCATTTGAGCTCACCATTTTGTATGTTTTCTTTCCACCAGGTCAGGAAGAAGGTTATTAAGTAGGATATGCCAAAAGAGACTCTAGATATGATGAAATAAATGTGAGGCAATGTAGATGCTTTATGAACCAGTTGTTTATGTTTCCCAATTTCTAAAGACACTATACCTATATGGTCCTTTCATGGTTTTGTTATATATTGTAATAATTATACTTCAATTTTGAAGTAATAACCATGTATGTAAAGTATGGGTCGTCATAGTTGGTATCAGAGGAAAGGTATAGTCAACCTTTTGAAACTAGGATATAAAAGCCTTAATAAGAACCCTAAGGATAAGTATAAGCATAAAACACAATATTAGTGTTTTATAAATGGCCATGAATAACCTATGATAAGAACTTAAGTGTGAAATTTTATTCTTGATTATGTGGTTTTCCTATTATAATTAGTGTTTCTCACACTATTCTTCTTGGTTTTAGTCAATGGCTGGAACCCGAAGGAACCATGTTAATGCGGAATGTGACGGGAAATGCAATGATTGTCCCCCTGAGCAACCAAACGTTATGTGAGCTTGAATGCAAAATCATATAGCCATGCTCACATAACTTTCTCAAGCTATGAATCATGCAGGACTTCCAAACGAGCAAAGGAAGGAGCAACATTCTGTTGAATCCTTCATGAGGCAACTCCCACCTTCATTCAGCGGGTCTAATGATCCATTAGTTGCTGAACAATGGATTAGTACTACTGAAAATATATTTTCAGTTCTTCAATGTTATGAACATGATAAAGTCATCTTAGCAGTCTATCGTTTGGAAGGTGATGCTTATCAATGGTGGAATCTTATCAAGAATACGAGGCAAAGAGATGAAATTGAGTCCATGGAATGGGACGAGTTCAAGAAATTATTTTTCAATAAGTACTTCCCTCGTATTCTCCGAACAAAGATGGAGAAAGAGTTTCTTGAACTGAAGCAAAAGGATGATGAATCTTTTGGTACCTATGAAGAAAATTTTACAAGACTTTCAAGGTATACTTCTGGTATTATTATCCAACCCGAGAGTAAGATCGATCAATTATTTAGTGGCTTAAAAACCAAGTCTTTGAAGGGCGTTATCCATAAGGGACTTCAATAGCTATGAGGAAATCGTTCGATGTGATCTCAAAGTTGAGATGGAGATTGAAGTAACCCATCAGTCATATGGGTTTGATAAGAAGAGGAAAATGGAATTCAAAGGAAAATCTAAAGAGCACACGGAAAAGAAGATGATTTTTCCCTTATGCTCAAAGTGTGGAAAGAAACATGGAGGGAGTTGTCTTAAAGGGACAAGTAAATGTTTCAAATGTGGAAAGGAAGGTCATCGGGCATTTGAATGCCGCAATGATGGGAAGAAGATGTCTAGTGATGCGAACAAAGAAAAGGCTAAACATAGTGCACCTCCTACACTTCAATGTTACAAGTGCAAGGAAATGAGGCATTATCCCAATAAATACCCTAATCCAAGGGTTGATGATGATGGTCGACGTCAAAAAACTCTTAAGACTAAATACAAAGGAAAGTCACATGCAATTTCTATCAGCGATGTGGAGTACGATAACGATGTAGTAAAAGGCACACTTACCATCCACTCTAAAGTAGAAAATGTTTTATTTGATTCTGGATCCACCCACTCTTTTATTTCTGAAAAATTTTCTAAGGGTATCGCCGTATTACCTCAACAATTAGACGTTGAGTTAGCTGTGACAACCCCTAATGGCACAACAGTCGCATCAAAAGTTTATAATTCTTCTCCGATTGAAGTTTGTGGGAAAGTGCTTCCTGAAAATCTTGTGATCCTTCCTATAGTGGAATTTGATGTGATTCTTGGCATGGATTGGATTTCTATATATAGAGCTCATATCAATTGCCAAAGAAGGGAAGTCACATTTCATATTCCAGATCAATCTATAATCGTCTATCGATGAAACAATGAACATAACCTTCCGGTGGAAATTTCTTCCATCTTATGGGTCTTGTTTCCACTAAATGAAGGTTATTTATCTCAAATGGTTGGTGAGAAACTCGAAATTAAGAATATTCCCATTCTACGGGAGTTTGATGATGTCTTTCCGGAGGAATTTCCGGTTCTTCCACCAAATCGTGAAGTTGAGTTTTCAATAGAAATCATACCGGGTGCTTTACCTATTTCAAAGAAACCTTATAGAATGGTCCCAATTGAGTTGCAGGAATTGAAGAAGCAACTCCAAGATAATCTTGATAAGGGATTCATACGCCTTGTGAGTCACCTTGGGGAGCACCTGTTCTGTTTGTTAAGAAGAAATATGGATCAATGAGACTCTGCATTGATTATCGAGAACTTAACAAGATCACTATCAAGAGCAAATATCCTCTCCCGCGCATTTATGGCTTATTTGACCAACTACGCGGAGCTGAATACTTTTCCATGATTGATCTTCGTTCAGGGTATCATCAATTAAGGGTCAAAAGGGAGGATATACCAAAGACGGATTTCCGTACAAGGTATGGACACTATGAATTTATAGTGATGCCATTTGGTCTTACTAATGCCCCTTCTATCTTCATGGATCTGATGAATAGAGTCTTTAGAGACTATCTTGATCAATTTGTGGTAGTCTTTATAGACGATATTCTTGTATATTCAAATAGAAAGGAAGAACATGAAGATCAATTGAGAATTATATTGAAGACCCTGAGAAAGGATAAGCTTTATGCCAAATTTACAAAGTGTGAATTTTGGCTTCAAAAAGTTTCATTTTTGGGTCACATAATCTCAAAAGAGGGGATATATGTGGATCTAGCAAAAACAGAGGTTATCAAAAGATGGTCGAGTCCAACAACAGTAACTGAGATCTGAAGTTTTCTTAGTTTGGATGGATATTACCGATGTTTTGTGAAATATTTTTCACGATTATCTAATCCACTCACCAGGTTGACTCGAAAAGGAGTTAAGTTTGTGTGGATGGAGGAATGTGAAGACAATTTCAAGGAGTTGAAAAGAAGGTTATCCAGTGCACCTGTACTCACACTTCCTTGTAGTGGAGAAAGGTTTATGATCTACAGTGATGCATCCAAGAATGGATTGGGGTGTGTTCTCATGAAAAATGATATGGTGGTAGCTTATGCCTCATGAAAGTTGAAAATCCATGAGCAAAATTACCCAACTCATGATTTGGAGTTAGCTGCGGTAATCTTTGCATTAAAGATTTCGAGGCATTATCTTTATGGAGAAAGGTGTTATATTTATACTAATCATAAAAGTTTAAAGTATATTTTCACACAAAAGGAGTTGAATATGCGCCAAAGAAGATGGTTGGAGCTGATTAAGGATTACGACTGCTCAATTCATTACCACCCTGGGAAAGCAAACAAGGTGGCATATGCATTAAGTCGACAAGACCATGCCAGTTTATCTGTGATGAGGATCACAAAAGATCCAATATTTATGGATTTACAAAGGATGGATCTTGGAATTATAATGGAAGGGGAAAAATATTATCTTTCTCAAATGAATGTTCAACCATATATACATGTGAAGATTAAAGAGGCACAGAAAGAAGATGTATAGTTACAAAAGAAGGTGAGAAATGTTCCTGAATTCAACCTTTATTGTGATGGGATAATAAAGTTCAGGAATCGGGTTTGTGTTCCTCCCATCCCCGAATTAAATAAGGAGATTCTGGATGAGGCTCATAGTTCTTCATTCTCTATTCATCCTGGAAGCACGAAGATGTATAGAGACCTGAAAGAGTACTTCTGGTGGGATGTCATTAAAAGAGATATTGCTGAATATGTCTCTCGATGCTCGGTTTGTCAGCAAGTTAAAGCTGAGAGACAGAAGTCTAAGGGGATGCTACAACCATTACCCATACCCGAATGGAAATGGGAAAACATCACTATGGACTTTGTCACAGGACTTCCTAAAACATCCAGAGGCAATAATGCTATCTGGGTCATAGTTGATCGTCTTACAAAGTATGCACACTTCATTGCTATTAGAGAGGATTTCTCTCTGGATCAGCTTGCCAGGATATATGTAAAGGAAGTAGTAAGATTACATGGAGTACCACTTTCTATTATATCTGATCGGGATCCGAGGTTTACCTCAATATTCTGGAGAAGTCTTCAGCATACTCTGGATACAAAGTTGAGTTTCAGCACTGCTTATCATCCTCAGACAGACAGTCAGTCTGAGAGGACAATTCAAACTCTAGAAGATATGTTGAGAGCTTTCTCTATGGATTTCAAAGGTGGTTGGGATCAACACCAACCTTTGGTGGAATTTTCTTATAATAATAGCTTTCACTCCAGTATTCAGATGGCTCTTTATGAAGCTCTCTATGGAAAGAAATGCAGGACTCCAACTTGCTGCGATAAAGTTGGGGAAAGAAATCTATTAGGACCTGATCTTGTTGATGAGATGGAAGAAAAGGTCCGATCTATTCAACAACACATAAGAGCAGCTCAGAGTCGACAAAAAAGTTATGCTGAAACCCGAAGAAAAGACTTAGAGTTTGAAGTGGGTGATAAAGTGTTCTTACGAATATCTCCTTGGAAGAGAGTAATGAGATTTGGGAAGAAGGGAAAGCTAAGCCCCAGGTATATCGGTCCTTTCGAAATACTGGATCGTGTTGGGAAGGTAGCTTACCGATTGGCGCTTCCACCGAATCTCTCTCAAGTTCACGATGTTTTCCATGTATCTCTCCTGAGAAAGTACATACCTGATCCTTCACATGTACTCAGCTCAGAAGTTGTACCGCTGGAACAAGATCTTTCTTATGAAGAACAGACGACAGAGATTCTCGATCGTAGTGAAAAAGTCCTACGGAACAAGACCACTCGCTTGGTAAAAGTTTTATGGAGGAACCACCAATTAGAAGAATCTACATGGGAACTTTAGGATATGATGAGGGAGAGGTATCCTCATCTGTTTGTTACAAGTGACGAATTTCAAGGGCGCAATTCATTTTAAGGGGGGTAGAATGTAACACCCGAGACTTTTATAAGAAATATTTTGTTTTTATTTTATATAAATCATCAAATGAATCTTTCACTACACACAACACTAGCTTGGCTTTCTTTACACGTAATCATGACCTTCCTTGATAGTTTTCGTCGTACGCAATACCGAGTTTCACTAAACAACGATATGCTATTAAAATATTATTAAAACTAGCCGTTATGAATAGTAATAACCACTTTTTGAAATTTTGTAAATTTTATTTTTCAAAATGGACTTCGTTTTTGGATTCAGAATATTGAAATTATCCTAGGGTGAAATTTTGGTATTTTTCTCGAAACTTTCAGTTTTTGATGAATAGTGAAAACACTGGGTTACTATTTAAAAACCGACTTTTTATTTAAATAATTATTTATTTTATTTAAATTTATTTTAGGTCAAAATTGATACATAATACCTATATAAGTTCAATGTAATTCATTGGAGTAATTTTATAATAATTTTAGATATATAAAAAGTTTATTGAACTTTTCACCGTCTTTTACCCACCTCCTAGGAGAATTTGCAAATTTACATAAAACTTAATTTTACCGCTTCTGTGAGTGGAATTTAAAAAATCTGAGAGACATGGTTGATGTCAGTAAGTAAAATGTGGTTCAATGAGATGAAAATAATTGTTGGTTAATAGTAACTTTTTACTTTTATTTACCACGATTAAAAGTAAATAGGGTAATTAAGGGTAAAAATGATATTATTATTACCCTAACACATGTCCTAATTCTATTGGATAAGTTTAATTTGACCAAAACAACCTTAGGAATAAAATATGACCATTTAGGCCACTTGGATTAGATTAGGACATTTATTATTAATTTATTTAAAGAAGGGTTAAAATAGTTAAAATCAAAGTTTAATAAGTAAATAATTTTTAATATAGGATTATACATAAGATAAATTCAACTATAAATATTCACTAGAAAGATAAAAAGATTTACTACATAATTATATTTTATTTGTAATTTTTAGACATTAAATAATTTAATTTATTTATGACACAAAGATGATGGAATAATTATCTTATTAATGAAATATTGACATAATTGATGTTATAAATACCCAAATAAATGTAATTTGAGACTTTTTATGAATTCCAGTAAATTTATAGGTTAATATGACATGTTATTATTGATTTAAGTAACTCTTTTCTAACTAATCATTCTGTTATGAGTTTCAAAAAAATCAATTACTAAATACTGTCAAAATTGACATAAAATAGTTTTTAAAAAACATATTATATTATTAATTGTTATTTTATTCCTAAAAATCTACGGTTCGGCCAAATGACTTAGATAAGGTTATATATATTAATAATAAACAACTTGGGGTTCGTTTGGATTGTTATAGTAAGTTTATTAACCTTATAGTGTAAGAACACAAAAAGACACGGTAAAAGTAAAATTATTCAACTTAAAGTTAAATCTAAATGATAAGTTTAGAATAGGAACCTAAACTTGTCTAAATTCTATTGGATGAGAGGATTTAGACCCATCCCTACCTTAGATTCTAAATAAATCAATTTGGAGCTATTTAAAACCTAATATAACTTTATAATAAAATAACATTTTTAGTTTTTCCAAAGGAGCCCCTCTCCTCCCTTATAAAAGGGAACCTCCTCCCTCTCTTCCTCACACCACTTTGAGCCTTCAAGCTCGGCCAATCCCCGCCAATTTCTCCTCTAAAATTCCCTAGAAGCATCCTAGAGGTCCTGGTCTTCTTCAAAAGCCAATTTTAGTGCCCTAAAAGGAGGTTTCAAAGAAGTGCTTTAAAGAAGAGGTAATGTCCATTACCAATTCTTTCAACTTTATTTCTTCTTCCACTTATTCTACTTTAGTTGTTTAATTATGAATTAATAACATAAGTATCACTCATATAATTATATGTTATTATAAGTATGAAACAACCCTATTTCACCATCTATCCATCCAATGGAAAATGAAATCACCGCGCGTGTGTACGTACGGAATACCGTCTCCACGCCGTGGTGTAATCTATTTTCCACCACCACCTTATTTGGATGGGTATAATGGTGTAAAGAATGAATATATATGATTATTGTAAAGTGATATGGATTATGAAATAGTATACATACACTCCAATACAATTCAACGATCATGGGAACGATATCATCGCTCGTGCGTACGTACGGAATACCGTCTCCACGATGTGATGCGACTCGTTCTACATGATTTTAATTCCATAATGATTACATAAATGAATTGAGTGAATAAATATGATATATATAACAATAATACCATTCTGGAAATGAGGTATCTATAACCTAAAAATAAGAATAATAATTTATTCGACAAAACACGCATAAGAACAAAAAGTAATAAACACCCGAATAACAATTAGCAATGAAATATTACTAATAATAAGCTAAGAAGATGACCATATATGATATCATAACAATGAGTATGATTCTGGAATAAGTAAATTACATTATTTAAATAATTATACAGGAGGTTCGGACACTTACGAAGCAAATCGGACCTAAGGTAAGGGAAAGTCTCGCAGTCTCAATTTTTATCCGAGATTGTTTATACTTCAGAATTTACTGGGGAATATTTATCATCCAAATCCATGTTTTCTCAATATGAAATATTATTTATATCCTCCTACAATTGTTTAAATCCAAATTTACCCTTCGGTGAGTTTTTAGTAAAATATATGAAAGGAATCTTTTGTCGTTATTCGTACGAGTTACTTTTTGACTTTTCTGACATAAGTACGAGAAGAATGTTTTTTAACTTATACGGAATGAATGGATTTTTAAAAAATTATTTCCAAGAAGCTTCCTTTACATGTTTTAAAGTTTATTTTTAATCAACTTCTTTTAGTTTAAAATTGTATGACATGTTAAGAAAGGAAAAATGTTTTTGAAGTAGAAAGGATATTTTCCTCAAGAATTGAGTTCAAGTATTTTATCAAAATTATTTTCCATCTAAGATAATACAGGGTTCTGTTTCTATACCTATTTTTATATTGATTTGATTATATTATGATGGAATTATTTTTATGATGTCCTTTTATCTTATATGGATTATGTTACGATGGCATGATGTTTAAGATTTCCATTTTTATTACATGGGTTATGCAATGATGTATGATTTTTGATTTTGTGCCACACATAAGAATGGTATCATTATGAGATGGGTGGGAACAATATCTCCCTCCAATTCATTGGTTAAGGATTTTATATCTCATGAGATAGACATGGCTGGAACGGTAGGTTAAACCGGTTCAGTGAAACAGGACTAAAACGAGGAATGAACTCGGTTCAGAAATGGACTTTGTCCACTAAGATAGTCTTGGCAATGAGTCTTGAATAATAAGAAATGATTCTCTATGATTATGTGTGTATTCCACAAAGCTTCATGTTTTAAGTTATGATTATTGTGATTACATTTTACAACCATGATTTATCCCATGTTATAAAATTATGATCTCTTTTGCAGGGTAAGATTTCCAAATTGTTATGTTCTTATGAATATGATGTGATTTATTTTTCTTTTGTTTACCCTTATTGAGCATTTGAGCTCACCCTTTTGTATGTTTTCTTTCCCCCAGGTCAGGAAGAAGGTTATTAAGTAGGATATGCCAAAATGGACTCTAGATATGATGAAATAAATGGGAGGCAATGTAGATTCTTTATGAACCAGTTGTTTATGTTTCCCAGTTTCTAAAGACACTATACCTATATGGTCTTTTCATGGTATTGTTATATGTTGTAATAAGTATGCTTAAATTTTGAAGTAATAACCATGCATGTAAAGTATGGGTCATTATAAAGGAAACATTCATGTTTTTAATAAGGATTTATGGTAATTACCATCTTTCAAGAGAATGAAAGATGAAGGTATTCACATGTTTGGTATGTTACAAACAAGAGCTACTTTATGATATATATGGAATCAATGCTAAGATATTTTTGAGAAATTTAGTGGCCTTATGTTTTTGAATTTTATATTTTGGATGGGTTATAAGGATATTTTTTTTGAATGGTTTAATTTAAAACATTGGACGATGTTTTAGAGATTCAAGTATCATCTCTCCATATTAAGATTTATGCGTCTTGGATAACTTGTGATAACCCTTTTTTTGTGATTCCAACTAAAGACAAATGAAATGACTTAGCATTCTACCTCATGATCTGTTAGTACATCATGCATGAAAAATTCACCTTCATTAATTGGAAAAATATATAAAGATGAAATTGATCAAGTAACAAAAAGGGTGAGATTGTACTAAAATAATGTATATATTCTCATGAAAATTTTCAACTTCAGGAAAAGGATTTTGAAAAAAAATGTTATCCTATTATCATCATTTGTGATGATATCAATGTGCATTTTCAAGTATCTTTGGTTTATTGATTTTTAACAATTAACTTTATCCTAACCATTTTAACTATAAATATGCATTAGAACATGATAGTTATATTTCTTTTCCATGTCCATGTTTTCACTTTCCACCCATGTTCTCCTATGTGGAAACCTAATTATGAGATACTTTGGGCAACCACTATGTTTCTATCCTTCCATTTTTAAAGGAAGTTTTAGTATTCATTTTTATGATGTGGATTTCTATAAATGTAACATTCAAGTAATAAATTATTGATAATTGAGACAAATTTCAAGGTAGAAATTAACTTTAAGGGGGATAAGATGTAACACCCCAAGATTTTGTAAAATATATATATTTAAATTAATTTAATCTTTTTGATATTTTTATTTTCACACAACACTAAATATATCTTTTGTTATATAAAAGAACTATGTGTGGATTAAATTATATGAATCTTATAATTTATTCTTTTGCTACACAAAAAATTATATTAGCTTTAAGTACACGCAAAACTATAGTTGGATTGTATTATACACATTGTTGAGTTCCCTCGATAGCTTGCATTATGTAAGAACCCGGTTCCTCTATGAAGTAAAAATTCACTGTATTTTGTAAATTCTTAGTTTAATTCCTTAAATATGACCTAATAGGAATGATCATTGAGTTCATAGAGGGATCATGGGTGTCCAAGGCTGGTCCAGATCCTAAAATAAATGTTTTGAGTGAAAAGAGGAGGCCACAAGGTCAATTCAAACCATTTGGGTTGGGATATATGGCTGTTCGACTAGGTTTTCATTTTTATAAGATATTAACAAAGTCTTTTTCATGGTTTCTTCAGGGTTAGTAAACCGTACTGGGTAATCGTGTGAGTGCCCCATTTTCCTATAGTAGACCATGCGACCTGATGCAAAGTTTTAAAAATCGTGTGCCTAAACCGTGCGACCCATTTTTTGGGGTAAAATGAAGATTTTACCCTAAAATGTTTTATATCTTAAACCCTAATTTACCTTCACCCATTGCACAACAAAGACCTCATTATTATGTTCCACGTAGAGGATATTATAATATTTGAGCTATGTCATCCATCAGACCCCCAAATTGAATGTGGTTCATCTCATTGGATCTGTAATAGTAAGACCTCGATTCCTTTTTAGCCATTATTGATTTTTATGGGAATCAGTTGTGCTATTTGGTTTTAGGCTTATATGCCCTAATTTTCCATTCTTCATATATTCTTCAAATTTCTTCTAATATGGGTCAAAAAAGAAGAAAATATTGGATGAGCAGTCTAGAATGGACCTAAGGTAGGTAGTCTCATGCCTTTCAATTAAATCTAGGCTGTTAATAAATGTTATCGTGATATATGTCTATTTTCCAAGAATCGCCTAAATTTACTTTAAATCCTAGAATTGATAGGTATGAACTATTTAGTTAGTGTAAAATAATCATGATTGTTATAGGTTTTATACCTTGAATAAGGACCACCCCATGGGTGAGTTTTCTTCAAATGAAACTTTATGGATTTTGGCCTATGATGGCCAAAAGGCATGCCTTTTACCCGATGCTATGGGATGTTTAAAAGTGGTTTCGATTATCAACTAAATTATAATGTTATTAATTATAATTAAAATGAATTAAAGTCATAGAATGGATGTTTTACCTTGGACTTTATATGTCATTGTTTGTTTAATGCATTATTGCTTTCTACTGCCTTTACCATGTGAGTAAAGTAGAGTCTATGACATGAGTTGATGCAATTAGATTGGATCTCTCTAATAATTGATTTTCCCATATAAGTTATATTATAACTAATCCACATGATATCTGGATAAGCTTGTTAGGATTGTTATATTAAAAATGGTCATGTGAGTATTTGAATGGATTTTGAATTTCTAGCACATGCTATTTATGTTGAGACCATGCTATGTTTGAAGGAATCCGAGACACCCTGAGAGGGGAGGGGTGAATCAGGGTTCCAACTTTTTCTTTTAAACTAAAGGATCTTTTTCCCACATTGGTAGAAACTAGTTTAACCTGTATGATGGATATGAGAATAAATAAAATATTCACATGAAAAGAGATGACACAACACTTTTTACTGGGTTCACCACTAAGGTATATGTCCAAGGATCATATGCTAAAAGGTTTTCGGTCATACCAAATTCCAATATTCTTCACTCGTTGTGGATTACAAAGGTTTGGGAACAGTCACTCTATCCTAGGCTCACTGCCTTTACAACTGTTCAGGGATAGCCTACTGCGTCCCTTGGGTCACTTCCGTTGACTCCCCCTAGCTCACTACCTTTGGTGAAGTCCCACTAATTTTATAGATGTGAAAGTATCTTCATCATCGCTAATGAATACATCCTCTGTTGTATGTAGATGCTCTGTTGTAGCCCAACTTCCACCCGTAGACTAAACTTACTTTGCACCAACAGTATCGGGAAAACTTTCATCTTTCATGTAGCCCCAGAAAGATTGGTGTACTTCAACCACACCTAGCGTGCTTCTCCAAGCCCAGTGTGCAAGTTTCAATATGGCACACAAGTTCGCCTCTCCCACTTGCGTGACACTCAATTCTTCAACTTCAAACTTACATGACTCACATCCTTTTACACCCAAACCGATTTTGGTGCGCAACTATGAACTGTTGCGCTTCTTCAAATCTTGGCACACAAGTTTCACCAAACCACCTACATGAAACCTCCTTAACCAACTCCAAACTTGGGCGACTCAACCCCCTTTTTTCCCAAAACACCTTGGATGCACATCAAACTACTGTCGTGCAACTTCAACTTGCATGAACCACCACCACTTGCATGACCACAACACCTGCGCGATGGGAGCTCTGATTTTCTCTAAGTCTGAACTTAGTTCCGAATAAGGAGGGGTCAACCTCTATTTATAGGCATTTGGATAACCTACATGACGACACACAAGTCTTCCCTCAGTGCACAAGTTTCGGCGCACAAGTCTCTGCCGCGTAAGTCACTTGCGCGACCAAACATAAACCTTGGGCGCCCTTATCCCTTTGCCATATTTTCATGTTCTGATCTTGAAAAACATTTGGTGCACACGTTTCTTCTCTTTTAAGACAATGTCACACACGTATCTTTTCCCAAACCACTTTTCTAAATTTTCCGATTTTCAAGCCCAAAAATTTGGCAATGGAAACCGGTGCCACCTTTAATACTGTTATCTACTTGTTCTGTTTGATCACTTTGCTGGCACACATTCTGAACGTCCACTGAGGATTGAAAAAAAACACAAACCATACTCCAATTCATGAAAAGAACAACCATAGTTCCAAAAATATCCCCCTTTGGGTTTGTTGGCAATCAGTAAATAAATTCAATAGAGTTCCAACCATAGGCAAACCAAGAATAAAAGAATCAACTCAGCCATCACTCTAAGTCTACGTGAGCAATGCTTAGTGTAGGAAACAAGAGAGGAAGCTTGAATTGGGTTCCCATCCAATGTATTCCTTCCTATCCTATCACCGAAACTAAATTCTCAATGTGTCACAAAAGCATTACAAGCATGAATTTATTCCTTTCTCCCCCATTGACAATAAACCCAAAGACCGGTAATTATTTATTGTTCAGCTCAAACCACACTCCCCTTGGATGGTATCTCCCCCACAAACCTACAACACATCCATAAATAGATTAAAAACAATTAACATAACTGGGTAGAGGGGAATTGTGTAACCTCCTTATGCACTGGGAGGTGGCTAAACACCGAGGTTCAACCGATGATTCTCAAACACAGCTGCTGACAGTGGCTTGGTCAGGATATCAGCCACTTGCTCATCAGTTCCCACATGATCCATTCTAATAATTCCTTGATCAACTTTTTCATTGATAAAAATATACCTGATTTCAATATATTTTGTACAAGAATGATGAAAAGGATTCTTCATAAGATCAATTTCTCTCTTGTTATCACTGTAAATAACCATTGGTTGCTTCACCTCATCACCAATATCTGTTAGTTGTTACTTCATCCATAGAAGTTGAGTGCATGCCTGTGTGGCAGAGATATACTCAGCTTCAGCAGTACTAAGATATGTACTTTCTTGTTTCTTGCTCAACCAGCCAACACATTTATTCCCAATATAGAATGCTCCACCACTGGTGGAATTCCTGTCCACTACATCGCCAGCCCAGTCAGCATCAGAAAATGATGATAATTCACTGTCTCTTTCTAAAGAAAAGTATAAGCCACAATTGTGAGTACCTTGAATATACCTCATGATTATTTTTACTGCTATCATATGTTCCTCCTTTGGATTTCTCTGAAAGTGGGCCACTAGACAGGTTGCAGAGACAATATCTGTCTGTGTCGCTGTCAGGTACAGTAGGCTCCCAATTATCCTCCTGTACATAGTGGGGTCTATAGATGCCTCATACTCATGCTTTCCAAGTTTGGTTCCAACTTCAATTGGAGTTGATATTGGTTTGGAGTCTTGCATATTAAACTTCTTCAGTAGCTCTCTTGCATACTTTTCTTGGGAAATGAAAGTGTAATCCTGACATTGAATCACCTGCAGCCCCAAGAAATATGTGAGCTCCCCAATCATAGACATTTCAAATTATGATTTCATGTGATTGGAAAATTTAACCACTGATTTCTGCCTACTAATACCAAATATAATGTCATCAATGTTGAATAGAACCATGAAATGATCTTTTGGATAATTCTTCATGTATAGATTGTGGTCTTCTCCTCCTCTTTTGAATTCCAGCTTCTTGAGATATGAGTCCACCCAGGAATACAATGCTCGTGGTGCTTGCTTCAAACAATATAGAGCTTTCTTCAGTTTGCAGACCTTTGTTTCATCAGTATCAAGAAAAAAACCCACTGGTTATTCAATGTAGACTTCTTCTTCGAGCAGACCATTCAAGAATTCTGTCATGACATCCATTTGATATACTTTATATCCTCTTTGGAGTTCCATGTAAAGGAAAAGCCTGATTGACTCCATTCTAGCCACTGGATAAAAGGTTTCTTCAACATCAACGCCTTCAATCGGGGAGTATCCTTTACATAACAGTCGTGCCTTATTTCTAATAACACTTCCATGCTCATCAAACTTGTTCTTGAAGATCCATTTTTTACCTATCACATTGTGACCTTCGGGTCTCTGGACAAGATACCATGTTTGATTCTTTTCAATCTGATCTAACTCTTCATTCATGGATTTCACCCATGATTCATCCTTTGCAGCTTCTTCAAATGAGGATGGTTCCACAACTGACAAAAAAGCAGATTGTGTGTTATTCCTCATCCTCATTGTTTGTGCGGGTGCATTCCTGTCCCCAATTATGTTAGAGGGATCAATCTCAGCTCTTCAATTTCTTCCGTGAGGTTCAGTTTCATTCTCTCCAACCATAGTTTCTTCTTCAGATTCTTCTTCTGAGTCAGCATCAGGATGCGACTGCTGAGTGTTTTTTATAGCTTATTCTATTTCTGTATTTGTATTTTCTCCATGTTCACTTTCTTCCTCACTTTCTATCACATCAACATATGATTTCCTTAAAGCATTTTTGGTTTTCTCTTCAATTATCTTAACATCACTGCTTTCCACAATCCTTCCTAATCACTTGTTGAAACACTTGTAGGCTTTGCTGTTCATTGAGTATCCGAGGAAAATTCCTTCATCTGCATTGTCACCATACTTCCCTTGATTTCCTTCTTTGTTTATGATGAAGCATTTACTTCAAAAAACACGAAAGTATTTCAAATAGGGATTCCTTCCATGCCACAATTCATATGGTGTCTTCCTCTCACCCATATAAAGTCTTGTTCGACTTTGAATATACACTGCAGCTTGAACAACCTCTTTCCAGTAATTTCGTGGAATACGACTCTCAATCAGCATAGTTCATGCCATGTTGTTAACCTGTCGATTCCTACATTCAATAACTAAATTTATTTGTGGAGTTCTCACAGCAGCTACCTCATGTTGTATCCCATGCTTCTCTAGGTAATTTTCAAATTTAATAGACGTGTATTCCCCTCCATTATCAGATCACAACACTTTGATTATTTATCCAGTATCATTCTCGGTGATTTGCCGATATGTTTTCATGTAGTCAAGAACTTGTAGTTTCCTGTGAATAACCATAACACATTCCATTCTACTGTAATCATCTATGAAAAGGAAAAAGTACCTTTCTCCATGGGCTCCAGCAACATTTATCGGCCCGCATACATCTGTATGAATTAGATCAAGAATATGAGATGCCATTTTCTTCTTTGGACAATATGAACTGCAGACCAGCTTTCCACGAATGCAAGCATCACAAGACTTTTCACGCTCACGCTTCAGGTTGGGAATGTCCTTGACCATCCTCAATTTTGATATTTTCTCTATGTTTTGTTGATTGATGTACCCTAGTCTCTAATGAAACAAATTGTTTTCTTCTTCAATAGTCAGGTAACAAACATTTTCTTTACTATCAACCTGATAAAAGTTGCCTTCTGTTCTGTATCCCTTCATAAGTGAATTGCCTGTCTTTCCCTTGATAGTGTGACCTTTCTGATTAAAAGTAAGTATAAGTCCCGAGTCACATAGTTGACTCACACTGAGTAGATTATAATGTAGTCCATCTATGTAAAGGACTTCAATCTTCTTTAGCTCTCCATTAGCTAATTCAGTACTTCCACTGACTTTGATTTTCAGAGCTTTATCATTACCAAATCGTACTGTACCCTCAAAATTCCTTTTGATATCCGTTAACAGGCCAGCGTTACCTATCATATGAGATGAACAACTGCTATCCAGAATCTAGGTACTGTTACTTTTTGTAGCTTTGAGGGCCACCTCTGTAAGGTTGGATTTCTCAATTTTCTTCCTTTATTTCCATGAGACATTGGATTGAGTATAGAGCACTGATGGACTTTCAATTATCTCATCTGTGTACATTGGTTCTTCATAGTCAAAGTCTTCTTCGAGAGGAAAAAACCTATTTGTAAGAGCAACACTATCTTGTTGACGAGATTTGAATTGTCTTGAACTTCGGTATGAGGTGTCCATGTCCCTTCTCTGCCTACAATTAACTGCCTTATGACCAAAGTTAGAACAATGAATACAATATCCATAGAAATTTTTTCTTCTAAAAGAATTAGGATATGAATTTGTTCTCCTTCATTGAACTCCCATATCTTCACCATTTAGATAGCTTCTTTCCTCTTCACAATAAGACATGGTATGGCCTAAATATCAATAGAACTGACAATTCATTAGAGGAAATGTCTTCTCACTTCTGTGTATCCTCATTCCTTCTTCGGTGGGATAATAGTTTGAGGGAACCTTTTTCAAGGAGACTAGAGGATAATCTTCTTTTCTTCTTTCAGATTGAATTGGGGGTTTCTGTTTCAGCACTTCAGATGACTTTTCCACATCACCCACTTTCAACTTTCCTTTATGTTGGCTACCTTTATCTTCAGCATATGACGGCACTCCCTCACAACCAATTCCACTATTTCTTATTCAGGAAGGCATTTGATCATTTAAAATCTTTTCAACTCCATTAGAGCCACGTTTTCTCTCTCCAACTGCTGAAAATCTGAGAACCTTCTAAACTGTATTTTCTTCCCTGATTCTTTTGAAATTGAATCTTTTTCAAGTTTACTCCTAATAGTAACAAATTCATCCTCAAGACGCTCAGAAGTCTTGGACTTTTCCTCAAGTCTGGAGGTGAGGTCATTGATGACTTTTTCTTGATCTTCAATTCTCACCTTCAATCCACTACATCATCATTTCTTTCAAGTATTTTAGACTGTACTTTCACAAATTCTTCAGTCGCTCAATTTCAGCTTCAAGTTGATCAACATAGTCAGTTGATTCTTCTATAATTGATTTCCACTTATTGAAACTCTTACATTTAATCTTATTCTTACTAACAACATCCTAAAGTTGCATCTTGGGATCTGCACTAGTTTCAACTGATTTTCTCTGCTAGTATCTTCTGATTTTTCAACAGTGGCCATCATGGAAGCATGGTTCCCAGTTTTAAATTTTGGTTCATCATCATCACATAATTCATTATCATCTTCTTCCTCTTCCCAGAAAAAACTATTCTTTGGTAATTTCTTTATTGATTTGAAGTCTCCCCTTTTGAAAAACCTTTTCTGTGGATTCTCAATGTTTTCAAAATCGCTATTCTCATCATCGATCTTTCTTGAACACTGAGAGGCAATGTGACCAACTTTTCCACAATGAAACAAAGAAATAGGTAACTTCCCTTTGAATTTCCCTTTTCCCTTCTGGAACTTCTTTGTAATGAGAGAAATAATTTCTTTTTCCTCATCAAATTGACCACTACTATCTTTTGGGATTTTCAGTTTCTCAATTGATTTAAATTTCATTTACTTGCTCACTCAAGTCGTAGCATCTTCTAGTTTGACCCTCATTTCATATGCCACCAGGCTATTCAGTAGATCATCTAGAGAAAGTTTGTAAAGATTTATTTCCTCAAGGGATGAAACCATTGCATTATAAAGGTGTGGAAGTCTTCTTAATATTTTCTTCACAATGTCTACATATTTGATTTCTTCACCTAGAACCCAAATTGATCCAACCACTTCAGTAATTTGATTGATTAAGGAATCTACATTCTCACCAGGATGCATCTTCAGACCATCAAACCTATTTTGAAGGACTTGTAGTTTCACCTCCTTCACTTTGATATCTCTTTCATAAATATTTTCAAGTTTATCCCACATGGACTTTGCTGAGGCAGAACTCATAACTTTTAGATATATCTAATCAGAAAGTGTTGTGGTGAGAGAATTCTGTGATTTAGCATCTACATCGAGAATTTTCCTATCTGCATCAGTCATAGCCAGCCCTGTTGGATTAATAACATGAATACCTTGCATAGTGGAAAATAGAACATCCATTCCAAGGGATCTTAGATGAGATCTCATTATGTTATTCCAAATCTGAAAATTACTTCCATCAAAGAGGGGAACTCCCCTAACATTGGATGAATATTCCATGGCGGTAGAAAATAGATCAAACACCAGCAACCTCCCTCTGATACCACTTGAAGGACCCCGGGGCAGCATGAGAGGGGAGGGGTGAATTAGGGTGTCAAATTTTTCTTTTAAACTGACGGATCTTGTTCCCATTATGGTAGAAACTAGTTTAACCTGTATGATGGATATGATAATAAATAAAACATTCACATGAAAAGAGACAACACATCACTTTTTTACTTGGTTCAACACTAAGGGATACATCCAAGGAGCATACGCCGACAGGTTGTCGGTCATACCAAATTAAACTATTCTTCACTCGTTGTGGATTAAAAAGTTTTGGGAACAATCACTTTGTCCCAAGCTCACTGCCTTTACAACTATTCAGGGATAGCCTACTGCGTCCCTCGGGTTCACTCCCATTGACTGCCCCTGGCTCACTGCCTTTGGTGAAGTCCCACTCAGTTTATAGACTTTAAGGTCTCTTCATCATCACTAATGAATACATCCTCTATTGTATGTAGATGATCTATTGAAGTCCAACTTCCAACTGTAGACTAAACTTACTTTGCACCAACGGTATCAGGAAAACTTTCAGCTTTCACATAGCCCCAAAAGACTGGTGTACTTTAACCACACCTGGTGCGCTTCTCCAAGCCTATCATGCAAGTTTCAAGATGGTGCACAAGTTCACCTCTCCCACTTGCGCGACACTCAATTATTCAACTTGAAACTTGCGAGACTCACATCCTTTTACGCCCAAACCGATTTTGGCGTGCAACTATGAACTGTCACACTTCTTCAAATCATGGCGTGAAAGTGTCACCAAACCACCTACGTGACACCTCCTTCACCAACTCCAAACATGGAAGACTTAACCCCTTTTTTTCCCAAAACACCTTGGACGTGCAACAAACAACTATTGCACAACTTCAACTTGCGCGACCCACCACCACTTGTGCAACAACAACACCTGCATGACAGAGCTCTGATTTTCTCTAAGTCTGAACTTCATTCTGAATGAGGAGGGGTCGACCTCTATTTATAGGAATTTGGATACCCTACATGATGGCACACAAGTCTTCCTTCGGCACGCAAGTTTCGGCGTGCAAGTCTCTGCCGCGTAAGTCACTTGCGCGACCAAACATAAAACTTGGGTTCCCTTCTCCCTTTGCCATATTTTCATGTTCTGATCTTGAAAAACATATGGCGTGAAAGTTTCTTCTCTTTCAAGACAACAACATGCAAGTCTCTTTGCTAAAACCACTTTTCTCCATTTTTCGATTTTCACACCCAAAACATTAGCAAACATTGGAAACTGGTGCCACCTTCAATACTGTTATCTGATTATTCTGTATGATCACTTTACTGGAACACATTCTAAACTTCCACTGAGGATTTAAAGTAGACACAAACCATACTCCAATTCATGTAAAGAACGACCATGGTTCCAACAATGTTATGTATTGATTAAGCATGGGAATCTTATTATAATGTTATTACCACATGAGTAAATGAAGGGGAAAGCCTTTGAGGTTTGTCCTTTCTTATGTCACCCTTTTGAGGTGATTTATATTGAACACCTTTGGTTTTGACCTTGGAATGTTTAATGAATTGTTAAATGAAATTGAATAAATTATATTGGATTTGATTAAATGGTCAAGAGACTTGGGTGATATGTGGATTCAAATTATAATGCCAAGGATGGAATCATTTTTCTTGAACCATGTTTATGTCGAGTGATACATGGATCCAAATGAAGGATTCAATGGATGGAATCATAATGTTCATTTGACCTTATATGTCATGAGTGATACTTGGGACTTCCTTAAGGGTTTGGAAAGGATATACTCATATGGAATTGATTCTATTCCACACCTAGAGTGATACCGAATTCCAAAGAGGTTCACTAGGGATGGGATTATTGGGCGTTGGTTGAATGTACACCTAGAGTGATACTTGAATTCCAACTCAGGGATTTAAATGATGATCTTAGGTTCTAAATTGATTATAAAAGAAATGGATATTATTGTGTGTTTTACAAGCCAAAGCACAAGCTTTGATTTGATCTTGAATTATACCATTATGGAAGACTTTATTAGGTATCTTATGGTTATTCTATCATGGGGGACTCTAGGATTTGAGCTAAGTCTCTAAATATATAAATTAAATGAAGTTGATTAAATGTTTTGAACATGGAATGAGTGATAGATCTTATAGGATATTTACTTTTGAGTAATTTCTTATTTATTTTATACTTCCTGTAAACTTGTTATATATATATATTCACCGACTGGTTGGCATGGAACTTGGGTGGTTTCTTACTAGGAACATATCTCACACCCTATTTTGGTAACTTTTTGGACCCAAATAGATTATATGATTGACAGCGTTGATAAAGAAAATCACCCTTCTTCATGTACTTGATTTTTATGAGGAGAAAGAGAGCATGCGACCAAGATGAGGCTTGTGATGCTAATGTGATACTTTTGGATTCTTTTTTTACTTTTTTTATCTTAATTGTATACCTTCCTTGTATTCATGTTTTGGCTATTTTATAGAAACATGTGACATGTAACATCATTTTGTATATGGTATGTCTTCTGGAATTATTTATATTAGTCTTATGCTGTTTAATTATGTTATCTATTTTTATTACTACTTTTGATACTTGTATGATATTTCTAATGTGATACAGTCTGATAATGAGGGAATAGTATCCCCACTGACTCACCTTGTCCTTCAGTAGTATTCAGAAACCTCTGGAATTTGGGGAGATGAGCTTGAGGCAATGTGGCCAAATGAACTCAGAGCATTTTTGAGTGACATCCAGGCATGGGATGTTATAAAGTGGTATTAGAGATAATATTTTTTTGGATCGATTTACTATTTGGAAACAATATAAAGGGATATGAAGGAAATGGATTTTGGTAATAAGTTGTGCATGGGAGTTTCTACCCCACATAC
The DNA here is from genome assembly GCA_963277665.1 of Viscum album. NCBI lineage: Eukaryota > Viridiplantae > Streptophyta > Magnoliopsida > Santalales > Viscaceae > Viscum > Viscum album. Next base: position 160,685,786 of record OY728125.1, read on the forward strand.
AGGGAGAAACCAAATTGCCTCGAATAAAATTGTTATATTCCTAGTTTTGAATATTACAGTTGATTTGATTTCACCATTTAGTGACAAACTTGAATTATACTACTATTATTGATATGATTAAGGGTTCTATTTTGGTTTCAACCTGATGAGATAAGGGTATTCCATCTCATGCGTCATATAGGAACCTTCTAGATTTCATATTCTAGGCATTATGCCATGCTATTTAGGATTCATTACTGATAACATGCTATTGTAATAGGTGATGTGATACATATGCTTGCTATTATGTTACATATATTGGGGTATATTTTGGTGTGAAATAGATGGATTCCAAGATTTAGTCCCTTAGGTGTATGGTCCCTCTTGGATTGAAATTTGGTGGTTCATGGTTCAAACTTAAAATTGAAATGTGCTATGATGTGCCATAGATGGATTCCAAGATTTGATCCCTAGGGAGAATAGGCCCCCATGGATTGGAATTCAGAATAACATTGATTTAAATTTCTAAAAGGAATGTGATAAACATGAAAAGAGTATCAATTCATTGAATTTGAATGTGAACTCAGTTTGAAATGAAACTAGTATAAAAAAAAAGTGAAACTAAAATAGATTATATTAGAGAACTTAAACAAACCCGACCTTAGTAGTAGGATTTCAATCATGTATCTCACTTATAACTGACCTATTTTACTCCTAGATCTGACTGATGAACCAAGAAAAGGGGTGTGTTCTTATATAGGAAAGATTATACATGTCCTGTTTCTATTTTTTTACTCTTGATCTATGAAACTTATTAATGATCATAAATTGAGGTGTGTGTTTAGAATTGTAGATCCAAGACCCCATGACGTCCTCAAGTTTTACTCCAAGAGGGTAGTGATGATCATACCCTAGAGGTGGTAGGCCACGGGCTACTAGTGGACCCTCCAGTCATGTCATCTTCGGTACCAGGAGTAGTACCAGATAACAGTGATGATTCATAGTTCTGTGAATGCTTTATGAGGTTCATGCAAACCTTTTAGAGAGAACCATAGACTACCACATCTATGGATGATCTAACACATGTGTTCCAGTAGTAGAATATGCCCATGTTATTGGGGGGTATGGTGGGATATAGGTTGTGGAATCATGGATAGTGGCCATGTTATCTATCTTCGAGTACCTAGAGACACCTCCTGAGAGGAGGGTAAAGCTCACAACGTATATAATTCATGATTACATCAAAATATAGTGGGATGTTATCACTCAGATAGAGTGTCATTAAGATATTTCTTGGTAATATTTTCAAAAATTCTTATATGATTAATTCTATCCAAGAAACTAAGGGCCGATAGAGCCTGAGAGTTCTTACATCTAGAGAAAGACACACTTTTAGTTATGGAATACTCAACCCGTTGTACTGATATCCAAATTTTTTACCTATTTCGATGGGTAATAATTTATTGAAAGATAAGATATTCAAAGATGGTCATAAGTATGACATACGATCACATGTAAATTTATTATAGATGACTATTGTATTTGGAATAGTGATCTAGGTTATAATCATAGAGCGTAACCTGAGGCAACCAGGAGGTGCGAGCTAGAGAGGTTCGATACCTAGGTCTGGTATTGCATCGACCGTTAGTAGGATTAATTTCTTGGATCTTCAACATGGTGATACAAGAATTCAGAACATATCTACGGGTAGCCAGGTGAGGTGCTAAAAGTGTAGTAGACTGGGACATACAAGGCCACAATGTATGAGGGACCCAATAGAATTCTTATCTTGCAGTAATATAGTCCATCTACGATGATTTTTTAAATCATTTCCACTAGTATCCAGTGAGATAGCGTATGTATTGACTCCACATTTAGGAGATGGGTTGATAGTTTGTTATCAGGTATGAAGTTGGGGTACAACTGGCCGATCAGGCCGAGGTAGTGGTCACTGTCATGGTAGTCATCCCAAAAAATTATAGCGAAAATAGGATCGATTAGCTCTGGGTAACTAGATAGTGTCTCAGGAATGCAGTATGGTCTAGGCATACGCAATGCAACAAACCCACCAGGAGTTGGATCCCAAAATTTTTACTATCATATATACTATTCTAGTAGCATTCATTTTAGCTTCTTCAGTTTTTGATACATGGGATTCTAATAATTTTATATATGTACCCATTATAAAGAGCCTTGGACTCTATGTTCAAAATTTTGATGGTGTCATGATACTAGACACTCCATTGGGAATTAGAATGGAAGATGTGTGTTAGTTTAGGTAGTTCCCCCTTGATATCGGTTTTTGTCACTTCATATGGGACCACTACATCCTTGAGATGATAGTTTTTGACTTCATTCATGGAATGGAATGGCTGGTTCCCTTTCTAGCTTTGGTTGATTTATATCACCATAGGGTGAGGTTCACATCACCAAAGGGCATAGAGTTTATTCACAAGGGTGAATGGGATAACAAGAAAATATGAGATGAACCTAAGAATCTTGGGTTGTACCAAATGACAAAATAGATTTTGAGTTTATATCTAGATGATTAATGAGCACATTAGATGGATTTATCTTCTATAGTTTATTGATTCAAGGAATTTTTCCGAGATGATGTTTCTGGATTACCTTCGGTGAGAGAGGTAGAGTTATCTATCAAGCTAGTTCTAGGGGTTGCAATGATATCCATTACTCCATACATGATGGCTATAATTGATTTGTATGAGCTCAAGAGGAAGCTAGTGGATTTAGAGTCAAAGGGTTTCATCCGACCTAGTAATTCTTCATGGGGTTTGTCGATCCTTTTTTGTGAAAAATAAAGATGAAAACCTCAAGATTTATGTGGATTACTGGAAGTTAAATTAATTTATGGTCAAGAATTATTTTTTTATACTGTGGATAAATGATCTCTTCAACTAGATCTAAGGAACTCATGTTTTATCAAAGATTGATTTGAGATCTGGTTACCATCAGGTGTGTGTTAGACTGCCAGACATACCTCACATAGAATTTCAGAGAAGGTATGGCCTTTATGAGCATTTGGTTATTCCATTTGGCCTCATGAATGCTCTAATGATCTTCATATAACTCATGAACTCAGTGTTCCATCCATATCTTTATTTTTGTGTGGTGGTTTTCACGGATGATATCTTGGTGTATTCTCACAATTGACACAACCATTCCAAAAATATTGAGATCATCTTGAGTACACTGAGAGAGTATCCATTATATGATAATCTCACAAAGTTTCACTTCTGAATGGATCATATTCAATTCCTAGGGAACATAATCTCAAATACAGGAATATCAATTGACCCAGAGAAAGTAAGAGAGGTAGTTTCCTGGGAACAACCCCAGAACATATTTGAGGTGCGAATTTTTTTAGGGGTACATAGTTATTGCAGATGTTTCATATGGGACTTATCATGCTCAGAAGTTCCATTGATGGGCCTGATTAAGAAGGCTGTGAAGTATGTATGGATATATTCATATGATATGACATTTTATTAGTTGAAAGGGATATTGAATTTAGAATCAATATTGATATTTCTAGATCCAGATAAGGGTAACACTGTGTACTTTGATGAATCAAGTATCAAGGTTAGAGAATTTCTTATGCAAGGGGATATAGTCATGAAATATGGGTCTTGATAGTTGAGGCTCCATGAGAGGAATTACCCGAGGCATGATCTCGAGCTATATATGGTTGTTCACACATTACAATAATGGGGTAATTAATTATTTGGAGAGTATTTTGTGGTGTTCATAGAGAAAAATAAATCCTTAAGTATATTTTTACATAGTGTGACTTGAATTTGAGGAAGAGAAGGTGGGTGGAATACCTTCATTGTTTTGATTTTGATATTTCCAACATGCCTAGTAATGGAAATAAAGTGGTCGATGCACTGAGTAGGAGGAATCATATAAAAGCGGTGCAACTGACCAGTAGTAAGTAGAAGCATATGACATTTTTCTATGAGATTCACTTGAAGGTGGGTGAGTGTCAGGGGCAAACATACCTTTCTTCTTTAGCTGTTACCTCTACCCTTCTAGATCAGGTTCGTATGAGGTAGCTATCAAACTCATAATGCCTAGTTATACATGAGAGTGTGTTAGGGGAGGGCCCTCCTCCTGGTTGGTCTATAAGCGAGGATGAGATCCTATGGGTACACGGTCACATATGGGTCTCTTCATACATGCGCAAGGAGCTGATGCAGGATTTTCATGATTCATATTGGGAAGTGTATCATTGTGTCACCAAGATGTATTGATATTTTCATAAAAAGTATTGGTGGATAGGTATGAAAATAGATGTAGCTGGTTTTTTAATGAGATGTTCCACCTGTTAGTAGGTGAAGGTAGAGCACCAGTGAACAGTTGGAATGTTAATGCAGCTACCTATTCTGAAGTGGAAATGGAATGATACCATGATGGATTTCATAATAGGTTTACTGAGATTTCCTTAAGATAATGATGCCATAAGAATTTTTGTTTCAATTATAAAAAAGGTTTCACATTTCCTTTCAATCAAGAAAACATTTAGTATTGATGAGATTGGTAGGTAGTACATCTATGATATTGTACGACTCCACAGGGTCCTGCATACTATCATTTCAGATAGGGGATACTTGTTTAATTCTTGATTGTGGAAAGTTATATAGAGGTATTTGGATACACATGTGATTCTGAGCACAACATGACACCCCCAAGATGGATGGTCAGTCAAAGAGCATGATTCTGGTGCTGGATGACATGCTATAGGCATGTGTCCTGGAATTTGGGGGCTCTTGGGAGATGAATATTCCCCTGGTAGAGTTCTCCTATAATAACAACTTTTAGGATACTATATAGATTTCTCTATATGAGGCTTTTTTATGGTAGTTCATGTCAATCACCCCTGTTTTAGTTCTATGTAGGATATGTAGCTATGTTAGGACCTCATCTTGTTCAGGATACCAAATAACAAGAGTAGTTGATTCAGAATTGGATGGATATTATGTATTCCTATTAGAAATCATATGGTAATCATGAAAGATGACATATGGAGTTCAAGGTTAGGGATCAGAAATTCCTACATGTTTCACTGAGTCTGGATCACAAGAGGATCAAGAGGCAGGGAAATATTTCATTGTGGTATGTTGGGCCATTTGAGATTATGGAGAGAGTCGGACCTATAGTGTAATAGTTATAGTTAGCTCAGAGGTACTGATCCATGCCCGATGTCTTTCATGTTTCTCAGCTATGATATCACTAATCATACCCGTATCATTCTTTTTAGCCTAAGGAGGTTGAGTTACAGGAGGATGCATCCTTTGAGGGGCATCTATTATGTAATGTGGATTATACCACAAAGATTCTATGAGGACGATGCATTCCTTTAGTGCAGGTGATATGGAAGAATGACTGAATGCAGGATGAGACCTAGAAGCGGGAGGATGATGCAAGATTGCAGTCGCATAATTTATTCTCAAATCATTCTTTAACACACTTGGAATGGTAATTTGGGGATGAATTGCTTTAATTGGGGGGGGGGTGAGTTTGTAATAACCCGATTCTTCTATGAGGTAAGGATTCTTTGTATTCTATAAATTATCAGTTTAATTTCTTAAATATGGCATAATACGAATACTTTTTGAGGTTATAGAGGGACTAGGGGTGTTCAACTTTGGTCTAGATCCAGAAACAAAAGTTTTAGGTGAAAATAGGAGGCCAAATGGTTAGTGAAAAATATGTGTGTTGGGATGAATGATCGTGCAGCCAGGTATTCATTTTTAGCACATATTAATAGAGTGTTTTCTCATGGTTTTTGCACAGTTAGTAAACTGTGTGGTGTAACCATGTGAGGGACCCATTTTACTACAGTAGTTTGTGTGCCTAAACTATGTGACCTATTTTTTTTGGGTAAAATGAAGATTTTTCCCTGAAATGTTTTATGACTTAAATCCTAATTTCCCTTCACCCATCACATAGTAAATATCTCATTCTTGATCTCCCCTTGGAGGATATTCTATGATTTGAGCTACATTGTCCATCTGACCTCTGATTCGAACAAGGTTTATCTCATTGGATCTATAATGGTATGTCCCCAATTCCCATTTAGCTATTCTTGATTCTTCTAGGAATTGGTTTTACTATTTGGTTTTATCTCATATTCCATAATTTCTAATTCTTCATCCATTATTTAGATTTATTTCAATATGGGTCAAATCAGAAGCCAATACTAGACAAGTTATCTATCATGGACCTAAGGTAGGTAGTATTGTTCCATTCACTTAAAGTTGGGGTTGATTTATATATGTTGTCTTACTGCATAAACATTTTCTGGGAATTGACTAAATTGAGTTTAAATCCTTGAACTAATAGTTATTCCCTATTTAGTTAAAGAGGGATAATCATGATTATTATAGGTTGCATACCTTGAATAAAGACCACCCCATGGGTGAGTTGTCTTCAAATTAACCTTTATAGATTTTGGCCTTGGATGTCTATGAGGCATACCTTTTCCCCCTTGCCATGGGAGGATTAAAAGTGGTTTTGATTATCAACTAAATTTCAATGTTATGAATTATAATTAAAATGAATTAAAGGAATAGAATGGATGTTTTAACTTGGCCTTTATATGTAATTATTTGTTTAATTCATGATTTATTTGTATTGACTTACCCATGAGAGTAAAGTAGAGGCTATTCCACGAGTTGATGCAATTGGATTGAATTAATCTAATCATTGATTTTTGAATGTAGGTTATATTATAACTAAACCATGTAATAGCTGGATAGGTTTGTTAGGCTTGTTATATTAAAATTTTTCATGTGAGTATTTGAATGGATTTTGAATTGCTTTTAATGTGAGTTATGTTGAGACCATTCTATGTGATGGATTGAATAAGCATGGGAATCTCATTATAATGTTATTCCCATGCAAGTAAATGAACGAACATGCCTTTGAGGTTGGTCCTTGCTTGAGTCCCAATTTTTAGGTGAGTTATATTGAATGCCTTTGGTTTCTACCTTGGCATCTTTAATTAATTTTTATATGAAATTGAATAAATGATGTTGGATTTTATTAAATGTTCAAGAGACTTGGGTGATACATGTATTCAAATTAGAATACCACAGATGAACTCATTTTCCTTGAACTATGTTTATGCCAAGTGGTGTATGGATCCAAATGAAGGATTCCATGGATGGACTCATAAAGGGAATTTGACCTTATATGTCATGAGTGATACTTGGGGATTCCTTAAGGGGACTCCAAGGATGGAATTATATGTAATGGATGTTATACCACACTTAGAGTGATATCAGGTTCCTAAGAGGTTCTCTAGGGACGAGCTTGTAGGGTGTTGGTTGAGATTACACCTAGTGCGATACTTGAATTCCAAATTAGGGATTTTAAGGATGATATCAAGTTACAAAATGAATATAAATGAAATTGATATTATGAACTATCTTAAAAGATAAAACAGAAGCCTGAATTCCGTCTTAACTTATAAATTTATGAATGACCTCCTTAGGTATCCTATGGTTATGCTATCAAGGGGGACTCTAGGCTTTAAGCAAAGTCTCAAAACTTATAAATTAAATGAATTTGATTAAATTTTTTTAACATTTAATGAGAACCAGATCTTATAGGATGTTTACTTTTGAGTACTTACTTCATTATTGTTTACTTCCAGCATACTTTATATATATATATATATATATATATATATATATATATATTCACTGACTGACTATAACTGACCTTGGGTGGTTACCTACTAGGATTATATCTCACACCCTATTGGGGTCAATTTTTGGACCCAACCATATTATATGATTATAGGTGTTGATAAGGTAAAGTTCCATCATAGAGGTACTTAATTTACTGTTAGGAGAAGGAGAGCATGAGACCAAGCTGAGGCTTGCGATGCTAATGGGATACTTTTGTCTTATTTTATGATTTTTTTATATTTATTGTACATCTGGATTGTATTCTTATTTTGGATTTTTTATAGAAACATGTGACATGTAAAATAATTTTTTATATGGTACGAATTATATAAGTATTTATATCAGCCTTCCACTATTTAATTATATTGTTTTTTTATTACTTCTTCCACTACTTATTGTATGATATTTTCTCTGTGATATACTCTAACAATGAGGCATATTGTCCCCACTAACTCACCTAGGACCTCACTGCTAATAGATAACCTTTGGAATCTTAGGAGATGATTTTGTGTTCATGTGAACAACTGGGATCATTTCCATTTTGAGTGGCATCTGAGTCTGGGACATTACACGTTACACACAAGGCTGAGTTTTACCAAACTATAATATACTATTAATATTGTTATTAAAATATTATTATAGTTAACAACTAGTCGTTGGGATGGAATTTATAAATAATATTAACTAAAGTGTTAAAATATTATTGAAAAATGTATATAAAATGAGTCCTTTTGTTATTAATTAGTTATAACTTAAAGTAATAACTATTTGAAAATAAGAAAATTCATTTTCTAAGAAAAAAATTTCTCTATGTACAGACACCATTTTATCTCAATAAATTAAACAAACTGCTATTGATGAATGTTTTTAATAAAATTTATATATTATATACTCAATCAATTTTTTTAACACTGATCCAATAGGTTTTATTGACATAAGATAAGAATAAATCCGATTTTATGAATAAAAAGATGTATTTTTCTAAAAGGTAATATTACCGCCCTTGAATGGAGAACCTATTTATAATATAATTTTTAAAACTTTTTATATTTTTTATTTTAAAAAATAAACTTAATTTTTGAAAGTGTAATATCAAAATTTACTTTGGGTGATTGTTTGGTATTTTTCTAAGAAGTTTCAGTTTTTGATGAACAGTGAAAAATAATAAATTTTAATTCAAGAATGCCTTTTTCATCAAATTTATTCATATAGTTAAATTATATATTAATTTGGTTTTATATTTTAATTATACCAATTGTACATCAATTAAACCAATTTATGTAATTTTAATCAATTTATCAATGAAATTGGATATAAAAACATTTCAAACATTTCACTTTAAAAACCCATCGTCTTGTTCTGTTTGCAGGATTAGTTTTAATTTAATTTATGACACTTTTGTGTTTAGAATTTGGAAAAATGGATTCCATATTTGTAATCATAATAATTTATAATGTCTAATAAGTTTAAATTAGTTTTTGAATAAAAAAATTAGTGAAGGTAATTAAAATTAATTACACTGATTAAGGTAAAAACGAGCTTAATTAATGACTAAAATTAGAAAATAAGGTGTACAAATGACCCTAATATCATATAAAAATTATTGTAGGGATATTGTTAGACCATGAAAGCTAAGGATATATAAGGTTCCATTTTAAACCCTTGGGGGACAAGTAAAACATAGGGAGCACACAATTGATTTCAAGAATACCCAATGTGACATTTTCCCCACATATAAAAGGCCTCCTCTCATATCCCTTTATTTACACCTGTAAATACATTTTATCATCAAAAAACCTATCCAAAATCTCCTCTAAAATCACCTCCCATCATACTAAAATCCTACCTTTGTGAATAAATCTAATCAAGGAAGCCCTTTTGTGCAAGCCAAAATAAGTTACCCAAAGAAGAGGTAACATCCTTCAATAAAGCACATTGTATCTATTCATCCCCCATCAAATATTATTATTCCATGCTTACATATTAACATAAGTATTCTAAATATACATATATTCTTTTATATTATGTATTATATCTAATCTCACACATAATTCCATCAAATGGGATACACAATCATCATTCATGTGTACTATAAACTACCGCCTCACGAACTGATGTCATTCATTCTTCCATTGTAACCTTTAAAGGTTTTTAATAATGATCTAATTTATGTTTTCATATGATATATATGATATTCATTTTTTATTTATTCTTCTGGAATTATTATATAATACATGAATTCATGATTTATAATTCATGGACGTGTGGACTATCGCCTCCTCAAAGCAGTGTGATTCGTTCACACTTTACATAGAATGTATTAAGGATGAGTTTAGTGAAATAATATGTTTTATGTTACATAATAATTCTACTATAATGATATTATATATATATATACACCTATATTTCCTTTAATTTATTTCTTTCAATACGATAAGAAAATAGAAACATCGTTCATGCATACGTATGACCTATTGTCTCCATGAACGATGTATTCCATTTTATAGTTATATATTTTATACATTATTATAAATACTTATATTATGAATATATATGATATTTATATCATTTTTTTACTTTCTATAAATAATTAAATCATGATCTAAGTATGTGGATCGAGAATAAAAAATCAAAACTGTCACGACCCAGCTCTCAAATACCCGGAGCTGGTGCCATACAGAGGATCAATTCGGTTCATGCTCTGAGAAAATAGATACTTATGAAATATTTCATCTCCTGAAAGTTGTCACCTAAAAATTTTTAATCAAAAAATTTAGGGTGAGAATACGAATTCCCAGTAAGGGGTTTTTTAAAACAAACCAAATAACTTTTGAAAACATTCTTTGAAACTTTTCATAAAACATTTTTCTTAAAGGAAAGCTATAACACATGTAACATATCATAAAAGTGATCAATTAAAAACATGATAAAAAATTTACAAGGATACATGATTAAACTATAGGCATGCTCATTTGGAGTAATAAGTAAACGATATTCATATGAGAGCACAAATTGAACAACTAAGAGTAATGAATAATCAGAGTTGCACGTAAAGGTAATAACTTCAATTTCATACATCAAAAACTAAATCAATGAGGGATAAACATATTCCATGACATAAGATTTACTTTTCTGACACTCATAAATGCTGGCTCTTAACCATGGGTATTCTACTAGTTGAATATCCATTTGGTTAGTTAATTAACATGCACATAATGAGGGAATGTATAATTCCAGACATTAATTTCTGTGTCAAGGCCTCAGCCAAGTCCTAGGGGCTAACTGTAACCAGACCCCAACCCAGAGAGCCTCTGTAACCAGACTCCATCCCAGAGGGTCTACTGTAACCAGACCCATACCCAAATTACTTACTTTTACCGGTCCCTAACCTGGATCATACTAGTCCAATACATTCATCATATGTTTAATTAGACAATGTATCCAAAGTGTCCCATACCACTTTGAATACCTAATTACATGTCTTTTATTTGGGGTGTCCCATACAACTCCAAAATATTTAAATTATTAATTCATTATTATATGTTAAGAATAATAAATAATTTGATTTATCACATAGATTAATAACTTTACAACTGCTTCCATAAACTTCAATGCATTACATTGCATGTTTAAAACTTTAGATGTGTATTATTCATGCTCAATTCATGCACTGATAAAAGGAAATGACATTGGACTAAATCATAATATGTCATTTATAATAATTTTCCCAACGACGTGCATAAACTAGTAAAAATTCTTTGCGCATGTGATATTAATTTAAAACACACAAGTAATAGGGTTACCACATAAAATGATAGTTCCTTAATTTTAAAAAATCCTTGATTCATGGAAATGAATATTTATAGTTTAAAATGAACAAGTTTGAATTAAAACATAATTCATTTGTACACAAAGCATGTGTCATTGAGTACAAATATAAATAAAATGGAAAATCAAACTGTTTAATTCATATATACATAGATTAACAGATTACATCGAAAATATGGCCGTTTCAGTTTATCGAAGGTATACATGGTTTATTACAAATTCATTGCACATGAGACAATTACTAATGCATAAGTAATGGATAACAAAAAGGCTTGACCATGAAATTATAACAAGGCTACTATCGTCAAAGTTTCTTTAACTAAAATGAGTTTGACGTAGGACATACATATTTAAAAACTAATGTTTTGCATAATATTACAAATCCATTTGAACACAAAGCTAAATTCTCATCCATGTCTTTATTTAAATTTTTTGATCATATTTATTAACATAGAACTAGATTGAATTAGTTTTATATGTCCAAATATATACTAAGTGTTTATCCCTTTTTTTATAATTAAAAAGAAATCCATATGAAACAAACCCAAATATAATTTTCGACCTTAAAAATATTTACACGTACAACTTCTAACCTTTTAAAATCCTGGATTCACTTATAGATGATATATGTAAATATAAACCATATATATATATATAATTAAGTTTATGAAATTTTAATTTCACAACCAAAACAAGTACTGCTTACGTTGGTTAAACATTGATAAACACATTAAAAAAACGGAATAGGTTTAGGATGGAAATCTATATGTATACATATAACTATAACCACTATAATTTAATAAAAATAGTGGATAATAACTCATACATGTGAATATAAAGTTGAAACCCTCCAACATTTACACTCATGAATTAAGCACATCAAAATAATGGAATTTGAGATAACTACACTTTGTGTTTTGTGTAAAACATTCATTCAATGGGGTGTGAATAAGAAGTAGTGTTTAATCAGAGCCAAAAGAAAATATTTGAAAACACATGTTTTGTACTTTCTTTGAAAAATTTGGAAATTTTTTATAAATAAAATTGGGGATTGAAGTTAGCTTACGTACCCACATACTTGTAAGGATCTCATACCATGCTTATTTGACCCTTGCATGATTAACAAAATTATGAACTAAAAGTATAACGATGAAATTCTTAAAACTGCATGTATATATTATCAATATATATTTAAGAACACACATAATCAAGCATAAAAGTTTTCCTAAAAATGACTACATGGATTTCATAATTCTTCAATAACTTTGAAACTCAAACTTAGAAGTCTTAAATTTGGGCTTATGAAGCTTATGCAAATCTGAGGGCTGTGTATATTGTACATATATATTTTCATATACAAATGTATATGTATATAACCTATTATGTATTTAAGGCATAAAATAAATTTTCATGGGGTTTCCATACTTAGGGTTTATTAGTACCCGTAACTCAAGATCTTGAAACTCTTAAAGAATTAATTTCAAACCGTATGATGATGTATATCTGTTTTACAAGTGTATATAAATATACATTCATATAACTTAAAAACCAACAAGAAAGACAAATAATAATCCCCTACCTTAGCTCGAGGAGGAAGAGGATCTTAGGAGACGCTGGAAAACTCAGAGGACTCGTTGAGGTCCATTTGAGGCTTGTGAGAAAGGAACCGGGAGGTTCTTCGGATGCCTCCGTGTGGTTTTTATAAACTATACATATAATGCTTATTTTAATGCAAGATGAAAGGGATAAAAGGCCAACATAGATTATAAAAATACTAGGGAAAGAGATATCTGTGGAAATCGGGTGAGAGGAGGGTCTGACGACTGAAAGCGGTGAAGAAAAATGGTGAAAAAAGGGAGGTAGGGTACTAGTGCATGGAACACCATGGGGGGAAGAAGAAATCACTTCGAGTAGAAAGCCAGGAGGAACTTGGGCTGCCCGAATCAGTTCTGGCTTGGATTCAAGGGTCAAGATGCGTTCAAAGTTTATAAAGGTAATGATTGGATCAGATTAAATCAGAGTATGATCAGACGACCCAAGATTGAAGCACTGTTTTAAAACCCTCAAACGGTTATGATTAGATCTCGCCTGATCTGATGACATATAAAAATGCAAATGTTTTACCGCGAATACTGGGGGTTAAGCCTAGGGTCGAGATCAATATCCCAGATCGCACGATACATGATCCAACAGCCCAGATCTCGTTTCACCCAAATAAATGCATCGCACATTGAAACGGGGAGGCACACACAACTTCCTTATAAGCCTAAGCCTCTGAAGCATCACTAAAAAATCACACAACACACACACAAGGGTATTTACAAATGGGCTCCCACTTCCCCCGTAGGCCTCAGCCTACCCATGCCCACTACGGATTTGCACCCGTGCTGTGCACTCATGCGATCCTACTCCCATGCACCCTTAGGAGAACCTATGCTGAAACTTGGGCTGGCCCTGGATTGGGCTGAGGGATAGGCTCAACCACCTAGTGTGAGATGCCTCTATTGGCCCATCCATAAAGGGTAGGCCCTTGAGGGCCCAATTTTTTTTTATGAAACCATCCTAAAAAAATTAAGGAGTACCTAATTATACCTTGTCTATTACTAAAATTATTTATAGACATTAAAGCTTTAAAATTCAATGTTATATATAGAAATTTGAAATACACACATAAAATCTTTTATACTAATATTATAGTAGTCAAAAACTTAGTTTAATATAAACATAGTTTAACTATGGGATATTAAACATTAATTTGGGAAATGAAAAATCTTTACAACCTATTTAGAATATTTGAAAATCGTTTCGAATTCCTTATTTAAAAATAAAATATTTCACCATAATCAAGAGTTATCTTATAATCTCCAATTCATAAATTTTGGAAAACTAAGCTGTACTTGAACATTTTAAGTTATTTCACCACATGGAAAATGACTATAATTATAGCTATTAGAATCCAACAGTCACCTAAGGCAGCGGTTGGGTTGGAGCCCTATAAAAACATGCCTTGGGGTGTCCTAAATTCAAGGTGATTGAAGAAGATGGTGCACGCCATACCATTGGTGCTTAGTGTGGCCGTAGTGGCTTTGGCCTTTCTTATGTTCTTTATGTCAGATTCTAAGGACCCATATTACTTTATTGGGGTTCTTGTTATTTTAAGTGGTATCCCTGTAATTCTGATAAGGTTTTCAATAGGTATATTTGGTTATCATGATTACTCCTTTTTTGATCTAGATGTATTGTAAACACTATGGTGTTTTTATTTAAATGAAAATCCTTGTATCCATTTGTGTGTTTTACTCGGTTGTATTCTAATATAAATTAAAACCATATTATTACTTTCTCATAGGAAACAAGTTTTTTTAGTTATTATGAAATTAAAAAAAATATAAATGTAAACATATCAATACATGAGGTTTGAGTTTTGGGGTGTTACAAAAACATATATGAAAAACGAAGCAGATATTAGCTGAAATGTAACAGTAACGTGGAATTGTTAAAGAATAGGTAATATAAAGTAATACTCACATCATATATGGTATTAATTATAATAATATGGTTATATGGTATATTTATAATAAACTTATATTTATTATACATAAGGATTGACTTTTTATGAAGCAATTCAAGACTTAAGCTAAGGATTTTATCATCTCACTTTTATTTACATGTGATTTATGCCTTATTCACCACTTATTTATCTTTTATGGTGTATATATTTCCCATGAATGTATTAAATTATTATCATAATTAAATTTATGTGTATTTAAATATCCATTTTATGATCTTTTCTTTAATGGAGTTTATGGTTCAAAAGTTACCAAATCGTTAAAGTAATTTTGTTACAATTTTTCTTATTTGAGACACATGCCATGTTATGCGCCTATATTTTTCTATGAGGTGTATATGATGTCCTTTAAAAATTTATACCATTAATATACTTATTTTAATAATATTTGAAGCTTCCATTAATGTTATTATTTCCATAGAATTATGATTCAATGTAACCAAAGTGGTAGTAGTTTATTGCAACAATCTCATCATTTATTGAGATTGATTATGATTATGATTCCATTGATGAAATATTATGATTCCATTGATGAAATATTATGATTCCATTGATGAAATATTATGATCCATATCTCAATAAATCTAATGAATATTACTATATTATGGTAATACATGATATCTCCTTTTATTGGTACCATTTTTCCACTCTTTGTTACTAAATATAATTAAGAAAGTGTTTTTAAGAAAATATGACTATATTTATCTATTTGGTCTAATTTTTTTTTATTCAAAGAACATTGTTTTATAAAAATATTTAAAAAACTGTATTTAAATGATCTATTAAAATCAATTTAAAGGAAAAGTATTTTAAACAAATTTTTTGTGTTTTAAATTATTTTAAGGGTTTTCAATGATTCCATTACATGTTTTTAATGTTATTTTCACAAAAAAAGGTTTTCAAAAGGTTTTAAAGATTTATTTTATAAGTTTTCAAAGTATTTTCAAAGAAAAAGGATTTAATTTTTTTACAATATTCCTATATTAGTTTTCAAAGAATTTTAAGAATAAAAGGTATTATAAATGTTTTCAAGCTACCTTTATAATTTTTCTAAGCCATTTTCAAAGATTTTTTTTTCAAAATGATTTATGTTTTAAATGGATTTTTTCAAAGAGGAAAATATATTTTCATAAATAAATATTTTAAATGAAATTTCAAACATTTATTTATAAGAAAATGATTTCTGAAATGGTTTTATGAAATATATTTTTAAATGAAGGATATTTTCCCTAATAAATATTCTATTTGATCCTTCAAAATAAGTCTCTATATAATATGACATAATTTGTTATAGTTTTTGATTTCATAGGGATATGTTCCAAGAAAAACGTTTATATTATTTCTAGAATGGTTTATGTTTTGATGGAATGATGCTTGTGACACTCACTTCCCTTCCACAAGTTATATGATTTTGAAACCAACTTATACTTACGGGTTATGATTTGATGAAATGATTATAAGACCTATATATTTTCCATAGATAATGATATGATGAAATTTTTATGATACCAATTTCATTTCATGGGTTATGATATGATGTTTATGAAAACCATCTCTTTTTATAGGTCATGATATGATGAAAGTTTTATTATCTTGTGGAAAATGTATGTATGATTTCATTATGTTGTAGGTGGGACCTATATCCCCCTCTAATGCATTGGGTAAAGATTTATATCTCATGATATGATGATGGGACAAAAGTCTATGGTCTTGATTCACAATGGTAAACATGTGTGTTCTGATCCAAAATGTGAAATAGGTGTGTCTGGATCCACTAGGGGAATATGGGGAAACCCTATCCACTATGAGAATATGGGGAAACATGATACACTATGGGAATTTGGGGAAACATGATTCATTATGGGAATATGGGGAATCCCAATCCACTATGGTAAGATGGGAAAACCTAATCCGTTATATGGAAAACACTACGATTGGAGATGGGGGTGTGTCCCTCCTAGTAGGTGTAGTCCCCATGAAGTGTCTCAATAAGTTTTGGAAATGATCCTTAACATATAGGTAATTATATTTATACATGAAACTGATTATATTCTAACAATGTTATGTGTTGACTTGGTTACATGAAAATAAGTTTATGCGAGGTCCCGATTTCTTGTGCTAAACTTAATGAGTGAACCCGTTTCTATTTACACATGTTCACAATGTTATAAGTTGATGTTTATTCCAAAAGTATATGTATTATGAATATTTTATGATGTCATGACTTATTTTCTTTGATGTTATTTTTATTCATGTCTTATGAACTGCCAATATTTATTCCATGACTCTTAATTATTATCTTCGATATGTAGGGTATGATCTTGTAATGTTATGATCATTTTCTCATAACCTAACACTCAAGTTATGCTTATGTATCTCCCTTTTTTATCATTATTGAGCATATGATCTCACCCCTTTCTTATGTTTACATTCCCCAGGTTATGAAGAAATACTTTAAGTATTAGTACTAAAGAGGATGATCTTTAAGGGTGATGTTGAAGATTTTTAACAAAGATAGAAGATTATGTTTTCAGGTTTCCAAAGACACTACATGTTCCGTCCCGTCACAGTAGAGCCCATTCCATGACTCTCCAAGCTTGTATCCAATAAGAAAGGGAATAGTGACTAGCAATGAGTAAGAATATCACTAAAATGGGAGGCATTTCCAATATACTTGTATGTACACAGATATCTCCAAGACCACAATACACTGAGATGTAAAAAACCACTAAGTAAACAAAGGATGCATACTAGTATATCCCACCACCAGAGTATGATAGGAAGTATTGTAAAGTAAATATGTCTGAATAAAATCCCTCCACAAAGTGTCTATAACACAAGTCCAACCTAAAAGTAAAGGTACCGGGACTGCTATCTAAAATCCTTAGGAACACATCTCGGTCTGTTCAGTCTAACAAAGCACCGTTCAGTCCTAGTCTAACTAGGAATCTATCAAAAGGTTGACCATCTGCAAAAGACATGAAACATGCTAAAGAATCCCATGTAGGGGTGTATATAATAATACTCAATAGAACACCCCTAAACCACAAATAAACACAACAAAAGAATTACAGTCAGTTCTATATAAGTATATGTTCACAACACATATAACAAGAACAACCAGATATACTCTAGAGAGACACCACACCATTAGGCGGTCAAAACCAATTGCTAGCCACATGATTCTACTTCATGAACACTTGTTCAAAGAGAAATCACTCCTTGAGCCATGAAATCATTGGATACACTTGATAAAGAGGTCTAGCTCATTTGGGCCCCGCCCAAAGATAACAAATTGGTCAAGGAAGACAATGATACATTGATAGGGAGTCACACCAAGAACTGACTGGGGGACACCATAGATCACACCTAGAATTGATTGGGGGATGACATAGAACCTATAGATATGAAACTCTAGACAGAAGATTAGTACCTAGCTCAAGGAGGTCATGTGATTCCACAGACTTTACTAGGGGTGATAGAGGATCGCACTCTAGTCTTGAGGAGGGATACCATACTATATGTGAGACTTGGACTCTAGAGGAGATTACAATCCAGTTATGTGGATGTAATTACATATTCAACCCTCAAGGAAATGACCAAGGGAACTCACTCTACATATACTGGTCTAAACTAAGAAAATGATGAGCCTCAAGCACTTTTGATGGGAGTGCATGGCGTGTCCCAGAGGGTACACGACGTGTCCGATAATACTAGGTTTTCCCATGTGGAAGAGACTCACAAAGCATGTAGTATCCATATACACAGTGCATGGAAGGGTATACATGGTATGTAGAGACATAATTTACCCAAAGTTTCTCTCAAAATACAGTCTCAATGTTAGGGTCTCAACTCCGTAGACGACTCGTCAATTGGTTGCTCTATTTGGAAGTTATGAGAATTTTAATCTCAATTATACAAAATCTATCAGGTGACTTCATACCAAAAACCATGGTAGGTCCAAATACTACTATGGTCCATCACTTCGATCAGTTCACCTACCGCGCGGACTGGCGATGGTGGACTGGCCGTTGTGGTTGGTCCACCTGTCGTGCCTGACCGGCCGCTGCAGTCAACCACTAGCAGCTGGTCCATGTGGTAGGTGGAATGACCTGATTGGTCGACCATGGAGGTGGATAGTAGTAATAGGTGGACCTACCATGGCAGTGGTACGTTGACAGGACCCCGAATGATTTCATGAAGTTTTGATTCAAACACTCAGAACTTCTAAACAAAGCATTCAATCAATGATCCGTCTGCGGTGTTGAGACTCTAACATTGAGATGATATTTTTTAATTTTTTTTGGGTAATGTGTGTCATTAAAATCCATTTATACAATTTTTGAAACTATGTATATGTAGACTATATGCCGTGTGAGGATCTTCCATATGGGAAAACTTGGGATTGCTGGACATGTTGTGTACCCATGGGACACACTATGTACTCCCACTAAGAGTATTTTAGGATCTTTATTTTCTTAGTTAATACTAGAATAGGTGGAGTGTGTTACCTTGGTACTTTCATCAGGGGTTAAGTACAAAATTACATCCACATCACTGGATTTTAATCCCATCTATAGGACATGTCTCAAATAGAGTATGGTATCCACCCCCAAGACTTGAGTGTTATCCTCTATCCCCCCTAGTGGATTTTGTGGAATTGTTTGAAAACTTTGAGTAAGGTTCTGATCCTCCATGTAGTGGAATGTATCAGTAGGGTCTGTGACATCCCTTGGTTAGTTCTGGGCATGATCCCCTATGTAGCGGGTTGATCCGGATTGGGTACATGGTATCCCCCGGTCAATTATGGGCGTGATCTGTAGTGTCCCCTAGTCAGTTATAGGCATGTACCCCTCTATTAATTTCATTGTCTTCCTTGACCAATGTATTCTCTTTGGAGGTGGGTTTGGGGAGTTACAGAATGAGACCCACTAGGATGGGTGGTGATACTAAACTATTACGGTTCTCAGACATGTACTTTTTTAATGTGTTGAGTATTTTTAAAAGATGATGTAATATCAATGTATGTTAATCCTGAGTCTTTATAGGCTCAAAGCATGTTTTGAGAATACCATGGACGACATGTGTGGGTCAATTCTACTCACCTGCATGAGGTGCATGATTTACACTGATGGGCCACATGATTTTGACAGACCGTGTGCCCTGACCAGTCCACCAAACTAGAGTTTTTGGGTCCCTATGCTCCTGAAACTCAATGAACCACCGGATACTCCTCTCAGACTTTGAACCACATCTAAAATCAACACTCTTGAGTGTTCCGAATATTGGAATTATGTTGTAAATAATGGTTAAAATAACAAACCGTCCAATAAATTCTAATATTAAAATTCCCTTAGAATTCTATCTTGGTTCGAAACATGGACCTTTACAACCTCCCCATGTTATAACTTATTGTCCCCAAGAAACCTTGAGGAAATAATGAAATCAACATCTGACCTACAATGTTCTTGAATTCTCATTCAAATGGCCAGGTTTCATTTCCAAATTCTCAATGCACCTCCAATAATTACCTATGTGTATGACACTAAAGTTTTCCAAACCTGATCCAACACTCATTTTCTAACAAAATCAATGAAACAGTGCTTACTCGAGCTCATTTAACTGGAGACACGATCACATCGTTATCTCTTTAAACATCTGGTTGATGGTGATCTCCACCATAGTTTTTAACATTTAATGGCCAATTTTGAACTATGATATGACCCAATGCCATATTTTCCTACAAAGCACGCCCTAGGTGTTCTATCAACTCTAATGGTGTGATTTTGAACTAGTTAAACAATCAATTCCCCACTGAACTCACTTAGCCAGGTCTAGATGAATTTTTATGAAGATACCCATATGAAACATATTACACTCAACTCCACCTGAAAACATGCTAGAAAATGGTTCTTCACCCACCATACTCATTAAGAAAAAAGAAAACAATCAATCCACCTCAGAATGACCATTCTCAAAACAATTGTCTTTTATGGCCAGCATAAAAAAAACTAAACCGTAATTACTTATTCTAAGTAATCCTGTGTTTACCACAATCACATTCACTAAATCCCATAATTGACTTATGGTGACATTCCCTAATCAGACCATCACCTAACCATTCAAAGTATTATGCCTCAATGCGAACATGTGTGTAACCCATATCTATATCACTTGAATCATTACACTTAAAATATCACCTTTGAGTCTAAAAAAAAGTCTGGGATAAACTTGGATTCATTGATCTAGATTCCAAGTAACCAACTCAAGTTAGTACATAATCCATGTTGACAAGTGAGATGTTGGTAAAAGTCAAGATTACCACATCAGATCAATAAATTGTCCTAGAGAGTCATCCTCTTGGAGGTCAAGTTAGAGGAAGACATCTGGAGTACATGAATCTGTCCAAGTAATTCCTACTCAGGAACCCTAGTATCACTCAAGGCTAACCATGCCACAATGAAAACCACCCATACAACATGAAACTCTGATAAAGCATGTTTACTGAAACAAAAATAAATTTTAATCTTTTTAGCTTGGTGTATAAATGACTCTATCTTAGTGTATCAAGGGAGATATCATGATAGGGGACATGATCACCACTAAGAAAGTGTATACTGATAGGATATAAAGACTTCCAAAAAGGTTTTAGAGACATCCATCATGTCTAAGAAGAAGTACTCAGTACAGTTTCTAACCAACTATACCCAACTATCAGAATAAAAAGCAGTTAAACCACTACTGGTTGACTTATTAGTAGAAACTCGACTTCACCTACCGACACATCATAATTAACTAATCATAATCCTTTAACACTTGAGGCATACCATGGTCGCTCAAAATTAACCACTAAAGTCGATCTATAACCAAAAATGTTTCTCAAGGGTTTCATACATAGCTAAACACATCGATGTCATGCTTCTGGTCAAGAACTGACATGTTAAAAGACTCACCAACCTCATAAGCATTCACAAACATCACTGAACATTTTAAAATTGTATTTCATGGGTGTGTAATTTCTACCTGGAAGGACACATATTCAATAGAACTTACATGATGCTCCGCACCTTAGGAGTGTCCTAGTCATCAAAAGGAGAGATAGACCAGCCACTCATAAGTGTGATAGGTCAGATTCACCTTAAACACAAGTTTGAAATTTCTTTGGGTCACACCCACCAAATTCATAGCATTTGAAATGAAATCCAAAAACCAAACTGACCAGCATGTCAAAGCACCCAATCCTCTTGGAACGCCACCCTGATAATTGGGATGAATTGCTTCCTTTGACACACAGGTCACTCTACTCTGGAGATGATCTGATAACATACTCAATAGATCAAGGCTCAACTATTTCATCAAAATCAAATTTTTCATTATATCATTTGCAAACTCAACTGATACCACGTATATAAACACAAACTACCCTATGGTTTTATAAAAAGAAAACACAAACTCGATAATATCCATAGTTTTCCACCCTATTCATCCAAGTATCATGTGGTTCATATAAGCGATTTAATCCAGAATTGTATTTCCCTATTATACTATTAACCTACATGATGACATACCAAGTCATCCATCACTAAAGAAGAAGAGAGGGTCACATGACCTACTAAATAGCTGAATATGTCCTAGGAATGTCTAAAATATTGAAACTGATAATTAATTGGTACTCACACCCATAAAAAAGATCAAGGATACCATGAACACCCATCCATACAAGGGTTTAATTTAGAATCTAAGAGTCATACTAGGGACAATGACACCATACCGACACTATACATTAGAAAGATCACAACATTTAGCAAGGAAATTAATCACTAAAGGTGACATATAAATTGGTATTTCCCCTAAAAAATAATAAGTTTTGACCCTATAAATAGTTCATTACAAAAATATTTCACTAGGAATTACATGTATTATTTAATCCCTTTCAAAAAAAGGAAAAAGGCCTATGGAAAATGATCACTTTTCCATTCAAAGGAAACTCAAATAGGTATTTAAACTACCCTTACATGTGTGTATAAACATATGATACCTCTTGAAGATTAATTTTGTTGAAGTCATTATATTGATTCACATTCAATACTAAAGACATTTAAAAAATTTAATTCAAAACATCATGTACCAATTACAAGATAAATTACTTGATACATGGTTTAACTAACACCTTAGGAAAAAATAAGTAAGTATTAACAAACTTCATTTTTAAACATTAATCATTTACTCACATCCCTTAATGATTAGGCAGTTTATCAAATAAATTACTTTTAAGTATTAATAGATAAGGCAGCCTACGAGGGTCTTGTTAATCCAGTTTGGGTTCATCAAAATTCCTCCCAATAGTAGATGTTTAATTATCAAAATTTCAACACCTGTAGCGGGTTATATAATAAAAAGACATGCCCCAACTGACCTATTTGGGTAAAGTTTTTCATTTATGAAGTTAATCATGTGGATCATCATTCCAGTTTGATAGAGTCACAAGCCCTTATAGAGGCAACCAACAACAATTTAAAACATAAAATTATCCTTAATGGGTTTTATTTGATAAGATTAAATACCATAAATGACCTACTAGTGTTGACTTACATAAGAGGTCCATAAGTGGACAATTAATTTCAGTTAAAAAATAAATAGATTTTACAATTATAACCATCTCAAAATATATCATGGCCATATATAATGGTGTGATTATATGGGTTTCCATCTCCCAAATTATAAATCCCCCATATACATTATAAACCACAAACTAACTCCCATTTAATCGAAACCATTTCACTTTTAAAATTTTAAATTGAGCAGATTTTAATTTTAACAATGGTATCAAGATATATATACAAATCTCAAAATATGGTTCAAATATATTGGTTACCTTTCCCCAATTTATAAGGCTCCCATACACCATAAAACTGAAAACTAGATCCTATTTAATCACAACCAATTTATTTAGACCATGAAACCAATTATATATAAAAATCATAATTAGGCATGCTATCACAATAAATAAATATAGCGGAACATTATAATAATCATAGAGTCATGATACATAGGAAAGAAATGATAAATAACCAAGAAACATGATATATAATTACCTAATCATGGAAGTATATTAACTAGATAAATAAATCAACGAAGCACGTTATATAAGAAATAATTATAAAGAAATACCTAAATAGTTACAAAACTAATAATATCACTAAAATAACCAACATGGTATACAAAAACTAGGTAAAAAACACCCAAGGTACAATATCAAAATTAGTAGTTATCATACAAATATAACTACATGGCATGGAATATTCATGACATGTGAATCTCTATGTGCCTATAATGATGCATGTAATGATACCTCCTTAACATAAAAGGACAAAGAAAAAATAACATAAATTATATAAATCAATATGTAGTGTAAATTAAACCAATCACTCAAGGTGATATCATAATCAACTATAAGAGAAAAAAATAGGAACAACAATCCCTTCCCTATACACTTAGAATATTTTCCATGTGTGGGGTGGTCACTCCCAGATATGACTATTTACCAAGAACCAACACATTCCTAGTCTTATGTATACCTTCCCTAAATAGTAAGATAAAGTAAAAATTTCAAATACCACTTTGTAATGTCCCAACCTATCTAACTAATAAACCAAACCAGTTACAACATGACCTCAAGCACACCTCCCTATATGCTAGAGGCTGCTGACTAGTAGTGAGGGTGTAAGAGGTGATAATGGAGAGACTATACCCTCATGATCAAAGAATAAAAGTGGTATATAAGATAATAAAAATAGACAATAGAAGAAGAAATAATAAATAAAATATAGTGTATCAGAATAATAATATCAACTTAATATAAATAGCCAACTCCAATATACAACAATGCATGCATGTCCAGATGAAATAGAATTAAAAATAATAATGTACAGTACATGAATAAAGAAAATAATTAAAATAAGCAAGGTATAACTCCACTATAATCCTAAGCTCCACCTCATTGACATGCTCATAACTCCTAGGTATAAGTATAGAAATACATACAATAATCCATAGTCTTATAAACATGAGAAATATTTGGTTACCCTGGTGTAAAGGCAGTCCGAGCAGGGTGTGAGATAAAATACCAGTAGGACACCACCAATGGTGTCTATATCTAAATCTAGTATATTAAGATAAGGTAAAATAATGTGTAGTTATATAGAATAATAAAAAAATATGAATAAATAAATATCAATAGGCTCAGGATCCAGTAGGACACTTAGCTAACTCTACCCGCTTCAGCTCATGGCCATAATGAATGTCTAATTAGTAACTATATATATAGTAGTAATATATATATAGTATAGTTATATATTTTATCCTCCTATATGGACCAAGTACATGTGGACTTAAATAGCCATATACAAGGAATAATAGGTGCTGGCTAGACCGAGTCATAACCTAGGCATCCATAACTAGTTTAAACAATACTATAAGATCCAAAAGAGGGTAAATTTCCTAAATTTACTAATAAGTGGGAAAATTCATTTTTTTGACTAGAGATCATGGGGGTTTCATCATGAAAACACCCAAAATAGGATATGTGGTGTGTCATTACCACCATATAAATAGTGTCAATGGTGTGAGGCATCATGTTCAACACCCTATACAGGGGAGAGTAAAATGTCATTCCCAACAAGTCCGTTACCATAATTTCAAATCCAATATCAATGGATTAATAATAATGATAATAATAAGGCATTACCACTTAATATAAATAAACAAGGCTAATATAACTAGGGGAATCTCAAATCAATTAGAGAATATAATAATCGGCGTGGCCTTTCCCACCTTTACAATTAATTTCAATTAAACCATTTAATTATTTTAAGGTATGAAAACCATAATGAAGCATTCCATACAATATAATAAATCCATTTCATTTATCAACCCAAGGATTTAAATAATTAATTCATGCGACCCCACTTAGAGGGTGGTTGGTCTTTGAAACAATTAGTCACAAGGAAGGTCATACCCCCTTATTCAATCTATTTAAGAATATCAAGTGAGACCATGTACTAAGAATTCCACATATATAGAAACAAAAAAAATTCATATAAAAAAATCAATAAGTCTAAGCTTTTTTTATTACTAATCACCAATTTTTAGTTTTTAATATAGTGCACCTCATCTGAGGGGTTTTATTATAAAACATGACATTGTTTAATTCATTTAACACAACCAAGCACCACATTCAAGAGGCACAACTAAATTAACTTAAAATAAAAAATTTATAAATCTAAAAAACATGGAAACAAAATTATAAGGTTCATAATGGAACATATTAGATTCTATTATCAATTGGGAAATTACTTAGAAGTGGAAATTCCATTTATAATCCAAGACGAATGCTTAGAATAAATTTTGGCCTTTTAAAAAATTAAATAGAATTTGAAAAAACACATGGAGCACCCAAATGGGTGGATATAATTTTGGTCAATATCCTATAATTACATAGTAAGGTCCAATGAGAGTAATACTTCATGCATATAAAAATTTAGAAATGAAGAACTCATTTTAGGACGACACATGACAAAGATTGGCACGTGAAAAAATAAAAATATTATAAATTAATGGAAAAATGGGGAAATATCTATATAACACCTAACTTATACCAATGAAGCTTAAATTATCCAATATTTTGGTTTGATTTGGTTTAATTTGAGAGAAATCAAGGAAACAGACATCTACCCAGAAAATAGGGCGAATGATCTCACACCAATATAACAAAAAAAAAAACAGAAGATAAACTTATAAAGTAAGAAACATGAATGATGATATTATACATAGGGAATTGATAAATTTTATTTAGAATCTAAATGAGGTAGATATCACGATTAATAGAATTGGGTCAGGGAGAAACCCATGAGAGAGAAATGAGAGCCTCACGTGGATGGAGAAGAAGAAAAGGAGGATGAAAATAGGTTTTAAAAGAATTAAGGGTAAAGATGTAAATTCACCCTTCAATAGTGGACCACACAGTTTTGTCAAACCATGTTCCAACCATGTAGCTCCAACTACTTAATAACTAAACCCCACATGATTCTCCCCAAGGTTTGACTAACTGTGCACCAACCATGCGCCGAACAGTGAAACCACACTGCCTAAGTGGCACTAAGCATTTGAGCTAGGTGCACAGTGTGGGGAAAGCATGTACATCCCATGCAAGTAACTTCTTCACACATGCACAAAGTTCATGGTTTACACTTATGGTCCACATGGTTTTATACAAAACAATTTCCCATACCATTCCGATGAAACATTATTTTTCAGGGATCGACGCTCCTGAAACTCAATGAACCACCCGATACTCATATTGGGCTCTGAACCAAATTTTAAAACAACACTCTTGAGTGTTCCAATTCTAGGAAATAAGTTTTAAAGCTTAGTTCAAAGAAAAAATCATCCACTAAATAACAAAATTAAAATGCACTTGGAATTATAGCTTGGTTCAAAACATGGGTCGTTATAGTGGTACATGTGTGGATAAATGAAAGAGGGATTCTTCACTTGGATCATATATTCCAAAAAAATTCACGATGAGTCATATTCAACCAAATCATCAAAAATATTACAATTCCAAGTTGAGTTAACTCTATATATACTTTTAAATTAATTATAAATTATATGTGAAGATCCTTATCTTATATTTTCATAATTTTAATCTAGTTATGTAAAATACTTTCTACATTGGAAATTACATTTTAATCACATGGGACAAAATTTACACATAAATTAATACTAAAGGTAAAGTTGGTAATACCAAAAAAGTATGCTTTTTATTATTCCTAAAACCTATAATTCTAATGTTGGTTTGATTCACGATATTTCTGGACTCTTCTTCTATCACCAGAAGTGATGTTATTGGTTTTAATTCTATGATTTTTTATAAATTATCATTATTAAACCATATTACATATCAAATATCATGATTATTATAAATATTTAATTTTAATCCCTTTAGACTCATTCTCTTGATTTATTTTCTAAAAAGTTCATCGTGGTTTCCTTATTAAACTATAGATTATCCCTCTTTATAGTGGATTACTTTATGGAAGTTTTAATTTAATTTTGGGATGTTAATATAGAATTGTGAATAGATAGTTAATTATTTATATAGGGATTAATTATGGTTATATTCACTCCTTTCCTTAGGATTATTGAGGCATGTTTGGTATGGGGAAAGAGATCATTAAATATGGAAAATTTATATTATTTCTAAATTCCTTTATTTCTATGTTAATATAGACTTATCATTTTTTTCCTTCTAGAGTTAAAAATTAAAAAAATGAAGATATGTATTATATTACATAAATTTGATCATGTTTTACTAGTTTATCATATTATTACCATGTTGTTTATTATTAATTGTATGATAAACATGTTTTCTTGACTTTATTAAAATTTAAAAGTAATTTACATATGGAAATGGGTATGAAAAGTGTAAAAATATTATCATTTTTATTATCATGAAATTGAAAATTAGTGATAAAGGTTTGGTAGTCAATGATGTACATTTATCACTACAATTGAATGTTGTTTTTTCCTATTATATATTTTGGGGATGGTTTTTAGTTTGGGTGACTTGGTTATAAGAGTCATAACCTCAATTTTTTGAGTATGATTTAGTTAGTGTTCATTATAGACTTTCTATAATAAAGTTTTTTTTCACCATTCTATACTTTATCAGGTAATGTTGTAGTTGATATAAGAGATGTTTTTAAGAGATTGTTGATCCTATAAAGAAGAAGGTGAGAAGTGAAGATAAGATAAAGTGGATGTGATTATTTTATTGTATTTTATTCTAACACATAAATCAGGATCAAAATTAGGTGTTTCATGATGATTCATTTGAGGTAAAGTTCATTCCTTGAAATTTTAATTATTTGAAGAGCATAGAAGGTGTTGTGAGGTTTAAGTATAGTGTTTTAAGGTTTTTGAAGTTGAGGTGACATCACCATGCCATGAAAACATATTAAATGAGTGTGTAGATGGTTTGGGAAGTGAAAATGGATTGGTTTAACATATTAAAGGCATTTTTAAATTCCATAGTTATATGAAAGTGATTCTACCATTACATTGTCCAATTAAGAACATGACATAGAAAAAAATATGGAGATAGATTTTTGAAATACGGTTTTAATGATCAATTAAATTGGGAAGTTTCCTTGGGATAAACCAATGAATATTATATATGACATGAATTTAGATGTGGTGTATGATATTTAAATGTTTTAAATTTATACAATTATTCATCAAGAAATGATATATATGGTTTCTTAATATGTAAAAAATAATAGTAAACTTTTGGGGATCAAAATGGTGAAGACCACACCATAGTCTATTCTTGGTGACTATTTTGAGAATTCCTCAAAGTATTGAGTCTTAATCCATGAAAATTGATTGAAGTTTTTTATGATATGAAATGAGGAGATCCACACTATGGTAAATTCCATTATACAAACAAAAAATTTCTTTTCCAAAATAGTCAATGGAAAACATGTCATGGTGCTGTGTGTGTTGAGAGAAGTCATTAAAATAATTCATAATGGTTTTATTGAAATTATATAGAACATGTTTTGGTGAAATCCATATCCTATGAAAGTGTTATAAAAAAACAAATAACTTGTGTTAGTGAGGAGAGATGAATCTATAGTTATAAGTGTTATTATATTTTGAGCGGATCCGATGATGTGGATTAGTTGGTGGCCCATGAAATACTCATACTCAATCTATAATGTCTCCAATCATATCAATGGTGAATAATAGGTCATGGATTATTTAGTGGATCAAAATAACATAGGAAAATTTTAGAGTGTTATATTCAAGTAATGATTTTGAATTTTAATTTAAAATTCAAATTAGTATGTCAAGATACTTCTTCAAATATACTAGATTAAATTAGAACATGGTATTTCATGCATGAAATAGAAGACATGCTACTATGGGATGTATTGAAGTGATATTGGGTATCATGTATTTGTGATTTATATATAGAATATTTTTCATAAAAATATATAACAATTAGAAAAATTGAAATAGTTCAAGTAGAATAAAAGGAATAGAATACTTGGAATAATGCAAGTAGAAGAAGAAAAACAAGATAAATACCACACTTTTTGTTTATGTGTGTAATAATAATTAAAAACTATTAATAAAATAGAATATGTGTGGGAGAAATATATTATTATTGGGAGACAATTATAAAAGTAGAAGGATAATACTTTCCTTAATAATATAAGAAAATAATGTATATCAGTTGAGATAATTGTTAGGAGAAAACAATGCTACTTTTATTTTGTACATGAGTTCATGGATATTCCCTACTAATTATAATCCATGATTATGATTCTAGTGTATTTTATAGCCTCAAGTGATTTTAGATCATTCCAATTATTATCCACTAATTTTGAGTAGTTAACCATGTATATTGACTATATTTTGTTTATTACTTTTCATTGTGTGTGAGTTAAACAATGAGATCACTCAATATAATAAGTGATGGAGGATTATTTCATAGGAAATCATAAAAATAATAATGTTCAATTAGTCATTGATTTAATCCCTATTAGTGAACCTCATCATGCATGGGAAAAAATTGGTATTAGTGTAACTGGGTTTCCTCCGTAGATCACAAATTAGAAGTTTATTACTTCGAATATTTTTATAACTCAGTTGGTATTTAATTTTCCTCCCTCTTTTAGAAGTGAATAGGTATATGAATTTAATAATTAAAGGTGTTTAGTGGATTTATTACTGTTATATTGATTTTTTATCTTTTAAGGATAATAATAATTTAGTGAAAAACAAGGGAGTTCCCACATTTGATAGAAAAAAATAAAATAATTTAAAGGAAAAAAATTCTACTATACTTTCTTTTATCAGATATAGATATTTTAGATATTTTGAATGATAAATTTACACCTGTTTCATAATGAGAGACTTTTACTTGGGATGATATGTATAATTTAGTGTTTTATGGGTGTATGGAATTTCATTATATCCCCACTTTTAGAAAATTAATTTTAAATATTATTGGGATTAATACTATATAAAGGATTTAGGAAAAGATAAAAAATACTTATTATGGAAATTTCAAATTCACAATGGATAAAATATATATTTTAGACTAAAGTATAAATATATGCATATTTTTGAAGGAAAATATGTTGATGAATTCTTCACAAGGGATAATATTGTGGTGGGAAACATTATAGGATTTAGTGAGACTCTTAAAGATTCAGTGGTGGTTGAGAATATAAATTATATCATACTGGAATTATATGATGAAAATTTTTCCACTCTAGTGGATCATGATATTGACACACATCTTATGGATAACTTGCACAACATCTTGGTTACATATGAGATGAGAAATGAATGAAACCAAAAAAAGGAAAATTTTATTTGCGTAAGAAATATATTTCAAATACATGAAGAATGAAAGGTCCTTAAAGAAAATAAAGGAAGTTGAGGAAGATAAAGATGAAGTCAGAAGATTATATTTAGATGAATATGTTTATGTGAATTTTGAAAGGATCATGTAACTCATATCAACAGTTGTTCAAAGAGGTGAAAATAGTTGTTTCGGTTTGTTACCTTTGAAGTGTTTTAGATGTGGGGGTATCTTCTATTTTTTTATAAATTTTATTAATATAGAATAAGATGAAAGTGAAGAGGAATATGGGTCCTCATATATATTTTAAAGGAATAATTCAATTAATTTCATAAGTGTTATGTTTTATTATTGTTTTTGAAGAAAAACCTCCCCATTTACTAAAATCAGGATTTATTTACTGAAGTAGGATGAAAAACAAGTGATGGAATAAATAGGATTATTACTCAATAGGTAGAGGCGATAATACATTTATTGCAATAATTAATGAAAAGGAGTCATGTAGAAAATTCAATTGAAATAAATATAGGTTTTATAATGATATGATAAAGAGGTACATGAATTTAAAATAGAGTACATGTTGAGGAAGGAATTAGATAAGATCATATCTAATATTTTTGAATTAGTGAAATAAAATAGAATAATGAATAATGATTCCAATCTATTTTAATTGGATACAACTTAATTCATAAAGAAAGAAGCTGGGTTGCACCTAGGAGTTCAGGAAATAAAAATATTACTCGCTAAGGATAAGAATTAGTTTGAATTGATGAATGAAAATTTTATTGTATAGGAGAAAAGTCTTTTACTTATCCATGTGCATTTTACAATAAATATGATTATATAAGAAATTCGAGGTATTAGTTTTCAAATTCCAAGCATGAAGTGGGATATTGCTCAAGGAAAGAGAAGATTTTTATGGATAATGAGAGACATGAATATTATTCTAATAAAAAACAATTTCAACTACTAATTCATGAATATCATGGAATCCATGGATTAAATGTTATATCACAAAAAAATTTAATAGAAGAGAATAAAAGTGCACTAGAGATGATTAATAAAAATATATTTTATTCTTAAAAGTATAATATTAAATGAAAATTTTCCATTAGGTGTGAACTTAGGGAAAATATTTAAAATGAAGGGGAATATTTTTAGAGTATTCTAAAGTTATGTTTCATTAAAACGTGGTTATATATTCTTTAATAAATATGAATTTCATATTAGTACTGTTGTTGCATAAACTGGAATTTTGGGAATAAGATTGGACTTGTATAGTCATTGATGGTTATGAATATACTACATGCACATGATTAAGTGTTACCAGCTCATAGGAATTACATTTTAGTCTATGAATAAAGATCAATGATACACATTTATGTAAAGAAAACCCTCAAAAACAATGTAAAGGGGGATACTATTCAACAATAAATTGGATTGTGGAATAATTTTATTGATGGCTTGAATGAAGTTTTTGGGATATGTAACCAATAAGGTCATGTTTCTAAATATTTCTCACGATCATACTAGTTAAAAAATTTCAAAAATAGAACATAAAGTATTTTAACTTTAATATAATTGAAATAAAAATGTGAATAAAAAGATTCCCTGGAAGAAGAATAAATATATTACGATGTCAATGGTGATTTTTGACTCCATAATGGGTGAAACAACTAGTATACTCAAGAAAAAGTATGAATATGAGATCTAAAAAAATATATATTAGATTATAAAGTCGAATAAGGTGTTTTTATTTTATAAAAATAGTGTAAACACCTAAAAAAGAAGAATTTAAGAATAATGAGAAGAAATAGACATTAACATGTTATTTTACATAAGTTAAGAAGAATATGAGTTCTATCAATCCAAAATGGTAGTTAAAGAAGCAATTTTCTGATTAAAGTGCTTTTCAGTAAAAGGGGGAGTTGAATACCAAGATATGGAGGTTAAAGAATAAATATACACCTTTATTAATGAAAGGTAAGGTATGATTAATCCATCCACTCTCTCACTTTTTATTTAGATATTATTATCAAAGGTAGAAAAAAATAATGTAAATATTTTTATTTTCAATCATTTTATTAATTTTCAAAGTGGGGGAAGACTATAAAAAGTGAAAATCCAAATTTATGTTTTTTAAATAATGGGGGAAATATATCTTATTTTGGGGGAGCATTTATTTAGAGAGAGTTATTAAAGGGAAAATATGTGAAGTTGTTATGTGAACTATTTTAAAATATTTAGTGAGCATGCTTTTAGGATCTTTTAAAACACTTTTTTAAGGGATAGTTTTTTTAAATGAAATAAGAGTTTTATTTGATTCAAAATTGGTATTAAATGGATCCTTAGTTGGTTTCAGGATTTTTCAAGAGAAATAAAAAAAGGATGCAAGTCAATATTTATGGAATACATTATGTTGTTGTTCAATATTCATGTTTCCTAAAAAACATTTCACTAAAATATGATTAAAATTATCGAATAATGATTCATTTATAAGTGTAAAAAGTTTGAAGGTAATTTATTTTACTTATATGAAAATTAATCTAATAGGGTTGATTTTTTTGATGAAGAGAAGTTTCGGGGAGAATATTGAGCCCATAAAGAGGAAATTGAGAATTGAAAAAGAGATAAAGTGGATGGAATTATTTTATTATATTTTTTTTCATCAAATAAACCATGATTTAACTCAGGTGTTTCATGATGATTCATTTGCGGTGAAGTAAATTTCATGGTTTTAGAATGATTAGAAGAACATGAAATCTTTTTTTGGGTTGAAGAGTGAAGTTTGAAGGTGTTTTATTTTGAGGTGACATCACAATTACATGTCGGTACATGAAAAATTAATAGAGATGTTATAAAATGTGAAAAATATTAGTTTAATAGAATATTAGTGTTTTGGAATATCATGGTTTGAAGAAATTGATTCGACCATTCCATTATGCAATGGATAAAATGGAATAAAAAACATAGAGATAGTTTTTTGTAATAATAATTTTAGTTAGAGTTTCAATTAATAAGTTCCCTATAAAATACATCAAGTCTCAAACATGTCATGGAGGTGTCTATGGTGTTTGATGTGAGAATTTTGTATATTTATCATAACCTTCATACAATCATAATTCATAAGTTTTCTTAGTTCTTCAAAAAGAAGAGTAAAGTTTTGGGAATAAAAAAAAGACTATGATATGGTCTATTATTACGGGTATTTTTTAGAATTCATAGAGGTATTAGGGAGACTAATTCACAAGGATTAAAAATGTATTGTAGTTATCTATGGTATTAAATGATGATCTATATGTCATAGTGAATGTTGTAGTTTGAACAAAAAATACTTATGTGAAATGATGAGTGAATAATATTCCATAGTGCTCGATGTGTTGAGATAAGTTGTTAAAAAAGTTCAAAATTGTCAGATAAAAATGATATAAAACATTACTTGGTTCAATAAGTGGTTTAGAATGTTTTTAAATGGAATAAAACATATTGTGGTGATTATAAATAAAGTTGTGGAAAAAAGTGTTTCCATATTTTGAGCAGATATGATGATATGTATTAGTTGATGACTCAAGGCCTACTCATACTCGATATCTAATATCTCTAATAATATTAGTGGTTACTAATAGTCCATGGATGATATAATGGATACAAATAAAATGGTATAACTTTAGAGAAGGAAAACAAGTTATAATTTTGAATTTGAATTTTAAATTCAAATTCTAATGTGAAGATACTAATACTACTTTTCTAGATTAAATTAGAACTGGGTCCCCCATGTATGAAATATTAGACATAATATTATAGGATATATTGAGAAGATATTGGAAATATTGGAAGAGAGTGTTGTGCAGGACAATTTTCACATAGAAAGAGGAGAGGTAGAAGACTTATAGTAGTTCATATAGAAGAAAAATAAGATAATACTTACAATAGCGAAAGTTAAAAAAATAATAAGAGAAAGAGAACACTATTTTATTGTGTGAGTGATAATAAGTCATGCCTATTCTTAATAGTGAATAATTCTAGGAGTAATATAAAATTATTGGGAGATAATGATCATAGGAAAAGGATAATACCTACCTCAATAATATAGGACACCAATTCATATATATTAGGGTATTTATCAAGAGAAAACAATTATAATTTTATTATATACCTGATTTAATGGGTCTTTATTGCTCATTATAATGTATGATATGGATTTTAGTGGATTTCTTTGGTTTTGGGCGATTCTATATCATTCTAAGGATTATATATTAATTTTGAGTAGTAAAATTTGTCCATCAAGTCTCCTCTTCTTATTTATTTCCTCAGTTTTTGTGATTTATGAAGTGATATCACTCACCCTAACAAATAATAGAGATTTAATTAATAATAAATCATAAAAAAATAATATAACACTATTAAATGATTAAACCCCCCTCTTAGTGAACCTCACCATGCCTAGGGATGGAATTTTTTCCATCTCATTGATTTTTTACTTCATTGAGTCATGTTTCTAAATTTTTGAGTATTCTATTTGCTAAAAAATATTTTTATGTCATTGAGTCAAGTATTTATTGAGTGTTTCCTTGAGTATTATCCATTACTTAGGGTTTTATTGTATCATGTGGTTTGATTTGGTTAATATGAAGTGACTTTAATTAGAAGTGGTATCAGGGGTGGGTGTTTTATTATCTTTTTCTTGATACAGTGTCATTGATTGGATTTTAGAGTTTAAATTATAAGTTAACTATGATATAAAGAGAGTGATCTAGGTCTTTGTGTCACTAGATAGAAGTGTTGGTTAGGTTTAGGGGAAATGAGTTTAGGTAGAGTTGTGGTAATGTTGTAAATGAGAGGTTGGTTATTAGATCTATTGAAAATAAATGATTATAATGATTATATTGTATTTATTTATAATATTAAAAGAGGATGTAAAATAAATGGTAACTCATGAAGGATATTTTTTTACATATATGGATTTGAAACCATATAGATGTTTGATCATGAAGATGATCATAGAAAATCAATAAAGGAATTACTAAAGTGACAATATGATGGAATTTGTGAAGGCTTAAATACCTTTATATTTATACACATCAAGGCTATAGAACATTGAGGTTTTGGATTAAAAAATATTATTTTTTATTGAAGTGTTATAATCAATCTGGTTTATATGGATTTTTGATGAGGTGTATATTTGTTATTCTGACTTCACATGGATTTGAATAAAGTTTAATCTTGCATAGATTTATTTATTGATAACTAGAATAAGTTTAGTTAAGGGATACATCACCATTCTCATTTCAGAATGGTATATTTCATTTTGTCGATTAAAAAAGAGAATTTACTTTTTTTTAAACTTTTTGGAGACCATTATCTTCTTGTGAAATTTCTATCATAAATTTAATTGAAATTATGGTTTGTTAGTTGGTGTTTTGAAGAAAAAAACGAGGAGTTGGTAATTTTTTAGAGGAGGATATGTTATGATGTTCTTGAGTTAAGATAAAGACTAAAAAATGGGTTTATTATTTCTATTATATAATGGAAAACGTGGTTTAGTTTAAAATATATGAAAAATTATAAATTTAATTTTTAATATAGATTAATTTATTTTGAATTGTGGTCCTGGTGTCTAAATAGAAACAACAATTTAATAATTAAAATGATCACAGAGAAATCCAAAGTGAATTATATATTTTCCTATATGAAATGGGGAACTCAAAAATGAATTATGAATAGTCTAAATCTCTTCATGCATGATTAAGTGAAATTGGGTTAAATATGAGTACTTCCATATCACAAGGAATTTTTAACGTTGAGTGTTTTGAGTTGAACTGAAAATAAAAAATAATAATTTGGATAGTGCTTTATCCATTGGGTTTTCTGTTTTGAACTATAAATAGGAAGTAAAATCATGGAGTAAGATATTATATATGGAATTTTACCTAGGGGAGGATTATTCCATAGATTAGAGTGTGTGATGCCAAGTTAAATTAAGGTATGGTTAAGTTTCAAATTGAAGAAGGGTGGATTTATTAAGTTTTTTATATTTGGATGCCATGAATATCAAATTCAAAGGACATGATGGACTTAACCATGTTACTTTCGAGAGAAATACATACAATAGTGATAAAAAATATAGAAAAATAAGATACTGGGTTTGGAATTCAAATATAAAATATATGGATCATTTTTTTGAGGACTCATTCAACTTAAATAGGTGTGTTGGGCCATATTTAAATGTTTGGTACACTTGAAAAGATCTTTAGGCTTAGATAGAATAAGGTGCGATCTTAGACATTGAATTACGATATTATATATGGAATAAAAATATATATAATATAATTTGGTAGAAATATAAGATGAATGAGTGATATTAATAAATATATAGAAGATAGAGCTTAAATACCACATCTAAGTTAAATAGAAAAATATTATATAAAGAAGGATCTTTATTGATAAATCTATTTCATTAGAGGAAAAGGATCAAGAAGATTGAGTTCCATTAATGAATCTGGTTGTTAGATAAGAAGAAGGAATATACCAAATATAATTCCAATATAGAATTAATCTTCATCTGAAAGAGTTTTTTTCTTCTATAATTGGTCAAAAGGAAAAGGCTCAACTCTCTCATTAAAGACTCATTCTATGTTGTCCATAGGGAAAATGTTTTCAATGATCATGGAATTTAATGAAGAATTAATTTTGATGTTATGATACATAGAGTTTCAAATGTCTATAATAAATATGAAGAGACCCTCATGTCTATAAACTAATCAATCCTTCCTTGAAAAAGTGTATAGAGTGGGAAGAATAGGAATTTATATTTGGGTGAGAAGAGTGTAATAAATATACATTTAATGGTAATGAGACTTGGCACTGAGTTAATATGAATAAATCTATATTCATTTTATTTTCCCCAAAAGGATTTGGTTGAATTTGTTTTTAATATGTAAATATGTGTTTAGTGTAATACGTGGTGATTATTGGAGGATTATTATGGATTCAAGAGTTAGTATTGGGTTCCATTCTTGACAATGTATCTAAGTTTAAAAGTTATATAAGCTTCTATGTTTAAAAATAATACAATATATTTTCATACACATGAGTTGATCCACATAAAGGTTATACATGTGGTCAATATAATGGTTGTTCATGTGGTATATCTGAGGTTTGGTCATGTGGTAGATATTAAGGATGGTTATTAGGTAACTTGGTTGATTATACATTTAATATACATGGATGGTAATTTTACTATATGGTCAGTCTAGGTGTGTGGTCTATCCAGATGGTGTAATCAATCTAGATGTGTTCTCACTTTATACAATCTCTTTCCCTATGGTCTCTCTATACGGTTGGTTGGATATTACGAAGATATGAATCAGATAATGCATTTAAACTATTATTCGTTGATTAAACATCACAATGATATTGTGATTTAACCAATGATTCTGATGAAAATAGATATTGATTTAACAATAAAAAATCAAAGATGATGTTGTGAAGAATATCTAGTTGTTTTTGTGAAATAAATAATAAGTTGAGAAGAGATCATAATAATTTGAGGCCTTAATGTAAGTCTTTTAATGTAAAATTTTGATCATAATAATTTCTCTATCATAAGTCTTTAATCAATATACAAGTCTTTTCCACTAAACGTAAATATTTGAGGAAGATTGGTTGACTTTAGAACATAATTTTTTCAGTTCCATCTTAAGTATTTTGATTTTGATTGTATGTCTTCAGAATATATATTTCAATGTATATAATATGAATTATATTTATCATAACAATTCAATCATAAGTCTTCATGAGAATATTTCTACATCAATTAATATAATCCTAAGTCTACTGATACATACAAAAGTATTGAGATGAGATCCATTCCACAAGATAGAGGTCCACATGGAAATGATTCCTTATTCTTTACACATGGTGATTTAAAATGAGTTTGATGAAGCATATTATGTAGATAAGTAAAATAAATAAATGATATAATTCTTTAAGAGATTTAAAATAATATTTTATTTAGAATTCATAGAGAGTTTTAATGAGGAATAAAATTAGGAATCCGCTGACCGATTAAAAAATAAGAGATTAGAACTATCAAAGTTCATGGAGTTTCTATATTTTTAATATTGAGAATAAACTTCACATGATATTATTTTATGTGTATATATAAATGTATATAGGAAATAAAATAATTTGTGATAAATAATATTAAGAAATATTAAATACTAGTGTTAGATAATTTTAACAGCAAAATACATTATTATTGAGGAGATGGAAGGAGTTGAAGCTAAGATCCATTGTAGAAGAAATCAATCTACTATAAACCAAAGTATTTATGAAATATAAGAAATATTTTTATCACTCAAGATTTTATGAAAATATAAAGTCTAGAACTACCATTTAATCTCTTGAGGTATTATATTTGAAGACCTACTAATCAATATTCTCATTAAGGGGGACCAACATCCAATGGTGTAGTGGACACTAGGAGAAAGGGTCTTTCTTTTTTGAATCTATTTTTGAAGCACTATTGTATCTTACAGTAGAATATGGATTTCTTGGAGAGAAAAATGGAATAAGTATTATATATGAATGATTAAATATAGTTAAAGATCCATGTTGGGGGATGGGGGTATAACCAACATGGAAATGATTTGGCTTTTCAACCAAACATTATATAAACCATGTGTTGCTCTCTCTCTCTCTCTCATAATGACTTCACTTAAAGGAGAGGATATGAGAACTAATAGAGTGGATCAAGAATATTAACAATTTCAATATATTGGGTTAAAATGGAATAACTCATAAAAATAAAATAGATAATTTATTCTCCCTTCCACTATTAGTAATCCAATTAGATTTGAGAATAATTAGTGGTATTATAGTGAGGTTCCTACTTAATGATTGAAAGATGAAACTAATAATGGAGAAGTTAAATTCTATTAATATTAAAGTATTACCTACATTTTATGGCACAAACTATCATATTTTGAGGAATGGGATGCTGCATTACCTCCTTTTTCTCAACCTATATGTTATAGATTCTACTAAAATGGGTTTTCACCCACTACTAAAGATGCTTCTATAACTCAAAAAGATAAGATAAATATGAAGCTATATGGAAATTATCAAAATTCCATCCTAATATCCCTATCATAGAGGTCTACACAAAGGTAATAAATCTTTAAACCAAAAAAGGATATATAAGAGAAATTGGGAAGCATATTTGAAGGAAATATCAAAGTATAGGAAGATTGGATATAGGTATAAAATAAGACACTTAAGGATATTAATATGGATGATGATGATAATATAGATAACTATTTCACTAGTTTAAATGATATTATAAGAAATATTTAAATATTTTTTGAGAAACTGGAAGATTCCATCATAGTAATTAAGTCAATGAGAAACTTTCTAGATAGATTTGATTCCAAGGTTTCATCTTTATAATAAAGGGATAATATAACCTTAGATAAAATTAAATATATTCTTGTTATATATGAAATAATAAAGGCTCCATCATTACAAATTAAGTTAAAATATGTGATGACATTAAATCCATGACAAAATGAAAATTCAGAGAAGAATATTCTACCGAATCCAATGATTCAGATACTGAGAATGGTGAGGAATTGAACCAAAATTTTCCTCTTCTACCAAAGAGATGCAAGAAGAGAAAATAAAAAAGGAAATGGTGAAAAATTATTGATATATTATAATTATGATGATATAGACCATATTGAAAAATATTTCCCAAAGAAGTAGGTTGAAAAATTTGAATTAGATTAGGAGGATGAGAATACTAAAAAAAATGAAAGAATAATAAGATTCATTTCAATAGTTAGGGAAGAATATTTATGATAATGAAAGTGAAAAAGTTCCTATCTCGTAACTCAGATAATGAGGTCACCTTGTTTTCTCATATTATAAAAGTGTTTGAATCATCAATTAATGATGTTAGATAAGAAATTATATGACTTGAGTGGGAATTAAAAGGAAAGTTGGAATCTTTTCATAAAAAAATTAAATAGATTAAGAAATACAAAGGGAATTTATTGAATTAGAAAAAATAGAAGAATGAATAAAAATAGGATCCAATCAAAAAGGAAAAAACGTTGTTGATGATATCCACAAGAAAAATCTTATAGAATCTCAATAAGAAAAGATTATCAATGACCTTGAAGAGAAGATGGATACAATAGAATAAGAATATAGAGAGATACAATCAATGTGTATTTATTTTTAGGATGATTTGAATGAAGTAAGATAAACCTTCAAAAAGTATGATGAGTATAAAAGTTAATCTTCCCATGTTAATTAGAAAATGGGTTCTAATATAAAAGTGAAATTTTTAACAATTTTATGTCAATGTATTTGTAAAATTTCTTAAAGTGTAAGTGAAAAAATGGTTTTGAGAAGTGTTGGAATTAGAAAAAGGATGATAATAAGTCTTCCACACCAGAGGAAGGGAGAAATGAGCCAATAGTTTCACTACACATTAGGAATAATAAGGCTCAGTTTTTATTTGGACAATGATAAAATAATTTTGGACATATTTCTTATCAAAATAGAAGATCTAATTTCATAGGTTTTTACTAGTACTATGAAAGGTATAAACATAAATCATTATCTTCTGGTTTAATATAAAATTTATAAGAAATATTAAATAACCAAGGAGAGTTTTAGTGATCATTAAAATACACATTTAAAGATGAAACAAGTTGTGAACAAAACATCTCTAAATCTATTAACCCAAAATAAGTTTGATTATTTAGAATAAGTGCATAGAAGGTGTGGGTAGGAAGGTCACTATGTTGTGGGGTGTATAAATAGACTACAAGGAGATATTCCCTATTGCATTATATGGAAGAAATTAAGAAAGTATCATTTAATATTATGTCCTTTATGAATATTTATGAGAATCCCAGCTGAGTAGGTAAATAAAGAATTCTTTTTGACCTGGACAAAAAAATTTGAGTTGTCAAAGAGAATGGAGAAAGTATAGATGAAAACTGAAGAAAAAGGAAAATAGGTGGCTACACATAAATAATTATTCATTAATTAGAATATATACAAAAATAAAAAATTTAAATTTAAAGAAAAATAATGTTAAAGGTGTTGTTAGTCTAGGCATAACATACAGGATTACATGATAATCCTACCATCCCAATAAGATAAAATTAAAATGATGATTCAAGAAAAAGGAAATGATGTTTCCTTGAGGTCTAAAGTGAATAAATCTAATTCAAAAATATAAAATCTAAACATAAATATATGAGAGAAAAATCAGTTGAGGATGTTGACAAGGACAAAGGTATTGAGTTTGGAAGAAAAGAGAAGACCAGGGTTAGAAAAAACTCTCAAATTGAATATATCATATGAGGATTAGAAAGGAACCTAATTATTCCTTAAAACTATTGATTATTTAACTAACATAAAATTAATTTAAGGAGTTGTTTGAGTGATTTTAAAACTGTACAAAAATAATGGTTTCTTGGTGTTTGAACTTCCATGAAGCATATAAAGTAAGTGCATCCCTTGGGGGGGGGAGAAAAAAATGAAGCTATCAAAATATCACACGCTATTTAAATCTATAAATTCTAAAAAATCTAGACATAACAAAGAAATATGAAGAATGAGTTATGAAAATCAAACTTAAAGTCATTTGTTATGTTTATATTCAATATATTTATAAATTGGGAGTACTGGTTGATAAAAGGATTAGACAAAGGGGGAGTTATTTATTTTTTATTTTAACTTTTTGATTTGTTTATTAATAAATGTATAGGCTATAAAATATTTACTAATAAATTTATATGAGTATACCCAAAATATTTTTAATAATGATATTACATAGTTTATTGTTTATAAAAATCATTAAAAACCTTGGTTAAATCCATCTTTTTTACTATATTATTTCAGCCCAAGTAGACTTAGAGTGGACTAATTAAAGGATCATTTATAAAGATAATATTATAGTGTCATCCTTCTTTAATAAGTGTCTTAATATGTTATTTAAATTAAGAGAATAAGTTTTCTTGAAAGTATGAA
The DNA here is from genome assembly GCA_963277665.1 of Viscum album. Classification (NCBI taxonomy): domain Eukaryota; kingdom Viridiplantae; phylum Streptophyta; class Magnoliopsida; order Santalales; family Viscaceae; genus Viscum; species Viscum album. Next base: position 160,729,365 of record OY728125.1, read on the forward strand.
ATTGGTGAGATGAGAATACCCCCATTTTCCTTTTTTATTTGATTTCCAATAAAAGGTAGATTGAAATAAGTACACATATTTACTTTAGAAATGTGTGCTGATATTGAAAAACATTATAAAGTTGTAGATTAATTTTACAAAAATGATTTTGTTTTTTTAAATCATTCAAAAATATTTTGGTGTAAGAAGTGGTGATTCTTGTTGGATTATTATATTCTCATGATTTGGAATAGGATTTCATGTTCGATAATGAATCTGAGTCCATAATCTGTGCGAGTTTCTATGTTCAAACATCATAGAATATCTATGGATACACATGAGTTATTTTGTGTAAAGGTTATACATGTAGTTGATTTAATGGTTGGTCATATAGTATATCTGAAGGTTGGTCCTGTGGTTTCTTGGTTGTTCTTATGGTCGAATGAAACATTGAATACTTTGATCATGTTGTTGATCTTAGTGTGCAGTCGATCTATATGGTACAATCAATCCAAACATGTAGTCACTTCACATGGTCTCTTGATGCATGGCCACTCCATGGATTTGTTTGGATATTTTGAAGAAATGAATTTATAGATGAATTTGTGATATTCCTCATTGATTAAAAATCACAGTGAGATTGTGATTCAAGAAAGGATATTGACGAAAATGGGTTTTGAGTGAATAGAAGGAAATAAATGATTATGATACAATTAATATCGAGTTGTTGTTGTGAAATAAATAAAATAATGAGAAGAGATCATAAGACTTTTAGGTTTAAATGTAAAACTTTAAGCATAAGTAATTGATCACAAGCCTTTCTCAATTATAAGTCTTTACGATACAACATAAGCCTTTGCCACTCAAGGAAAGTATTTAAATAAGATCATATGGATTTAGGATGTAAGTATTTCAGTTTTATCATATCTCTTTTGATACCAAACACGTTTCTTGAGAATAAGTCTTTCAAATTTGATCAAATAACTTAGTTAGATCAAAAACGTTTTATCAAAAGTATTCACGAGGGAATGTCTTCATCATTTTGTATAATTATATGTCTATTGAGACATGAAGAAGTGCTGAGATGATATTCACTCCACAATCTGGTGGCCAATGTGGAAAAGATGAATAATTCCATGCACATAGAGATTTTGAATGAGTTTAATGAAGAATATTATTTAGATAATTAAAATATGTAAACAAATTGAGTATTCAAGATATTTAAAATTAAATTTTAATGGTAAATAAAGGATATTGTGAATGAGGAATAAGACCAGGAATGTTTTGACAGATTTATAATATAGGGGATTACACCTTCCAATGATCATAGAGTTTATATATTTTAAATACGGTGAATAATATCCAAGTGAGGATATTATATGTTTATATATACATATATATAAAAAAAGAGAGGTGTAGTGAGGAAGAAGGTTGAGAACTCTCAGATACTGGTGCAGGACAATTCTAAGAGCTTGATACATTATTATCAATGAGATAGAATGAGATAATTTTAGTAGAAATTGAAGAAGAATGTGATATAATATTAATATAATTATTCATGAAATATGATCAAGATTCATATTAGTTATAATTTTAAGGAACTCTCAAGTATAGAACTGCTTCTAAATCTCTAGAGGGAGTACATGTAACAACTTGTTAATCCATCTACTCGTGGAGGAGGACTAACTTATAGTGGTGTAGAGAACACCAGGAGAAATTTGTAGGTATTTCTTTCTTGGATCTATTTATGTAGATTCATTATATTTTCTAGTGGAATCTATAAGTCATGGATATCATAGTATAATCTTTGTTTTAGAATATTGATTGAAGATGGTGGATAATCCATGTTGGGAGTTATAACCAACATTGAAAGGAATATTAATTTCATCCAATCATTGTAAAAACTATTTTTTGATCTCTCTATATATCATGTTATTTATATACATTAAGGTATGGATGTGGGTAAGCTTGATTGGATTGAGAATCTTAAAAAGTTCAAGAGGTTGGGTTGAAAGGGAATAAATCATTAAAATAAAATTGATAACTGATTCAATCATCCATCTCCCAGTGATCTAAACAGACCAGGGAATAACACATCAAACAATACATGATAATGAATTTCAATACACTGGTACATCATCATGCATATAATCCTTATATGTATCAAAATATGGGTAAACTATTTAAAATAATTGTCTTTGTGTACACTATGAAGTTTTTTCATTCATGTTTAATATTCACTGTGATAAATGATGAGGGGAAATAGATTGAATAAAGTTCCTTCTAATGAGGAAAAAATATCCATATAGGTTGTGGTTTCGAAAAGAAAAGTTAGATTATATTGAAGAATTATTCCCCCCTCTCAGGGTTCCTTATCACGGTCATCATAACCCTATAACCCTGAAAATAGGTATTGAGCCCAAAGGGTATAGTTTTTAGTTCAATATTTCAAATTTATTTTTGGATTTGTTTTCTATATGGACTCATTTATGAAGCCACCTATTTTTAATGGTAATAAATTAAATGGATGGAATTAGATATGATTTTATTTCTATAGGCTTATAGTGATGAGATTGTAAAATATATTTATCATGATGTTTATTTTAAATTTCATAGTATAAGGTTTAATTATTTATAGTTAAAAAAATATTGATTAGATCATTGTACAATGAGGTATTTAGGAAAGCATCTAATCATTCCACCATGTTTGAGATATATAAAATATTGAGAAAAATATATAGACAATCCAAGGAATCCAAGGATATTGAGATAGCATCTTCAATATCTGATTAAAAATCTAATTGTGATAATTTTAGAACATAAGATCATATTTTTGGATTTTCTGTTAATTAGGATTTGTTTTCATTTGGAGGAATTTTGGAATTCTATAAATTCACTATATACTGAAGTATCCTTGAGTTCATATGATTTTTTCCACTTTGTAAGACATTAGGGGGAATCATTTTTTGGATAAGGATAAAAGATTACCTATACACATAATAATTTCATTGAGTTTAGAATCCTAAGAATAAAATAACTCTTGAAAATTTCATGTGAATGTGAGACTTAATTCATTTCATAAGACTTTGTGTGGACTAATAATTTTAAAAGGATAGGAGGTTCCTTATGTGAATTAGACTATATTTGGATATCGTAAGGATTTTTATAAGTGAAATTATGATTTTTTAAGACTCTTAATCATTTAATGAGACTTTATGTATTTTTATAAGGAACTGGTTAATTTTATAAGACTTACTTGAAGATCATAATAATTTTATATGGAAATTATAAGAATTTATTAGTGGGTGCCACAAGTCTTTTTTTATGAAAATTATAAAACTCATTAGTGATCTATATAATACTTTTAGTGTAAAATCACAAGTAATTATGAAACTCTAAGACTTTTTATATCAATACAAGTCTTTATCCTTTGTGAAAAATGGAAAATTATCAAGGTACATTTTATAATGTGACAATTTTTAGGGAAATTAATAAGGATAATTTCCTTTGGTATTTTTAGTGAAGACTCAGATTAAAGACAAATACGATGTGTTATTTATAGAAGTTTTATATTGTAAAACTAGTGATCATGTCATGATGGAGAAGATTGAATCGATTTAAAAGGAGGATTACTATGAAATATTATTAATGATTTAAAATATAGAAATAATATAGATTCAGTTATGAACTGAAATCATTTTTCAAATCATTGACATTGCGAAACATGTTTCATGCCTGAGAATAATATTAATCATAATATACAATTAATATTTTAGTCAATGAGTATAAGAAAAAACATTGATTTTGTGGAGAAGTGAAGACTATGATTCATTGGGAATATTGTAATGATTATGGAACATTAAAAGGATGATTATTTGATGTTGACTTGATGAAATCTCAATATTTAAAATATAGAAATTATCATACATAGAATATGAAAGAAAATATTGCTACAAATATCATGGAATTTTGAATAAAATACACGAGATATATTTTGGAGAATTATTAGTGGATACGAGTTAAAGAAGAACAAGAAAAGAAATGTGACTAGGGATTCTATCAGAAACCTCTATGAAAATAAAGGAAGTGTGATTTTTTGAAGAATAAAAAAAGAACATGCTTGGAGCTTTGAACTTGATGAGGAAGAAATAATAAGAGATAACTCTTCCTTCCATACTTGTCACACACTCATCATATGAAAGGGGTATTTACTCTAGAAACCTCCATCACTTATCTTTTTTTAACAACTCACTATATAACCATTGTAATAATATATAAATTTTTTCCCAATAAAACTATACATCAGGTATTATTGTCTCAGTTTAGATGATGAAATAGGTATCTTTAGTCATTAATCGATTTTGGATTTTATACAAACTACTATAGTGTGTCATATGAATCTATAATAGTAACAATTTATTGAAACTAAACTTTGAGGACCTTCACTAATGGATTTATTAATAATTTTTTTACTCACTAATTCAAGATTTTATTGTTTGTTTGATCAACTTATTTAGACCATAATGGGTGGTATCTTCATCCTTACATTTCCCTTTAAGGATTTAAATATTAATTCAAGATTCAAAATCATTACATACTTCTCCTTAAATTATAAATCTAGGTTATCTATTCTTGAACAATATTCATTTAAAAATTTGATCCTATATTTAAGTTATGTTTTGAGAGAGTTTAATTTGTATTTAATATACTTTTTTTTGTTTCCATTAGATCATCCAATTTATGTGAATTTCCTAAGTAAGTTACTTTTAACATTCATTTTTTTCACCCATTCAAGCAATAGATTTTTAAAGGAAGACTATTATTTATTCAAACATTTATTATCCACAACTAAATATAAAATGAACACATAATCCACTTGAAGAACAATATTTAGTTGATTCACCTTATTATACAAGGACTAGATCTCATCTTGGTTACAACATGAACATCCTCAAGATGGATGATAAGACATTACTGCCATTTCTTTCATAAATTGACAATACTATTCAATCTCCATAGTGAAATTTGAATTTCAAAATTTTAAATCATCTTCCACAATAATGATATAAAATAATTTATCATAAAAATAATTAACACTTTCATCAATGAGTGTTTCCTTTATTTTGGGAGTTTTCATCATGTTCCTCTTCTTATTTCCCTTGAAGATTTTGAAATTTTCTCTAGAATTAACCAATAATAACTTTTATATTTTAACAACCATCTTAATAGACCCTAAGAGGGGGCTGAATTAGGATGTTAAAGTTTTAATCTTCAAATATAATATATTTTCCTTATGTTAATAAGAATAGTTGAATCTATTAGTTATTATGCATGCACATAATATTCAAAAGTAGAAATGTAAATGTGGAGATATGTTATTTTACTTGGTTCACCAATAAGGACCTATCTATGGAGAACACATTGATAATGTATTGACATCCTAAGATGTAATAATTTTCTTTATATGTATTGAAATTGTTTAGGATAGATGAACTGCCAATACCTGGAGTACTTCCTCTTATTGATATCTTACAAACTAATTTAGATCAAAGATTACAAAACAATGAAACATGTTGGTTTCTTACAATATTTCAAACTTAAAAAAGTGAACACCCATACAATAAGGGTGTTATAATTTTTCTTATCTCTTCTTCTTTAACTTCAAATCATTATATGTGTTCTTATTTCTCTTCATTAAAAAAATACACTTTATTTGTTTGATCATAGGTTTTTATAGAAACTCCAATCATTTATATTTTCTTATTCTCTTCCTTCTATTATATAATAATTCTAAAAAAATATCTATTATATATTTTTAGGGAAACTCCAAGAAATATTCAACATAATTCTCTTTCATATTCTACACATGTTAATTTTCATATTTTAAATAAATAAATTTTGTGAATTCGACACTGTAGTATTTGATTTTAATGTTCATTATTCCTTGAGATATTCTTCATTAATCATGACTTTCACTTCTCTATAAAATTTATTATTTCCCATCTTATCCTTAATTACTAAATTAATTATATATTATGATTAATATTATTCTTATGAATCTTGAAATAAGATGTGAAGGCACTAAGTTGTGGTATGATTTGAGTTAAGAATTTAATATTCATAATCCATTCATTTCAAATCATTAATAATATTATAGAATAATACTCTTTTGAAATCTATACAATCATATTCACTATGTCATGATCACTAGATTCACAATATGAAACTACTCAAAATAACTCACCCTTGTTGGTTTTGATCTACTAATTTACCAAATATACCAAAGTAAAGGATCCTTATGAATCCCCCCCAAATTTTTAAATCCCACATGTTACCTTGACACTTTTACATTTTTTTACAATGGATAAAGTCTTTTATAGATATAAAAAATTTTATTATTTCACCAAGACTTATGATTTTCCACCCAAACTTTTACTTGACTCACTTTTAAGTCTTATGATTTCCAAAATAAAGTATTATAACACCCACTGGAAATTCTTATGATTTCCATGTTTAAGTATTTTTATCTTCAAGTAAGTATTATAAAATTCACTAAATCCTTTTCAAAAACCAAAAAGTTTTATTAAATTAGTATGTGGCTTAAAAAATATACCATTTCCCTATAAAAATACTTTTGATGTATAAATAAAGTCCAACATGCATAGGTAAACTCCTATAATTTTTCAAATTTTTATTTCTCAGAAAGTTTTATGAAATTAAGTATTAAACACAAAATTAAACCTTATGCGATTGACCAATTCTCATAATTCCAGAGTCTATAAAATTATTACATGTATAAATAATATTTCATAATTTTCTCAAAATATAGTCTCCCAAAAGTATTTTTAAGTGGATGAATAATCTTTCATGATCATGTAACTTCAGTACTTGATGAATTTATAGATTTTCCAAATTACTCTAATTGAATAAAAATCATAATTGAAAAAAAATCCAATAATATAAGATTTATTTCCAATATTCACACCATTTGGATTTTATTGTCTAATTAATATACATACTCATACCTCCATTTATGTTCATTGTATATATGTACTCTCCCCTTACTTCCATGCATGTGTACGCTCCCCCTACTTCCATACTCTACCTTTTGAGAATAAAATTCCAAGGGGTGTTCTATATTCAGATTTAAACTCATTAATGATTCCAAAATTGCTTCCAAAACCACTATAAATCCAAAAAACTAAGCACTAATCCATAAACTATGTTTACATTACTATGTGAGTAAATTAACTTTATAGGAAACAATAAAAAATATTTAATTCTTAAAATATTTTATATAAAAATTTATATCAAACCCTTATCCTTCTGATCATATCTCTACTTTTTTTTTAAATCATAGAATATATCAGCTTTTACTAAAAATAGAAAACAACCATATTTATATACAAATAGGATAGGGTTAACTTCTAAACCTCCTCAGGTTCAAGGAGGTGGTTGTGCTCCAATATTAAACATGTTCTTCTCAAATATTGGTATAGCCATGGGCTTAGTAATGATATCCGTTTCTTGGTAATATGTCCTAATATACTCCATATTTATAACAAATTTCTATACCTTTAATTTATTAAAATTATACATGATCTAAATATACTTTATTCAGGAGTGACGAACTTGGTTATTTGTGTGTTATATGGTACTATTTTTGTCACAAAAGATCACAATGTCTTAATTTTTCTCCTAGATCATCCCCTTTTCATTTCAACCATTAAAGTTGTGTATGTGCATTGGTAACGATGATGTGTTATACCACAAATATTCTACGATATGTGATTTATTTCTTCTTAATCATCCATACTACACACTTAGTGCCAATATAATAAGTGTTTTTACTTATGAAACTTTTATCCACTATATCACCTACCCAATCAACATCAGAAAAATTTGATAGATCATATTCATCCACTTCATTTAAGAGTAATACATAAAGGATCATTCCTCAAATATACCTCATGATTCTCTTCACTACCATGAGGCGATCCTCCTAAGGATTAATCTAAAACTAATCCATAAAATTATTATCATAAGAAATTTATATATTTGTTGATGTTAAGTATAAAAAACATCCAATGACCCTACTATATAGGGTAGCATCCACTAATTTACCATTTTCATTATTTCTATGTTTGGTTCCAAACATAATGAGAGTTTACATTGGTTTTGAAACATACATGTCAAAATTCTTGATCATATAATTAACATATATATCCTATGATATAAAAGTGTATCTCACCTTAGAAATCACTTCAAATCCAACAATAAAATTGTTCTAAAAAATAATAAATATTTTGAATTCTAAACTCATTAGATTAGTAAATTATTCTAATGATTTCTATTTTTTCAAAAAAAATTATATTATCTATATAAAATAACACTACAAATTACTCTTACTTGGATGTATTCACATAAAGGTTATGATTGAAACCGCCTCTTTTGAATTAAATTTTCTTCAAATATGAATCAAGCTAAGCATACCATGCCTAAAATGCCTACTTTAGACCATACATAGACTTCTTCAATAAAAACTACTTTATTTCATTATTTCCTATCAATAATCCCAAGGTTAATCATTATATAATTAATACATTAAAAGTTCTTTCAATAATTTTGTTTTCACATCCATTTTGAAAATTTTAAACCCTCTTTGGATCACTTTTATTAGAAGATCCCGGTTGATTTAATTTGGACCACTAGTGCAGATGTATATTCAATATCATCCCTTTAATCTATGTTTAACCTTTACACACCAACTAGGTCTTATTTTGAACCACATTACCATTTACATTAAAAAAAATGGAAGACCTAGTTCATCCCATTTATGTTATGGTGATTAGGTCTCTACACAAGTTTCCATGTATAGTTATTTCCAAAATGGTCATACTCCTCATTCCTGGATCTTATCAATGGTTCATATTTTTTAGCCTCTTTGAATTTTAATGGATCCTTACTTGATGATAATGTAGAATTTTCCATTATTCTCATTCTTCTCTTACAATTTTGTGTATTCATATCACCAATTATTTTATTTGGACCAAAATATATCCTCCTTTTTCATTTTAAAGGTGTAATATAATTATCTTCATGATCTATTTCCTATTCATAATCATCCTTAGAATCATTATATTATGAATTAATTTGTAAAGTATCAAAATTTATACTTGCTTCACCACATTATTTAAAGGCTTTATCCCGGTTAGAACTCCTATAAATTATAAATTATCTTTTCTCGATACCCTTGACATAATTATATTCAAAAATATTGATTAATCTTTTGATGAATAATTTATACATGTTAATAATTATAGAGTATCCTAAAAACACTTTATCATCAGATATATGACTATATTTTTCTTTATTTACTTTTTTATGCTGAATATAGAACTTACTTCAAAAAACAAGGAATTTATTTAGTGATAAATTCTTTCTATGAAACACATCATAAAGGGATATCTCTTATATGAGGATTAAAAAAAATCCCTATTTGAGTATAAAATATAACCTACACTTCCTCTATATAATAGTGTTTATATATACCACTTTTAATATATATTTCCTTATCCATATTATTCACTATTCTATTTCACCACTCTACCACCCCATTCCGGTGTATATTATATAATGAGGATACCTAATGTTTTCTTATATTTTTTAGGTAGTTATCCCATTGAACATATATATTTCATCCCATTATTTCATCATAGTGTCTTGATGGTGTATCCATTTTCTAAACAACTATTTTTATATGCGCAATGTGTTTTTAAATAAATAAATAAAATTAATCACCACTTGATAATTATTTTAAAGAAATTTATAAATTATATATTAAATAAAATTTTTTTATCATTAATTTAATATTGATTATAGGCATCGAAAAAGAATAAATCCATATTTATGCTTAAAAATGGATTTTTTTTTTCTAAAGAGCAGTTTTTGTCACATTTATCACACTTATTTTAAAATTTAATTTTATTTCCATTTTTAGAAAATTTATTTTAAAAAATGAAATTAAATTTTTAAATAAAAATGTAAAAATTATATTAGAGTAAATTTTTTATTATTTTAAAAAAGAATTTGTCGATGAATAGTGAAAACTATTATTTTTTATGAAAAAGTGTCTATTCATTAAAGCATTTACAATGTTCAATTTTGTTTTAAACTGATTTTAAAAGAAAAATTAGTTATATTATATTATTAATAATCTAATTTAGGTCATTGGAATAAATTTTATTTTAATCATTGATATAAAAACCTTTTATAGTTAAGATAACATTTTCTTTGTAAAATCACATTTACGTTATGCTTGCGGGTTTGATTTTATATTAAATTCTACCAATTATGTGAACTAAATTTTGTAAAATGGATTATATATTTGTAATTAAAATAATTAATATTATTTAATAAGTTTAACATAATTTTCTTCATAATGAATAATAAAAAAATTAAAAATTAATTATAATGCTTAAGGTTGAAACGGGTTTACTAGGGGGTTGAACCAAATGATAAGGGAATGTTTTCCAATTATAATGGTATAAATACTATTTCCTGACCATATTTATACCTCATAATATCCCAAATTTTAATATATGGTTATTTGGAAGAATTTTTCTTACGTATTATTTTATAATTTTTTATTCTTTTAGGAAATATCTAAATGGTTTCCAAGTAGGTCCTCTCCCCCACATATAAAAGGACACCTCATCTACTCTCCTCTACATACTTAAATAAACTTTTGTGTGGGAAAATAAATTCTAAAATAATATTTTTAATTCCCTTACCACATCCTATATTACTTGTTTTATTAGGAAATAATCCTTAGAAGGATTTTGGGGAAAACCTAAAGAGTTTTTCTGAAAAAGAGGTATCATTCTTAACTGAGAATTTTCGTTTTATTTCTTCTTCCACCCCATTAAAATATTATTCAAACATCATGATATAATAATATCCAAATATACCATATTATTATATGTTATTAAGTTAATTTAATAACCTAAAACCACACCCCCTTTAATCAAGTGGGAAATGAAATCGTCGATCTTGTGTACAACAGATTACTCCCTCAAGAACTGATGTAATCCTCTTTCCATCACTACCTACTAAAAATGAATATAATGAAAATTTAAAATTTTTATATGATATTTTTGAAATAATTATACTTTTTTAATTATAATATAATATTTACCTTATTACCTTCTAATTCGTTTAAAAATGATAACGTTGAAAAATGATAATGTCACACATGTATACGTATGGACTACCACCTCCATGAAGCAATGTGATACATTATTTCATTTTATTTTTAAATGGATGATAATAAGGATATATTTAGTGAATATATATTATATAAATGACATAAAATTATTCTATAAGGGAAAATTATGATAAATATTTCTTGCATTATATTAGTCGAGAAAATAGAAATAACATTCATGCGTACATACGACCTACCGTCTCCATGAATGGTGTAATTCATTTTTTCTATATATAAATTTTATGTATGACTATAAATATGAATATAACGAATGTATATGATATTTATATCCTGATTTTAATTCTGTATAATATTGAAGCACAATCAAAGTACAAGGAGCAAAACTACCAAACCAAAATATACATGAAAATGACACAATTATTACACAGAACATGAATTTTAATAAATAATTGTTAATAAACTGGTGATAAAAGGTTATAAGTAAATAATATATGGTATTATATATATGATTATGATTTTGGAATATATATATTTATATATATAATAAATATATATTTATTATTCATGAGATTTGAACATGTATGAAGAAAGTTGAGACTTGAGGTAAGATATTTTCATCTCACTTTTATATTCTTTCAGAAACATGACATATTCACCACTTATTTATTTTATGTGGTGTACATAATGACCATTAATTTATTTTATATCTTTTTATGAAATTTATGGGAATTTATAATATCCATATATGGTTATTTCTCTCAGATGGCTTATGATTTAAATGTTACCAAAGTGGCATGGGATTTATGTTATAATCTCATTTTTTATCAAGATTATTTTTTGGTTATGATTTAAATGATGATATTTATTAACCTACCCATATATAATATTATATTTTTTTTCTTAAACTCAGGTTATTTCTATAGGATACTGGTTATCCATCCATTTTTCTCTTTTTAGAAACTAATGAGACTAAAATAACGTGTTTAAGAAAAATTAATTTTATTTTTCTGTTAGATCAAAAATTCATTTTATTCAATTTCAATATTTTATGAAAATGTTTTCAATAATTTTTTTTACTAATATCTAATGATTTATTAATTAAATTTTACCTTTTTTTTTTAATTTTTACAAAATGGTTTAAAAGGAATCTTTTTTTTCAAAATGATGTACTTGTTGACTTTTTTACAATAATGTGAAAGGAATATTTTCTTTTAACTTATAAGACATGAAACATTTTCTTCCATCATGACCAATCAATGATTTAAAGATTCATTTATATGTTTCCAAGGTTATTTTCAGAGAAAAATTATTTTCACCAGATTTTGGGATTTTTTTAGTTTTAAAAAGATAATTTTCAATGTGGAAATGATATTTTCCTCAAGAATGATTTAATGATATTTGTATGTATTTCTATTCGTTAACAAAAATAACCTTTTGTGTTAATTATTTTTTATTGGGGATATGTTCAAATCATACCATCCTTATTATTCATCTAGATGGTTTATTATTATGATGATGATATGTTTATAAAACCCATTCATTTTACCTGAGTTATTCTATGATGGATTGATTAAATATCTTCTAAAATCAATTTATTTTCTTGGTTTATCATATGCTGAAATGGTAAAAGTTTAATGATTTTATGGAAAACATATTTATTCTTTTAATTTTTTTGGGTGAGACTAGAATTATATAGACCTCCAATGTATTGAGTAAAATATTATTTCTAATGAGATAATTAAGGGAAACAATATTTGATTGGAAATTAGTCAATGTTCTTGATCCTCTATGGGAAAAAGTCAATATTCTTGATCCGTTATAGAAAACAAGTTGATGTTCTTAAGCCACTATGTAAAATATTTGTCGATTCCTAATATGTTATGATTTCATAGTCTTAGTAGTTAACCTTGAAATATGAAATGTTTTCTTTTAATTATGATGGTGTTACACTTATATGACATAATGTTTTTGTTCATAATTTATTTTTGATGATTTATCACTCTTATGATTCTTTTCTTTTAAAATTATAATGTTTTATGCCAGGACTCATGTTTATAGTCTTTGATAAGATGGGTATGAACTTTGTAAATTATATTCATGATCTCATACCATTATTCTTATATAATTATTTCATATGATCATTTATGGATATATTATATGTTTACCTTTACTAAGAATATATGTTCACCCTTTATTATGTTTCTTTTACCTAGGTTATGAGGAAAGGTTTTAAGTAATGTATGTCTATGAAGAATACTAAATGAGAAGATATTTATTGGATATGTAAAATATATTTTATGAAATAAGAATATTCTGTATCTAGTCTCTAAAAACACTGAACCTCTATAGTCCTTATGTGAGTATTTTATGAAATGTATTGAATAATCATATAAAAAGTTGTAAGATTTATAGATGGGAAGCCAAGGTTGCTATAAGTGTTCCCCGAATCAAGTAAGTTTAATTCTATCTTATTATTTGACCTAAAATGTTAACATACCATATTCCCTGACATTAATGAATCACCCATATTTCTCAATCATGCTTCAAATTATGGATTTCCATTATTGGGTTAATTTTGGAAATATTCTCCAAACAGTTTTGGTGAATATTCCCCAGCCTTCACTACCCTAAAATGTTTCTCTTATTACACTATAAAGAAAAAAACATTCTCTTTTTTTTACACCTGGTAATGGTTCCCTCTTATTCTCTAGAATTTCATGAGGGAATTGGTAGCCTTAATTTTTAATTAAAAATCATTTTTAAATAAATGTGACATCAAGCAAAATGTCATTAAGATGAATTATTATCATGAGTTTTTACCTTAAGCATCAATAATGATTACTTCTATACTTTTAAGATAATATCTTATAAGTCACATTTTCCCCTTAATTTTATATTAAATATTTATCATTACCAAATAAAATCATACATCAAATCTCTCCTTTATATTTTTAAAAATATTAACATTGTTATAAATGTGGGATGAAAAAACATTATTAGTAATCCATGTGTTTTTCAAGAGATACCTGATTGTGTGTATAGAGTATATGGTGCCCCCTATATCTTCTCATCGTAGATATTATGATCATTTTCACCTTTTTCTTATATAAGAGATAATTTATTTTTTAAAGGATTTCCATTGTGTAGTATGATATCCATCCATATTTGATTTCCATGGTAGAAACCTTTACATCTATTTTGACTATAATCAATGGATCTATGACCAAAGTTAGATCATTGATAGAAGTGTCCATAAAAATATTTTTTCATGTTAAATGATATATATTCATTTATATTCTCCTTTTCCTAGGAAACTCTCCATTTAAATAGCTCATTGATTCTCCATTTTAGGGAATAATATGGATAAGGAATCTATAAAAATAACACTTCATTAATAGAAATGTCCTTACACTTCCTCTACTCTACATGAATCTAGTTTTTATGATGATCCATGGATTTTTATTACCACTCATAGATTTAGTATTTTTTATAAAATTAAATTTCCTTTTGTTCTATAGGGATAATACTATTATTTTTGAGACTTTAGTACCACATCCAATTCCAATATTACCCATACATCAACGTGTTTTTTCACCTAAAACATTCTCAACATATTTTGTGTTGTATTTTTAGCTTTTTGATAGTTAATAATTTAAACAAATTCAAAATCAATGTTTTCTGCTTTGTTCACATTAATTTAGCTTATATTCTAACATACTTCTCAATGTCACCACTTCTTACCTAACATATTTAACACACTTTTATTTTTCTTCCAAAAAATTATTAAGCTCATCAATTACTTTTTATACTCTATAATATTTAGTTTTAACTCCATTACTTCCCTTATTCTCTCTTAACTAGATGGTCTATCATCTATCTCCTTTTTTATTTGATCAATCTCAAACTCAAGTTGATCTATATATTCTGAGTATTATTTATATAAAACATATATTTTTTGGGTTTTCTTTCTCTGAATATTGATCTCTTAAATATCTCCCTCAAATTACACCTTGAGATGGAAAATACCCTCAAGTTGATGGTCATTTTCCCTTTCGTAGTTTTTTAAATAGTTTCCAAAATGGAAACTTTTATATCGCATTTCATTTAGTTTAATATTTCTCTATTATACCTCTATTATCTTCCCATTCCTTTATCATAATACACATTCTTTAAAACTTTTTAATAGAATATCTTCATGGTTTAAAATATAATTTTTTAAGAAGCTTCTTTCATTTATTTTTTAAGGTTTCTATCTCATCTCCATTACCATAAACATTTATTCGATATCTCACTACAACGTGTACAACCTTTCCACATATTAAACAATTAAAGGATATCATAATTTTAAATTTTACCTCACCTCATTTGAACTTTCTTTTCACTAGATATAGAGACCCATCATTTAAATATTACCCTTTATCTTCATATTTACCGATTTTGAGATTATTTATGGATTTAAATGACATATACTACTTTATATGATTTGATATTCCTTATATCATGAATCTTATTTAATAGGTCACCAATCAATTGTATATTTCATTAAGTGACAGCTCATCCAAGTTTCATTAATCAATGGAATATACATATAGGATACAAATAGGTGGAAAACACCTCACGATGTTATTCATAGTATTCACATTATTTTTTCTATAATAAGTACTCTGATAGCTATAACCACATTAATAATGTGATTAAAGATTTCAAGAATATTTTCATATCTTTAGGTCATCAAATTTTATAAATAAAACTTAAATATTTTATTTTTTAACCTTGTTTTCCCATTTATAAATATTAGATAATGTATCCCATATAGATTTGTTATTAGTGAAACTCATTACTTTCATGTAGATTTGGAATGATAGTGAACAAAAAAAATCATTCTAGGATTTGGAATCAACATCAATCATTTTTCTATCTCCATCGATCGTTGATAACTTAAACACTTCACTAACATGTATTCCATCAATATAATTTTAGAAAACTTCCAGACCAAGAGACCATTGGTTGGGTCTCATTATAATATTCCAAATTTTGTAGTTTCATTAATTTAATAAAGTAACTCCCTTTTCATTCATTGTATTCTCTATAGAGAAAATAAAATAAAGAATGATTCATCACTCAAAACCTAGCTCTGATGGCACATGTTGCAACCAATATTATAATTAACCCTAATTTTGGGTGAACTAGGTTGTATAGCTTTTATTATTTTTCTATAGGATATTTTCCCTGGGTTAATAAAAGTATCTAAATATTTTTTTGATCACGCATGCATATAATATTTTAATATAGAAAAGTAAATATATGGGAACATCATTTTATTTGGTCCTCCACTAAGGGATAATCAAAGGAACATACGTTGACAGTGGAGGATGAATAAGGAAGCTACCTATATTGAAAAAAGGTGTCTCTAATAGATATTTATGAATAACATTATAGAGCATGATTAAGTGGTTTTAAAAATTTTACAAAAATTTAAGGTAATAGGACTTGTGGAAGTACCATCTAATGGAAGCCGAACCCTGATAAAAGATTTAATTCTATAACATCAAAGGTAAAAACTTTTAAAAGCGGGATTAGTCTCATTTTAGAGATGTACCCCCAGCCAATGAATATAGACAATTTTAAATCAAAAATAAAGAAAAAAGTTTTTATGAGTGATATTACATAAATAAGAACCATTTAAAATTATTGGAAGCAAGTTGAAGTAATGGGTTGGTTCATCATGAACAACCATATTCCCCAATATGAGGATGTTAAATAATTACCCCTCCAACCGTGTATTTAAATGTTTTAACTATTTTTTAGTAGGTGTGGTTTTATGAGGGAGATATTAACTATTAAGTGATATATCAAGAAGGGATAAAATCATTGAGAAGGTTTGAATGTATTAAAAAATTTAAATTCAAAAAGTGGGTTTGAGAAAGAACTAATAAAACTAAGGCACAATATATAATTCCTAATTATAAAATATTATTTTTCATAATTAAAAGTGATTATAAAAGAAATTAAAAATGGTATCATGTAATGATATAAAAATATAAGTATAATATTATTAATTTTAAAAAATTTATAGAGATTTTAAAGTGGTATAGAGGATAATTTGAAATTCAAGTGGTTTAAAGGCCTTATATGAAGCATCAAGTTATATCAGGACTAATATAGAGATCATCAAGTTATATCGGGCTATATACCAAATGTTTTCTGACCATAATTAAATAAAAGAGTCACCTACATTCATGGAGGAGTTATTTTTTTTGTGATATAACATTGTGGTATCATCTAATTTCTTTTTAGGATATAAAAATATACTAAAATGATACACCCATGAAAAAGGGTATTTTAATAATTGGTAATAGGTTTTTTGATATATATAATGATTTTTATTCTAAATTTTTAATCCTTGATTATACTTATATGGGATAAGGATAATCCATATGAAGAAGAGGATACATTTTTTCATTAATTAGTGCCATAAATTTATCACAAAAAGGTTGTATTAATTGGTTAATAGGTGGTATAACTGAAACTATTTATCATTATTGATTAATTTTTTATGAAATTATGTAAAAGTTTGATTGATATTATATGGAGATATTTAATTAAAGTTAATTATAAAGTTTCATTTTTTATGAATGTAAGTGAGTGAAATAGAAAACACCGAGGTCGTTAACTTGGAGTCTTATTTTTGTATTCTGAGTTCCAAATCATTAGGATTAGAGTATTTATTTATGAATCTTTAATAAGTGATTATTTCACTCACTAAAACATATTTGAGATTTTAGTTTTATTTGAAAGTGATTTTTATATAGAAATAATAGTTTTTTGAACAAGTGGTATCAGATAAATCTATAGAATTGGTTCCAGATTTCTTGATAACATAACAAGTGGTATCTAACATGGATAAATAATGAGGTGTAATTGTTTAAGTCAAACAAGTGGTAAATAGAGATAAAGGTTCAGTGACCATATATAAATTATATTTTAATATAACCCAAATGTTTTTAATTAATCCTAAAGGTTTCCAAGAGAAGAAACACATGGTTGAAAGTTATAAAGTTTATGATGAAGTTTTGTAATAAATGGAGAGTTCTAACTCTATAAATATAGATTGAACTGGTCCTAAAAAATAAGTGTTATTTCTTAAAAATATGGAACAATAATTTTGCTAACAAAGGGTTGTAAGATATGATAAAGATAACCCCATATATTTCAACGTTAAAAGGGGAGATCTTGAAAGTATTTCTTTTGGAGATACCCTTCAAATTTTATCAAAAAAGAGGGAGGAAAAAATATATAAATATATATTATTATTGGAGATTAGGTTGAAAGCGAGAGGGGAGAGAATATCTCCATTTTTTTGAGTTACATGGATTTATTTAAGTATTGTCATCAAAATCCAAAAGGTGATAATGTTGCATCCAAGTGGTTGTTTGTTGGATTATATAAAAATAATGGATGATAATGGTAGTGTTGTATTTGATGATAATTTTGAAAGAGTGTGTGAAAGACATGGATACCCATGAAGGATGCTTGGTATTGACATAAATGGTGTAAAAACCAATGTGATCTTGGATTATGAGTATGAAAATAGAAAATTAGAAAATGAATCGTTGAAGTAACTATATTTAGGTATTTGTGAAGGCATGAACAACTTGATATTTCTATATATAAAGGATATGGAATGTAGAAAATAATGATTTTTGAATATTGAGATTTATTGAAGTGTGATGATCAATCTAGATTTGAAATATGTTTTATGAGGTATAAAGTGCTTATTCCTTCTTAACATGTCTTTAGAATAATTAATATTTCACATAGATTCATTTGAAGCTGGATAGATAATATTTAGAAAAGGGAGACATCACTATGACCGTTTTGGCCCTGATTATGTCATGGTTAATATGAAAATGGGGACTTCACTACCTTTTCAGGTATTTTAGAGAATATCTTATTCCGGGACTGTTTTTAGAAATGAAATAGAAATTTTATGTTATTGGTATCCATTTTAGAGAAAAAATTGGAGTTTTTTATTTTTAAAATGATATTTATTATAGTGCGTTTGAGTAAAGATCAATATTGAAATAGAGATTTTATACTCTCTATACAATAGTGAAATACATGGTATATTTGTGAAGATATGGAGAAATGTAAATGGAATGTTGATCTTGGATGAAGTTATTTTAGAGTTTGATATCCTTATGTATAAAATAAAATAAGGATATATGGATTGAAATGTCTGTAAAGGAATTCATAATGTGTTTCATATTTTTTCTTAGAAACAAGAAACCCAAAATGATCGATACACAGATTTTATAGATCTTTATGTATGATTATGTGAAATGAGAAACCCGAGATTTCTATTCGATAACAAAATGAATTTTCAATAACTGGTATTCTATGTTAAACTAAAAATTGGAAACATGCTATTTCATATGGTATTTTATAGAGCATTTTAATTATTAGCTTTTATTAGTTGGACTATAAATTGGAAAGTTAGTCTAGGAGTAGTCCATTGTGTAGTGTTTTTTAACTAGGGAAGGATTATGTTGTGGTTATGAGTGTGCCATTTCATTGTCAATTAAGGTAAAATGAAGTTTGAAATTCAAAACAGGTGTATTTATTAAGAGTTTGATATTTGAGTGTTATAGATCATTGAGTCAAAGGCTGATTTGGACCACACCATAGAAATTTCTAGAGAAATACATTCAATGGTGTCAAAAAATCTATAAAAATATGATATTTTACTTTAGAATTAAAAATCCAAAAGTCATAGATCCATTTTAGAGGATTTAATATACTTAAATGGGTGTGTTTTATCATATTTAAATGTTTGGTACACTTGGATCAATCTTAACTCTTGTAGAGAATAGGGTGTCATCTTATCCAGTAAATTAAGGACTTGGATATATATGGATAATATATATAATTTTACTTTCTATAACTATAGGAGGAATGGGATACACTTCTAGATATGGAAAAGAGTAATATTAAATAAAAAATATGATTTTAAGTGAAAATTAGAGAAAAAGATAGATTTTTATTGATTCATCTTATTCATTAGAGGAAGAGGATAATTAAGTTGAAGTTACATTGATGATTCGGGTTGTTTTAGAATAATATAGATCATAAAAAAGATAATTCTCATGTGAAATTAATCATTATATAGAATATTTTGTCATTACTATGATTGTATTGAAGAAAATACCCTACTCTATTACCCAGGGGTCATTCCCATCTATATTTATAGAATAAGATTGCTTTTAATGTGGACTCAAATAAAGTATCAATTATGAAGTAAAGATGCAAGAATTTTAATATGTATATGAAAAACATGAAGAGACCCTCATGTTTATAAACCGTGGAAGGATTCCTTAAGGTAGAGAATAAAGTAGAAAAAGAAGAGGCATTCCTTTGGAATGTAGTGAGTGAGAACTAAAATTTGAAATGTTAGTGATCTTTGGAATAGAGTGAACAAGATTTAATTTATAACCATATAATAATGTGTGATAGTTTATTTTGGTATACTGGAACATCATTGTGTGTATACACCTTGGATGCATCCCACTATAGGAGAACTATATAAAATCATTGTCTTTGTGTGTTATTTATATTACTAAATTCATTGTAAATAGTTGGTGTGAGAAATGATGATAGAGAAATGGATTGAAAATAATCCCCCCGAATAAGGGAACTAGATTCATATGGGAAAGGGTTTCAAAAATTAAAATTTCAATTGCATAACTACTGGATTCACACCCCCTCTCTAAGTGACTTGGGACAGTCATCCTGACCCACTGGTATAAACATGTATGGTTTTGAATGAGGATATCTCTATGTTTAGGGAGTTTTATGGAGTCTTATTATGTCAAAGAAATATATAGATACTAGGATTGAAAGGGAGTCATCTAATAGACATTGTTTTTATAAATCTATGGGTTTAGTTTTATAGATACTATAATAACTATACTAATGATTCAAATTATATGTAGTTATTGGATGTACTACTAGGGGAAACATGTTATGGGAAGAGGCCTGGTGTTTAAATTATTGAGTGATTCTATCTCCTTGATGTTGAATGGTAATTTTTTGTGATCATTTGTGATTATATTATCTACTATTTATGGAAGTTATGTTTTGATAATATGGTTATGGATGATAAACAGTTGTATAAAAAAATATTTGATGGATGATGTTATGGTGGTTATGATATTATTTCATAGTGGGGGAATACATGGAAGAAGGATGGCACAAGGTGTATATCCTTCAAGATTATATACTATACCTTGAAAGGGTGGTAATACGTGGATATTTGGTGATGATTCTATGGTTGTGGCATTATGGAATGATATTATAGGGTACATTTTTTAGAATTTTATATAAAGAGTTGGTGGTTGTTTTGGTGTGTTTTTTATTTTCATTATTCATTATTAATTAGTTAGTGAGAGGTTTTCCAACTATAGGTCACTATATGGTAGTGATTTGAAAAAGTCACTGAAGTAATAAGTGAGAGGGGAAATAAATATCTTATAAATTTTCAATTTGTTAAAACTTCCTATGTATCTATACAGGTTGATGGTATATCTCTTTTATTGATTATTTCTTTCCATTTATGATAGTCATATATATTGTTTTGGATAGAAGTTTACATTGATATTTGGTTGATAGTTTGTGGCTATAAATGTTGAAGGGAATAAAGAAGTTATGAAGGTAGGGTGGGTTCTGGAGTTGTGTAATTTTGTTAATTATTTTAAACATTTAAGATTATCCTAATTCTAATTCATTTTTTGTTCTAATAGGTTTATTTCACACATTTAGTCTTTCATATTTTTCACCTGTTATCATACCTGATTAGGAATATTATCGCACTAAGTACTCCCATGTGATCACCCATATAAAATTTAGTTTTTTAAAATATTGTGTAGTGGAGACTCAATGTTACTATTTTAGTGTCTTGAGTAGAGTTTGGTAGATTCTTTTAAGTTTTAGGATATTATTATGCATATATATTCTTATCATTATCAATAATATTAACATATAGTGATATTATGGGTTGTGTGAAGTTTTTATTTAATATTATATTTAGAGTTTATTTATTTATTTTGTTTATCCGGTATTTAATGTGGAAAAAGTTTACCATATATTCATTTTATACCCTCGGTGTTAATCATTAACCCATATCTTATTGAAGGTGAGATTTAGGGGCCACACTCAGCTTCACTATCAATTTAGGGTGGGTGGGGGGGGGGGGTTAGGGAGGAAAGGTCATGAAATATTGTCATCAAATATTTGGTTGATATTTAAGATAAAAGTTTGAGTTAGACAGAGGTTATTATTATATGAGGTAGGAAGGGAAATAGTTCCATTTGAGCTAACATGTGATGTTAACCAAGGATACCGACTAAGATATAGATGGAACCAATTAATTGATTCAATGAACCTGATAACTTACTAAATATTTTTATGTGTGATTATACCAATTTTAGGGTATAAATATTAAGATAGGTATATACATCATTATAATTGGTTTGAGTTTAGGATTTTAGTGATGTTTTGAGATTATTGTACTAAATCATGTTGGTGTTTTACTTAGAGTTATATTTATAAAGTAATTAGTTTTCTCAAAAAAAAATGATGATAATTCTAAATTGAAAACATTTTAAATTTCTCAAGTAATTATGTTGTGTTTCCTCAAGTAATCAATGATATAGTAATGATTTGACATTTTATGTCTTTCTATGCAGTGCATTTGATTTTATTATGAATGGTTAAGATGTAAAATTATTGGAATAACATGTTAGAACAATTTTATCTATAGTTTTAACATTTAAGATTAATAGCATGTTTTCATGCTTCCATGATGTTTTAAGTTTCTACTCAAAAATGATTAATAAATCCTTATTGTTGTATATAATTGATGATGTGTTCATATTTCACGCATAATTTTTAATGTTTTAATTGATTAATGTCATTTTTGTTATTTTTAATACCCATATTTTCATTGTTAGTAATCATTTGCAGATAAATTTTAATTTGGAATGAAATTTTAAAAATGGAAATAAAAAATTTAAATATGATGTTTTATATTGTATTATTTTTATTAGTATTTTTGTGTTGTGCAGGAGTAAATTTAAAGGGTTTGAATTTTTTTACAACACATGATAGCCCTCAACCAAATCCAAAAGGCCATATAGTAGGTTCATAAAGGGTCTTATGGCCATGCCTAACCTCGGGAAGGCCCACAAGGGCAACATAGTGGTATATTATTGCTAGTGCAACAATGGCACTAGAGAATATTGGTGTGTGGGGAACGTATATGCAAGGTGAAAGAAAGAGCATTTCACCAAAAAAGGGTGGTTCATGGTGATGTAGGGGGTAAATTGGGAACCATAAATCTTATCAGGTGATGAATACATGGAATCATTTTTTAAGTGGAAGGAATCCTCTTGATTTTTATGATGTGGGATGCGTGTGTGACACAAGAATTATGTACTTACAGAAACAACATCGTTTCAACCCATTAGTGTGTCTTACTCATCATACAAACCACCCTTGAAGTTTTATTGACCATCTATTCCACCTTTCTATTATTTCATTGCCAAACCATAGGGTCAAGACACTATAAAACACCGTGAGATCCACTATGGAAACTCAAGGTTGAGATAAAATCCTCTATTGAGTCTTGAAACCACCATGGATCCACTCAAGGTTTGAGGTTAATACTGTGGAGAATAAATGGATGAATAAATAAACTTCCATGGAAAGATGAGGAGCTCACCACTGATGAATTTTTGAGGGCCACTATACCGCAGGCATCACCCTTACAACATAGAGTCCAATGGGTCTCGAAACATAAGAAATAATCTGCTCTAGGCACCCCAATGTGACATTGATATGCCTCAAAATAAAAAATTGATGATTTTTTTAAAAATTAAGGCTTGAACACAATGAATAAATGGTGCACCATGGATAATTTAGGCCTAATGTTGGAGAAGGGATGTTGCAGCATAGGACCTCCACTATGACGTGGAGTGTCCGAATATGGTAGAATATTGAAAAATGAGGAACTTGAGGACTGCTCCATGGATGGTGGAGCTACATTTTAGTATTACGTAGCCATGAAAATGTTTCAAGAGGTGTAAAACAATGAGAAACCCATGTTTTAGGGTTTCAGTCTCTTCAAAATTTAAATACGTAAAGTTCTTGGGTTATCCTCATATGATTTAAGCTACCTTTGAGGATGGTTTTTTAAGAACAGATGTGTAGGATGATCACCGACAATAAAGTAGACTTTAACACTCTCTTAAAAAAAGGAATACCATTATGGATATTTTAGGATGACCAATTCAAAGAGAAAAGATACAATGGGGGAAGAATAATTCAAAACTTGAAAGAGAGAGAAAGAATTCTCTCTATACGAATAAAATAGAGAGAAATGATTTGGTACAAGGGAGGGTTTTTTTTGGAATCTCTGATAATGGATTATAGGAAGGAGGATTGACCAATTGCTACTTTGGAGTCCTGTTAATATAGGTTCTTCATTTTTATTTTATGATCCCCTCATCACTAGCATAATGGGTTAAACTCTTCTTTTTCACAATATATAAAGAAAGTGGAGTTCACGTAGTGTAGGTGATTATTTATGATTGAAATTTTAATGGGTTTCAGGAACTATTCCATAAAATCTTATTGTTATTACCCTTATATATCAGGAATTAACACTACTGAAAGATTAGAGTCTACCCTTTTTAAAAATGATTCAACTAGTGACGCTAACCCATGACACAACTAATGCATCATTTTTGGGGTCACTCAGTTTAAAAATTGTTCCAAACACCTATATTTGAAGTAGCTTAAATTTTGATAGGGGAACATGATTTTATAGGATAGAGGTTGATAAATCCTAGGTAAGGATTACTATATTTAGGTTAATAAACCATTCAAATTAAAAATCACAAAAAAAAAATTCCCAAACTAAGTGAACAAAATAGAACTTGAATATTCTTAGAAAATCCATATCATCAATTTTAAAACCAACCAATCCAATATTGTGTTTTACTTTTCAAAAGTTTTCCCAAACATTTTAACTTATTTATACACCATTATTAATGGATTGAAATAAATCACCACTAAACTATAGTCTTAAATTAGTTAGTATAGTTTGAGAATAAATTTTTTCTTTAATATTTCCTAAGATAAGTAATGATGATCTCAGGAGAAATTAAAAACAACCCTATTATTGGGGAAAAATTTTATAAATGCTTAAGGTTTTTAGTAATTTACCATTATTTTTTTTATTTTTTCATATTTTTACACTTTTTATTATTTTGGTGTGGTTTTAAGATCAAATTATACTCACGAGTAATCCACAAGAGAGAAGAAAAAAGAAGTAGACCCAATTTTTGATACTAATATCAAAAGAGAAATAAAAATAAAAAATATAGCATACACTAAGAAGAGGATTCCATGGCTGTGTGATAATAAATTTAGGGATCAGTATAAGATGTTTCTCAAAGAGAAGTGAAATAGGTTCAAGGAGGAAATCAATGAGTGCAATAACTTTTCGACTATAGAAGACCCTCGAATGTTGGCTTACATATACACATATTAGTATCTATGATTAGGACCCAACACTTTGAAATAAATCCAAAGATCATTAAAATGATCACCCATTTCATATAATTAACTGGGATAACACATGAAGACTCCAATTTTAATATTGGAAGTTTTTTTATAATTTTGTGATACATTCCAATTCAACAACATCACAACTGATGATGTATGACTATGATTATTAATTTCACATTGAATGAAAAGGAATGATAATGTATTTAGATGCTACCGCCAAACTCAATTAAAAATTGGGAGGATTTGGTAATAAATCCATTAACACATATTTTCATACCTTCAAAATCAATAAATTTGTGGGTGAGTATTTTGAATTTTGAAACATTTATTGAAGAATCATTATATAGTTCATGTAATAGTTTTAAAATCTTCACAAGACAATTCCATCATAACGGTATTGAAATTTGGTTGCTAATACAAATGTTTTATAAAGGATTATATTAGGGTAACTCTTCAACAATTGATGCAAATGTTGAAGGTTCCCACAAATGGATGATCCTGGAAGAGAGTTATAAATTGCTATATGAAATTTCTAGCAATAGTTTAAAATGGAAACCAAATTAAGTTCGGGTAGTACAAGGAGTGAACATGGTGGAAAATAGTTGGGTTTCCACCCAATTGAACATGATGTTAGGGAAACTCAACATAAATATGGTTAATCAATTGCCTTGAGGTATGAATTGAGAAGATTACAATTACATAGATTAAAATAGGCAAAATTATGTTTGGGTATAGAGGCCAAAATATCCACCACCACCATAATAATAACATAATCTAGCACAAGGGCATGTATTTTAGCTGAAGGAATATGTTTTTTAACTCGAACACAAAGGCCCAATGCCTTGAAGTCAATTTAACTATTTGGAAGAGACCTTGGAAAGTTTCATGACCATAATTGGAGCTGTACTCAAAGAGTTGATAGAATATACCAAAGACCACGGAAATTTCATTTTAGAGTTAAAATATGTCTTAATAAATCAATAGGCTGCCACGAGGAACTTGGATATCCATGTTGGATAGACTGCTGAAAGATTGACAGTGAGTCTATGGGGAGTCTTATTGGGTGACACTGAAATACCAGGACCTGGTGAGATCAAATATATCACTATAGGGAGTGGAAAGACAACCCATGAATTTTCTAAATTTTTTGGAAAATAATCTAAAAAACATATTTAATAAAAACCATTAGAATGAAAAAAAAGTTAATTAAAGACACAAAATAGTAAAATAATAAGAAATATATGTTTGAGAATATTCTCCACCACCATATCAACCAAAACCACCATTGTTGGAGAGATGAAGACAAGAAAATTTTAATGATAAAAATGACAAGTTCCCAGGGATGTTCAAAAAATACACATTAACATACCATTAACTGAAATAATTGTGAACATTCCCACGTATTCTAAGTTCAAGAAAGAGTTGTTGATAAAAAAATGAATATTAAGGGATTAGATACCATACCATTGATAGGGTATTATTCATAAATTTTATCAAGGATCCTATCGAAGAAACAATGAGATCCAGATAGTTTCGCTATTCCCATTTAGCTCAGTTCTAATGAGTTTAGTTGTTACTTGTGTGATTTATGTTACATTATAAATTCAACAATTAAGATATTTGGTATAAGATAAATTAAGCTAACTCAAGTAAGGATTATACTGGAAGAAACAATGGTGAGACATATCTAAGTACTACTTGTGGATGTCAATGTCAAGGTAGAAAAGTTATACTTTACAAGTGATTTTATAGTATTATACATGGATGAGTAGAAGACATAAATAATTTTGGGAAGAACCGTAGAAGAAATAGTAAGGGCATTAAGTGATGTCCAAAATGGAGAGTTATGTTTAAGATTCCACGTATAAGTGGTGAAATTCGATATCTATAGGGTGATGAATATTCTGGATGATAAAAGTGATATGTTAATAGAGGATAGCATAATGGATGTTGTGGAAACAGTTTTCCATGGAAGAAGAACAAGAATAAATTCTATATAAATGAAAGAATATGTTGAAAAAGGGGAAAGGAAGGGTAAGAATCTGCTAGAAAAATATAGAGACAATGGAGGGGATACTATGCACGTATAATTCAAGGAAGTTCACCAAGTCTGGGAAGTTAGTGTACTACCCTTAGATTTTTAAAGAAGGTCCAAAAATCAAAGGATTTTGACCATGAATATTGAGAAGGTTTTAGTCAAGGGAAGAGTAAAATTAGTTTCTAAAAAATGGATACATCGCATTTACATGGAAGAATCACAACTTCATCATTTTAAAGATCTAGACCGAGTAACCTCATTCCTACCTTTTATCACTTGATTTTGAGAGGCAAGGTCAACCAGAATGGAAATAAACAAATCATTTTTAGGAGGAAATACTCATTTTTTATGCTTTATAATTTTCTTGTCTATATATGAAAAAATTTAGGATTAAATACCCTTAATTATTTTATAAAATTTAATGAGAATGTAATGAACATTAAATATTTGATTTAGATTTTTAATACCACAATGATTCAATGTGAACATATCTAATTCAACAAGAGATGGGAATATGACAAGTTCTTCAAATAAAAGGTGAGTAAAATTCAATTTCTAGTATTCACTTATACTCCCATGTATTTTCTAGAATTAGTTTTTTGAGTTTTAATGAAAAAATATTCATGACCATACTTCTATCAATTCTTTACTTTTTGATCAATGATGTTGAGAATTTTTGGGAACCCCGAGATTCCATGTCTTAATTTTAAAATTTATTGAGTTGAACATATATTATGGAGGATTGGAATATTAGAGTTAAACAAAGGAATTTGAAATCAACGAATCATGATTTTTATTTTTAGTCACTTGTTGTTGAAAATTTCCTTCCCTATTTCATTATTTAAAATTTAGATGTTCATGTTGATTGATTTATTATTATGAAACATTGCATGAGTTATTTTATTTAATGAAATTATCTTATTCATGAGAGGTTTTTAAACCAATATTTCCAATATTTTTTATTAAATATCTTGAGAGAACATGGGACATGTTACCCACTAGGATTTAATTTTGAGATTTTCAAAATGATGATTGTAAAAATTACCTTAAAATATTATTGATACATTTTTTGTTGGATTTTATCCATTATATTTGATACCCACCTAACATTTCACCTCCTTTTATCCCTTAGAGACATTGAATGGAATTTTTTAGGAATATCCACATTAAATATTGATTTATCCATTATTAACCTTACTCTAATGTTTAGAATGAAATTAAAAGATCAATTGTATGGGATGAGATATTTAAAAGAAAAAGGTATGTGCTTCTTTGATGTAATATGTTGTAGTATCTCATGCTATTTTGGGAATAAGGTTTCTGAAACATGTCACTATTTTTATTGTTCAAACCTCTAGAGAAATTGAAATAATGTGGGTTGATTTATTTAGGGTAAAAAATTAACATCATTTGACCAATTATGTTTATCATTTGAAGATGGGTGATCAATGTGTGACATTAACTAGCTTAATTTTCAAAAAATTAAAAAAAATAAAAACGAAAAAATTAATATGTGTAACTCATTCATTATGCTTCATTGATCACAACCTTACATGATATTGTGAAGTATGGGGAAATATTTTACTTTTTTAGGAGGATAATTTCATTGGATTTTCTTGGATTGCAACGATTAATAATTATATATGAAACTCCTTTTCAATCCATAAATGTTTTATTCATCAATTTCTTACTATATTTAATCCTTATAATCATAGTATCCTATATTTAAATCCCCCTTGATTTTTAGTGATATTTTTATCTACTATGTGGAGAAATTATATCATTTTACAATTAATAATTTTGGAACTTGTGATCAAGGAATGAGGAGAAATTCACATATTCATTTCACCTTGAGTGATTTGAGAGATAAAATGGTGATTTTTATCATAACTTGGCATTTTAAAAATTATGAATTATAATAAATTAATGGAAGAGATGATAAGTTCCATAATTTTTCATATGAAATTAAAATGCATTATTTCTAGTGAGGAGTTTTAGTTACTTTCTTTATAAGACTCTTGAAAATTCTTTTCCCAATTGATAATTTTTTTGGTTATAATGATTTTTAATTTCAAATAATGATTTCATGAGTTTGTCCTTTTAAATTTATATTAGAGATTTATGTTTTAGGAAAATCATGGTTTAAGTGTGGGGGATTTGTTGAGTTCATATTTCATGAATAAGTTTTAATATTTTAATTTTTTAATTCCATTATTTTTAATTGATAATACACATATATTAATTTCTAGTTATCATATGTGGGTAAATTGCATTTTGGAATAAAATTTTGAAAAAGGAAATAAAAATAATAAACACACGATGTTTTATTTTTACTAGTATTTTTGTATTGTATAGGGGTAATTTCAAAGAGTTTTCCAAAAATTAGGCCAACCCACAATATACCTCAACCAAGGCTAGGAAATCTACATAGTAGGCCTATGAAGGGATCACCATCCAAGCCCAGCTTCAGGAAGGCTCACATGGGTGGCATAGAAGCAAAGCACATCCGATTCAACACTAGAAAAAGGGTGCATCGGTTTGTGGGGAACATGTTCACATGACAAAGGGAGGAGGGTTTCACTGGAATGTGGTAGTGTACAGTGGCACATGGGGTCCTTCGTACCCCATACAACTTGTCAGTGCATTAAAGATGTGTAATTATTTATTAATAGGAAGTAATCAACTTGATTTTTTGACTTGGGATACACGCGTGACATGGTAACTTTGTACTTATAGAAACGACCTCATTTCGATCCTCTCATGTGTCATCCTCATTGGATACACCACCATTTCCACCTTGTTTACCATCTACACTACCTTCCACCCATTATATCACTGAACTGCCAAGATGATCCCCTAAATAATTCCATGTGATCCACTGATATATTTAATATTTTCATTATTATTAATGTGTTTTTCAATGATTTAATCCCTCTCAATTATTCAATTTGAGTATCTTTACATCATTTATGTGGTTTTGGTGTATTTTGGGATTAAATGTGAAAATGGGGTAATTATGTAAAATTGATAGTTTTATATAGATTTTGTTTTTCAGGAATAACTTTTATAATATTGGTACAATTTAAGTGAATCCTTTTTTAGGATTCATATGCTCGTGGGATTCAAATTTTAATTCTGGACCAAGACCCAATTCGAAACCCAATGGTACAGAAAAATCAATCAAATAGAGAACTTAATCTGGTTGGCAGAATGGACCCCACCACATTAAATCAGAAATATCTCATTCATTCTACCTTAGAATGAGGTGAATTAAGCTGGTAGAGACATATGAAATTCAAAGGAAAATCCAAAATAAATGTTATAAAATATGAAGCTCATCAAGGCATCCTTTTGGCGCATCCAAGTGGAGTGGGTGAAATAGTTTTTGGCGGACAGAAAAAGTAATGGTCATTTATTCGGACATATCTTTCTTTACACATGTCCAATGACTCTAAAGATTTGAGGGTCGATATAAAACTTCATTTAAAACATTACATAAGAAGGGATCTCAGTGAGTTTCTGGCAGTTGGTGGGCAGAACAAAGACAGGCTTCTGGAAAACAGATTCTGGAGGATCAAATTTTCTGTTCTTGCTTTTCTTTATTTTGTTCTTATTAGCTTTGTAATGAATTTTTTCTTCCCAATTCAACTCAGTTACTCTTAACATGGTGAGGTATATCTTATGAGTATTTTGGAAGGGTTTTTTTACCCTTTTGTAACTCTTGAGTTATTGCACGTAATGTTTAAATGTCCTTTTTTTCTCTTCTGCAAATCAGTTTCAATTTCTTATAACAGTTTTTATTATCATGTACAATTGTATCTGATTTTAGATTCTATTGTTTATTTATATTTGTTCAATGATAAATATCTCTCTCCACTAGGTTCTGGTTTATAAATTATGGAATATACTAGGTCTTAGTGGTGAAGTACTCGGTGATCACCGATACATGTGTGAGGAGTAGTGAATGTTCTTGATTGCTTGGGAAAAACAAGAACCGATTGGGAATTGCCTAAAATAATTGGGGGTATTCGCTAAAACTCTATTACAAATTAGAAGGAGATTATACTAATCTGAGGTTTTAGTAAGGTTTTTTCTCACATTTTATTTGACCAAAGGAGTGAGAAGAAAAGATTTTGGATTCTCACTCTTAATGATTTATAATAAGAGAATTGGATAAAGTGAATTGTGATAGAATTACAATTGGAAAACTGACCCTAACCTGATCACCATTTCATATCACTTATTTAAATCACATCATTTTTCAATTTGTTTTAAAAATTTCACTTAATTTATTTACTTTATTTAGTCTCTTTATTGTATTTTCCAAATCAATCAATTTCAAAAAAAACATCACTTCTGTCTCTTATTTTAAGTGACAAACACTATTGTTGAGAACTAATCTCTAGAGACAACCTAGGTAACCAAATATAATACATTTTAACTTAGGTTATATTTTTTTTCCACACCCCATGATAGGCACGTGTCAAAACTTGGCACCATTGCTGGGGAGGTACCACAAACATTTATTTTCTTTTCTTTTCTCTCTTCTCGTCTTTTCTCTTCAAAATTGCATGACTAGAACCTCAAAAACTGAACCTTTACCAATAGAACCTGAAATTTAAAGAACCTTGTTGAATAGACTTAGAAACATTAATTTGGAATCTTAATTTGAATAAATTTTCCTTGCAGACTCAAGTTAAACTTCTAGTGTTCACTTTGAGCCTGTCATCATGGCTGAAAATCAAAACCTAACTCTTAGAGACATCTGTGCACCACAATTCCATAATCAAAACAATCAACTTGTCACACCATTGTTACAAAATGATTTTGAAATGAACCGTAATATGATTCCTTTGATTCCAAAGTTTCATGGTTTGGAAGGTGAAGATCCAAGCAAACACATTAAAGAGTTCACACATGTTTGCTCAAATTTCAGACCTTGTGAAGTTACAGAAGAGCAGGTTAAGTTGAAGGAATTTCTGTTTTCATTGGATGGAGCTACTAAAGATTGGTTGTACAACCTAAAACCAGGATATGTACATGACTAGAATGACCTGGTAAGATGTTTTATGCAAATATTATTTCCCACCTCTAGAAGAACAACCATTTAGAAGGAAATCTATGCCTTACGACAATCATTTGGAGAAAACCTTTACTAGTACTGGGAGATATTTAAGAAGCTATATGCCAGCTATCCACATCAAGCCATTGAGGAACATCAATTTCTTGTCTTCTTCTACCAAGGACTACTGGACAATGACAGAAACCTTCTTGATGCATCATCTTAAGGTGCATTGATTGAAAAGTCACCAGAAGAAGCTAAGGTCTTGATTGAGAAGATTTCCCAGAAATCGCAGTAGTTTGGAACAAGAGGTATTAGAACAAGAGGTATTTATGAGGTACACACTTCTCATCCATAACCTTTATTATAAACTAGTATTGAAGAGATTACTAGTTTTGTGAGATAGATGGACTTGACGCAAGTTAGTAACCAACAAGCGCCAGCTAAGGTATGTGGTTTATGCTCATCACCTGATCATTTCACTAACCAATGTTATGAAATATAGGGAATGGAAACTTGTGAAGAAACCTTTAAAGAAAACATAGTTCCACCAAAATCAAGGATGGAGAGATCCTAACCAAGTCCAATATGGGTTTCGAAATCTGTAGAATCAAGGTAGACCCCCATACAAAAACCAGTTTCAAAACCAACCACCATTCCATAATCAATTACAGAATCGACCACCATTTCAACTAAAAAAATCTTATAACCAGCCTTCTTTCCAAAAACAAACCACTCTCCAAAGACCCTATGAGCAGCCATCCACCAGTGCATAACCTCTAATTCAAAACTAACAAAAATCTGAGTTTGAAGGACTGAAAGACACTATTAAAGAATTTTCCAACAAGTTTGAAAGTCTCATGGACTTTCTGACCAAAAATCTAGGTAAACTCCCTTCCCAAACAATACCAAACCCAAAAGATAAAGTTAGTGTTATAACTACAAAAAGTAGAAAAGAACTCCCACCACTATCCACCATTAAACCTGAAATAAGAATACCTGATCTGGGAGAGAATGAAGTTAGAAATGATGAAAATTCATTTAGAATGCATGAGGAAGAATATAATAAAGGGGAGGAGGATAAGGATAGGCCAAGGAAGAAGAAACAAGAAACACCATTTAAAATGAAAAAAGGGGAAAATAAAGATATTCCACCACCATTTCCATCAAGGATGATTGAATCAAAGAGGTTGCAAGAAGAAACACTACAAAAAGAAATTCTAGACACCTTCTAGAAAGTGGAAATCAACATAACTCTTCTTGAATCACTCAAAAAAAATTCAAAGTATGGTAAATTTTTGAAGGATATTTTTACCAATAAGATGAGACTTCAAGGGAATGAGAGGATCAGTTTGGGAATAAGTGTCTCTACCCTTATCACACCCCAATTGCTAACCAAATGTGAAGATCCAGGGACGTTTTCTATTCCATGCACCATTGGATCATTAATTTTTTCTCATGTTTTGTGTGATTTAGGTTCATCAATTAATGTATTGACTCACTTAGTATATACTTCTTTGTATATGGGAGTCTTAAAGCCCACAAGAGTGGTGGTCTAGATTGTAAATAGATCCATAGTTCACCTAGTAGGAGTTCTGGAGTATATCTTGGTAAAAGTCAAAGATATTTTTTTCCCTTCTGACTTTTATGTGTTGAATATGGAATAAGATAGGATCCCATCACACTCGCCCATAATTTTGGGGAGACCTTTCTTGAAGACGTCCAAAACCATCATCAATGTCCATGAAGGGACACTTACCATGGAGTTTGGAGAAACACTGTCCAATTCAATATTTTTGAATCTATAAAGCACCCATCAGATGATCATTCACTCTTCTCACTCTCCCATGAAGATGGTATAGAAACAATTGTAGAATCATGTATGTTTTATGAATTTTTATCATTAGGAGAGAATTTTTCCATTAAAAATATCAATGAACATATGGATTCCCAAACTCTTGGAGATTCTGATTTCCTATTGGAAGAAGAGGTAAAATATGAATTCTTTGATAATTTGTTAAATGATGATGAAGATGATATGATTTCTTGTTTGAAATATGTCAAAACATTGGATGTGGAGAACCTCAATTTAGTTTCATCCCTTGATCATCCTCCTGATCTAGAATTAAAACCACTCCCCACTGATTTAAAATCTATTTACCTTATGGAGAGAGAGAAATTACCAGTAATAATTTCTAATAATCTATCTGAAACTCAAGAAAAATCATTGATTGAGCTTTTGAGAGAGAATTTCTAAGTAATAGGGTGGAGATTAGGTGATATCCTAGGAACAAACCCAAAAAGTATCTCACATAGAATTTTTCTTGAGGGAGATTTCAAACCTGTCAGACAACCCCAAATGAGGCTGAACCCAACCCTGATAGAGGTTGTGAAAAAAGAGATTGAGATGATATTAGAAGCTAGTATCACTATCCAATATTAGATTCACAATGGGTTAGCCCCATCCATGTATTCCCAAATAAAACTGGCCAAACCATTGTGAGGAATGAAAACAATGAATTAATCCCTGTGAGAATTTAGAATAGTTGGAGAGTATGCATAGATTTTAGGAAGTTGAATCAGGTCACTAGAAAAGATCATTTTACTATCCCTTTCATTGACCAGATGCTAGAGAGTTTGGTAGGTAGAACTCTTTATTGATTTTTGGATGGATTTTCCGGTTATTTTCAAGTACCCATTGCTCCAGAGGATCAGGAGAAGACTACCTTTACTTGTCCTTTCAGTAATTTTTCATACAAAAGGATTCCATTTGGATTGTGTAATGCACTAGGTACATTTTAGAGGTGTATGGTAAGCATATTTTCTGATCACATTGAATATTTCTTGGAGGTTTTCTTGGATGATTTCACAGTTTTTGGAAATTCGTTTGACCATTGTGTGAAAAATCTCGAAAAAGTTTTGAAAAATTGCTTTGTCAAAAACCTTGTTTTGAATTTTTAAAAGTTACATTTTATGGTTGAGAGAGGAATTTTCCTTGGGCATGTTATTTCTCAGAAAGTCATTGAAGTTGATAAATCAAAAATTTAAGTGATAAATTCTTTTCTTTACCCAACTTGGGTGAAACATGTTATATCATTTTTAGGACATGTAGGATTCTACAGGAGGTTTATCAAAGATTTTAGTAAGATTTATCTCCCTCTCTCTAGATTAATTTTGAAATATGCTGATTATTATTTCAATGGTTCATGTAGAGAATCCTTTGATGAGTTGAAAATGAGATTGATTACACCGCCAATAATGCAACCACCCAATTGGGAAGAACCATTCGAGCTACTTTGTGATGCTTCAAACCAAGAAGTTGGAGCAGTACATTCATAGAGAATTGAGGGCAGGCCAAAAGTCATTTCATATTCCTCAAAAACCTTATATGAGGCCCAATTAAACTACACAACTACAGAAAAAGAGTTTTTACCAGTTGTTTTTTCTTTATAAAGATTTAGATCATATCTGCTTGGAACTAAATTCATTGTGTTTTCTGATCATGGATCTCCTAGGTACTTGATGAAGAAGGATGAATCAAAACCCAGGCCAGTGAGATGGATGCTACTACTAGAAGAGTTTAACATAGAAATCAATGATAAGAATGGATGTGAGAACCAAGTGGCTGATAACTTAATTAGACTACCCAACACCGCTGGAGTTGAAATTCCAGACACTGAACCACTAAATGATCTCATTTCAGGAGAGTAGTTGTACTTGATTGAAGTATAAGTAACTTGGTATGCTGATATGGTAAATTATTTGGTAAGATCTCAGGTCCTATATCATTTAAATTCTCACCAAATTCACAAATTGAAATCTTAATCTAAATATTACATCTGGGATGATCCATTTCTTTGGAAGATTTGCAATGACCAAATGATAAGAAGATGTTTGCCTAAAAATGAAATTGAATCTGTCTTTAAGTTTTTTCACACATTATCTTGTCGAGGCCACTTTGGACTTCAAAGGACATCAAGGAAGGTTTTAGAATATGGAATTTATTGGCCAAAACTTTTCAAATACTCTCATGAATTTTTCAAATGGTGTGAAAAATGTCAGTTTACAGGAAATGTTTCAAAGAGACAAGAAATTCCCCAAAATCCACTTAATTTTTGTGAAATTTTTGTTGTTTGGGGGATAGATTTTATGGTCCATTTCCCAATGTAATTTGGAAGTTCTTATATTCTGCTTGCTATTGATTGTGTTTCTAAATGGGTGGAAGCAAAAGCCACCAGGACTAACAATGCTAAAGTTGTTTGCGATTTTGTCAGGGCTAACATATTTTGTAGGTTTGGAGTTCCTAGATCCATCATCAGTGATCAAGGGACTCACTTTTTCAATAGGATAATGGAGGCTTTGTTGAAAAATTATGGGGTGCATCATAAAACATTAACTCCCTATCATCCACAGACTAATGGGAAAGCTAAAGTGTCCAATAGGAAAATTAAAGGAATTTTGGAAAAGACTGTTAATTCAAATAGGAAGGATTGGATCCAAAGGTTGGAAGACACATTATGGGATTACAGGACAACCTACAAAACCCCAATTGAAATGAGTCCCTATAGGTTGATTTATGGGAAAATCTATCACCAACCTGTGGAATTGGAACACAAGGTATACTGGGATGTGAGGAAGATGAATTTGGATCTTGAAAGGGATGGGAAAGAGATAAGATTTCAGTTACAGGAGCTGGAAGAAATTATAAGGGAAGAATTTTAAAATTCTAGGATTTACAAAGAGAGAAGAAGAGTGGATCATGACAAACTAATCCGACCAAAAGAATTCCATACTAGAGACAATGTGTTATTATTCAATTAAAGACTCAAGCTAATGCTAGGTAATCTTCGTTCTAGATGGGAAGGTCCATTTATAGTTACTCATGTATATTCTTTTGGTGCTGTGTAGGTTTTGAAGTATGGAGAGAAGGAATCATTCATTGTAAATGGGCATAGGATGAAGAAATTCCTTGGAACCATGACATCAGAGCCATTGTATGAGATCACACTCCTCTAAACAATTTATCAATAAACTCCATCAGGTCATACCTTTCCTTTATATTTTCTTGATTGCTGTGATTCAATTTAAAATATTATTATGTGTTAAATCCATTTGAATGCATTGTGGACACTGCGACATTTAAGTGTCGGGTATGTAACCTTTGTAGTTTAGGATTTTTATATGTTTTTTGTTTTCCTATTTATTTTATAAAACATGTGTGTGTTTCAAATTTTGTGTGTTTTTGAAAATTTTGTACTGAAATAATTATCTTTGACATTTTTTAAACCCATTTACATGGGAGAAATAATTTATTCCATGAAACTAAGATTAAATGAATGATGAAAATGACATTGTTTCAAGTTCAATTCTTTGGGAATTTCATGAAAAATACTCTGTTTTTTGAATCCCATGCCACATATCTCTGTATTTATATTTGAAATCACATTCCTGTGAGGATTCTGAACCTCTTATTTTAATATTCTTTACATTCACCTCACTTATTTAGAGAACCAAACCATGATTGTTTTAACCAGAATTTGATTTATTTCTTTTAAAACATGAGGGTTTGGGGTACATGTGTTTTAAATGATTGAGGCATTTCTTTGGTTTGAAAGCACCATTTTCAAGATAATACCTTTCATTCAGTCCTACCTTATAAATTTAATCCTTTTATCCCATAGAATCTATGAACATCCTGTTAGGTTAGCCACATTACAAGACAATTTTCCCTATCCAACCTGCTCTTGAAGTGAAATTGCATGATCTAATTGAACTTAAGTGTGGGTAAGATATATTGTGTTGTTCTAGCTCATTTTATGAAACTTTGGGTGGAAAAGAAAATGTTAAAGAGTTGTTATTTCTATGGGGAAAAAATCATTGTTCTGAAACTGTGCCTTTTCTAGAGCTTTCACGATGAGAGAAGTTGTGCCTTTCTGGAGCTTCTAATGAAGAAAGAAAGTTGTGCCTTTTATGGAGCTTTAAAAAAATATTATATTTCAGAAGATTTAAATGTTTTCTTCTGAAATGATGAACAGTGTGAACATTCCTTCATATTCCATTATGATGAAGCCAAATTTCCACTAAGGAGAGTGAATATGAGACCATACTTGTGTGAAAATTAGAGTAATGTAATTTTGCTTCAAAAGAGCAAAGCCCTCTTTATTCAGACTCAGAATTTTTACATCTAAATCCTACCAACCTAAATCCATAGAACAACCTTGACAAGTTCTCATGATAAAAATATGTCTTTGACTCACATCAGGTGGAGAGGTAGGAATTTATCAAACCTATGGTGACCCTTGTATGAGTTTGGATGAGGAAGACATTGCAAAAAATTGAAATTTGTGTGATGAGAGATAATGAAATTTAGGTAAGTGTTTTGTGAGAATGGGAGGAGAAATGAAGAGGAAATATAATGAATGATATTAAATTAAGAACTTGAAATAATATTTTTTAGGAGGCATGATATATATTTTTTTCTTGTTGTAAAATTGTTGGATCTCATGGATATGAGTTTTGAATTTACTTTGGTTTTATTTTGATTCAACCTTGTCCAGGAGTCCAAGTGATAAGTGTGGGGGAATTGATCGATTTAATATTTTAATTATTATTAATATGTTTTTCAATTATTTATTCCCTCTAACTTATTCAATTTGAGTATATTTTCATCATTTATGTGTTTTTGGTTTATTTTGGTCTTAAATGTAAAAATGGGGTAATTCTATAAAATTGACAGTTTTATATAGTTTCTGTTTTTTGGGAATAACATTTATAATATTGGTCCAATTGAAGTGAATCCTTTTTTTAGGCTTTATATGCTTGTGGGATTCAAATTTGTCTTCTGGACCAAGTCCCAATTCGAAACCCAATGGTATATAAAAATCAATCAAGTAGAGAACTCAGTCTGGTTGGCAGAATGGACCCCACCACATTAAATCAGCAATATCTCATTCAACCTACCTTATAATGAGGTGATTCTAGCTGGTTTCGACATAGGACATTCAAAGGACGGTTCACTATAAATTTTATAAAATATGAAGCTCATAAAGACATATTTTTTCTGCGTCTAAGTGGAGTGGGTGAAATAGTGTTTGGCGGTCAGGAAAAGTAATGGTTATTTATTCGTCCATATCATTCTTTACACATGTACAATGACTCACAAATTTGAGGGTCGATAGAAAAATTCATTTCCAACATTATATAAGAAGGTAAATCAGTGAGTTTCATCTGGATGGTGGGCAGAACAGAGGCAAACTTCTAGAGGGAAGATTCCGGTGGATCAAATTTTCTATGCTTATTTTTATTTCTTTTGTTCTTCATAGATTTTTAATGAATTATTCTTCACAATTCAACTCAGTTACCCTTACCATGGTGGGGTAGATCTAATGAGTGACTGGGGAAGGGTAGGTTTTCTATTTTTTAATTCTTGAGTTATTTCACGTAGTGTTTTAATATCCTTTTTTCTCTACTGCAAATTAGTTTCAATTTCTTATAGCAGTTTTTATTATCATGTATGATTGTATCTGATTTTAGATTCTATTGTTTATTTATATTTGGTCAATGATCGATATCTCCCTCCACTAGGTTCTAGTTTATAAATGATAGAATATACCAAGACTTAGTGGTGAAGTACTTAGTGATTACCAGTACGTGTGTGGGGAGTAGTGAATGTTATTAATTGCTTGGGATAAACAAGAACCAATTGGGAATTGTCTAAAATAATTGGGTGTATTCGTTACAACTCTATTACACATTGGAAGGAGAGTATACCAATCTAAGGTTTCAGTAATGTTTATTCTCAGATTTTTATTTGACTAAAAGAGTGAGATGAAATGATCGTGGATTCTCACTCTTAATGATTTAGCATAAGAGAATTGGTTAAAGTAAATTGTGATAGAATTACAATTGGAAAACTGACCCTAACCTGATCACCATTTCATATCACTGATTTAAATCACATCATTTTTCAAATTTATTTAAAAATTTCGCTTAATTGATTTACTTTAGTTCTTTTATTTCTTTTATTTTCCAAATCAAACAATTTCAAAAACAACATCACTTCTTTCTCTTATTTTAAGTGAAAATCACTATTGTTGAGCACTCCGCTCTGGAGACAACCTAGGTAACCCACTATAATACATTTTAACTTAGGTTATATTTGTTTTTTCCACACCCCACGACAGGCACGTCTCATCCTCCAAGGAAACTTGGGATTGATTCAAACTCCACTACTAAGGATTGAAACCACCATAGATCACCATCAGTGCTTGAGGCAACTACCGTGCAGACTGAAAAAAATAAGAATGAACTTGATATATACATTGGAGGATGAGCTCTATACTACTTTATTTTTTAGGACCAATATGCAATAGGATTATCTCTTATAGTGTAGTGTCGATGGGGGTTTGATACATGAGATTGAATACCCCATAGGCACACCACTTCTATGTAGATATGCCTCAAAAGGAAGAACCGATAATTTCGTACAAAAATGAAGGCTTCTCCATAATGAAGAAATGTTACACCATGGCCAATGTAGGCACGAGGTTGGAAAGAGAATTTGAGGAGTAGGACCTTCAACGTGACATAGAGGGTTCAAATTTGGTAGAATCTTGAAAAATGAGGTACTTGAGGACTTTTCCATGGATGATGGAGATATGACATTAGATTACATAGCCATGAAAAAGTTTCATGGGTTGTGCCACAATGGGAAAACCATTTCATAGGGTTCCAATATCATCCAAATTTAAATTCCCTAAGTTCTCGGGTTATCCTCACATGATTCAGGATACCTTTAGGGAAGGTTTAAAAAAATCATTGGAGGATTGCCTATAATAAAGAAGATTTAACACTCCCTTAAAATAAAAAAGTCCATCATGGTGATAAAAGGATGAACTATTCAAAGATAAAAGATACAAAGGGGGAAAGATCATTAAAAAATTTTAAGATATATAGAGAATTATATTAAGAAGAATAAAATAGAGAGAAAGGATGTTGTGTGAGGGAGGGGTTTTTTCTAGAATATCCTACATCAGATAAGAGGAAGGAGGATGAACCTATTGTTTTCATTGAGTCCTACTAATATAGGTTATTTATTTTTATTTTATTGTCTCATCATGTCTTAGACGAGGGGGTAAAATATTCTCATTCCAAGCCATGTACAGAAAGGGGAGTGCATGTAGTGTTGGGGACTATTTTTGATTGAAATTTAAATTGGTTTCATGCATTGTTTCATCCCATATTCTAATTCTTATCCTTCTCTATAAGGAATGACCACTAAAAAAAGAGAATATTCTTCCTTCCCTTTTTAAAATGACTCAACTTCTGACCCAAACCAATGGAAAACCAATGAATGAGTTTAAGATCATTATGTTTAAAAATGGTTATATACACATAAATTCGAATTAACCAAAAAACGAGTAGGGAAGAAGAGGTTCATAGAATGGAGGGTAAGCACTTGGAGTGGAGTCTCACTAGAGTTAGGTTCCAACACCATTAAAATTTAAAATCAAAAATCAATTTTCCCACACTAAGTGAAAAAACCAAAACATTCATATGCTTGGTACATCCATATCATCAATTTCAGAACCAACCAATCCAATCACTTTTTTTTTCAAAAGCTTTACTAAAAATTATAATTTTTTCATAAACTATTCTTAGTAGATCAACCTTGTATCCCCTAAACTGAAATATTAAATTAATTAGTATGATTGGATCATAAATGTTTTCTTTTATATTTTCGAAGATAAGTAATTATTCTCTC
Source organism: Viscum album (assembly GCA_963277665.1). Taxonomy (NCBI): domain Eukaryota; kingdom Viridiplantae; phylum Streptophyta; class Magnoliopsida; order Santalales; family Viscaceae; genus Viscum; species Viscum album. Next base: position 160,772,062 of record OY728125.1, read on the forward strand.
AGGAAAATTTAATTAAAAATTTCTAAGTGAATTACAAATTATATATGCCTTGATGATAAATTTTTTGTACTTAAAGTAATAACCATTTTACTATCAAGTAAACATTTGTTTTAGTATAATGTCTTAGTAGTTTTGAAGATTCTTAATATTAACCCTCATTCCATGTGTTATGCTAAGATTATGATATATATGAGTTTAAATGCATGATATAAGAATGAATTTATTTTATTAAAAAACTATTTATAAGTATGAAATAGTATTTCTTATTTGAGTATTTTTTGAAAAGTTGATATGCAGTCTTAAAGATAAAATAATGAATTTTGGAAATTACTCATAAATCATGAAAAGTAATGTGATATTTCTAAATTAAATTATTATGGAATACATAGATAATATTTCTAGATATTAATAGAATTGTTGAATGACTGTTTATGTATGCATACTAATGGATGCCTGTCGTAGGGCATGGAAAAATAAAATTGTTTTCAAAATGAAACATAGAGGCTAACAAGAGTCATCTCATTTGAGGAGCTTTCTTTATTGTTTACTCACTTAATATAATTCACTTAAACTACTTATTTTTGGTTGTTTATATTTAATCTAGGAAATTAATGTAATTTAAATGAAATAAAAGATAAAACTAACATGAAATGACAATATGTAATTAGTGATGAAAGAACTTGGCCATTATAGCTTGGTTTGTGGGTTCCAACATTCTTCTAGTTGGTGTTTAAATTAAGTTTAAAAATTAAATTTTGATATCTCAATCATGAATTACTATTCTTTTACTTAGTGGTGTGAAATCTCAAATGCATTTAGAAATTTTTATTCTACCTCCTCTTGCAATAAAGGTCAATGTTATACCTCAATAGAGAGTGTGACATCTTCCAAGACCTGGCTCCACTATATGAAATTTCATCTACTGAATGGATCAACTCCATTGTATGAATTTCTTGTATCTAATAAAAGGAATGGAAAATATTTAATAAAGGAATAAAAATGAGTTTGAGTTCAGTGTCAAGGTGGAAGATCGCCACACCCGTGTACTGTTACTCTTTCCCATCACCAACTTAATAAAAAATAACAATTTAAATAAAAAATAAATGAAATTAACACATAATTCACCCCATCCATTCCTTGGATTAACCCATAATTTGTGAGGGTAGGAGGTAAAAGTGGTAGTATAATAAAGAAGAGAATAATAAAATAGATAAAATAAAATAAGAAAAGAAAAGAAAAGAAATATATAATTTATAAAAAATGTTAAAATAATAATAATAACAACAACAACAAAAAAACAATAATTATTACTATTATAATTAAAGAAGAAAAATGAAAATAATAAGAATAAAATGGTGGAACAAAGTAAAGAATGCATGAATTTATTAGAAATCTAAATTGCAATTGAAAACTAAAAAATAAAGAAAACAAAAAGAAATGAAGAAGAAAAATAAAGTTGGGATAAGGTTGTAGTAACCATCCTCTCTTGGAGGGATATCTCCTCTTTGGTGTCTTAGATGGTTTGGAAAGGTGGGGTTCACCTCTTTTTAAAGGTGATGAGGGATATTTTTGGTTCCAAAATATATCCTCTGAAAGTTTTCATGTGTTTCACGGAATAAAAAGATGATTTATGTGTGGAAACCTTCATAAAAGTTTTAATTGGTGTATTTAGAGTCCCTACAATGAATTGAAGTATATTTGGTCATTTTTAGAGAGATATATACCTGTTTTATGCTGATAATTTAATCGGCCCAGACATACTTACCATATTCCATGTATCTGGTTTCTTATGCATTAATGGCCTTTAAAATGGAAAATTAATGCATGGAATACTTCATGAAATATGTTAAGAAATATTTTTATCTACTAAAATAAAAATATAATATCATTTGGGTATTCCAATCAAGTGATATGGTCCCACCATCAAAACTCACTAGATCTATGAACAGTTTTGAAGGCCCAACTTGTGAGCTGGTTTTGGGCTTCCAAATGGTGGATTTAGCTTCGGGTGAAGAAGAATGAAATTAATCCGAGGATGTATAGAATCATAAAAATAAATAAATTCAATATTTAGATAGTTATATAATATTGTATGTTCTAAATACATAAATAATTTAAAATAGTTAAAATTTAAAATAGGTTATTTTTTTTGATTAAACACAAAATACCACTAAAATCACAAAACGAGAGAATTTGCCTTAGAATAATAGTTTTTTCGGATTAAAAATATTGATATTCAGTGTAAAATTATGTAAAATATGTTTTTTTTTCAATTCCCCCACACTTAAACCATGCTTGTCCTCAAGCGGAAAATCTCAATATTGAAAATCAGAGGGCACCAATGTTATCAATATTCAATTTTCAATGTAATAAACCCAAAAAACTATCAATATCAAATAAAAATTTCAAATTCCACATAAAATATCAATTAAATTTCCCATTTTTCAATGAAATAGTAAATTCATATATTTTACTTTTCTCATTAGAAAAAATGACGAAACTTCTCCTTTCATTAATTAAAGATCCTCAATTCATTATTAATAAACATGAGAAATAATGATCTACCACATTTTTTCAATATTATATCTCATCACTCATGATAAAATTCAAGTAGAGTTGTGCTAATATCATGAGAACATTCTACCTATCTAAAATTTTGTAAAACAACTAATTTATCCACCTTATAAAGATAGAAAGCAAAAAAAATCTTGATGTCCTACAATCAAGGTTCAAATGTCTCTGACTCTTAAGGTTGGTAGGACTTGATGTTAAAATTTAAATCTCAAAGAGGTGATTTATCTCTAAAATTATTAAGCAATATATTTAAAGTAAAAGTTTATTGACATTCTCCTATCTAATTAATATCAACTCCAACATCCACAATATTCCAAAGAAAAGATTGTGATCAGTTTAAGAATAATGAATGATTTTTACCCTCTCTTGAATATATATATATATATTATACTTTAAAATATTTTTTTTATATTTTTAAAAATGTTTATGATTAGAATAAACCTAAAATCCACCCCTAACCATGTATGATAAATATTAGAGGTCTAGTAATGGCAATTTTTGGTTTACCCAAACAAAACACTATTTTTTTCATTTTTTGGTTCTTTTTTTCATTTTAACTTTTTTATATTCAAGAGGTTAAAAATATAGTACAACAAATGATTCCACAAGCTTTTAAAATTACCAAAATAAGAACCCCCACATTTATTCCTTATAATGTAAATCATCTCGGTTACAATGATTCCATTTACCCCCACAATTCAACTGTAAAATATCTGGAAATTGCTAAGAGTAGGGTAGGAATTGATAAGAATGGATTAGAACATAGATCATCCTTACAAAGGTTATTAATGGTCATTTGGGGCTAAAGTATAATTGATTTAAAGGTGGACTTTAAAGATAATATATTTTCAAAAGATACCTCGATCATTTTAAATGTGTTTTCGCACATTCATAGCTTTGAAAATTTCAAATACAAGTCCTGGTTAGTTTCATTTCCCAAGATCACTTAAGAAATATTCATAAGAATAAATACGAAGAAAATTTTCAATAAATCCTCTTGGGAATGGGAAATATGATTTCAAAAAGTCACTCATGACATGACTAATAATAACAAATCAATTCAAATTAATATTAAAAATTTGAATAATGAAAAATGGTAGGGAAATTTTATTTACATGAATCAAATAATTATCTCAAATCATGAGTCCCAATTTCAATATCCATTCATCACTTTAAACATTAAATTTTCCATTTTACTCATTCAATTTCATTGACATTGAAATCTAAAACATGGAATCACTGGATTCCTAAGCTACTCATGCCTACAAAATAAGTCAATTAAAGCATGAATTCAATCATGGGAACACAATTATAGTTTAATACTCAAATAATGATTGAGATAATAATTTAAGTAGTTTAAAAGATAAAAAATAAAAGTGAATTCCCTTTTGAAATAATGATTAGTCCTCTTTCCTCATTGAATTTTTGGTGACTTCTTATGCTATTATGAACCTAAAAAGTAAAATTACACAATTAAGCACAATGATCAATTAATTTAAGCTAAAAAATATAAGAGGGAGTGAGATACATGGTGGAATAATAAAAAAATAAAAATAAAATATAAATTCCTAGAAAAAATGTAAAGATAAATCTCAGAATAACCCCCTAAATGGGCCCTGACTTCTTTTACTACCTCCATCAGGAAGTATTATATTTTATACATAATATTTCGTTGGATGAATTTTATTATATTTGAACCACCGCATATGGTTCCCTCCAGCTTGGACTTCTTCTTCTCAATCAATGAGGAATCTATGGATAGTGTACACCAAATCCACCCCCTTCATAATGTGGTACGAATTTCATGGCATGGGTAGGATATAGAATGGAACCTCATTCTCCTGGGTTTATACTTTTCAACCTTATATTCATTATCCAATGGAATATATAGATGTTATGTATTAAAATAATAATCAAATAGAGATTCAAAATTTAAATTTGAAGTATTAATTTTACAATCAGCTCTTTTAATGTAGGAAACTTTTTTCTCTTGTTCTTTTAGAAAAGTAACTTGGATCTCTTATTTTACTCCTTATAGTAAATATTCAACTTCTTTAGGGATATATAGGTGTTCTTTAAAAGGTGAATTTTATTTTTCCTCTTCATCCTCTAGGGCACAATACAAGTCACCCGATTTTGAAAATTCAAAACAGTTAGGCACAATATTCAAATTAGTTTCAATAATATCAAATGAGTTTGCGTTTAAAGAATTTATCTTCTACCTAATGTGGTTATACTTGAAAATATTATTCTATGGAAAGTACCTCTTGTAGTTGATCATCTATGGGTGGAGGTTGGTAGTCATGATCTTCCATATTCACTTTAAATTCCCCCACTTGGATGGTGTTTTCCTTTAAGGGTTCTAGACCTTATTCTATGAAAATTTTTGTAAGATGAAGTAGTTCGATACATTAATTCTAGAATTCATCAATCTCTTTTTGATATCCCTCATATATCTCAATAGGGAACCCCATTTAATCTATCTCTCCAATAAATGTTTGAGTGTGGATGAATTATTATTTAGGTGCCTCCACATTTACCTCCTTTGGTTCTTAAATTCAATGACGAGTGGTGAAATTTATTCCACCACTACATTAGGTTATTTCTCCAGTTCAGGGTCAGATTTATCCATTAATTCAAGAACATAGTCAAATTATTTTTCCATTTTCTCCCCAAGTCATCGAAAGAATTACTTATCCTTTCCACCTGATCATTTAAATCACTATAATAAACTTTTGGTTTTGATATTTCACCTATGAGTAATATTCCTGTTCATAATAATTATAGTTCAGATACATCATGATTTTTTTTGTTTTTTATAGAAAAAAAGAAAATAAAAATATATTTACAATGTTAAAATAAGAAAATATAAGTAAACTACTGATTGACTCCCAAGAAACAATTATGGTTTTGATGCACGCCTATCATAGGGCATGGAAAAAGAAAATTATTTTCCAAATATAGCATAAATTCTAACTAGAGTCTTATCAGTTGAGTATCTTTTTCAGTTGTTTACTAACTTAATCTAATTCACATAAACTACTTCTTTTTGTTTGTTTATATTTAAACTAGGAAATTAAAGGGATTTAAATGAAATAAAAGATAAAACTAATATGCAATGACAAAATGTAATTAGTGAAGAAAGAATGTGGAGTTTATGTTTTGGTTTGTGGGTTCTATACTTATCCTTGTTGGTGTTTAAATTAAGTTTTATAATTCAATTCTGAGATCTCATTCATGAATTGTTATTTTTTTTATTTAGTGGTGTGAAATATTAAATGCATTTAGGAATCTTAATTCTAACTCCTTCTATAATAAATGTTAATGTTACACCTCAATAGAGAGTGTGGCCTTTCCAAGACATGACTCAATTACATTCCATTTCATCTACTGAATGGATCAAATCCATCATATGAAGAGCTTGTATCCAATAAAGGGGGGGGGGGATTTAACAAAATAATAGAAATGTTTTTGAGTTTAGTGTTGTGGTGGATTATTTCCACAACTATGCACTGTTACTCTTTCCCATAACAAACCTAATAAAACATAATAACATAAGTGATCAATAAATGAAATTACCACATACCTTCCCCGATCCAAGCCTTGGGTTAGCCAATCATTTTTTAGGGTGAGAGGCCATGATTTTAAGATGATAAATAAGATAAGAATAAGAGAGATAAAATAAAATATAAGAATAAAAAATAAAAAATATAATTTATAAATAATGTTAAAATAATAATTTTAATTATTCATATTACTATTATAATTAAACAATAATAAAAAATATAATAAGAAGAAAATGGTGGAACAAAGTTAAGAATGCATGATTTTATTATAAATCTAAGTTTAAATTTAAAACAAAAAAAATAAAGGAAACAAAAAAATGAAGAAGAAAGAGAAATGTGGGAGAAGGTTGCAGTATCTGACCTCTGTCAGTGGATATCTCCTCCTCAGTGCCCTGGATGGTTTGGGAAAGAGGAGTTAACCTCCTTTTAAAGGTGAGGAGGGATATTTTTGGTTCCAAAATCTATCCTCTAATTTTTTTACGTGTTTCACCAATTAAATGGTAGATTCACCTATAGATTCCTTCATCATATTATTTAATTAATGACTTTTTCATCTCTCCCCCAAATTTAAATTTATTTGTCCAAATTTAGATAGTGTTAGGCGAGTTTCACACTGATAATTTAATATGCCTAGATAGACTCTCTATATTCCATGTATCCAGATTCCCATGCATTAATGACATTTACAATGGATAATTCTCATGTGGCCCCCTTGATTAAAGTTATTAATAAATGTCTTGTGCACCTCCACTATAAATTTCATCTCATTTGGGTAGCCCAATCAAGAGATATGGTCCCACAAAAAAAGTCACCAAATCTTTAAATAGTTTTGAAGGCCCTACTTGTGATATTGTTTTGGGCTTCCAAATGGTGAATTTAGCTTTGGGCCCAGTATAATGAAATGAAGCTCAACATGTATATAATAATAAAAATAAATAAATTCACAATTTTGTTGTTGTAGAATATGTTATTTACAAAATATATAAATAATTTAAAATATCTAAAATTAAAAAAGGCCATTTTTTATTGAGCTCCAAATACCACTAAAATCATAAAATGTGAGAATTTACATTAAAATAACACTTTTGTGGGATTAAAAACATTTAAATTCAAAGTAAAATTATGGAAAATATTTTTTTTCTATAACTTAAAATGATATATGGTGTGTTAAATAATACTATTTTACTCAACCTATTATTGTACATTATTTGTTTAGATTATTCTAATTCACTTTATAAATGATTTTAATTTAATTATGTTTTGTATTAAGTACATTTTGTGTTATGCATGTTTGAATTTTCAAATGGAATTAGAGTATTACGGAACCCACTTTGGGTTGATTTGTATTTGTTGTTAATAAGAATGAAGTTATGGTGCATAATTCCCACACATTTTAAGAAGATAATCATATAAGAAGCATGAAGTACCCTGGAACATCAGAAGTTTGGATAAAGAGATTGGTTATTATTCTATCATGTTTGATTATGCTAAAAAAAGTTTTCAGTTAGGAGGAAGTTGAAATTGAGGGACTTCCATGAATAATTATAAAGTTAGATGTTTGTGATACTTCTTATATAATTATTTAGGATATATTCACATATGAAATAAGGATGTTTAAGGATGTTTAAGGAAATACCATTTGATTATTTTAGATCTATTTAAATTATAAAAATGTTTAGTAAGTGATTGAGTAGTTCCCAACAATAATATTGTATAAAGAGTATTTATTTAGAAGAGATGGTTAGAATCTGAGGTTATTTCTACTTTTAGTTTAAATTAAAGATTTCGGAGTTGGGAAAGTTGAGTAATTAGAAGCTAGTATACAAGACCGTGAAGTTAATGATTCAAAACCCAAGGTTTATTGTTATAGGGGAAAGAGTTTAAAAATTGAGAAACTCGAAGTTAAGACTTTAGAAGTAGTGATTTTGAAGATAGGTTGAGGTAGTAGAGAATCATTGAAATAGTCTAATGATAATTTATATGCTATAAAATCCTTATAATTATTAAATAAATTATTGAATATGATTTAAGATTATTAAAAAGTGATTTATTGTTTGAGATGAACTAGACTTGTTAAAGATTCCATGAGAAGTTTTGAAGTGATTTCAATGTGATTCTAATAATTATAGACTTCATATGTAATATACTTATGTATTACTTAGAACATAAGAATTGTAAAAGGAAAAAACCTTACATAAGGGTCCCTTTACCCAATACGCACGAAGCACTAAGATCCATAAAAGAAGAAATAGAAAAATTATGTAGAATCTACATTGGTTACATGAAATATTTTATATGGTATGTAAGATATTTCTCAAGTGTAAGATAAATTATTTATAGATATGACAAATGAATAATTATTATGTGGTATATAAGATATTTAAATGAAAATGTTTTATATTTTCCAAATATTCTACTACAATACAATAAAAGAAATATCTTATGTTGATACATAATATATTTGAGATATATGTAAGATATGTTTTATGGATCATACTATAATGTGGAGAAAGGAAAAAAACATACATCTATACATAAGATATTTAATGCTTACATAGCATATTTTGAGATTTTAAGGACCCAGATCCATGTGTTCTAGCCCTTTGTGTGTTTCCAAGGCTAGAGAAGCTCAAAATAGGATTAGAATAAGTCCATAGGGGTTAGGATGTAAAATGTTGGAGGAAGGGTAAATACCCAACATGTAAAGATTACACACTATATAAGTGTGGTTCATGGATTTTTGAAGTAGGATCATGAGATAATAAATGACCTGTTAATATTTAGGGTTAAATAATAAAAAGGAGATGCACTTTTTGGTTGATTTATGACCCTTGACATTTACACGATGTGTAAATGGTTTACACACCATGTAAATATATGATGCATTGATTTTATATATGTTTTCAGCTGCTTAGGTTTATTAAACACTACATCTGCTCTTATTTTCCTGCATCCAGTGGTTCCCTTTTATTCATTCTAGAGATTCCTTTTTTGGGGATCACTACTTGGGATTCCATCTTCAATATGTGGTGATCTGTGTCGATTCAAGGTGCATTATTAATTAGTTTTCTAGAGTTTTCTCTCGGTTTGATCATGTTTCATACAGTATCTTCTTTCAATGCTATGGAGTTTGATCTCCGATGTTTGTAATAGGGTTTCTCTTGGTTGTCCTTGGTGTAGTTGTGCAGCAACATCCTTATATGTATGTAGTTCTTGCGGGAGCGGTGATCGAAGATCCACAACATAGTCCATTCTCATGCACAGAACGTTGATGGATTTTGAGGTAAGGGATTAATTTCTTTTCTATTTATTTATATACATTAATAAATTGATCATTATTTATCATTTTTTATGCAAATGAAAGTTACATAATAATTATTGAATCATATTTAAGAAATTAGACAGTGATTGCATTTTTCTAATGTTTTTTATTTACACCTTGATAGGGGTTTGCCTCATGATTTTATAGATAGTGTTATATCTATTACTTTCTTGTTAGATTTTATATTTATGCTATGAATTATCATGTTGTTATTTATGGAAATATTTACTTAAAGTAAGGATGGAATTAATTGATAATTAATTGGCTTAAGAAATTAAAGAGGCATGTTTGTAATCCAGTGGTCAATGTAATTTGATAAATAATATGAAGCATGTCTATGATTGTTGTTGATAATAAATAAACAACATGTTAATTTATACTTATCTAGGTTTTTTTAAACTAGGAATAAATGTTAAGATCATGTTTTTCCTTTAATTTCATTTAATGCTTGATGCTTTAGGTTGCCCGTAGATAGAACCTATTAATACATGAATTGGTTAATTGAAGATGGAATAAGAACTAGTTGTTTGATATAGTTGTTTTTAGGGCATGATTTTCCAATTTTCTTGAGAAGTCCAAGTTCTTTATTTTGGATCCATGAGATCTCATTTTCAAGAGAATGCTAAATAACTTATTTTGAGGGAACAATTTCCCCGTTGATCACATGTTTTTTTCTAATATTTTTTTGATGTGATTTGGATACAAGCCTATTTTGTGATCCTGGTATATATGATTCTAGAGGTATTTTGTCATATAGGGAAAGTATTCCCTGGTATGTTATGAGATCGATATGGCTAAGCCTAGGATAGCTGACGAATGATGCGAAAATAGATGATTCCTATGATGGTGAGATGCGTTGGTATAAGCATGTGGTGGTCAAGGATGGAGCCAAAGGTGATAGACTGAGTTAAATATGAGAATAACCATTGATGATATGTTTAGAGATGGTATTATCTCTTACGAATCTATTTAATTGATGATGGACAAGTTTATTTTTTATGTGCATTCTTTTCCCCACTACTTAAGGTATATGGAGCTGCTTGGTTTCATGTTTCCTCTTAGTGGTAGATTTGGATGGTTTTCCTAGAGTACCCAGATATGGAATGATGATAATAATGAATAAATAAATGTTTAAACAATGGTGTTGGTTGATGAAAAAATTATTAATGTTAAACGATGTTAATATTAATAAACCATGAACTTGGTTTGAATTATTATTAGAGGGCCTGGAATTTTTTCTTAATAATTAATATAATGTAATTTGGATTAATGTGACAAGTTAATTAATGGTTAATGAATTAATTATTAAAATTAATTAATAAAAATTAAATAATAAATTTAATTTGTCTCTTTTATATGATTGTGTGCTTATAGGATATCTAGTCTTAGCAATGGTAGTTAGTAGTCTGAGCGACATTAACTGAAGTTGAGTCTAATACTAGGTTATTTCCATAGTGTTCTTATGAGAAAAACTATATCCTATATATTATATGATTTCATACACTACCTACCCATTTTTCTTAGGGAAACTAACACTCAGTGGACTCTAGGAGGGTGTTTTCGCTAACATCCTAGTGGGATAATGGATGGATAACTACCCCAATGGGTCCCGATCTTTTCTCTGGGTAGTTACTTATGCTGGTATGCACATAGGTTATTTTAACCATATTTGTATGTAGAAGGCTATGACAGATTTTGGGTATTTCACACACATGTATTATAGGATATAGTTTCCAGCTGATTAGTTTAGGTATGATGTGTATATGATGTGATGGCATGAGGTACTTACTCAGTGTATGTGATATAATGGATTGAGGTATAATATTTGATGTATGATATGCATTATACAAGATGTGATGGATTATGAAAACTACTTGGTTTATATGTATGGTTATGTGGATGGGATAGAGTGGTTATGTGAGGCACATGGTGCATGTTGGTAATCCATGACCATGTTTTTTTGGGCCAACTTACTTTTGGAGAGAGATGCATTGGATGTGCGACGTTGGGGAAGAGTGGAAAACTAGTGGGGAATCATGTTAGGGGTACCCTTTATTTTTTATTGTTATATTAGATTCTATATTGTATGTGTTACATAGTGAGAGTTATCCATGGTGATGTTGGGAACTTTTTATACCTGTTTAGGTGACTATTTAGTTTCACTATTGTTCACAATGATTTAGCACACTTTATTTCTCTTTTTCATGAGAGGCTTCTGGGAGGATCATACTGAGTACATTTTTATGCTCACCCTATATATATATAAACTGTTTTTCATGTCAACCAGAGTAGGTTGATGACTAGGATGAATATTACTAGCTTAGGGTTTAGGTGGAGTTATTTAGGCATCATGGTCATCGTCGTCTTTACCTTTTTGGTACTTATTGTTTTCCTTTAAGTTGTTTAGTACTGTATGAAATTGTATTTTTTAACATAGGTTATATATATATATATATGTCTGGGCAGGTGTGGGTTGTTATATCCCTATTACATCTCTCTTCTGCATGTTTCTCTTAGAGGGAAATTTTATCCATACACATATTTACTATAACATCAGTTCTCTTCATAAACACAGGGCCTATTAGAGGTGGGACTAAAGCAGTCACCATCTCCATCCCCTCATTGAGGTATCTTTTTGGGGAGGGGTTCATGATAGAGTTGTATCAAAGGATTAGGTTTGAGGGATAAGATGGAGGTTGGAGTTTGGCATAGGTGATGTTTAATGGGTTCGTAGGGTGATGATGTCAGCTATGTTTAGTAAGAAATGTAAACATGGGATAAAAGATAATACATGAGTATTTTGGGCCCCCTTGTGATCTGATGCATGAAAATTTAAGTTTACTGAGCCTAATATACAAAGTGATACTAGTTGTAGGGTAGAAAATTAGGAAAGGATCATGCATCATTCATTTTTGAAGATGTGTTTGAGATGGGTAGACCTTAGGATATGTGAAAAACTTAACAAGATAATAAAATTAATTAACTAATCAAGGTTAAATATACAATATTCTAGTTTTAAGAGTCTAACAAGTTTGTTCTTTTTGTAGGAATGACTCCAGGACGACCTCCTCATCATGTTCATGCCAAATATGTTAACCAGGATGTGCCAACAGATCGTCGCAAATTAGATTTCAATGACAATGAAACTTATAGTAGGACACTCTAAGAGTTTTTTTTCTAGAGTCTAAAGATGTATGAGGGATATGTTTCAGATTCAGTCAAAGAATACTAGTTGGAAGAGGCTGAGATAGCTTTCAATTTTATTTTTTCTCAGTAGGGTCACTAGGTTTTTTTGGCCATGATGATGCTGCATAGATCAGTGAGGCAGTGGTGGTTCTTATTCCTTGAGTATTGGGAGGAGTTAGTAGTCTCATGTATGAAGTTCTCAGAGTAGTTTAGGTTAGAGTTTATTTATTTGGCTGTGAAGGAATCCAGTCACCAGGATCTGGTTACCCTTCAGCAAGGGAGCTCTAGTGTGTGAGAGTTTATGATCTATTTCAAGACCCTTATGTGATATTCATCAAACATATTTCCAGATGAAGAGGCTAGGGCAAGGAATTTCGAGGATGCTTTTCATCTTGATATCATGCATTAGGTCACCCTGTTTATAAAAAATACATATCTAGAGGTTTTGGAGAGAGTAGAGGTTATAAAGAGATAACTGTCTAGAAGTATTCATGAGAGGGGAGTCATCAAGAGTCTTTATGAAGTAGAGATATAGTCAGGGTTCATAGTTTTCAGGATATATGTGTTTTCAGTCAGCCAATGGTCGGTCACATCCCACATCATCTCATTTATCTGGGGTCGACAGATCTCATACTTATGTGAAATGATCATACATGTTTTTTTCATATAAATTACAAGGTAATCAGTGGTGAGAGTGCCTAACATTTTTGACCAGTACGTGTGTTCCTGTTTTTCTTCTTCATTTTCCTCCCTTGAGGTAGTTTTAGTTGAGGTAGAAGTAGTAGTGTGCTCCATTTTGGGATCAACTGAGAGGATATAGGGTAGGTAGAGGAGAACCCTGATATGCTCCTCATCCTCAGAGAGCAGAGTGCGTTGTGGAGAATTTCGTTAGGAGGGTTAGATAGGCTGTAGAGTGGGTCATGATCAACATTATGATTTATAATTTCTAGAAACAAGTGAGCTAGACATTATTCTGGTACCCTTTTCCTTTTTTCTATTTAGGTACATGCTTTTTTTTTATTTCTGGTGTGACACACTTCTTTATACCACCTTGCCTTGTCCATGCTTTCGGACATGATGTGGAGACTCTTACAGTTCCCTTGGCATTTTCTATGCATGTAGGAGGTAAATATGACATGTATGATGTGTGTTGATACTATGAGCTAGTGATGGGTCATCACCAATCTTAAATAAATTTCTAGATATATCCATATGAAATCATCCTCAGCATGGATTAGTTGTATTCAGTTCACTCTATCATGGATTGATTCTAAAGGTAGGTTGTGTTCTATGATGCTAATGGAGATCTAGTGATTCTTGTTATCATGAGAGACCCTTAGATGGGTCTGAGGAATATTTCGTATTTTTCATATTTTATGTCTAAGTTCTTGCTAAGATCATCATAGGTTCAACAATTGGTGTTTCCCCGGGTTTTAGAGGAGTACCCTAATACTTTTATAGAGGTGTTTGTAGCATTACCCCTTGATGGGAGATCAAGTTTGGGATTGAGATACAACTAGAAGTGTCTCTTATTTTGATGTCTCTATATAGGATGGTGCCTTATGAGTTGCGAGATTTATGAGTACATCTCAATGGTTTATTATATAATGGGTTTTTTGGCCAAGTGTGACACCTTGGTGTACAGTAGTTTTATTTATAAAGAAGGAAGACGAACGTTTGTGCCATTGTATCGATTATCATCACCTGAACCAAGTGATAGTGAATAAATTCTATCCTCTTCCTTGGATTAATGATTTATTCGATCAGTTGAAGAGAGAAAGTTGGTTCTTGGAGATTGATTTTTGGTCAGGATATCATCAAATGTGGGTAAAGTGTGATGATATTTTGAAGACTTATTTCTATTTTTTATAAGCATTATGAGTTTTTTTGTGATTATATTTGGTGTGATGAATGCTCTACCGATGTTCATGGGATTTATGAATGTATTATTCAGAGAGTTCTTGGATAAGTTCATGGTGGCTTTCAACAATGACATCCTTGTGTACTATGCGTTAGAGGAGGATCTTGGAGATCATCTGTGTGCTGTTTTGGGAGTTCTTCATCATGAAAAGAGGTTTAGAAAGCTATTTAAGTGTGATTTTTGGGATTGTGAAGTCCGTTTCTTATGGTATGTTGTGTCCCAACAGTTATTATCTCTAGATCCTTTTAAGATAGAGGCAGTTGTGTCTTGGAAACCCCCTAGATAATATAAGAGGTGGAGGGTTTCCTTGGTCTTGTAGGATATTATAAAAGATTCATAACCAATTTCCCCATATTGTGACTCCTATGACAGTCTTGACATAGAAGGATCAAGAGTTCTTGTGGACTGACTAGTGTTATGAGGATTTTTATTACCTAATGGAGAATTTCTTCAATGCCACAGTCCTTTGGTTTCCAGCAGAAGGAGTTTCGTTTGAGGTTTTATGTGACACTCATTATCTTGGATTGTGATGCATTCTAATATATATTATATCAGTTTTTTATGGTTCATGTTTATTACATCTCAATAAGAATAACTATTCCACCCATGATCTTGATTTGGAAATCGTGGTGTTTTTTTTGAAATTGTGGAAACATTACCTCATCAATGAGCGCTTTGTGGTTTTTACCAACCGTAAAGGTTTGAGTTATGTCTTCTACCAACATGACTTGAACTTACATCAGCATCTATAGAGGGAATTATTATAGGATTATGACTTTAAGATTTTTTATATACTAAGAAATGAAAATTTTGTAGCCGATGCACTGAGCAGGAAGTCACATAGTGATGCCGTGTGTAAATCTGGGGATTCAAGGAGAGTTCTAGAATAATTCTCAGTGATTCATATTGACATGGGAGAGGTTAGAGGTATAGATTTTCTTTTCCAAATGATAGTGTAGTCCTCTTTGGTGTAGTAGGTGGAAGAGTCCCAGTTGGGTGATTTTGAGGAGGAGGTCTAGAGAGATCGAGTTTCTTTTGGAAACTCCCCTGATGGATGGTCTGAGTATGGACAACACCAAGTATTATTCTAGGGAAGTATTTTATTTTCATTAGAGATGTGTGATATGGTTACTCATTAGTTACATAGTTCACCATTGGCGGTACATCCCTTCATGATGAAGATGTACCGACTGTTTAGAGGTTATATTTGGTGGCCTGAGTTGAAACATGCAGCAGTAGAGATGCTAAAGGCCATGCATTGTGTCCTTGGTTGGTTGATCCAGCCATTAGATTCTCCCTATTAGAAGTGGGAGATAATATAAATGGAATTAATTATTAGTTTACTTGAGTTTAGGGACGCTATGATGCTTTATGGGTGATATTGGATTTTTTAATGAAATCATCCCAATTTATAGCAATTAGGGATTCAAGCTCATTGGAGGTTTTATCAAGGTAGTATATGGAGGATGCATTTTGAGACCACAAAGTCTTGAGGAAATTCATCTATGATTGGGATTCTCATTTTATCTCCAAGATATGGAGAGGGCTTCAACATGATTTTGGTTATTAGTTATGACTTAACACTACATTTCATCCACAAACATATAGTCAAATAGAGTGGACCATCAAGACTCTTGGAGACATGTTGTGCTCTTGCGTCTTGGATATCAGAGGCTTGTGGGTGAAGAACCTTCCCTTCTCTGAGTTTTCTTACAATAAAAGTCTCCACTCCACCATTGGTATGGTGATATTTGAATCTATTATCCTGGAATTGTGTTAGAGAGGCAACAATTATCATGACATAACTACTATAGAATATAATAGAAGTTGTTTAGGTAATTCAAGATAGGATGAAAGTCATGTAGTATTATTATAAATCCTTTTTGGATCATAATAGGTGACCTCTGTAGTTTTATTTTTGAGATCACATATTTTTGAAGGTGACTCCTCATCATGGGAAGTGAAGGTTTGGTCATGGGAGTAATATTTCTCCCTAGTTTGTTATACAATTTAAGGTGTTGGCTCATGTTGAATCCATGGAATATCATACTGAACTTCCCCCCACATATGAGTAGGATACATGATATTTTTCATGTGTCATAGATCTATAATTTTCTTTATGATGAATCCAATTTCATATATTGGAGAAAGATTGATGGTGGAGATGATGCAACCTTATAGGAGCATCTTATGGTGGTCTAGGACTTCCAAGAGAAGGTGATGTGTGGGCATAATATTCCCTTGGTTTGTTCCTTGTGGTGGCATGATGTCTTGAAGGAGAGTTCATGAGAACATGAGATGTAGATGCATGCTCATTACCCTGAGCTATTACATGTCTTGATATTCTCTTGTAACTTTATTCCTTTGTGCATGTTGGATTTTATGGTTTATTAGATGGTTTCCTATTGTCAAATTTTGTGAATTTAATATCATTTGAGAGTTACCTCTCTATTGAGAGTATTTAAGAGTTGGATGCAGTTGTTGTGTAGTTTTGTGCTTGTTCCTCTAGGGAGGTGGTTGAGCTCATGTGGTAGATAGATCACTGTTTCCGACACTTTCCATTTGGGCGTGCACCTCCGTCACGCAGAGGACGTGCGTCTTGTTGCCCCACATTCCCACTTTCCAGAGGTGGTCAGCATCCACTCCTTATTCAGGGACGTCTACTCCTTCATCGAAACGGGATGATGGGATGTCAGTTCTTCCATCCATGGATTCCTCCTCAGAGCTCGTCACCTAGTCGGGGTCTCCCTCATAGATTAAGTCATGGTTTGTGAATCTCATTCCTGGTGCCATACCTTCATGGACACCGGTTAATTACAGTACTTCTGGAAGGACATTCCATAGGGCCCTGACATGGTAGCAACCTTCAGTCAGAGTAGATTACTACATTAGGCATGTCGGGTCATCGCTGGATGCGTGGACATCGGGGAACCTATGTTCTTTCTCATAAGAGGGCATCTCAAGGGTGAAAAACCCGAGGCGTCCCATGTTGGATGTGGGGAATCATATGACATAGTCATGTCTCCAAGGTTTTCCTTAGCTTCCCATGTTTAACACGAGGCAGAACGCGAGTTTAACATCTTGCATAGACAGTTACACCAAAGGCATTCCATCCAAGGTTTTCCTCAGGTATCTCATGTTTAATATGAGGTAGGCCGCGAGTTTAATGTCCTGCGGAGACAGTTACACCAAAGGAATTTCATCCGAGGTTTTCCTCAGGCTTCTCATGGTTAACATGAGGTAGACCGCAAGTTTAACATCTTGCGGATACGGTTACACCAAAAGCGTGTCATCCGAGGTTTTCCTCAGGAATCTCATGTTTAACACGAGGTAGGCCGTGAATTTAACATCTTGCAGAGATGGTTACGCCAAAGGCATGTCATCCGAGGTTTTCCTTAGGCATATCATGTTTAACGCGAGGTAGGCTGCGAGTTTAATGTCTTGCAGAGACGGGGGTGAACCGACTTGAAGGAGGTCTAAATGACCGGGTGATGGGCTTGAACCTCATGGAGTCTACCTACGTACCATGCCTTAGCTTGGATCAAAGTCCCCGTAGTTCGGGATAGGTTGGGACTTATGCTCTGACATGGCCTATGGTGGTGGTGAACTGACGTGAAGAAGGTCATAACAACCAGGTGTTGGGATTGAACCTCATGGAGGCTTCCTACGTATCTCTGTGGCAGGGAATCAAAGTACACATAGTTCGGGATGGGTTGGGGCTTACACTCTGAGGTGGCCCATGGTGGTTGGGGCCTGAACCTCAAATAGGCTTCCTACATACCATTCCTTAGCATGGAGCAAAGTCCCCTTAGTTTGGGATGGATGGGGCTTACACTCTGACATGGCCCATAATGATGGATGGATGGGGCTTACGCTCTGAGGTGACCCATAATGATGGATGGATGGGGCTTATGCTCTGAGGTGGCCCACAGTGGAGGATAGATGGAGCTTACGCTCTGAGGTAGTGCATAGTGGTGGATGGATGGGGCTTACGCTCTGAGGCGGCCCATAGTGGTGGATGGATGGGGCTTACGCTCTAAGGTGGCCCACAATGGTTGGTGAACCGACGTGAAGAGGTCGGAACAACCAGGTGGTGGGATTGAACCTCGTGGAGGCTTCCTACGTATCCCCGTGGCAGGTAATCAAAGTCCTCATAGTTTGGGTGGATAGTTTAATGTCATGCGGGACGGGGCCATTTGGGGCTTATGCTCCGAGGCGGCCCATGGTGGTTGGTGAACCAACATGAAGAGGTAGGAACGATCGGGTGGTGGGATTGAACCTTGTGTAGGATTCCTATGTACCATGCCTTAGCACGGATCAAAGTCCTCGTAGTTCGCTATAGGTGGGGGTCAGGGTCGGTGCTCACTCTAAGCTCACATGAGTCATGCTCAGTGTGAGAAACAAGAGGTTACAGGGACTTGACGATCACATCACAAAGGGTGTTTCCGTGAGAAGTGAAGACGGGCTTACGCAAGGAAGCTGCCCGGATGCCGCTATGGAGTGGCAATGATGGATGGGGATTACACTAGGAAGATGCCCAGGTGCCACTATGGAGAGGAAATGGTGGATGGGGTTTATGCAAGGATGCTGCCCGTTCTGGTGGATGCTGACATAGGAGACAGGTGAGAGGGTTTGGATGAGTTACTTGAGGAATGGTTCCACTGAAGGTACCTGGGGAATTGATGTTGAGAATCTCGACTCACAACATAGGAAATGAATTAAGAGGAATATGTCGAGTCAAGGTGTTTCATGGTGTGTGGAGGAGTATCTCAAATCATTGTATTCCGTAGATGGAAGATGGGTGCGCATAAGGGTGCAATAGAAAATCCCGACGTCCCGGCCTGAAAAATTCACGGTGCGACTCTCCATTTTCCATGAGGACGTGGGGGCGCAGCCCCCGCGGTATGGACCGGCGAGTGAAGGCATGGATACTACTGCGAGCAAGTAGGGAGGCGTGTGCGCAATTGAGGCTGTTACATGGAAAACACCGGGTCGACACGCAATAGGGGTGCCGGGCGCGCAATACCAGACGCGAGCGCACAATAAGAGGTCATGCACACAATGGGGGGGGATTGCATGCAATAGGTGTTTTTGCGTGCAATAGGAAGTGGCACACACAATAGCAAACAATTCCGCGCAATAGGACCGGTTCAGCACTAGGGCGTGAGAAATTGGGCCTAGTGGCACTAATGCGAGCAAAAATTATGCATCGCATGAAAAACTGGGAAGGTTGGCCCTTTTCCATGAAAAAATAATATTTTTTGTGCCAGAGGGAGGTTTTTCCGCACAGGCGCGGAAAATTGGGACTTACGCGCATCAGAGCGGCGACCGACCTCCGGGGTCCCCCCCCGAAGAAGGGGGGGGGGGTGCCCTTGTATTTATAGGCGGAAACTCGGGAGGCGGTGCATGGAAAATTCCTCGCGCGCGCAAAGGTTTTTCCACAGTCAAGTCGGTGCGCATAAAATTCTGCGTGCTCAAGTCGAATTGTGTAAAATTCCGCACGTGCAAAGGGTTTTTCATACAAGACTCCTTTTTTACACGCAAACCCATACTTTGCCCCAAAACCGTCCCGGATGGCCATTTCCAGCAGTCCAACTTCAAACAACCATAAATTCTGATCCATAACTCCATTTGGGCTCCACGACTAGTCAAATCAAAGATTTAGGAACGAGCTACGCTCCAGGATCCTTTTTGGGAACGTTTGGAAAATCTTGGGGATGCATTTTTCGGGGTCAACAATCATTGAGAGGTATCTCACGGGGTGGCTACTCAGATGACCCCTTCTTGTTTCCACTGTTTTTTTGGTTTGGGATTCTTGAGGATGATAATTTTTTGATAGGTATATAATGAAAGGGCCTAAATCCATGTGGTCCAACCCTTTGTGATTTTCCAATGATAGGGAAGCTCAAAAGTTGCTAGAAATAATTCTGAAGGGGTTCGGCTGTGAAATGATGGAGGCATTGTGAATACACGACATGTAGAGATTACACACCATGTAAGTGTTGTTCATAGATTGTTGATGTAGGTTCATAGGATGATACATGATGTTTAACTATTCAAGGTTAAATAATAAAATGGTAACATGTTTTTTTGGTGATTTATGACCCTTGACATTTACATGATGTCTAAATGGTTTACACACTGTATAAATCTCTGATGTAGTGATATGATAAACATTTTTATCTTCTTGGGTTTATCATACCCTATTAATTCTCTCATTTTCCAACAACCAAACGATCCCTTCTAGGTATTTTGGATATTCCTTTGATAGGGATCAATCCTTGGTCTTCCGTATTCAATCCTTGGTGATCAGTGTTGATCCAAGGTGTCTTCATCCACCATTTTCTAGAGGTTTCTCCTAGTTTGATATGATTTCCTCATGTATGTTCTCACCATGCTATGGCATTTGATCTCTTATGATTCTAATGGGGTATCTCTTGGTTTTTGTTGATGTGGTTGTGAAATGGTATTGCCATATGGATACAATTATTGTAGTTGAGGTCATAAGAGATCTGTAATGTGATCTGTTCTCATGTGAATAATATTGATGACTTTTGAGGTAGAGGGTTTGTTACTTCCCAATTTTTTATACAATCATAAATTTATAACGACTTATCCCTTTTTATGGAATTGAAATTTACCTAATAATTATTTAATCATATTAAAGAAATTAGATAATGATCTCATATTGCTGATGTTGTTACTTTATATTGTGATATCGGGTTGCCTCATGATTTGATAGAAAGTGTGATATCAATGTTTTATTGTTATAATGTTTGTTTATGAAATGGATTATCATGTTGTTCTTGATAGAAATTGGTAAATAATAAAAATATTTAATTAATTGATAATTAATTGGCTTAATAAAATAAAGTGGCATGTTTTTAATTTAGAGGATAATAAAATTTGACAAATAATGTGGAGAATGTTTATTCTTATTTTTGATAATACATAAAAGACATGATAATTGAGAATGTTATTTCTATTGGCTGGTTGAAACCAGGAATAAATGTGAAGAGGATGTTTTTCCTTTAATCGCTTGTTATAGATTTATGCTTTAGGTTTCCCATAGTTAGACCTTGTTAATAACTAATTTTTTAATTAAATATGGAATAAGAACCATTTGTGTGATAAAGTTGTTTTTAGGGCCCAAGTCACCCATTTTCTTAAGAAGGATGCGTTCCTTGTTTTGGATTTTGAGATCCCATTTCCATAAGAAGTCTGAATGCCTTATTTTGAGGGCCCAATTGCCTTATTGACTGTTTTCTTATTTCTGTTATTTTTGTGATGTAATATGGATACAAGTCTGTGTTGTGAGCCTGGTATGTATGATCATGGAGGGCTATTGTGATATGGGCCAGGGAGGCCCAGATGTGTTTTGACCTTAGTATGCCTAAGCCTAGGATTGGTGACAGATGATGTAGTAGCATATGACGCCTATGATGGTGAGATTCATCGGTATATGAATGCGGGTGTTTGGGATGGATCCTAAGGTGATGGAGTAGGATAAATATGGTCTTACCTATTGATGAGATTATGATTTCTTGTAGGGTCACTAATTAATATGTTTAATGGATGATGGATGAGTTTCCTGTTTTAACTACATTATTTCCCCACTGCTTGATGCAGTAAAAGGTTCTTAGTTTCATGTTTCCTATTTGTTGTAGGTTATGATTGTTTTCCGAGATTACATGGAAATGTAATAATTTTAATAGTGAATATATAAATGTTTAATCCATGGTTTTGTCTGATGATGGAATTTAAATGTTAAAATATGTTAATCTATATAAACCGTGGAATTTGTTTTAATTATGCATGGAGGGCATGCAATTTTTTTCTTATTATAAATGTAATGAAATATAATTCAAAGAATATTATTATAACTAGTTAGATAGTGGTTAATGAATTAATTAATGGAATGAATTTATATATTTTAATGAATTAATTTAATATGGATCTTTTATATTCTTGTGTGCCTATGGGATATCTTGTCTTAATAGTGGATATCGGGAGTCTGATCGATGATAGATGTAGTTGAGCCTAAAACTAGGTCATTCCCATCGCGGTGTTGTGAGATATATTATATAATATATATTCTATGATTTTATACTCTTCCCCACCCATTTCATTTAGGGAAACTGATACCTAGTGGACTCTAGGAGGGTGTTTTCCCTAAAACCCTATTGAAAGAATGGATGACTGACTAACCCTCTAACTCTGCTCCCTTCTCTTGGTAATAACTTGTGATGATATAAAAAATGGTTAGTTTTACCATATATGTATGTAGAGGGAAGTTATGGACTGTGGTTATTTCACAAACATGTATTATCATTATAGTATCCAAAGTATTATTATAGGTATGACGTGTATAGACTGTGATAGATTAAGGTACTTACTCAATGTAGGGGCTGTAATGGATTGATGTATAATCCTTGATGTTTGATATACATCATACATGATGTGGTTGATTTTGAAAACTTCTTGGTTACTATTTATTGTAATGTGAATGGGATGACATGGTTATGTGATTCACAAGGTTCTTGTGGTGTATCCTTGACCATGTGTTTTTTGACCATATTACTTTTGGAGAGAGATACTCTAAACATGCGACGTTGGGGAAGAGTGAAAAACCCGAGGGGAAGTGGTAGAGGGGTACCCATTATGTTTTATTGTTATATTATATGCTATCTTGTATGTATTAATTAGGGAGAGTTATCCATGGTGAGGTCGGTAACTTAATATATGTGTATAAGTGACATTTTAGTTTCATTGTTGTTCACTATGCTTTAGTATGCTTTCTTTATCTTATGCATGAGAGGCTCTGGAGAGGATCCTATTGCTTATACTATTATACTAAACCTACATCTATATAATTTTTTTTTCAGGTCTTCCAAAGTAGGTTGGTGATTGGGAAGTATATTACTATCTTAGGGTTTAGTAGAAGTTGTTTGGGCTTCATGGTCATTGTCGTCTTTACCTTCTTAGTACTTGTAGTTTTACTTTCTATTTTTTAGTACTTTATGAAATTTCATGTTTCCAATTAGGTTTCATTTATATATATATATGTACATGGAGGTGTTAGTTTTTATATACTTATTATCTCTCTCTTCATCAGGTTTCTATTATAGGGTAATGCCACCCATACATTTGTTTATTATACCCTCAGTGCTAGTCGCTAACCTAGGGCCTACTAGAGGCAGGAATCATGTATTCTCTATCTACCTCTACTCATTTCTATATCATTATTGGGAGGGGGTCATGATAGAGATGATACATAGGATTATCCCATGAAATTAAAATTTGGAAAAGTACTAGAGCATTGAGTGCTATATAATAAAAATGATTATACATAAGATTTTTGATAATACAAAATATATTTTTTAGATATCAAATATAAATTTTTAAAAGGAAAAAACCTAATATATATATAAGATATTTAAATCTCTACACTATGACACATAAGTTATTTTTTTATGTAAGGTTTTTTATTCTGTGAAAAATATGTGAATTATAGAGTTCTAATTATCTTTAGACAATTATGTTTTCTACTCACAGAGGTAAGAGATCGTGACCATTTTTTCAGAAGTGACCTATACCTTCATTATTGATCAATATTTTTTAGTATCATATCTAATAATAAATTTTGAATGGATGTCTTAGTTAGGAATAGATCCTGAATACATCAAGTTGGTTCTTGAATGAAAGTATGGTTAGTGTGAGAATTTGTATAGGTTCAAGCTAGAACCCTTTCTCGAGCTTCATCCTGAAAAAAAGAGGAGTTTGGTGATTGTGGATTGATAACCAATATACACATGGGACTTATTCATCCATAATGGAGGAAAAAATCATTAACAAATATTATTGTACTTCATTGTGTTTCATTCTTGTTTAGAACTACATGAATGAAAACCAATGGAGATAAAATAGTGAGAGATCTATTTCCTAAATAGGTGGAGAGGTAAAGAGATATAAATGTTTTAATTGGTAAATTGTAACTCACATTTATTCAATCACCTATCAGTGCTGTTTAACCAAATCTTAGTGGAATAAAAAAATAATTAGGGCTAAAATTCCACCGATGATTAGATTCTCAACAAAATAAAGATTTGATGATTTTAAAACTTTGAGTATTTGTTCCAATATTCCATATAAAGTTAAGAATTGGAGAATGTGAATCTATTTTTAATAAATATTATATATTTACCAAGTATCTAAAGAATATATGGAATAAAGATATGAAAAAATTAAAGAAGGAATCCCTCTTATGAATAAAATAAAAAAATAAGACCTCTACATGCATCAATCCTGATGATATGAATTCTGATGTGGACACTGAAGGGCTGGTGTAAAAATACACAAGAATTCATATGGAAAAAAAATCTATCTCATTATATTAAAATATATCACACAGAGATGGGGTAACTATAATATATTATCATTATTATATCTTGGATGTGCCAAGAACTAGTGGGCAAGATCACATTTATGAATATCTACTTGATAAAGCATATACTAAAAAATGTGCCTACTTAGAAGAAATCCAATAGAATCCGGAAAGAGATATAACTTATTTTTTGTGTGTCTATTTTAATGTATTCAAAGATAATACCATCTAACCTTATGAATAATTAATAATGAAATAAAAGGAATTATAACAAAAGTAATTAGTGCGTAAAAATATCACTAAATAATAAAATCATACAGAATATAGATCACAATGGAAAACTATCCAAAATCAATAAAGGTTTTCTTAAAAAACCTTAATGAAAAGATAAATCCATGTGAGAACTTGAGGTAAAGTTCCATGAATTAAAAGAAATAAAAATTCCTCATTGATATCATAAATTCTTAATTGCAGATCAAAGAAAAGAGGATAAAATACCTTACTAATTTATTGCAAGAGAAAGAAAAATGAATGAATATTTTGAGAAAAATAAATATAATATTTAAAATGGAATTTGAAGATAGATTAAATTTAGCATAGGATAAGAAAAATATAATCAATATAAAGTGGATTCAATTAGAAGTTAAACATATAAATATCTAAGTGATATAAGATCAGTCTTCACCAAAAATTATGAAAAGAGTTACTTCCATATATTATCCTCATGAGGGTATTTAATTAAAAATAAATATATCAATTATTATAAATATCGTTTTGAACTTGATGATAGATCTACCATAAGATCTAAGTAAAAGGAAACCCTTCATCCATAAAACCTCATTTTCACTAATGATGTTTTCTTTAAAAGTGCAGGTTGTAATGATTTTTTTTTGATGAAAATAGGTTGAGGAAAATTATCATAAAACCAAAACTAAATTTATTATAATTTTATTGTAAGTAATATAATTTTTAGGACTAATAGGGGTCTAGATACATAGAGGGGGGGGGGGAGAATCAGGGTATGGATATTGTTTTCCAAATTATTCATACACACTAGATCTTGACCTCTTTATCACAAGAGTTGTTTTGTTTGTACTTGTGATTTTATTATGATCACTTATTTTCTTCTTTATTAGATGATGATGCTTTGGATGAAATGTAGGGAAAGAAGTAGAAATACATAGATATTTTTACTTGGTTCACCCTCACTAGGCTACATCCAAGGAGCATCCAACGATAATGAGCCACTATACGAAATCCACTAAAGATCACTGCCAATAATTTTTATGGTAGATCACTTCTATGCCCATGCTAACTACTTTCACAATGTTTAGGGTCTTATCACTAATTTACCAAGGTTCACTCCCTATTTATCTATCTCTAGATCACTACCAATAGAAAGGAAAACCTTCTTCCTCTTCCTCAGCTCACTGCACTTGGAAAGGATCCACTCACAGTTTATGGACTTGTAGGTCCCTTCATTATCACTAATGAATGCATCATTCACTATATTAAGATGCTATTTTAGAGTCCAAATTTCATCCACTGATGAATACCCCTTGGAAAATTACAACTGACCAAAATTTTTTGGAAATAACTTCGCAAAGCACCCTACATTGTGAAGCTCCCAATTTCACGAAGCACAAACACCTTCGCGAAGTCCCTGCCTCTTCACAAAGCACACACCTTAGCAGAGCTCACTGTTTGTTGGATCACACTACTTTGTAGATCTCAATATTTTGCAAAGAGAAATTATTCACCATGCTTAGGCCAACATAGAGCACAATCCGTCTCAAAGATACTTCCTTTGTGATGCTCACTGAGCCAATATGGAACACACCGCTTTCGCGAAGCTAGATTATATTTTGTGAAGCACATTTCCTCCACGAACCTCCTTCACGATTCTAGAGAAAAAAAAATCTATTGTAAAACTCTATCTTTCTCTCGAGGGGGTTGAGGTCTATTTATAGGCGATTCTACAGACCCTCAATCCTTTCTCACAAAGTCAGCGGCATGCCAACTCAAATTGAAAAGCTCTAAAATATCCTCTGAAAATATCTCTATATAGAAAATCAGTATATCGATTTTCGGATCACAAAGCTCATTGTAATTTCAGAGTGTTCCATCAATTCCTTTGTGCCGCCACCAAAAATATTTTCCGCAATGCTCTACACTTCATTTGTTCGCAAAGCTCATCATAATCGTGAAGAACACCATCAACATTCTTCATGTTTTAGCAAAATTCACATCAAGAAGTATATCTTCATGAAACTCATGCCTTTTCAATATTTTGATGATATCTTCAAGGAAATCCAGTTTTTACTATGCCCACCATACTCAAAATTTTGGACTCCAAAAATTTGGTAAACACTGGAAAACAGAACCACCTTGTATCTATTCTTTTGTACCGCCTCCAGATCTTCTATTCTTTTTTCATGGTTCTTTGTCAACATGGATTGTCAACAAAATCTAAATAACTCAACAATTCACCATGAAATCCTACATTTTCAAAAAAACACAACCAACCCCAAAATGCTTCAATGTTACCTTGATGTATTTTTTCCCAAAAATCTCCCCCTTTGGGTTTGTTGACAACTCTTATCAAATTGATTATCTACATGCTGATACCTCAATGAATCTCCTTGCATCATCTTCCATCATTCACCTCTTGCGATTTATATAGAAACCAAAGATTCACTCACCACATACTCTAAACCCACGTGAGCAATTCTCAGTATGAGAAACTTGAGTAGTATAAAAAGTGCATCAACGAATCACTTCATTTCAAACCCTAATTCTTGATTCTAATAAACTTATTTCATTAAAAACCTCAACTATCATGATATCTAATCTTTGATTGATCACTTCAAGCATCATCTAATTCTAAAACTCATACTCCCCATATCTTATTCATCTCCCCCTATCTCGTAGATTCACCTATCAGCTTCTCCCCATGTCTTTGAGTAAGAAATTGTCTCCCTTATTTAGCCACATTTTCTCCACCTTAGGGAGTAACTATTTCTTCTCCTTTTTCAATGAACCCAATGGTCACTCCTTTGTGGTTTGTAATAGAGTAGAGGAAATATATTAGCACATTAGAAAAAAACAAACCATACCTCAGGAAGAGGGGGGGGGAATCCACACTTGTTTATGTGCAGGGAGTCAACTGAACTTCAAGATCTAGTCGATGCCTCTCAATACCTTCCTTGGGTAAGGCCTTTGTCAGAATGTCTGTAACCTGTAGTTCTGTAGGCACATACTCCAACTTCACGATTCCCTTCTCAACCTTCTACTTGATAAAATGATACTTTATCTCAATGTGATTCTTCCATGATTAATGGATAAGAATTTTTGATACGGTTTACAGAACGTGATTAATCGCACTAGATTCCAATCAGAGACTTCACTTAAACCCCAATATCATCACGCTACTTATTTTTCCTTAGTAACTGTGTGCATAATTGAGTGGCTGAAATATACTCATCTTCTTCTGTGCTTAATGAAATTAAATCTTTCTTCTTTATTATCTGAGAAATACACAATCCACCAAGATAGAAAGAATCTACGGAGGTTTATTTTCTGTTATCCTCTTAACTGACCCAATATTTTTCTACATATCCCAACATCTATTACTTAGATTTTTCATTATACATCAAAGATAAATCCATAGTTCCTTTGATATATAGAAGTATTCATTTCACTAAAATCATGTGTCTTTCCTTGGAATTTCTTTGATATCACGTTGCTTGGCATGTGGAAAAAACAATTTCAAGTCTTATCACTATTAGGTATAGTAAACTCCCAATAATCTGACTATATTCTATGATATTAACTACCTTCCCATCATCATCTTTCAATAATTTCATCCAGGTAGAAAATAGATTCTTCATCTCCATGGAATTTTCCATTCCAAATCTACTCAAGACCTCCTTGGCATATTAGGATTGAGAAATGAAAATTCCATTCCATCCTTGTGACACCTGTAAACGAAGGAAAAATGTCAGCTCTCCAATCATTGAAATTTCGAACTCACTTTTCATGAATTCTGAAAACCATCTACACTGAGCGTCATTTGATCCACTAAATATTATATCATCGACATAAACTAGCACCACCATCCTTTGATTACTATCATTGTTGAAACAGAGATTGTAATCAACTCCACCATGCTGGAAACCAAGCTTCTTCAAATATTTATCAAGCCTCGAGTACCATGTTCTTGGTGCCTGTTTCTGCTCATATAATGCCTTATTTAGAAAAAAACCTTATTCTCATCCTCATGAATGAGAAAACCATCTGGATGATAGATACACACTTCTTATTCCAGAACCCCATTCAAGAATGCAGATTATAAATCCATCTCGAACTCTTTGAACTGCAGTTTCACCCCAATAGCTAGGAATAATCTGATTGTCTCATAACTTGAAAATGGTGAAACTGTCTCATCAACATCTATTACCTCTATCTAGGAGTGTCTTTTTCACACTAGTAGTGATTTGTTTCATATCACTATTATATTTCCATTCATTATTTTGAAATAGACCCATTTTCTTCCGATGACATTCTTATTTGCTGGCCTCAAAACAATCTCTCACGTCTAATTCTTCACAATTTGGTCAAGATATTTATTCATATCCTAAACCCAATTCTCAACTTCATATGAATCACTAAACCAATTAGACTCTACCTATGATAAGTACTATGCTTTCTATAGAGTCATCATCTTACATGTCTGCACTAGCATTGGATGATTACCAATCATACCTTTCAAGTCAATTTCATCTAGACTCTTCAATTTTAATGATAATATAGATTTGAATTCCTTAGGGTACTTATCAATATATTATTTTGAATTATCATTTTCCACTTCTAGTCCCCCTGAGTCTCTTACCACTTTCTTAATTTCAATAGGCAATTTTCCACTGTGTCATTGTTCAGTGACATAATTTCTTTCAACTACTTTTAGGAGCTTCTTATTGAAACATTATTGATTTTCTCTCATAGATGAGTGTTTATGCATGTCCCCCAATAAAACTTCTTTAACATAATGATTAATCCATTATATCCCATTGATATCTTGCATATGATTAAGAGACATGGATATCCCCCTTTTTTGTGCAACTCTTCTTGTTGTTGGGACCAATGTTTTGACCCACAATCATTCTCCTTTTCCTATCTCAAACACCCATGTAACATTACCTACTTTCATGGAATTCTACCAAATTACTTTTTCAGCTTTGGTAACTGATTTGAATCTCTTGAAATTATGAATCACATCACATGACTAATTTTCATCTTTTAATGACACATCCCCTTAGACAATATCTCCCATTGAACCCAAAACACTTGAATCGTCAGTTAAAACCATTTATATACATAGGGAGAGGGAATTTTCTGGAATCCTCAAGAAGAGGATTGTGGTTGATCCTGATGTGTCAACATTTTGATTCTTTATTTCAAAGAATTGTACTCATCCTTTTCCAGCTCCAACTACCTGGCCAACTTCAACTATTCTGGCCATATGACTAGGCATTATTTACCCACATTCAGAGTCTTCTTATGATACTTAGGTTCTTTGGGCTTGTCCCTCTTCTCAATTTGGGGTTTATACCCACTAGTAAAAAAAAAATCCTCGAGGTTCCACCAGAATTCCATTTCTCATGATTCTTTATCTGAGTGGGAATCTCTCCACTGTTCATCTGCTCTTGCTTCTTCCTCTATTGATGAGCTCTTTTTTGTTTCCCTGATATCCCACTGTGGGGAATGACATGCAAATTTTAAAGACATTATTTATCCATTTAAATTTTTTCAATTGTCCGAGTCATTCCACATTTCTTGTTGGGATTGAATATTCCATTGATTACACATTCTTCTTACTCACAACTCGATTTGATCTTCCATTGTTCTTCCAGGTTTGTTCAGATTCTATCCAGGAGAGTTGTTGTTATTGTAACAAAGGAGGTGATTAATACACCTTTCATTGAGTTCCTTCTGATTTCCTTTAGACTATAAACATATTTTTCAGCTTAACATGTGTATTCTAGTACAATATTTTTCATTGCACACTGCCTGTTCTGGGGACTTCCTTCTAGGTTTTTTTTCCTTCCCTACTTTCTTCTTGCTACACTGTCTAGCCAAATTCCCATGATCAGGACACATGAAACATATTACATTAAAGGAAAACCTCATTTTATCATTTCTCAGCTAAAATGTTGACTCTTCTTGCATTCTTCTTCTGACATTGAGCTCATGGGATTCATAACACATACTCATGGTGTGTCTTGTTCTTCCACAATAGAAGCACTTCATAGATACTTTATTTTGAGAGACTCTTCTTTCATATTTCTCATGACGCTTCTTATTATTCTCATATTTATAAAAATTTCTATATTCATAGCATGAGATGTATTGCTGAGCCTCTAAATGAAATATTGATGTATGACCATGAATCCCACAGAAATAGAACATGATATCATTACTTCCTATAAAATACTTTTTAGGTCTATCTTAAGAAAGTGAAGGAATTTTTCTATTTCTGGAATGGTTAACGTGTCTCTACCTATCATGAATGGGAGTGGATTCATCAAATCCAATACCAGTTTTTCCTAAACTGTATGGTCTTTGAGATGAGAAAATATTTTATTTTTTCTGTTTAAAAATATTATATTTTCTTTTCATTTCACCATTTCCTGTGGAAGGATAATCAAATTGTAAGTGCAAGGAATCCATCATTTTTGGCTTTCCTCAAGCATTGGATTTCTCCACTTCCTTCTTTAATAATTCTAGATCTTTTTACAAATTTTGAATCATCATATCCCTTGATTCAAATAGGGAATCAAGTTATATCTTGAGAAGATTCCCTCAACTCAACTCATCTTACAATTCACGTGTCATCTTATCCACTATGTCACTTTGTTCCTTTACTTTCAATTTTTTTGTGCAGTATAATCATAACAACATGCATTATCTTGTTGTATCATTTTATTCTTATAAACTAGTTCAGTTATCTATGCAACAAGATCATCATTTTCGGATTTGAAATTTTGAATGTTATTTGAGTTCATATTTATTCCCTAATTATCATCTTTGAATTTATCTATCATTGTAGACAACTTTTGCAGTTCTTCAGCTAGAGAATCATTATTATACCTCAGATTAGTGGCCACATCAATAAGCCTTTGATTTAATACTTTTAGCTTATTGACCTCAATTTCCATTTCTTGGATATATGTATATATATCTTTAGATTTAATATCTTCATCCAAATTCTGATCTAATTCCTTTATTTCATGGAAAACTTTCACTTTTTTTCCTTCTGGGAGTTTCGTCATCATCAGTAGTTCTAACATCACTAGGAATATCAGGTTCTTCGCTCATTCCTTCTACATCATTGAATGAGTAATTATTATGACTATATGATTTATCCAAATCATTATTCTATTCACTAATTGATTCCTTTAGATAAATTACACTCTTTCCATAAACACTTCCACTCTGAGTAATTTCACCAGACTTATAATTGTTCTTTGAAGTTCTACCCATTTCCATGGCACCCCAAGGTATGATCAAACTATAATGTTAATTTCACAAATAAACTAAAACACTTCAGAGAAAAAAATTCATATAAAAGAAACATTTCTTTTAATACCAGTTATGGGGACCAATAGGGGCCTAGATACCCTGATGGGGGGGGGGGTGAACCAGGGTATGGATATTCATTTTCAAATTATTCCTTCCTCTCTAGATCTTAACCTCTTTACCACAAGGGTCACTTTATTTGCACTTATAGGTTTATTATGATCACTTATTTTCTTATTTATCTAATGATGATGCTTTGGACGCAATGCAGGGAAGAAAGTAGGAAGATACATAGATTCTTACATGGTTCACCCTCACTGGGCTATGTCCAAGGAGCATACAACGACGATGTTCCATTGTACCGAATCCACTAAATATCACTGTAAATAATGTTTGGGATAGACCACTTCTATGCCGAATATCACTGGATTTACAATGTTTAGGGTCAACTCGCTACTTTCCCAAGGGTCACTCCTTATTTCTCTCTCTAGATCACTACCAGTATAAAGGATAACCTTCTTCCTCTTCCTCTTCCCACTGCACTTATAAAGGACCCACTCACAGTTTATGGACTTGTAGGCCCCTTAATTCTCACTAATGAATGCATCCTTAACTATATGTAGATTCTATGTTGAAGTAAAAATTTCATTTACTAATTAATACCCCTTTTCCACTGATTAATGGGCAAAAAAATATAGAAATACCTTCGCAAAGCACCCTACTTTGTGAAGCTCCCAATTTCGCGAAGCTCAAACAAGCCTCCATGAAGTCCTTTCCTCTTCGCAAAGAATAAACCTTTGTAGAACTCAATACTTCATGGAGCACACTACTTCACATATCTCAAGCTTTTTAAATGAACAATCCTTCACAAATATTAGGCCCCCACAGAGATCAAGTCGTCGCAAAGTGACTTACTTCACAAATCTCACTAAGCCAACGCAGAACACACCTATTTCGCGGAGCTATATTAGCCACCATGAAGTTTCTTTCTTTCACGAAGCACACTGCCTCCATGAACCTCTTTTGCGATTTGAAATCAAAAAATTTCTCTTGGAAAAATTCGTCTTTCTCTCAAGGGGTTCGAGGTGTATTTATAGGCGATTCCACTGACCCTCGAACCTTCTGCGCAAATTCAATTCCACATCAACACAAATCACAATGATATGAAATTCTTGTAAAAAATCTCTCTATATCGTGAAGTACCATGAAAATTTTTGGATCGTAGAGCTCATCGTAATTACGGAGCTTTCCATAAATTCCTTTGTGCTTCCACTACAAAGCTTCGCCACAATGCTCTTCACCTCTCCTATTCGCGAAGCTCATCATAAAAAAAAAGAACACTATCAACATTATTCATGTTTTCATGAAATCCACATCAATAATCCCATCTTAGTGAAACTCATGCATTTTCCATATTTTGATGAGATCTTCAAGGAAATCCAAGTTTCAAGATGCTCACAAAAATACAAATTTTGAACCCCAAAAATTTAGAAAACACTAGAAAATGGTTCCACCATGTATATGTTCTTTTATACCACCTCCAAATATTCTCTTACATTGTTAGGGTTCTTTTTCATCTTGGATTGTCAACAAAATCTTTGGAAATCGATAATTCACCATGAAATCCTACATTCCCAACAAACACAACCAACCAAAAAATGATGGAATGTTATCTTGAGGGATTTCTTCCCAACAATAATATTCTCCAATTTTTGGCCATTGATCTAGAAAAAAGTAATGAACAAAATTTATATATACAACTTGTCGATGGATAAGAACAATTAGTTAGGATTTAGACTAGTGGAAAATTCACCCTTTGTTCCTATACCAAATCCTAGGATGAAATGAAAGAAGAACCCCAATATATTTGGGCACTTGGAATTTCAGTAATAGGGGTCATTACTCAGATCATCTGATGGTGACCCTTGATGTAGGAGGTAGGGTCCTCAAGCATTAATCATTTCTAGAAAATCATGTGATGGTGGGATCTCATTTGTAAATGGAGGAAGGAAAGGTTGGAGGACTTGATGGTGAAGGACTTGGTTAGTAGTATGCTTTCATGCAATGATAAATGATGGATTAGATGGGTCTTGATGTGATTGACATGGTTTTTGGTAGAGACCAATGAACAATGAAAATCATGCGGTGATGGTCATGCATACAAAGATAAAGGATGGCCCGATCTATGTCTCGATGGAATAAGTGTAAAAAAGCTACAAAAAGGCAACTAGAAGAAGTTGAAGGCAATGGGGAACCACCAAAAATACTATCAGATAGATATTAATGATAGGGTATGGATTTGACCACCAGTACCAGACACCATGTAGTTCTATATATATCATTTCAAGCTGATCAACATTTCAATTTGGGTGCTTTGGAAAATTAAAAAGTAAGCTATGTGTAGGGATTACTCTATGTATTTTGGCCCTCAATGTTATGTTATGGACCTTAGATCTTCTGGGATTTTATTCCATGTTAGTTTATCCCTCAACATAGGTAAAAAATGGGAAAATTAAAAAACATTTAAAGGCCTTCGTGCTTCCAATTAAGGATAAGAACATGATTTGTTTTCAATTATTGGTTCCATTAAAGGTTTGGGCACAAGAAACATGTTTGTTGGAATAATATTTAAACCTATATAATTTAAAGAAATACCATTTCAAGGGTGATACATACTATGTTAATGAAAGTTTCAAAAAATAAAGATAATAATATTTCTATCTCAAAAAAATTTGAAATAAGTAAAATTCTCTGTGGAACTTATAATCAAAATGGTCACAATAGTGGGATCTTTTGTTCTAAAACAATCTATCATGTGTCAAATATTTCTCAAGAAATAATAAACAAAATGATTAATAAAATGAAATTTATGGAGGAATGTAGTCTTCCTTGGGTTATGTATAAAATTAATCTGTTAATCAAAGCATTCCCAAGAGGACCAAGAAGAATGCCACACCAAGGAGATGAAGCCAATTATACTATGAAATTAGAGGGCATGACATGGACAATTGAAAAAAGGCCATAAAAGGTTTTATTATTGAATAAATAAATTTAATAAATAAAAGAATCAATTCATTAAAGAAACAATATGTTTGGTTTCGCCAAGGACATTCCTAAGAAATAATGTGAGAGATCTATGAAAGTTGTGCATATTCCAAAAAAAGAAGGAATCAAAGAAAAATGAATAAAAAAGGAAAGAGGTATTTCCATATGAATCAGTTTAATTTCATGACGAATCTTCAAGAAAATATGACCCCATTAATTCAAAATAGTTGTGTGGGAGGTGTAAGTAGGTTGAACATATTTCAAAGGATCTTTTAATCCTGCTTCCAACTTAAGTGGAGATGCTAAAAAATATGAAGACCACAATAGTGAATACATTTTCCTTAATGAATGATATATACAAGAGTACTTTACACATGGAGATTCTTTATAGTATAAAAAAACTAAGTTTCGATAGATACTACCATTATAAAATCTAAGGGAGTATTCATAAAGAGTTCTCATAAAATGGAGAAAGAAATAAATGATTTTATTGGTTGAGAATAAATTATAAAATTTGTTTCTCTCATTAAGAAACAAAGGATTTCAAACTTATTCCTACATACTATGTGTTTATTATATCAATATAGAGAATTAAAAGTGATATATAATTAAGGGGGAGAACCATAAAATATTAAAAGCTGAAATAACTATTCAATGTTTTATAGAAGACACCATCTTGAAGTGTTCCCAACATTTGGTATGTTAAAGATTGTATTTGATAAAGAGATAAACCATGATGCAGTGAAGCAGGGGAGTATCCCTTGAGAGGGAATATTTGAGAAGCTTCCAAAACATATCTTCATATGAAAATTTTGTATTTATATAAATTTCATGAAAATATATCATTTAGGAGGCTTGTTTTGATAATATATCTTTATTGTTTTTTGACGAATTAATTCTAAAGTTATGGGGAAAAAGTTAAACTATTTAATGACATGAAAATGAAGGGATTCTAATAAGTTCAACAAGTGATTTTTGAGACTAATCATGCTAGGTATTTTGAATATATTTATTATATGTTTTAATATGGGTATAGGAATTCGGGATTAATAATTCATGAGAATATATTCAGTAATTATGGTAGCCTTAAAATCTTTGAACAACCCATAAGAAAGGTATTTTTGAGTTTTTTTTATCATATTCTAGTTTGATTAGGGATAATTTTTTTGTCTAAATTAGACCCTCTTTTTTTTACATCAATCATGAATCATGTAGTATTATCATGGAATAATTTAAGGCACATAGATTTAAGAGAAATGATATCACCTGCTCTATAGGTTCTTTGTATTTATTTTCAATAAAGGGGATAGAGAATAAAATGAATCAAAACACATTGACATGTCTTTTCCATATTGGTATTGACAAAAAATATAATGGGAGAGATTATTAAACCCATTTAGTATCAAGTTGTGTTTATTTTCAATAAGCAAGAAGTTAATGAGAATGATTTCAAAATATGATAAAGAGAGAGTATTAAAAGAAGCATGACGTACATAGTCACATGAGGTGGTTGGATGGAGATATTGGTTCTAGTTACCTCATTATTTATTATTATAAAATAAGTTTTTCAATGAGGATGAATGCACAAATTATGTAATTACTTGAATAATTGTCACGGATGATGTTTGAATTGCTACATTAGATTATCCAAGATACATTCCCAATGACAAGGAGGATGTTTGATATGCTTCCATTGGATTATTCAAGGTCTATTTATATATGTAAATGGTTAAATAAGTGTTTTATTTATGTCCAATAATAATATTTCATAAAGAATATTCATTTGGATAAGATGGTTAGATGTTGAGATTAATATTGTTTGAAGTTTTTTGGGGGAATAATAATAAAGTTGAATAAAAAGAAGTTGAGTAATTAGAGGATAGTAAGAAGAAAAAAGTATTTGTGGATCTTGATCCTAATGTTTTAAAGTTTAATTGAAAATAATCTATAAGTTGAGAAACTAAAATTTTAGAATCTAGAATTAGATATCTAGAATATAAGTTGAGGTAGTGGAAGAACATTGAAATACTATAAGGAGAATTTATATAATATATAATATTTAGAAATATTATCGGAATGATTTAATATTATTTGAAGTTATTAAAATGTTATTTTAAGTGTTTGAGATGAGCTAGAGTGGTTGAAGATTCCCTAAGACGGTTTTAAGAGGCTACATGGTGATTCTAAGAACTCTAGGCTTCATACGTAATATATGTATGTTTTCCTAAAAATATAATAATTGTAAAAGGTAAAAACCTTATATAAGGGTCTCTATAATCAATATGTAAGAATCACTCTATCATATAGATGAATATATAACAAAATTTCTAGGAATTTAAAATGGATACATGACATATTATATATGGCACATAAAATATTTTGTATTTTGAATATACATATTGTAAAAATATGATAAATACAAAAAGAAATACACGGTACATAGAATATTTGAAAGAATAAATAAAATATTTTATAAATTTTAAATTAAAATGCAATGAAGTAAATATCTTACATTGATATATAAGATATTTGATACATGTATAAAATATTTTCTTGGGATCATACCATAATGTAGAAAAGGGAAATACTTAAATTGGTACGTAAAATATTTAGATCTTATGTAATATATTTTTAGTTGATATTTAAGATATTTAGATATTATATAAGATATTTTAAGATGTTATGTAATATTATTTCATTGAATAATAATTCGGAAAAGTAATAGGGTAATGATAAATACATAACATTTTTAATGACGTAAATATTTTTTGATAATGCATAATATTTATGCTAGAGCTTAGGAAAAAATATAGAAAAGAAAAAAACATCATGAATATTTTTAAATTATTTTAATCTCTCCAATGTTATGAGCAAGATATATCTTATATAAGTTTTTTTAGTTTGTACAGAATGATATAATTTTTTAGTTCCAACTGTGATGATGTTGTGATGGAATTTAATGAATAAATATATAGATGCTTCAAAATAACTTTGATTCTATCTAAGATCAATGAAGGTAATAATTGAAGGAGGTTTTTGATCTATGATTAAGGTTTTCATGACATGAATAAGAGGATCATGCCACAAAGCAATTTAATAATTAATGAAAATCCCAAGTCAGTTCTATTATTTGTGATTCCTTCACACTATGAGAAGAAGGTCATGTCATACTGTTTTTTAAAGTGAGTATGGAAAGAAGGATTCACACTATAGTGTGAAATTATTATTTAAGTAAATATGAATTTCTTGTTGAGGAAAATATAATTGTTTCATGAAAATATATTTCACACCATAATAGTTTATTTAATGTGTTCCTGAATATTCATAGAGGACAATGAATTATAATGGAAAGATAAATCCATGATAATTTTAGATATCATGTGGAGAATAAAAACTGATATTTTAGGATAATTAAATAAGATATTATCTATTATTATTTAAATGAGTTTAAAGACCAATAATGGTGGTATATTGATGTACCATGTCGGAATATTTCTCACATTCAATATATGAAAACAATATCCAAGAGAGAGTATGAGTATATAAAAATTAAAGAGAATGATAATAAGAAATTTTGGTGGATAGATAACCTATGTTATGATTATTCTATATATTCTTTGTGTCAAAGAAAAGAATATATCCAATGTTTTGTGTTATAATATCATCCTAGTGCGTTGATGAGTAAGAAAAGAGAGCGATCAAACTAGATTATATTAACTATCATTTAATCCAAAGGAGAATAACACCAAGAAGACCATCCTATGATATATTCCTATCATAAAGTACTAATTATTGATAAAACCTAGTGATTTATATGAAATAGGAAGCTGATTATTATTTATTGTCACAGATAAAGGATATTGGGATTATTTTTATAGAAGAGGATAGTACCTAATTTTTTTTATCATACTTCAGTAGGTGTATACAAAATCCTATATTTATATAGGAAATCTTGATTGCTTATATCTTCTAAATACTACAAGATAGTTCTTTAATAAAAGTATGGTTGGTTCTAGTGATTATATAAGTTCAAGGTGATACCCTTTGTTATGATTCATCTTGATAAAAAAGAAGATTTCTTTGTATGCATGATGATAACCACCATACACTAGGGACAGATTCATCCATCTTACAGATGAATCTCATTAACAAATCTTAGTATGTCTTGTTGTGTATATTTCTTTTTTACTATTTCATTCTTTCAAAATGAATAATAGAAATGAGTTATAAATCCATTAACCGAATTGGATCATAGGTAAGGATATATAAATATTTTAATTGGTAAATTTTAAATCACATTGATTCAACCCTTTCTCAGTGTGGTTACACAGATCTTAGTGGAATAATAAGCATTCAACTCATTTGATATAATTAAATTATTTTGTATTAGGTCTATGTTTATTAAAAAATATTTTATTTAAATATTATAATTATAATACAAAAAAATCAAACATGAATAGTTTCATATTGATAATTTAAATTAATTTTTAAGTAACTTTGTTAATTTATAAGATTTGAGGATAATCATAAAAGTAGGATCTACGAAAATTGCATATTAATTTTATGAATTGGTTCATGAATAGTATAATATTATATTTGGTGATTAATTACTTGATATATTATATTTTCTTATTATTTTAGATTATTATTTTTTGATATAAGTTTTGAATAATATAAATGTTTTAAATAACAATGGTTGAAGAATGATTTTTTATAAAGTGAATTATGGTTATTTTGAATTGATATTTCCTAGTGAAATTTTGAATTGTTTTTTTATGGGAGATATGATTTATGGGGAGGAATTAATATCATGTTGTAAGATTTATTATTGTAGATTTTTTTATGTATTATAGACAATGATATGAATATATGGTGGAAGGAGTTTTCATAAGAATGGGATAGCTGAGAAGAGTAGTCATAATTCTAAAAGGTTGATGTGTTACTCTATGGCATGTTACTACTCTCTATGATATTTACATGATTCATGCGGGTTGTGTTACCCATTATTGTTTCTCAATTTTTATTTGAAGAAATAAATTTGAAGAAAATTCAGGATATTATAAAATAGAAAAAGAAAGATTAATCATGTGTAAGAGTGTTATTGAAGTTTCCGTGGCAAGGAGTACCAAAATTCCTTGATGAGTCGAGAGAGATTTAATATCTAAAAATTTAAGAAATTTAATTTAAGTTTACTTTATTTTTGAGTATAGTGTAGGCTAGTTAATTTAACAAGGAAGAAATTGTTCAATTAATTTGGGTTTTTTTATCTTTTTAATTCTTAAAAGGGATGAATAATATGGGGAATTTATATTTTTTATAAAAAAATTTAAAATAATTTAACAGAAAAGAAAAACCTATTTGGGAAATCATGATCAACCCAGGGTAAATAACCCTTGATTCTCCACCATAATCTATCTGAAGGGATGTGGTATAGTTTATTGATTGTATGATTTAAATCTATAGAAACTAGTATAGTATATGGTTTATTACTTGGTTAGTACATAGGATTTGATTAGTAAAAAAATATTGATTATAGTGGAGCACTCAAAATCAATAAAATCACGTACAAAATCATCAAGGAATAACATAAAAAACATGATGTGATGAATATATTTGTGTCTTAAAATAATATTTTCTCAATAATAAAAAATGTATATTTATGTATTCTAGATTCAATATTTCATCAACTGGTTCAATCCATAATAGTTCTATTAAAAGAGAAAGGGTGATATAAGAAGAAATCATTCTCAAATCATCACATGACATGAGTTATACATGAAATCATAGTGATTCAAATTTATTTTATAATTATGTGAACATTCCAACATAAATTAAAATAAAGAATATAAATGAATAAAAATAGAAAAAAATATATAAATTCAATTACCATTCAAATATTACAATTGTTTAGGTTGGTACTATAATAATGAAAACACCCTAGATCAATCAGTAAGTTATTTATATGTACATGATTGAGTAGAAGATGAAAATGAAAAAAGGTATAGCATCCATGATTTAAATACCTAAATCACATGTTCTCATATTCGAATGTCTTTCTGTGATTTCTAGGGCCTAGTGACCAGCACTATAGGTCTAATTTTATCATTGGGGAATGATTTACTTTCTTAACCAAACATTATAATCCATGATATGTTATTACTAGAATGTTGACTCGACTAGTCTATAATTTGGATATTCCAGAATAAAAAAACTTATACATTAATGTAGGAACACAATAATGACATTCACACCACTATATAAATGGAATAAAATCAATCAAGGTGTATACAAAAACATACAATAGACCTGAAACTAGAGTCTAGGGAAAATAGGGACTAAGAAATATAAAATATAGAAACCCAAAAGGAATATATGATTCACCAAATGTTCCTCTATCCTAGATATTGTTTCCTAGGGGTTATGAATATAAAAACTTATACCAACTACCAACTAGTTAATACAACATTCCATAGAGAGAGGTGGTAATTATAGGTCACAAGTTGGGCTACCCTTAACTTGAACCTGTTTAACCAAAACTAAAACTTGATTTATTTAATTAAATAGGTTAACCAATATATACTAAACCCATTTCAACCAAACCCAAACCCAACCTTCCCAACCCAATGAATCAAAATAAACTAGAACATAACTCACTTAACCTATGTAACATGCATTACTTGACCCGTGTAACCCATAGAAAATTTAAAAAATCTTGTAATTTTTTTGGTAGGAGAGGTTAAAACTCTCTACCTATAGATTGCAAGGTTTTTCATGGACCAACTAGTCCAAATGTTTTATTTATCATACATATATAATATCTATAAATATATTTTATTTTATGGAAAAATAAACAGGGTGTGAGGGTTATGATGGTTCAACCCAAACCCAACCCAAAAATTAATTAAATCAAACGGGTTGAACTGATTATAACATGAAATGATTTATACTCTACAAAAACCAATATAAGTCTTGGGTTTAAAGGTTAGGTCTGAAATTTCTACCTCTATCCATATGTAATTATACACCTTTCAAACTTTAAATGCAGTAAGGAGGGATGCATGTCAACCGAAGTGGCCATAGAGCATGTGAGAGTATTATTAGAGTTATCTCCATAGAGCCAACTTTATTTATACTTGATTATATGTTTTCATTATTAATGAAGTTTCTTATCACATCATGATTTTTCCTCTATATGAAATTTTTATGTGCTAATGTCTTAGGACTATATATGTCACATTGAAAGGTCATGATAGTTCTTTGCTAGGATGAGAACCAGGAGGTGCCACAACAATATTCATGATTATTGTTTTATAGAGAAATGATATTGTCTAATGGGACACATAATATACAAGATATCGGATGTTTGAGGCTTATAAGACAATTATATACCTATTTATGGTGTTCACCCTTTGTAATCTCCAATATACAAGGTTATGATAACAAACCCTCTAATTAGAAATCCAAATTTTCATGTGTCATTGGATGTTTCAATTTGTGAACATATATATTGATCATTATAATTTAATATTATCATTAATGGATATCATGAATAACATAACTTGATGCATTAAAAAACCCATGATGAAATATGTTCATGATAAGGTAGTATATGTTGGGTGATTAATGAGTGATATTTCATTAATGGATAATGCAAGAAAGGATTTATCCCTTATGTCCTTTGAGAGAATTTTACATCTGAGTCCCTTTAATGGGAATGTAATTTCTTGCATAAATCCATGATCATCGTGTTAGGTGGGTGAGTTATTTACTAAAAATTTAAAGAAAGAGACATTAAGAATATAGTTTGATGATACCAACATGCAACCTACTTGATTTGAGATATCTTGATAAACAGATTATATTACATGGTAAGTGTTGAATGGAGTTTGGGTTTCATTGTGATATTAACTTCTTTCTCTATGGGTGACTTGGAATGTTTCGAGACACTAACCTTGGATTATAGGACATTCATCCTAATACCTTTGAGAAAGGGTCCTAGATGGTCACAAAAAAACTGTATCAGTAATCTTAGTTGAATTCAAGTATTAAATTTAACTAGTTGAAATAAATAATATTTATTTATGTTTGGTTGATCATCATGATTTAATTAGAAGTTATTAAAAAGGATAAGTGAGTTACATAATAATAAATATCTATTTTAAAGGTTTGGAAAATATAATATTTATTATAGTTATAGATGAATAATTTAGTGATATTTTTCTATTAAATAAATAGTCATTATTTAAGGATCGATAAATATCGATGAGAGAAAGTGGATCATGATTAATGGTCCAATTAGAAATAGTATAAATTATATTTATTTATATTATTAAAGTGTTACTCATGTCAAATTATTAATAATAATGAATTTATTATTATTGGACATGGTGTTAACTAAGAATTAATATGTTGGAAAGGGTTATTTTTTTGAGATTTTCAAACCTGAAACCTTTCATAATAAATATCTAATTATATCACTTTCAATAATCACTCTAATTGTGTAAAATAGTTATATAGAGAAGATAACAATCTAGAGATATAAATATAAACATCTATAATTATCTCACTCTTTATCCTCTCTCAATCCATAGAGATAACACCAAGAGTTATTCCTCCTTTGAGAGAAATTATGTTGCAACCAACCATAAACAACACATGTAATCAAGATCGACTGTTCTAGCACCAGATGATTTTATGGTGATGTTCAGAAATTGTGGTTCACTTGTCGATCACTACTAGAGGTATTTTTGACATGGATCCTATAATATA
Organism: Viscum album; assembly: GCA_963277665.1. Classification (NCBI taxonomy): domain Eukaryota; kingdom Viridiplantae; phylum Streptophyta; class Magnoliopsida; order Santalales; family Viscaceae; genus Viscum; species Viscum album. The sequence continues at coordinate 160,816,407 of OY728125.1, forward strand.
TGTATAAGATATATAGATTCTGTAAAATGGATAATCAATAAAGAGGGAATTACAAGTTGAGGTAACTCTATATCTTCTCATAAATTAAATATAACTTACATGTGAAAATCCTTAATTTTTTGGAATTTGTGTATTTATTTAGTCAATTAATCTATGGTTTTCATTGGATAAGATGTTTTTATCATGGGAATCAAGTATTATTTATAAATTAACACTAAAAATATATGTTTTCCATTCCATTAAGGTGATTTTATTGCCTCCAGAATATGTAATTTTTATCAAAGGGGTTGCATGTTTAATTTATAATTATTTATTATTCATGGATTGTTTGCATATGTTTGTGATTTATTTTACATTTAATCGATTCATTTTAATTTCCAAGAATTATCACATCTTACATTATTAATTATAATTAAAATAACTCGTAAAAAGGTTATGATTAAAAATAAAGAAACATCTAGAGAACACTATATGGATATTTCAAAGGTTAAATATGGGAAAAATAGAGTACACAACATGTACATACTAAATACATGCCATGTATTAGTGTTTCTTATCTTTATATCATAATAAAATACAATATATTCAATAAAAATGGATCAATGGGTATATTCAGATAGACTAGAATATGGTTTGAAGAACTATACATCATGTGGAAACTGTACATAGTGTATAGTTCTCATTTTCTTGTGGATGAGAGCACGGGGTGTCCCAGAGTTCTATGAATCTGATACCCAAGATGATGACCTACATGCAGTGAACATATGAGTTCACAATCCATATAATATGGAAAACACACCGTGTATCTCAAAATCATCCAGGGAAGGTAACACACCTTGTCCATATGAGTGTGCTACAAAATAGATAGAAGAAAGTTCAAGTTGCGTAGTCTATTACAAAAAGTGTGATAAATTTTTCATGGAAAGAATAATTAAATATGTAATTAAACTTATTCACATGTGTTATTTGTGTCATCTATTTGAAATTACATGTCATTTTATAGGGCTGATAATTATAGATATTAAATCAATTTATATGTTAAAATTTTAGATAAACACTCGTAGTTACCTCCAAGTACACTTCTGTAATAAATTAATTTAAAATTAAATTAATTTTGTTTAATATTTTATATTATGAAGAGTTAAGGATAATTGGATAAAACATTGATAAATTTAATTAAATGGATTAATTATTGGTTTATTATTTTAATCATGGAATGAATCAAAGTAATTGATAACCGGATTACAAATGTATACTCATTTCATGTTATATGGATGATCATGATATTAGACCATCCTTGTGTTTTTATTGGTTTCTTGTGTTTAATTTTTATTAAATTAAACTCAATGACCTATTATTCATCTCCTCATCCTTATTATGCAAGGGATAATGTGATCTCAGTTTATTTTATATAAAACAATTATATCCAATCCATTGGATCCCCTTACCCACATGTGAGTAAAATCTTATGTGAGGATGGATCTCCTAGGTGATAGGAGGTATTCCAAGTCCAGAAGCCAAGGAAAAACCAATTGAGGTGATACATAAAAGACAAGGTGGAATTCTATAACATGAACCAAGCTATGGTTCAAGGTTCTTTCCCTGGGCCTGAGGGTAATTTTATCATCCTCTAGATAAACTAATCCTTAGATAATATCATTATCATGCCAATTATATTGTTTTTTATCAATTACATGGTTAATTATTTATGTTTGTTGATGTTGTGTGATCACATAATAAATCAATTATTAAGATTTCAATATAAAATAAAATATAACCAGATTATGGATGATTATTTTATCATATATGGACAATAACTTAATTAAAATACATGTAATATCAATAAGTCATGTGATAAAGATAAAATATGATTTACACATAAGGATAAAAATCCATCAACTAAAATATTAAGTCGATATAACTGTCCATTACATGAGTTAAAATCAACCTTATAGTTTAATGTTCTTTGTTAACCCAAGTTGGAGTGCCTTCAATTATTGTGGAATTTTTATATTAAAAATTTGGGTTGAATTAATGTGGTTCACATCAAATTTTGACTACCCAAGAAAGAATTATTGTAAATAAGAGGCAAGGGTTGAAGAAATATTTATTTTGTATTTCCATATCGAGGATTCCACTCAATAGAACAAGGAAATGTGAGTTAATGAAGTTTTGAAGTTACACCAACCTATAACACTTCAAATAACTTTTTTGGCCCAAGTATGGGTTATGAGAAGGAGAATATGGACCATTTCTACAAGAATATCTAAGTGAAAATATTTTCAAAACTAATGATGAGGGACACTAGGTTTTAAAAATATTCTGTGAAATTAATGGAATTTAATTAAATTTAAATTTATTAATATGTTTTTTATATCAAACAAGTAATAATTATCAACTATTAATTTTTAAAAATGGATAATCAATTGAATTCAACATCATCACTACGATCCATACAAGATATGTATAACCTTATCACTGATTTAAATTTGTAATAATGGTATAGGACATTACACATTACACTATACCAAGAATAGAAAAGATATGTCTTGGAAACCCCTCTTCCCGAGTCTTTTGTTAAAGCGGCCAATGAGGAAGAAGTATCTATCTATATAAAACATTCATATAACACAATGTATGACCAATGTTTCATGTTATCCTAATTATCCAATGATATTATAAATAAATATGAGGATATATATTTCCATAACATCACTCCACACCTTCAATATATCTATCAAGAGAAGGAAATATCATAGTGATAAGAGATCTCCAATACACTGCTCACATGAAATCTTAGAGAATCAATTCCAGCTAAGATCTATGTAGTCAATATGATTGGATACATTGAGAGGTAGGAAATCTTAGGGTTTAAGATCCCCGATAATCTATATACAGAAATCATTCTATCCACACCACCTAAAAAGTTCTCTAGTTTTATTATGAATTATAATATGACCAATAGTGAGAAGAAACTTTCAATAATTCTTAACATTATCCTCCAAGTTGCTAAATAAATGAGGTGTGAAAAACCTATGGTCTTTATGGTGGATAATATGTAGAGGAATAAGGAAAATGTGTCAAATAATAATTCCAATTCTAATGCTCTAGAGAACTATCATTCCAAGAAGAATAATAATATCCATATAAAAAAAGGAATATGATGCTATATGTTTTGAATGTAGTAAGTAGGGCTCCTGGAAGAGGAATTTCTCCTGACCAAAGTAGACATGGGAAGCTTTATGTGTGATCATTATTGAGTGTAATATTTCCATATCTATATGTTGAGTATTCCATACCACATGTGGAGTTCACATTTTCATCCAAATAGAGAAACCAAGTACATTTTGAAAGGGTTTCTAGAGGTGAGTTCAGTCTATGGGGTTCCAAAAGAGTGAGTATAGCTACTCTAACCATTGGAGACTACCATCTCATGTTTCCAAAGGTATGTATTTTTTTATATAATCTTTATTATGTTCCTACCGTTACCAAGAACATAATACATGTTTCTTGTTTAGGTGTAGATGGATTTATTTTCATATTTGGAAATAAGAATTGTCACTTTTATAAAGATGATATATGTTATGATATGAAATCATTAAATAATGGTCTTTATTTATTAAATTTGAAAAACCAAATATTTGAAACCAATAATGAAACAAATATGTTTGAATCATATAACACCCAGTTGTGGAATCACCATGTTGGTCACATAAATGATAAGTGTTTTCCAAAGATCTATCAAGATGTTAATTTTGACTATTTTGAACTTAAACCACCTGAAATATGTCATTCCATTTTAGAAGTTAAGATGACCAAAACAGTATTTGGTGGTAAAGGTGGAAGGGCCATAGATCTTCTAATATTAGCACACACCAATGTGTGTTGACCATTTAATGTAAGAGTTAGAGGTGGATTATGACACTTTTTTTACTTCTACTGAAGACTTGAGTAGGTATGGTTATATATACTTGACGAGGTATAAGTCTGAATATTTTGAGAATTTCCAAGTGTTTGAGAATGAATTTGAGAATTATATTAGTATGATGATAAGAAAACTATGATTAGATTGAGGTGGTGTATATCTTAAGCAATACCTTATCAAATTTCTATAGGAGTATCAAATTTTATCTAAAATCACTCCATCTTATTCATAATAATGGAATGATGTGCGTGGAAGGAAGAATTGTACACTACTAGAAAGGTTATGGTTGATGAAGAGTCATTAAAACCTTCAATTATCCTTTTTAGGATACGAATTCAGAATGTATCATACATACTAAATTTAGTACCAACTAAAGTGGAAAATGGTATTCCCTTTGAGTTATGGAGTAGAAAAAACTTATTTTTTCACATGTCCATGCTTGTGGTTGTAAGGAATATTTTATGGATAACTCAATTGACAAACTAGAACCCCGAGGCATAAAGTGTATCCTAAGGAAACAAGGGGATACTATCCATACAACCATTCAGACAATAAGGTATCTATCAGAGGGTATAATTTCTTTCTCTAGAGGAAGCAGATATTTTAAAAGGAAAGTTGGATAAATATTGACTTCAATGAAGTTGTTTCTCAAGATATTCAAGAGTTGGTATAAGAATAGATTTTATAGGTCCCTAGCGAAGAAGTTTTTCCAAAAACACATGTACTATGTAGGAGTGATATATAGGTACGGGAACTCAAGAGATTTGTTTTTCTAATCACTGATGATGGTGACTCATTATTGGTTTAAAATAATGACCCATTATCCTATAAAGAGGCAGTTGAATGCTCAGAACCAAAAAGATTGTAGGAATCCATGAATTCCAAGATTGATTCCATATATCCAAACCAATTTTGGGTTTTGATTAATCCAACTATTAATGTAAATATCACTGGGTTTAAATGATTATTCCAATTTAAACTAGAAATGGAAGGTAAATTAAATACCTATAAGGCATATCTAGTTTCTAACGTTTTTAAACAATGTTGAGGAATTAACCATGAAAAAACCTTTTCTCCAGTTTCCATGTTTAAATTCATTATAACTTTTCTTTCCATAATATATTTAAAGGTTATGAAAATTTTCATATGGATACCAAAATAGTTTTATTTAAGGGGATACTTCACCAAGATGTGTATATGAAACAACTAGTAGGGTGTGTGAATCTAATAAATGGAAAAAAGTTATATAGGTTAGAGAGATCCATATATGAATTAATGAAAGCATGCAAGTCCTGAAACATTCAGTTTGATGAAAAAATAAATGAATTTGTTTTCATTAATAATGAATCTGATACATGTGTTTATAAGCTATTAATAGGACTATAATTTTTTCCATATTAGTATATGTTGATGAAATATTACTAATTGGAAATGAGACACCAACCTTACAAGAGGTTACGACATGGTTGATAAAGGGATTCACTATCAAATAATTAAGTGAATAAGCCTATATACAAGGGATCAAGATCATGATTGATACATACAAGAGGACACCAAGACTAATTCAAAGTACATACACTGACTAGATATTAAATAGGTTTAGTAGGGAATAATCCAATAGGTTATTGGTTTCAATGTCACGTGGTATACATCATTATAAGAAAATGTGTCCTTAGAAACAAGAGTAAAGAGATATAATGAGTAAGATCTCATATGTTTATGTGATAGGATCTATCATGTATGCCATGTTATTTACATGAATTGGTGTTTCCTATGCTTTGATCATGGTAGGAAGATATCAATAACATCCATGTAAACATCATTGGACTACTATTAAGGTTATCTATAATTATTTGAGCTAATATAAGGATATGTTCCTATTGTGTGGAGGAGATTAAGAGATTTTAATCAATGATTATATATATTATAGTTTTTAGATAGATCAAAATGATCTGGAGTCACAATTTGGACATGTTTTTTATCACAGTAGAGACATTGTGAATTGAAATATTTCTAAGTAACCAATTTTCACTGATTCTATAGAGGAGTCTAAGTATATTGCAGCTTCAGATATATCAAAGGATTCAGTTTGGATTCAAAATATTGTACAAGAGCTTGATGTGGGGCCTATAAGTTAAGAACCAATCACATTTTACCATGGTAGCCCTACAAAAGTAACCCTTTTCAATGATAAAAGGTCACTTTAGAAGAAAAAGAACATACTTTAGAAATTTCATCTCTTAAGGGATTTTTCTCAACATTGTGAAGTTTCAGTGAGAAGATTATCTATATATGAAAACATGGCATACCCCTTGACTAAGTATTTATCTTATTAGAGGCAACAATATCATGTGAGATTTAGTGTACTGAGATTTGTTATTATTTTGATCTAGTGTATGTGGGAGTATGTTTAATTTGGTTCCCAAGAATAGACTTTCTTAGTACATGATTATATTTTTTAATTATTAATGAAGTTTTATTATCTCAATATTATTTTTACTCTACATGAAGTTTGTATGTTATAATATCCTAAGAACATACATGTCTTACTAAATGGTCATGGTAGTTCCCTGCTAAGTTGAGAAACAAGATGTTTTATGATAGGATTATTGAATATTGTGTAATAGTCAGATGATATTGTCTAATGGTACACATATGAAACAAGATACCAAAGATATGAATATGTTTCTAAAATAGGTTATTAATATGGTAATGTTTATTATACATGAGCTTAAGTATCTTTTATGAAATTAAAGAGTAAAGGTAAGGATGTTTCATCAGAATTTTCATTCTTTGAGACGTGTTTTGTTTTATACACTTAATTTCATTTAAGTGTTGTGTGTACTATATATTGGATAATAATATAATTAATTATATTTTATTAAATGTATTTAAATATAAATTTCAATCTCAATATTTTAATGGGTTTCTATTAAAACATTTCTTAATTTGTAAATATTTTTTCTTGATTCAGATTCTTTTCCTTAGTCATAATGATTCATTTTTAACTATGTTTCTAAATGATGGGTTTATTCTTTTATATGATGATATTATAATACCTTTAATCCTTATTTTTAAGGAATTAAAATGTTGTATCACATTATTCATAATATTTTATGATGTTAATAATAATAATTATTATCTCTAAATGAGATATTTTTCTTTCATATCTATATTAATTCCCACTAATATTATTCTTTTATATTTTGAAATAAAAATGTGTTTTATTTCTAGTGAAATTTAAATTTATACTTACCTATTTTAAAATAAATTATTGATCACTCTCTTTATGACATAGGTTTTAATAATGGTATTTTAAAAATATTAAAATGGATTCCCCTCCCAAATTCTTATTTTTTTCTTCTACTCTATATGTCATACAGTAAAATTTTATTACCTTTTCCTTGCACCATTATTTGAATTTATTTTAATGTGGGATTTTTAAAAGGATTTAAAGATACCTTTTTATTTTTTTTTAAATTTTGATATTTTTTTTCTTTTTTATGAAAATGTTAAGAAATTATTTCTAAGGACACTTATACATTTCACTACAAATTTCATTTTTAACCGAAAAGATCTAACTCATGTAATGTTTTTTTATTAATAAACTTATAAATTAATTTATAAATTTACTCTTTTCAATGGTTGATTTTTTTATCGACCTATATACTTTTGATATCATGTAATGATATACCATTTTGAAATGATATGAAAATCATTTTCATCCCATTGGTTTTCATGATATGTTGAATAATTTATATCTTATAGAACACATATGTATGGATGATAATAAGTGGGGTATTATATCTCACTCCTATGGTTTAAGTAATTTTTTATATCTTAGTAGATAATTATGGGAATTGATTATTTTACCACTCCACTATGGGGATCAAGAAGTTTTTCTTTCTCCACTATGTTTTGGGAGTGAAGTAGTGATGTCCAATCCACTGTGTTTATGTGAATTTTCTTGTGATACCTACTCCACTTGGGAATCATGGAGTGATTACTATTCAATGATGTTATGGTAAATGTGTAGTGATTCGTGATATTCTATTTAATTATTTCTATTCCTATGTTAGGGTCATAGTTTATTTCTATGATTAATTTACATGACATTGCATATCTGTATACCTATGATTATGCTATATGATTTATGTTAATCACACCATGTTTCTTATCTCTTATTGTTGGATGTTAAGAGTATATGATGGATATAATATGAGGTAGGAAGGATTGTAGTTTAAAAAATTAATCTAAGAAAAAAAAAATGTTCCTCTTAAATAAAGAATATTGGACTCAGAGTTCGTATAATGATCATAGTATTAATATTGAATCCAATGAGAATATGATATATCAGAGAAATTATTGGCATCAAAGACATGCTGATAAAATAGTTTATTATAGAGACAAGTAAAGAAATAACTTTATAGTGTTTATGTACAATAGAAAATTTAACTTGTTGGAGAAAGTAAAACCAAAATCTTATAATAGTAATAATTAATTAAAATATTAATAAAGAAATTTACTATTTAACCATAACAGTTTGGGAAGTCAATAATCCAGACATAAGATATCCACAATTTTAATACCTATTATTAAGGTTTATCTTTCCTTACCAGCAAGGACCTCGATACGATGATCAGTATAGATCTGACTTCTAATGCATTGGAAACACTCGATCCAATAGATAATAATCAAATCTATATTAATTAAACAAGAAATATCTCAATATGATGATAAATATCTTTATCTTACTATCCATGGAATCCCTCAATATGATAGATTAGATTCATCCATCTTATTATCCCTAGAATCCCTCGATCTAACAATGAAAAGACATTGAGAATACAAAAAAAATTATTCTAAGTAATTTAAAATCCTCACATGGATTCCTTATAACATCAACTATCTAATAAATTACAAAGTATTCAGAACAAGATGTTCAAGTAGAGAAAAAACTTATACAACTTTAGTTACAAATGCATCAGATCCCATCTCTTTAAATTATTGGAGTTGGTGTCTTAGGATTAACTATTTGTACTTTGATTACAATTATATTCGATGTATTGAATATTAATAAATATTTGCATTACATATTGATCATTGTTCTGCATGAATCTAATGTAATAATGTTTTAGAGTATAAAATACATTGATAAGGTCATATAAGGTCCCTGTTATGATGATAACCTTGATGTGCTATGATGATATTATTAAATAATTTTTTTGTGGTTAGATAAATTACTATGATGATACACATAGTACATAAAAAATTAGGTGTGAGTAATTATAATCAGATGAGGATCCTTCTCTTGAAGTTTTCACTTGGTAATCTCCAATACTGGTGATTATTAAACAAAACCACCAATAGGCTTCTACATGTTTTGGGTCATCGGATATTCCTATCTTTGAGAATGTATGAAGGTACTTATACTTTATGATTATTATTAATTCATGTAACTACTCACACAATTAGATTTATTTTTTAAATCAATATGATAACAATTCATGTGAAGTTGGATACGTTGGGTGCATCATGAGTGACATGTCATTAATGGATATGTCAAGGAAGGATTTGTCTCTTAAATCCTTACAGAAGCTGATATCTTGCCCCTTTAATTAGAATGGAATTGTTTCCCTAGATTCCATGGGCATGGTGTAAAATTATTATTATTTAAAAGAGTCAAATAAATATGTATCGAGCATATAGGTTGGTGACACATTTGTGCAACCTACGTAATGACATGTTGAGACAAAGAGATTAATTTACACCTGGATAATTTATATATCATTTTCATTGTTGTAACATTATATTCTTTCTATTGGGTGCCTTAACCCATTGTTAGAAAGTAATCTTGTAATTTAGGTAAACCTGCTTAATACTATTGAGAAGTAATTCTAAAGGGTCACACACGAAGTGTTTCCATTGATCTTGATTAAATTTTATTTACATTTAATTGTTGGAATGAATACTATTATCAAGACAAGGAATAATTTTATTTAAGGTTTATTGATCACTAATACTCAAAAGGTAACAAATAAATATTTCTTTATTATTAAATAATTTATTTCATTATGTGAATATATATAAAATATTTATTCACTGTATTATTAATAAAATATTTATTTTATTTATTGAATATTTTTAATAAATATTAATTCACTAGATTATGAATAAAATATTTATTTATGAATAAAATATTTATTTGGTTGTTTAATAAAAGCTAGAGGAGTTCAAATGGACCAAGATTGAGTATGAAGAAAAATATTAATTAACAAGATCATTACATATTATTTTTTATTATGTAAGTTAAAGTGCACCAAAAAATACTAATAATGATATTATTATTATGTGGAATAAGGTTTATTAAAGGTTTTAAATGTTATTTAATGGGCTAAATGAAATTAAATAATATTTTAACATAAACCCTACACCAATAAATAGAATTTTTTTTATATTGTATATTAAATCCAAAAATTTAGAATAGAGAATTGTTACACACAAAAAATTATCCCTTGGATCCTAATTCTCTTCCCCTCCCAAGAACGTGAAGCGCAAGAGATATTTCTTCAATATAAAAGAACAAATGATCAATAAAAAACAAAAAATACATTCAATTCACCATGTTAGAACCTAGTGATCGAGTGGTATTGCTTTGATATCAATAGAGCATGTGTGGATCTATTCTTGAGGGATCCTATACTTGGATCCTCATAGCACAATGAAAAAATCCTAAATTTTCTTTTCAAAAAATAGAAAATCATAAAAAAAGAAATTTCCTATGCACAAATATTTATTTCTTCATATATTCAATCGATTAATTATAAATTTTATGTGCGATATCCTTATTCATGGTTTTAGGAAAATATTGTTAAATGAAATGTTAAAATATCACCCTCCACTGCATGATTTCACTTCACTAAACACCAACAAAAATTACTATCTATTTATAAGAAATCCTTTAATAGTCATATTTTCTATTTGGTTATAATGACCTTATAAAACTTTCACTTTGATATCTCATAACGATCCGAATCATGATTCTTAACGGCTAAGCATGAACAATACTTCATTATCCAACAACATTTAGTTTGGAACCATTACAATGATATTATGGATTCTATCTGATAGATATAATTCTAACCACTCTAATTATAAAATTTGTATAGTCTAATGGACTCCACTATTTATTATCAATATAATACACTAAATAAATATTAATAAGATATACCAATAAAAATTTAAGTCTGATGGTCATGAATTTTTTCACTCTCATAGATAGTACATAAGTCTAACAACTAGTAAGAACAATATTTAGTTTGATGAATCAAACACACCTTTATTCTGATGAATCATTTTGAATAAAAGTTTATATTTGTTTTTTATTATAATTAGTTCCATGTTTTGTATAAAAATTTGTTTTATAGAAAAACATTCTAAAACACATGGGATATATAATTTTAGTAAAATAGAGTTTTAATAAAGTGTTTCTGATTTCCAAAACAATTGAAATGAAGATTATAAAGTAAAAAATTCAACTCAACAACATCTCCCATTTTGGAAAACTCGAAAAACAACACATAAAATGAGAACTAATAACTATGAAAAACTATAACCCTTTGAAATTTATTTAAATTCAATGATATACTTTATATAAAACTTTTTCTCATTATCATATTTTAAATCCCCTTGATTTAATAATTTATTTTTCCTTATAATTGATGATCTGATAGAAATTATTGATACTTAATATTATATTCCTTAGTAAAAAGTATTTCTCATAAATATTCTCCCATTTTTTATAATATATATCCCTGAGATTAATATATTAAAAATGAATTATCCTTAAATAAATTCTCCCCTAACCAAATTCTCAAAACTTCTCCCACAAAGTTTCTCCCTCAAAGTTCATCCCCCTTTGTGATTTAAAAAAAATAATAGGGAATGCATAAATTCTTGAATTGTTTGAAAATTAAAACATATGAAAAAAATTATATGTGAATTAATTATTCATCGAAGATATAAAAGAAAGAACATACATCCATAAAAATTTAAGAGACATTCAGAAATATAGATTTTGGGATAATTTCATTCACAATCGTTAAAAATATTTTCAAAATACATCTATAGTCCAAATAAAAGAGTTCATTATTTCTTAAAATGTTTCTTGATGATTGTTTCCAACTTATTTACAAATTAATGATCTTTCCATACTTTATCAACTAATAACACAAGCTAAACCATCCTTTTTCTCCATGACTATTTTCTTCCAAACTTCTTACTTAAACCTCTCAACCTCCTTGGATATGTTATTATTTTATTTATTTATGATTAAAAACTCATCTTCAAAATATTAGAGTCTTCTATTTTCTAATTCCGACTTGTGAAATTTTTCATCATGAACTTTCAATTATTTATCTTGATTATCTGCCACATCTTTAAACTCATCAACAAAATTTTCTCTGTAAAAAACATTTATTGAAAACTTGTCAAAATAACCATAATAATCAAGGTATTGTATCTTAACTTCAATTAACAAATTATTAGCATCCTTTATGTCTTTGTTAACCTATGTTGATGACCTGAACATCTTATTGAATCTTCTCTTGTGTTTCCTTTTTATCTTTGAAGGTTTGTACTTATTCGTAATTTTGGATAACCATATCGATAAAAATATTCAGGGATTCAAATGTTTCATTATGATTGATTTTAATTTTTTGACACCTAGATTCATTATTTAGTAAATATGGAACTGATTCAAAAGGAAATTTTAATGTTTGTAAAATTTAATCATAACACTTTGGAGATTATATAGCTGAAGAGTTCGATGAATCTGATTGAACTTCTGAATCATGTGGTCTGGGAGGAGCAACATATGACTTATTTTCTTTTGATTTAGGTATAAAATCTTCTAAAACATTCATAATATATACTTCCCCAACTAACTCAACCTTTTCAAATACATTCATGTGAGATTTATGGTATTCTTATTTATCTTTAGATAATGATTTCACTTCCTCTAAAACATTGAACTCTATAATTTTATGAGGACAAGATGATAAATAATTGGACTCAGAGGATGAATTTGAAGAACATTATTTTTCATTTTTTCCCTCTATTTTAGTTTCTTATTCTTATTCTTCCAATTATTCTTCAACTTCTTCCTCCTATACTTCTTAAATTTCTTATTCCAACTTCCTCACAGTTTTATGAACACATCTTCCAACTTTCTCTAATGATTTTTGTTTTTCCTTTTCAACATTCTTCTAAATGTTAACTATGACTGAGTTTGAAACTTCATATGATATCTAATTAACTTTATATTTTTCACTTACTATTGGATAAATTAAAGGGACAACTAAAGTTTCCAAAAATTCCAAACCAGTATATGTAATAATTGGATTGGTGGAAGGAAAGCTTTTTGTTCCCTAAATTTGTTTTAAAATCAATAAGGGAGAAATAGATAGATGTGGTAATTTAAAATCAATTTCTAATCCTTTCATTAAAATTTCAACCACTCAATCTTTTTAAAGACTTTTATTCTATTTCTCTCTATTCTTATCCTTTATTAGCTCATCATCTATATGAACTTTAAACACTAAGGCCTCAACATTATCAAAACAAAAAGAAGGATCACCAATTCTTTTATAATATCATTAATCCACAAAATTCTTCAATTATTATTCAGTCATTTGTTTCTATTTGTTTTAAACTTTGGGTGGTGATAACTCTTCTTTTATTTTTTTTTCTTTTACAACTCCTTTCTATTTATCAAGTCCTTCAATTGACGTGGTTATGTCAACTCTATCCATAAACATTTTCAACATTGTATCAAAAACAAGCTTCATCATCGATATAGTATCTTCTCTAATAAAAGATATATTTTTCCCTTATAGTATATGTCTGATTCTTAATCTGAATAAGTTCCATGAAATTTACTAAAAAATTGTTAATAAAATGGGGAAACATTGGAATCTTTGATTTCATTGATGATTTCTTGATTTATTACCCTGAATGAAAAACAAACTTTACAAGGTTGGTCTTACTCATATTCATAAGGAAATATAAGACAAAAATGTCAAGAACTTTGAGGGTATCCCAATCACCCTTTATCAGAATCAAATAACCCTACATCCATAAAGAAACTACCCTAGCATATGGTGTAAGATAAGATATATTTGTTACAATCTAAAATTATTTAAACAAAGATGACTCAAATTTTGAATTTAAGAAATTCCCAAGCTTGTCAGAATGTTTGTGGGAAGGAAGATAAGCTTCACTCTCCTGGGGTACTTCTACTAACTTAGATACTTGTTGATATAAATGTTTATAATTTTCACTACTTGATGTAAAAGAAATTTATTTTTTATACTCTTCACAAATAAATGAAAATGAATTGTAAAACTTTGTAACAATTCCAAGGTAAAACAATTTAAAATAAGCATTCTAAATGATTTTTCCCCCAAAATTGTAAGTTAATAATTGTTTACAATAAATAATCATATTTCTCATACCATATTTTGTTGATGATTCTCTCTCTAATAGATCCTATTTTTACAAAGACTTCAGTAGTGTCTATCATACTATGTATGATTATTGAGGTCATATGAATGCCAAAAGATTGGAATGGGTACTAAAATATGTAGTAATATTCAGGAGAGAATTCTCTAAAAACCGATATGGGACATGGTGTGACCCAAACATATATAATAATGAGAGGCGACAGTTCACATTCCATTTAAAATTAAACAAATCAGATTGAAAATATTTTTAATCTAATGATGGAGATTTAGTTCATGAATGATTTAACAACAAATCTAAACTATTATTTTTTTAAATAAAATTATTCATCGGACTTATAAGTTTTCAAAAAAAAAAATTAAAAATATTATAATATTTAAATACCAACATTGATAATCTAAATTAATAAATAAGTGAAAAAACTAAAATAAGAGTACATTTTGGAGTGGAAATGTTTCATCAGTATGAGAAACCTGTTCTTTTTAGTTTTTTCTAATATAAATTTATTACAATAAGTTTTATAATAAAAATATTATCTAGAAAATTTTGTAAAATATTTTGTGTCTATAAAAATTTTTAATTTTGAAATTATTTTATAATATTTTTGGTTCTCAAGAGTTTTTAAATATTATGACTCTAAAATTTTTATAAAAATTTTGAATCTGTTAAAAGGTAAATTTATTAAAGAAATAACTTTTATGAAAAATAAAAACTTTATAAAAAAATAATATTTTTAGAAAGACTAAGAATTTTTGTAAAACTAGATGTTTTGATAAAAAATAAATGTTTATAAAATGTTAATTTTTTAGGAGACTAAAAACATTGTATTCCACCTTTGAGAAATATTTTATAAATTGAATGATATTTTTAAATAATATTTTTATATTAAAAGTCATTTGATATTCGTCGTTCATAGATTTTTTAATGTATTCAAATCTATCGCAACTAAGGGGTCTAGTAAAAATATCAGTATGTTGCTTTTGCGTTCCGATGAATTGTAAAATGATATCTCCTTTTTGTGTGTGATACTAATAGAAATAGTGTCTTAAATCTATGTTATTATCACATCTTTGACATTAAAGGTTTTTAGCTATGGAAATGGAACTTGTGTTATCCTAAAATATCTAAGGTTTATTAAAACTCTTATGATAATCAGAGACTGTCTGTTGCATCCACAACATTTGAGCACTAGAATTTCAAATACAACATATTCAGCTTCAATAGTAGAAAGTTAAATTGATTGTTTTTTCTTATATGAATAAGAAACTAATGATTATCATAAGAAAATACTTGTTCTAGATGTACTTTTTGTTGAGTCAATAAGGTTTTCCTTATGACTTTTCTTTTACTTATTGTTTTGAAAATCACAAACACCATATACTTAAGCAAATATATATTTTACTTCTATAAGTAAAATTTCCTTCCCAAAAGAATTTACCCCTACCATATTTTAATTTCTCATATCAATATTTTTCTTAAGTATAAAAATCATATTCATACCTAAAACCTCAGAATCATATAATACTTAGATATCAAGTATTCTGTTTTAGGATCTGAATTCTGGATACGAACTCTAATGAAGTTCCACTCCAAATTCTGGATACAAACTCTAATGAAGTTCCACTCCAAATTCTGGATACAAACTCTAATGATGTTCCAATCCGAATTCTGGATACGAACTCTCATAAAGTTCCACTCTGAATTCTAGAATACGAACTCTCACAAAGTTCAACTTCGAATTGTGGATATGAAATTTAATGAGTTCGACTCCGAACTTATACTAGTTTGACTCCAAACTTCTATGAGTTCGACTTTGAACTTCTACTAGTTCGACTCCGAACATCTACTAGTTCGACACTGAACTCTATAAGTTTAGATTCCAAATTCTAGAGAAACCAGACTTTAAATTTCCTTAGAAATTCAGACTCTGGATTTCTACAAAATTCAGGTTCCGAATTCCTACAAAACAAAATCCGAATATCTCTTTATAATAGATTATTAATTCTATTTTGGTTAGACTTTGAACTTTTATTTTCTTACATTCAGAACTTTAGTTTTACTTATGCTTATACTTGTTTTAATAAAAAATGATGTCGTGCTTTCAGTTATTGACTAACTGTTCGTTGAGTGACACGTGTATAGGTCCCTCCGAAATTCAAGGAGAAATATGACTGTTGGATGAGGGAGCTGACCATTGGAGCTTTTCCTATAAAAAGGAGCTCATTTGAAAAGAAGAAACAACTTTTGTAACTTTTGAAATTTTGGTGATCAGAACTTCCTGAAGTGATTTCTAGAGAGAGAGGCTCTTATCAACTCTCAAAGCATCGTGCAGAAAGTTTGAACAGCTTGTTCAAACTTTTCCTTGTGCAGACTTGCTTCTTGTGACTCCGATTTTTTCTGATTACAATCGAGGGCTTCCGGGGATTGGAAGACAGAGTTTCCAACACCTTTAAGGTGAGGGATTCCTTGCTGAGGAAGATAGAGGTGTCGACTACCTGATAGTTGAGGGCTTGCAGGGATAGAAAGACAGACTCCGATCTTCGTATAGAGGGCTTACCCTAGTGTGCGTAAGACATACTTTATTGAAAGTATAAATCAAGGTAACTTTATCCATGGTTGTTGGATACCCTTCTCTTTGGTTTAAAAGAGTTATTTTTTGTTACTTGTAGTTTTACTACTTGTTTTTTCCACTGCATTTTTTTACTGTTAAGGAAAGTATGTACTTTCTTATACTTCCTTACTTGTACTCTGATTTAGTTAGATTCTATATGCTTTAAGGTAGAATCTTAATCTTTGTAACTTTTGTTAAGTTCCATTTTCAGAATCACTATTTCGGAATCTAGCAAGTCTTTAGTACTCATAGAGGTCTTGTGAATTATCTTATTTAACCTTGTTAAACATAACCATCCAAAAAAATTCGTAAGGGAATTTTTAAAAGGTACAATTCACCCCCCCTCTTGTATCTGAGAATATTATTCTTATTTCGATCCTACGTTTGGTATTACAGATTATATCATACTCAGAGTCATACCATCCTAATAATTGGTATTAGAGAATTTGGTTCAATTTGAGTTAATCTCACGATTAGATTCAGAAGATAATTCTCGTAATTGATTTTTCGGATCCACATTTTCAGATTCATACTTCCGGATTCATATTTTTTCTGAATCTGTTTTTCAGACTCATAGTTCGGATTCACTTTTTTCTTAGAGATACAATTTTTCTTTCTTAGGATATTGTCTCTTGTTTACAGACTTTTACTCTAATAAGTTTTTGTGCCAAAAATTTTCTTAAAGATGGCCGGTTTAAATGTTGGTTCTATCAACAACCTAAATCATACTAGACCACCTATCTTTGATGGTAATGATTACGGATATTGGAGAGATCATATGAATACTTTCATTATCAATATTGGGGTATATAAATTTATCATGCTTACTGGAGGATACAAAATCCCTGACAAGGAAGTTAGTGCTTTTACTAATCAAGAAAATCATGAATACCAACTCAACTATAAGGTACACAATACTTTACATTGTTCAATGACTAGGAACATATATAGCCAAATTTATTCTTGTGAAACAGCTAACTGTATATGGAAGAAACTTGAAGTTACACATTTTGGTACATCTAAAGTGATTGAGACTAGAAGAGCCTTGCTCAGAGCTAAGTATCATGGTTTTAGTTTTCCTCATGGTGAACCAATATGCAAAGTGAAACAGAGATTCATGACTATCGTAAATAGATTACAATCTATGGGAGAAAAAGGACTAGATGATGAAGCCCTTATTGACATGATCATAGATATCGTGCCAAATGAGTGGGAATCAAAGAGAACCTCTATCGATGAAAATAGAAAGGTTACTCAAATATCTCTTGATGAACTATTTGGAACTCTTCTTCAACATGAAATTAGAATGAATAGAGATGATGACAACATAAACAAGAATAATGGAAATGGTAGTGTTGCTTTTACTACAACTTCAAATCATATGAAACCTAAGACTCCTGAGAGAGATACTAGATCCAAATCTAAGAAGGTTATTATTCAATCAGAATCTAGTGAGAGTGAAGTATCTGAAAATGAGTTAGCTAATCTTTCTCGAAGGATGAAAAAGATAGTTGGACAGAGAAATTTCTAATCCAAGTATAAGAATAAGGAAAGAAAAGATAAGAAATATTCAAAGGTCACATGCTATGAATGCAAGAGATTTGGACACATAAGACCTGATTTCCCTATGCTCAAGAAGAAATAAAGAAAAGAAATGCATTCTGAAAGGAACAGAAATAAGTATTAAAATTCCAAAGAAAAGAATGTTTTGAAAGGTAATGACACCTGGAGTGCCAGTGGAGGTGACTCTTCCGATGAATCTTCTGATTATGAATCTTCTGGATAGAATAATCTTGGTCTTATAGCCAGGCTACCTATTGATAATCATTGCTTTATGGCTAAGGTACACAATGATGAATCCTTGTCCAACGTTTCTTTAAATGACAATGAGATTAAATATAATAACTCTTCTGATGAAGAATCTTATTCTGATGAAGAAAATACTTTACCTACCTATGAAGAAGTTTCTAGGTTTGCTGAACTTCTTGAGATTGAGAACTCAAAACTCATTAAAAATCTTGAAAAGGAAAACTCTAGGAATACTATTCTTACTAGAGAAATATCATATCATTCTAAAGATCTTGATAAGAAAAATGATGATTTTAAAATTATTTCAAAAAATCTTGAGGAAGTAATTTCTGAGAAGAATAAACTTTCAAAAGATCTTGAAAATGTAATATCTATGAAAAATGTTTTTGATCCTAGCTCTAGTTCAAATGTTTTTGTAGACAAGAACTAAGTTATTGAACTCAAATCTGAAATATTTTCTTTGAGGAAGTATTTTTCAAACTTTAATCATGGTAAGAAATGTTTTGATAAAATGTATTCACAAATTCAACCTCGAAGGAATACTTCTTGTTTTGGTTACACAAGTTCTAAACTAATCTTTAGTAACTAATACTTTGTTCCTCAAAGAGCCCCATTTTTCACAAAGTGTCAATGTGGTGGTCATTAGGAAATGAATTGTTCATTAAACAGACCCCAATATTTAGGATTTCATAAGGCTTATTTTTTTAAGAAGATGTGGGTACCCAAAAGTGTGCTTTCTGAAATTTCTAGATCCAAGAAAGTCTGGATTCTGAAAAACTAACTTTTTCTTATTTCTAGGAAAATAGGGAAAGTACCAACTACAATACATGGTACATGGATAGTGGATGTTCCCGGAATATGACTGGTAACAAAGAATATTTTGAAAATATTATCAAGATGAAAGGAGGAAAATTAACTTTCAGAGATAATGCTCAGAGAAACATTATTGGTATAGGTAACATCCTTCTTCTTGGAAAAACTTTGATTTCAAATGATTTATTTGTTAAAGGTCTTAATCAAAACCTCATTAGCATAAGTCAATTATATGATGAAGGATACCTTGTGAATTTTAGGAATGATAAGTGCTTAATACACAATTCCAATGAAGAATTTATTCTTTCTTCTCATAGGAAAGAGAATGTTTACACACTAAACTTAGAAGACCTTAGGAGCCAAGACTTACCTTGTCTTAGTGTAATGGAAGATCATCCTTAGTTATGGCATAGAAGGTTAGGACACTGTAACCTTAGGAACATATGTAATCTTTCTAAGAAAGGTTTAGTTAAGGATCTACCAGAGCTTAAATTTGATTCTTCAAAAGTCTATGAACCTTGTCAATATGGAAAGCAACATAAATCAAGTTTTAAATTAATCGGTGAAGTCTCAAAAACTGATGCACTATAGTTGGTGCACATGGATCTTTTTGGTCCTACACAAACTGAAAGCATTAGGGGCAAGTACAATGTATTTGTTTTAGTTGATGATTACACTAGATTTACATGGGTCTATTTTCTAGCAAAGAAGTCTGAAGCTTTTTCTTATTTAAAAAGTTTTAGAGACCAATTAAAAAATGAGAAAAACCTTCCATTGAAAACTATTCATAGTGATCATGGAGGAGAATTTCAAAATTCAGATTTTGAAACTTTTTGTAGTAGAAAAGGTATTACTCACAACTTTTTAGTACCGATAACACCTCAGTAAAATGGTGTCATTGAAAGAAAAAATAGAATTATTCAAGAGATAACTAGAACCATGTTGAGTGAGTATTCTGTAGCCAACCATTTTTGGGATGAAGCTATAAGTACTGCTTGATATACTATAAATCGAGTTTTAATTAGACCTTTTTTTAATAAAACTCTTTATGTGTTATAAAATGGTATAAAACCTAGACTTTCCTACTTTAAGGTTTTTGGTTTCAAAGTATTCATCCTGAATGCTAAAGATAACTTACACAAATTCTCACCAAAATATAAGGAAGGAATTTTCTTAGGCTACTCCACAACTTCTAAGGCCTATAGTGTTTTTAACAAAAAAACTTGCACTATTGAAGAAACAGTACATGTAAAATTTGATGAAGCTGATCCTTTCATTTTCAAACAACCCAACCTACATATTCGGATGTGTTTCAAAAAACTGATTATCAACCTTTGATAGAAAATCTTTCTGATAAGGAAAATGTTCAAGAAGATGCTTTTAAAATGTTTACCCCAGAAGATTTCCTACCCTATGTTGATCAACAGGTTTTACAAAACCAAAACCAGTCGTTTTTAAAGAATCATCCGAGTGATAGTATCATTGGGGATGTGAATCAACTTGTAAGAACTAGAATTTCCTTAAGAAATAAAGTATAACATCTAGCATTCCTTTCCCAATTAGAACCAAAAAGAACTGATGAAACTTTAGGTGATGAATATTGGATTAAATCCATGAAGGATGAACTAAATGAATTAAAAAGGAATAAAGTCTGGACCTTGGTTGAAAGACCTAAAGAAACTTCTGTTATTGGAGTAAAATGGGTCTTCAGAAATACGTGTGATGAAAATGGAATCATCGTAATAAATAAAGCTAGATTGGTTGCTAAAGGCTATAATCAACAAGAATTAATAGACTATAAGGAAACCTATTCTATATTATCTATACATGAATCTCTTTGTATTTTACTCCCCCTTGCAGCATTCTTCAATTTAAAACTTTTTCAAATGGATGTGAAATGTGCTTTCCTTAATGGTTATGTTCAAGAGGAAGCCTTTGTTGAACAACCTTCTGGCTTTGAAGATACAAAACATCCTCATCATGTTTTAGACTTACCAAAGATTTGTATGGACTTAAACAAGCCCCACGAGCTTGGTATGATAGACTCATATGACTTTTTCTTCAAAATAACTATGTCAAGGGAAATGCAGATCCAAACCTTTTTATAAAGAAGGATAAGAAAAATGTTTTGATTGTTCAAATTTAAGTTTATGACATTATATTTGGTTCAACCCAGCAATATTTAACTGATTCCTTTGCGGATCTAATGAAATATGAGTTTGAAATGAGTATGATGGGTGAGTTAACATTTTTACTTGGTTTTCAAATTTCTCAAAAACTAGAAGGAATCTACATATCCCAACATAAGTATATTAAATATATTCTTAAAAAGTATGGGTATGACAACACTAAGAGTATAAGTACTCCTATTGGTAACTCAAACACACTTGATCTTGATGAAGCTGGGAAACCAGTAGATCAAACATCTTTTAGAGGTATGATAGGAAGTCTACTTTACTTGATAGCTAGTCAACCATACTTGATGTTTTCAGTATGCTTATGTGCAAGCTCTCAATCCAATCCTAAGGAATCTCATTTAAAGGCAGTGAAAATAATATTTCGCTACTTAAAAGGAACCATGGATCTAGGACTATTTTAAACTTCTGAAAATGATTTTGTTTTAAAAATATTTTCAGATGATGACTTTGGTGGATGTATAATGGATACAAAGAGTACATCCGGAAAATGTCATTTCTTAGGATATTCATTAGTTTCTTGGTCATGTAAGAAGAAACATTCTTTAGCACTCACCAATACGGAAGTTGAATATGTAGCAGCTGGAAGTTGTTGTGGTCAAGTGTTGTGGATGCATCACACACTCACAAATTATGGCTTGAGTTTTACTAAGACTCAAATTTTGTGTGATAACACCAGGGCCATTTCTCTTAGTAAAAACCCTGCACATCACTCTCATGCAAAACACATAGATATTAGGCATCACTTTCTTAGGGGTCACACAATAAAAGGAGATATCATTCTTCAGTTTATCGGAACGTAAGATCAACTTGATGACATTTTCAAAAAATCATTACCCTCCGATAGATTTGAATACATTAAATAGAAGTTAAGAATGATAACCGTGAGGTAATCTTCCTTAATTAACTTCTTGTTGAACCATTCTCATTACAGTAATAAACTCCTTTTCATAGGGGGAGTACATTTGATTGTGAGTCTTTTAAATTTTTTCGTAATGAGTCTTTTAAAATTTTTCGTAATGAGTCTTTCAATTTTTTTTGTAATGAGTCTTTCAAATTTTTTTGTAATGAGTCTTTCAAAAAAATTTTATAATTAGTCTTTCAAAATTTTTCATAATGAGTCTTTTAAAAATTTTCGTAATGAGTCTTTCAAAATTTTTCATAATGAGTCTTTTAAATTTTTTTGTAATGAGTCTTTCAGAATTTTTCATAATGAGTCTTTCAAAAAAAAATTTGTAATGAGTCTTTCAAAAATTTTCATAATGAGTCTTTCAAAATTTTTCATAATGAGCATTTCAAAACTTTTCGTAATGAAGTTTTTGTACTAGAAATTTTCGTAATAGTAATTTTCGTGATGAGAATTTTCGTAATGGGAATTTTCGTAATGAGAATCTTCGTAATGAGAATTTTCATAATGGGAATATCCGTACTCATTTTTTCTCATAGAAAGTTTTTCGTAGTGAGTTTTTTTTTCATAGTCAAATTTTCTTCAAGAATAATATTACCTATTATGAATAAACTTCCTAGAAAATCTAAAAGGTATGATTTCCTTACTTAAGTATTCGTAGTCATTTTTAGTTGCTGGTAGTTTCCTTTTCTTTTAAAATTTCTCAGATTCATTTCTTCTTAAATCTGAATGTTTTTAAAAAAACCACAAAATATCGGATTGAAGATTTCCTTGCAGGTATGATTTCTACCAGCAGATCAGATCAGAGAAATTTTTAACCATTAGATTGTTTTGGAAGTTGAAAGGTCACCTCTATCACCTATATAAAGGGAACCCCCATAGTTTTTCCACATCGATTTCAAAGATCTCACATCTTGAAGCTCTGCCTCAGTTCTTCAAGGCCATTAGGAATCTTTCAGTGCTCCTCCATTCCGAATGTCTGTAGAAGCCACTTCCCAAGATATTTCTTCCACAAAACAAATTTCAAAATGGAAAGTGTACAGAGAAAGACTGGTTCGTCTGAACTTTTATAAGTTCGATTATATCATCTCTAAGAACATCAAGTTGAATGGTCGGGAAGATGTATGTATATCTAAGACAGGTGTGTTCAAGATGTGGCCTATGTGGAGTTACTTGTAGAGTTCTATGAATAAGTATTCTTCATATGAGGAAGAGGGAAGAGAAAAATCTTATTTCAAGTCTTATGGGAAGACTTACAAACTTACTTGCACCAAGGCAGAAAGATTTGTGGGGATGACATATGATGGAGAATCTAAATTTTTCTTACACAAACATTCGGATGTTCAAGGAAGTTTTTTTAAGGTGAAGGCCTTGGAGTGTCTTGGGCTTGGTGATGTAAAGAAAACCAAGATTTCTCAGGTTTCTTGGTTCTGATAAAGGGTGACAAAGATACCCTAAATAAAAGTGATATATATTTCTTAGACTTCTTAGTGAATCTATGAAAAATCAATCTGATGAGGCATGTTCTTGTGACAATCAAGAACAAGGAGGGAAATTTGAGAGCTCAAATCATCATATACCCTACCTTACTATCAAAGCTAATAGTTCGGTGTATGGATTCTTTCAAGACTGTATGTAAGTCTAAGGCTCGGAATTGAATGGTTATACTTGTTAGTGATGATACCTTGAAGAGGATGAATATGGCCTATTCCAAGGAAACATGAGAGTTTTATAATTTTCCAGAAGAAGCCAGTGAAGAAGGTTGGTAAGAAGAGGAAATTGAAAGAAGTGGTTACTGAAGACAAGACCCCCAAAACTATAGAAACCTAATCCAAACCACCTAATCCGAAGAAGCAGAAAGCATATCCAGATAAGGAGGCTACTAAATGGAGGGAAGATAAGGAAAAAAGGAAATAAGGGGACCCTTAGTTCGGATTGGACCCTGCAGAAGCTAAATCCGTAAGGGAGAATATGGATGAATACCTTCAGAAGGTAGAAAAAGAGAAGAAGATGAAGAAGAAGATGTCTGAAGCTGATATTGTACAATGTCTTTTGAGAGACACAAATGTAGCCTCTTAGAATATTCCTATACCGAAAACCTTTCTTGTTGATCCATTACCTGAGACCCCTGGACAAAATTACTTCACTCCACAAAAGTGTAAAGGGAAAGAGGTTGTTGAAGGAATAGAGAAAGGAGATGGTAAAGAAGTATAGGAAGAATTTGTTGAAGAAATAGAAGAATAGGGGGAAGTAGAAGAAGAAGAAGAAGTTGAAGAAGGAAGTGGTGATCTAGATGACTTTATTAAACAAGTGGAAGAGTATCAAGAGAAGGAAACCCCATCAGAAAAACCACCACTCCGAACTTCTGAGGCCGAGTCCCCAAAGCTTGTCACTCCAGGAAAGGGAGATGAAAAAGATGTTAAGAAAGATGATGACAATGAAGAAGATAAAGAAAATGAATTATCTGAGGAAGAAAACTATGAGAAGCACTTTCATGAAAAAGGAGCAGAGAAGGAGAAACCAGATGAAGATAATATTGTTCAAGTATCTGAAAGCGTGGAAGAATCTCCTGATGAGGCAGTTCTGAGAGTTGATATGGGGAAGTAAGTGCTTATGGACACCCCAACAAAAGATATCAAAAGGAATAAGGATGTCGGTGGCTCTTCAAGAAGAATGTTGGTGTAAATTGAAGAATAACAATCCCCGATCAAGGTGTCTGATCCGGAATCACAAAAATGGGGTCATGATTTTTTTGTAGAGTCTTTGAAGAAGTTGGTGGACACAATTCCGATCTTTCCCACCATAGACTCCAAATGCTATATGCTTCAACACAGCCTCAATTTAATGTTTAAATCCTTATCCGTGGTGATGGATAAGTGTGTGAAGATTGAGGTTGAGCATAGAAATTTTCTTATCAATTATGATGTTCATAGAAAATCATGCAGCAAAATGATTTTATGGTCAATGAAAATTGATGAGGATTTGGCAGAGCTTGATACCTTTCAGAATGGTGTGAAAGAAGCTTTTGACACCGAGGATGAAAAGATGAAGAATCTTCAGGATAAGATGACCCTTGAGAAAAATTCTCAGAATCAACAGGTCAGGGATCTGAATGGGAAGCTTAACTCGGTTGCTGAAAACTGGAAAGGGGAATGATATATCTGGATTGAGATCAAAGAGAATCTTGAAAAGAAGGATTAATTACTAAATATGCAGGAAAAGGCCATGAAGGCTCAGGAAGAGGTCCTGAAATCTCAAGAAGAAAGGATCACAGCTTAGGAGAAGCAAGCTGAGGAGGATAAAAAAGACTTAAAGAAGCTTAAAACCTAGTTGAAGAAGTTAATACTCAAGGAAAAGGAAGACAAATAGACTAATATGATGTTTTTGTTGTAATGACTTTCCTTGTAAAAATTCTTTCAACTCTACTGAAATCTTTGGTTGGATGTATCTTGTGTTGTTATGTACTAATGTTTCAGGTACTTTATTTCTTTTCCATTCCCTTAAATTATTTTTGAAAATCACAAAGGGGGAGAAGGAAAAAAGAACTACTCAAAGGGGGAGAAGGAAAAATCTAAAAGGGAGAAGAAAAATTTCTAAGTGAAGAACTATCCTTAAGTAAGGGGGTGTTTCTTATTACCAAGTTTTTCATTCCCATGATAATCAAAACTCCATTCTGGAAATCCAGAATACAATCCTCAGAGTTCGTAAGCCTAAGGGGGAGTTAGTTGTATTCACCATCATCTATGAACAAAGGGTGATATGTTTTAATTTCAAAGTCTAAAGAAAATTTTCAAAGTCCTTATATTATTTTTCAAAAGGTTGTTTGTGCTTTCCAAAAATGGGGATATTGTTGAGTCAATATGGTTTTCCTTATGACTTTTCCATTACTTCTAGTTTTGAAAATCACAAACACCTTACAGTTAAGTAAATCTATATTTTACTTCTATAAGGAAAATTTCCTTCCCAAAGGAATTTACCCCTACCATATTTTCATTGCTCATATCAATATGTTTCTTAAATATAAAAATAAGATTCATACCTAAAACATCAGAATCATATAATACTTAAATAAGAAGTATTCTATTTTAGGATCCGAATTCTGGATATGAACTCTAATGAAGTTCCACTTCGAATTATGGATACGAACTCTAATGAAGTTCCACTCCGAATTCTGGATACGAACTCTCATAAAGTTCCACTCCGAATTCTGGAATACGAACTCTCAAAAAGTTTAACGCCGAATTATGGATACAAACATTAATGATTTCAAATACGAACTTCTACTAGTTCGACTCCGAACTTCTATGAGTTCGAATCCGAACTTCTACTAGTTTGACTCCGAACTTCTACTAGTTCGACTCTGAACTCTGTAAGTTCAAATTCCGAATTCTAGGTTAACCAGACTCCGAGTTTCCTTAGAAATTCAGACTCCGGATTTCTAAAGAATTCATGTTCTAAATTCCTACAAAACA